>CM035600.1:27750327-28470327 GCA_020496755.1 Channa maculata | reverse complement strand
CAGGAGAAATGAAATCCAGGCCCCTCAGGATGAATGTGTCACACTGACTGATGAGAAGTTTATCTTTTTAATTACAACGTTGCTTCATTTTCTTTTCTCCCTGTGGGTCGTTTGAAACCTTTACAGAGGGCAAAATGTGTTTGTTTTTTAGTGGTCGTGGGATCGTTGTGCATTGTCTGTTGCTTTTGTGCTCTTTGTTCAATTTGTGTTGTTAATAATTTCAAATGTCATTATAAGATGCTAACAGTAATGATGAATACATTAAATCTTCTAAATCATAAGGACAGAGTTTATTTCTAAAGTTTTAATATTCAACTATTGAATAAAGATTCAAATAACATATTAAAGAAGTACTGAAAAATGAATATATAAGTAAAGAAAGTTCAGATGACATCTGAAAGGATTTCCACAGTTCAACAAACAGTTTTTGGAGTATCTGGAAGAAAAAAGTTAAATGTTATTATTGGGCTTCCACAACAAGACCTTTAATGACCCTATTGCACCATTGGAGTGCTGCATTCTGCCCATATGGAAATATCTGTCAAGACAGTCTGAATTAAAAACATTCAAATTATTTTTGGTGCTGTCAAGAGCAAATGATTGATGTCTGCTTAGACTGCCAATGAAGGAATTCCCACATCGTTCACATACAAATTCTGCTACGGAAACTTTCAAAAAGTGATCAGCCATGTAATTAATGTTCATTTTGTTGTTTACAAGCACAAGTTTAAACAGCCACATACATGAATGTCCATCAAAAAAGGCCTAAGATTTTAAAATTAATTTATCTACAGTGGCAGTAAAGCATGTGAAACTGTAAGAATCATAATGTAATAACTGTAATTCATGTCTTTTTAAGCAGTCAGAGTGCTAAAAAAAGAGTATAGGGATCCCTGGATTTCATGTCTTATCTCTGCAGCAATAAAATCAAACCAAGGGTCCACTGAAGCTGCATGTTGCACAACATAACATTCAGTAGTCTTAGGATATCTGGTGTGAACAGCTGTCCCTGTGGTTTCTGTCTAGGATCTAATTTCTGGTAGTTTGTTCAAACAAGTGAAGGTGTAAGTGGGAGCGAAATGATCCACACATGCAACCTGTGACCAAATACACTATTTGGTACCAAGCTTTCACACCTCACAGAGACCTTGTGTCTGCATTGTGGAGACACTCTGCCCTGTCACCTTTTGTTTCCCACAGACATACTGTTCCAGCAGGGACAACATAGAAAGCAGAAAGATTGCTGATTAGATTATTGACCACTGTGTGTTCACCTGTAAGGTTCACTTGCATTGAATCATTCACACACACTCAGGGTGGCACAATTGCAATATAGTACTGTAAATGAGTTGAAATGTAAAAAAAATAAATAAATTCATACATAATAATAGACAGACATAATGAACTGTTTATTCATGATAAGTTGCCCAGTTCAACTCCTACAAACTTTTTGTGTGACAACAAATATGAATAAGCCTTTAAGACCGTTACATAATAAATGATATTTTGTGATTATTAATAATGACAGTGGTTTGTTTCATCACCAGATTAGACCAGTTCTCTTTGTGCATTCATCCGTAGTCATAAGCCAACATCAGCTGTGAGGGGGGGGCACCAGAGTTTGGGGGTTGGCCACCCCTGCCTTCCAAACTTAAAATTTCAACAAAAATGTCACAAATTTTATATGGAATTGCAAATGCTAATGTTACTTCAACATCTGTGTCACATGAGAATTGAGTTTTGCTTTGCTTTACCATTCTAAGCTGACTTTGTACTTTAACTACAAAGAAAGAATTGAAATCCTCTCCTGTGGATTGTGTAACTAGTTTTTTTTTTTTTTTTCTTGCAGTAATATTTAAACCTCAGAGTCTGTGAGTCTTCTTTTCTTCTCATTCTCTCTTCTTGCTCAACATCTCCCACATTGTTTTCCATGTCCCGGACAAATGGCCACAGCTGGTAAGGTAGGTACAGAATTCAGTAAACTGTTATACGTGCTAAAATAGCTAAAAACACTGGAGTGTGGACATTTTTATTTTAACTGTAATCAAGAATTCTAATTGATCCTGAAATGTTTTTAGACTTACATGCACTTCATGTTTGTGCATGTGATTTCCAATTCGGTGTGGATCGGTGTAGTGTAACAAACCTGAAGTGTTTCAGGGCTCATGTGTGTTTTAATGCATTTTGTATAGCGCATGCATTAAGTACTTTTTAAAAATAAAGTGAGAATAATATTTTCTACTATGATATAGCATAAAATAACAGTGAAACTCCATTCTCTCCATCTCTTCCCTCTGACTCAGTTGATGTTTGCACAACCTGGCTTGACTTGGCACAGACTGAAACTATTTAGTTTTTTGTGAAACTGTGGATATTGGCAAAGCTGAATGGGAGAGAATGTTAAAACATTTATAGAGTATGACAACAGCTAATTTACTCTGTTGTTTACTCAGTTATTCTAAACTAATCTTTTCATTATATTATACTCCTGAAATATAATTTATCTCAGCTATAAACACGTAGTTCCACATCTGATCCATAAGGCTTTATCCGTTCTGACCAGCTGGTTTGGAGTGGCAGGCATAAGAGACTTTAGGTCATTGACACTTTGGTCATCTGGGGTTTTTGTTCCACACAGTTTTTGTGTGTGCTCTTAGAGTCACATGAATTAAAGTGTGATCTTCTATGGAACTGCCCGGGGAGTGATGAAAGTTAAGTAGGGTCATAGGCAATCACTCGCTGTTCCAGTTTGACGAAAAACATCCAAGTTTGTGTTGGGAATACGATTACATCAGAGGAAAATAAATCACTGCACTCTGCAGTAATCAAAGAGATT
Source organism: Channa maculata (assembly GCA_020496755.1). Lineage (NCBI taxonomy): Eukaryota > Metazoa > Chordata > Actinopteri > Anabantiformes > Channidae > Channa > Channa maculata. Next base: position 28,467,491 of record CM035600.1, on the reverse strand, counting down.
TAAACTTGTCGATTGAGCACAAGTAGATGAAAATGCATTTCCAGACAACCATCCTGCATCATCATCCAGAAATGTGAGATTTTACAGTACACTGGTGTCACTTCTGTGTAGGTTATCAAGTGCAAGGCTGCAGTGGCCTGGGAGCCCAACAAGCCTTTAGTGATTGAGGAGATTGAAGTAGCCCCTCCCCAGGCCAACGAGGTCCGCATCAAGGTGAGAAACGTTTGGTACGCATGCATATCCCACGCATATTTTACTGCATTTGGGGTTAGGGAAAATAAAATCATATTTATACATTTGAGGCGACTGCATATTTAATCAACTACCAGGAGGCACTAAGCTCTTTCAGATGTGTTGTGGTTCTTCAAAGCTCCACAACTGATATTTTTTGCAATATTTACATAGCTATATGTATACAAAACATGCATTCCAGTATTGCTAAACTCACAGTTAGCTTTGCAAATCTATGCACCATTCAGCTTTTGTAGATCATTCTTCTGGTTTGTAGGTGCATAAACACCGCATAGCCAATAGTGAAGAGATGATGTTTCCACAATCCCACAAATACTTGCGATTTAGGATTTTGCAGGCTGTCGATTGCAAATGTAGCAATAAGAAAACAACTATATGCACCTGTTAAATGAAAAAAGTGTGAGTGGTTTTCATATACATTTTATGTTTTTGGTGTAGATTGTGGCCACCGCCGTGTGCCACTCAGATCTGTATCACCTGTTTGAGGAAATGCCTGAAGATGGTTTCCCAACAGTCCTTGGCCATGAGGCAGCTGGAATTGTGGAGAGCGTTGGACCCGGAGTCACTGAATTTCAGCCAGGTGAGTTAAAGCTAACAACCTGTTTCATTTGTTTAATTGTTCACCTTTTTTCCCTGTAAGACATAGTGGTAGCGATCGCTTGATGAAAACATACTAGTCAGTCTATGTCAGGATCTTGTTGCACTTCCTGTCCCTGGACTTTTATTTTGTGGCCCCTTCTCCTTACTTCCTGTCCCTGGTTCTGTTCACCCAGCTTTACCGTCGTTGTCCCTCATTGTTTGCACCTGTCCCACCTCTATTTAAGTTCAGTCTTCCTTCACTCCCCTGCCAGATCCTCGTCGTTGTTAAAGTGGTCTCTGCCGCCATGGTTACTGTCTTCCTCGCTGTTGTTATTACCCTCACCAACCCCACAGTGGACTCTGGACTCTAGGAAAAGCCAAATGTGTTTTTCATGGACTCTGGTATTCTGGACACTAGCTTTCCCCTTTGGTCTGAGGTTTGTTTTTGGTTCTCTATCAGTGTTTCTTGTTTTAGTCCTGTTTTCCCTGCCTGTTGCTCCCGGGTTTTGTGTTTTAGGTTTACCTACTGTTTTCTGTGTGTAGGTTAATCTTCCGTTTTTTCCGCTAGTCTGGTCCTGGGTTTTGATGTTTTTGGTATGCTTTGCGTTTTTCAGTTTATCAGGTCTTTTGCTCAGTATATACGTGTCTGCCACCCCTAAAGTCTCCGGTGTTAGTTTCCGTGCTCCCCCCCCCGACTCTGCTAATTTGGTTAACCCTTTCTTCCAGGAGGTTTTGGTTCATGTTCCGTTTTTTTTCCCTTAGTAGTATTATTATACCATATCATTTGTTTTTGTTTTATCTCTCCTGTTTATTAGTTATTGTTATCTTTATTTTACTGAGTTAACGCCTCACGTTTTGGGCCTTTGGGTAGTTTTGGCTGAGTCTGTTGTGTTTCTGAGCCTGTTGTCTGTGCCCTCCTATTAGGAGTGATTTCCGTTTGCCAATTTCAAGTCTGTCAATAAAGCCCCTTATTGCAATCCTCTTACAGTCTCTTCACTTGGGTCCTCCTTAACCTTAACATGACAGTAGGATCTGGCCAAAGATTGGACCCTGAGACGTGTAAGAGGCAAACTATGAATCTGTCTGAGGCAAGGGAGTTATGGCTTCAGGTTAGGGAGCAATCAGACTCTCAAGATTACTTTTTTGAAGACCCCAGTCCTCGTTATTCGGTTAGGTACATCGATCCTTATTTTTTCAAGGGCCTCAGGCGTAGGAGGATCACCAAACCTCAGACCAAATCACTTGTTCCTGACTCCTCAGTCTGTCAATATTCCTGAGGGTGTTTCCGGGCCGGCTGACATGCCATCTATCCCTGACTCTACCACTGAGTCTGTTACAGCACCGCCTGCCCTTAGGCCAGCCTGCTGCCAACCTGTCCCAGTTCTGTCTCCGGTAGAGCCAACTCTACCAATACCTGAGGTGTCAGCTCTTGATCCGGGGCTGGCTTCATGTCCGGTTGACGCTCTCCCCAACTCTGTCCCGAGCAAGTCAGACCAGTTTGCCATAGAGCCACAGGTTGTCGGACCCTATATGCACAAGAAACGCTCAAGACGTCGAAGGGCCCGGCACGCCACCCTTCCGAAACCCAAGCCAGGAACCTCTCTAGCACCACCTCAGAGTCTAGCACTCGAGCTCTGTCTGCTCAGGAAGCTAGGGAGAGGAGGAGTTCAAGCAATCGACAAACTGCTGACTGTACTCAAGGTCAAGCTAAAGGCCTCCTCCACGACCCTGCTTCTAGCTGTGCTATTGTTCAACGTATGGAGGACCTTATTCTGTCCCGGCCATGGCTACGGGAGATGGGGGCTGCTATCATGCATTTGGCCAGTCTAAGGAGTTTCGGGCCATGCTGGGGCCCAAATCCCTCGCCTGTCCATGTTGTGGTTCTACCTGGACCTGAACCTGCCTCTACTGTCCCAGCTCCTGCCTCTGAACCTGATTCTGCAGTTCCTGCTCCTCTCACAGTCCCAGCTCCTGCCTCTGAACCTGATTCTGCAGTTCCTGCTCCTCTCACGGTCCCAGCTCCTGCCCCTGAACCTGATTCTGCTGTTCCTGCTCCTCTCACGGTCCCAGCTCCTGCCCCTGAACCTGATTCTGCTGTTTCTGCTCCTCTCACGGTCCCAGCTCCTGCCCCTGAACCTGATTCTGCTATTCCTGCTCCTGTCACTGTCTCAGTTCCTGCCTCTGGCCCGGTGAGCATCTCACCTGGCCCTGGCTCTGCACCTGTCCCTGTTTGCCCAGATCTGGTCCAGAGGTCTGGGTCAGCCACCACTCCACCTGCTCCTGTTCCGGGCGCGCGACGCCGCCACCTCGGTCCAACCCCGGGAGAGTCGACGCCGCCACCACGGTCCAACCCCTGGGAGAGTTGACACGCCTCTGGTGATTCTGCTCTGGTGGTTCCTGTCGCGGCGCCGAGTCGGCGACCGCTCGCCTGGTTCCTGTTCCTGTCGCGGCGCCGAGGTCGGCGACCGCCGCCTGGTTCCTGTTCCTGTCGCGGCGCCGGTCGGCGACCGCTCGCCTGGTTCCTGTTCCTGTCGCGGCGCCGAGGTCGGCGACCGCCGTCTGGTTCCTGTCGCGGCGCCGAGGTCGGCGACGCTCGTCTGGTTCTGTCGCGCGCCGAGGTCGGCGACGCTCGTCTGGTTCCTGTCGCGGCGCCGAGGTCGGCGTCGCTGCCTGTTCCTGTCCCTGTCGCGGCGCCGAGGTCGGCGGCCGCTCGTCTGGTTCCTGTCCCTGTCGCGGCGCCGAGGTCGGCGGCCGCTCGTCTGGTTCCTGTCCCTGTCGCGGCGCCGAGGTCGGCGGCCGCTCGTCTGGTTCCTGTCCCTGTCGCGGCGCCGAGGTCGGGCGGCGCCGTCTGGTTCCTGTCCCTGTCGCGGCGCCGAGGTCGGCGGCCGCCGCCTGGTTCCTGTTCCTGTCGCGGCGCCGAGGTCGGCGGCCGCTCGTCTGGTTCCTGTTCCTCTCCTGTCGCGGCGCCGAGGTCGGCGACCGCTCGTCTGGTTCCTGTTCCTCTCCCTGTCGCGGCGCCGAGGTCGGCGACCGCTCGTCTGGTTCCGGTTCCTGTTCCTCTCCCTGTCGCGGCGCCGAGGTCGGCGACCGCTCGTCTGGTTCCGGTTCCTGTTCCTCTCCCTGTCGCGGCGCCGAGGTCGGCGACCGCTCGTCTGGTTCCTGTTCCTCTCCCTGTCGCGGCGCCGAGGTCGGCGACCGTTTCTCCCGTCTCTGTTTGTCCTGTTTCTATGTGCCCAGGTCCAGCTCCCGATTCTGATCCTACTCAGGCGCCTGCCTTTCGACCGGTCAGTGCTCCGCCGGGCCCCGATGCCGATCCTGCTACAGCACCTGCCTCCAGGTCACTCGATGCCTTGTCCGGCCTCGACACAAGTCCTGCTATGGCACCTGCCTCCGGTCGCCGCCGCCCGCCCAGCCTCGACTCTGGTCCGGCTCTGTTCCTGTTCTGGTTCCTGCTCCTGGCGCCGGGTCGCCATGGTCCGGCCTGGCTCTGATCCTGTTCTGGTTCCTGTTCCTGGCACCGGGTCGGCCGTGGTCCGGCCTGGCTCTGTTCCTGTTTTGGTTCCTGTTCCTGACGCCGGGTCGGCCGTGGTCCGGCCTGGCTCTGTTCCTGTTCTGGTTCCTGCTCCTGCCGCCGGGTCGGCCGTGGTCCGGCCTGGCTCTGATCCTGTTCTGGTTCCTGCTCCTGCCGCCGGGTCGGCCGTGGTCCGGCCTGGCTCTGATCCTGTTCTGGTTCCTGCTCCTGCCGCCGGTCGGCCGTGGTCCGCCTGGCTCTGATCCTGTTCTGGTTCCTGCTCCTGCCGCCGGGTCGGCCGTGGTCCGGCCTGGCTCTGATCCTGTTCTGGTTCCTGCTCCTGGCGCCGGGTCGGCCGTGGTCCGGCCTGGCTCTGCTCCTGTTCTGGTTCCTGTTCCTGGCGCCGGGTCGGCCGTGGTACGGCCCACTCCTGACCCTGCTTCTGTTCCTGGTTCCGGGCCGGCCGTGGTACGGCCCACTCCTGACCCTGCTTCTGTTCCTGGTTCCGGGCCAGCCAACACTCCTTCTGGTCAATCTACCAGCCCTCCACTACCGGGTATCAGCCGACGTCGCCGGCCTCCCGTCCGGCTCACCAATGGGCCTCCCGTCCGGCCCCCGGAGGGCCCTCGCTTCAGCCGACGCCACCGGCCTCCCGTCCGGCTCACCACTGGGCCTCCCGTCCGGTCCCCGGAGGGCCTTTGCTTCAGCCGACGCCGCGGCCTCCGTCCGGTCCCGGAGGGCTTTGCTTCAGCCGACGCCGCCGGCCTCCCGTCCCGTCCCGGAGGGCCTTTGCTTCAGCCGACGCCGCCGCCTCCCGTCCGTCCCGGAGGGCTTTGCTTCAGCCGACGCCGCCGCCTCCCGTCCGGTCCCGGAGGGCCTTTGCTTCAGCCGACGCCGCCGCCTCCCGTCCGGTCCCGGAGGGCCTTTGCTTCTGCCGCCGCCGCCGCCTCCTGTCCGCCCCGGAGGGCTTCTGCCGTCGCCGCCGGCCTCCTGTCCGGCCCCCGGAGGGCTTCTGCCGTCGCCGCCGGCCTCCTGTCCGGCCCCCGGAGGGCTTCTGCCGTCGCCGCCGGCCTCCTGTCCGGCCCCCGGAGGGCTTCTGCCGTCGCCGCCGGCCACCTGCTCGGCTCCCTGCTGGGTCTCCTGTCACGTCCTGGAGGGCTTCAAGCCCGCCTCCGGTCCCCCGCCACCCACCCTGGCCCTCCTCCGGACCCCCACCGCCCACCCGGCTCAGCCTGGACCTTCTGGCCTTTTAGGGCTGTCTGGAATCCAGCCCTTGAGGGGGGGGCTCTGTCAGGATCTTGTTGCACTTCCTGTCCCTGGACTTTTATTTTGTGGCCCCTTCTCCTTACTTCCTGTCCCTGGTTCTGTTCACCCAGCTTTACCGTCGTTGTCCCTCATTGTTTGCACCTGTCCCACCCTCTATTTAAGTTCAGTCTTCCTTCACTCCCTGCCAGATCCTCGTCGTTGTTAAAGTGGTCTCTGCCGCCATGGTTACTGTCTTCCTCGCTGTTGTTATTACCCTCACCAACCCCACAGTGGACTCTGGACTCTAGGAAAAGCCAAATGTGTTTTTCATGGACTCTGGTATTCTGGACACTAGCTTTCCCTTTGGTCTGAGGTTTGTTTTGGTTCTCTATCAGTGTTTCTTGTTTTAGTCCTGTTTTCCTGCCTGTTGCTCCCGGTTTTGTGTTTTAGGTTTACCTACTGTTGATTTCTGTGTGTAGGTTAATCTTCCGTTTTTTCCGCTAGTCTGGTCCTGGGTTTTGATGTTTTTGGTATGCTTTGCGCTTTTTCAGTTTATCAGGTCTTTTGCTCAGTATATACGTGTCTGCCACCCCTAAAGTCTCCGGTGTTAGTTTCCGTGCTCCCCCCCCCGACTCTGCTAATTTGGTTAACCCTTTCTTCCAGGAGGTTTTGGTTCATGTTCCGTTTTTTTTTCCCTTAGTAGTATTATTATACCATATCATTTGTTTTTGTTTTATCTCTCCTGTTTATTAGTTATTGTTATCTTTATTTTACTGAGTTAACGCCCCTCACGTTTTGGGCCTTTGGGTAGTTTTGGCTGAGTCTGTTGTGTTTCTGAGCCTGTTGTCTGTGCCCTCCTATTAGGAGTGATTTCCGTTTTGCCAATTTCAAGTCTGTCAATAAAAGCCCCTTATTGCAATCCCTCTTACAGTCTCTTCACTTGGGTCCTCCCTTAACCTTAACATGACAGTCTAGTTTAACACAATAATCTTCTTATACAGTTTCTTTGTTATTTTGTGAATTGGCCTAAAATGTGTTTGACATGGCAACATGAACACTGAATTTCAGGAGACAAGGTGATTCCTCTGTTCATCTCCCAGTGTAAAGAATGTCGCTTCTGTAAGAGTCCAAAGACAAACCAGTGTGAGAAAGGATGGTGAGCATTTTTTACTTCTCGTCTGTTGATTTCATTCATCCAGAATTTTTTTTTACATGTTCTGGGTTTTCTAATAACTTTATAGGTCTGAAATAAATTTGTCAAGCCCAGCAACTCTCTTTGGTACATTTTAATTCTCTCATCAGGGCTGTAGAAAATCACGATGTGATGGCCTTGCAAGAATCCAGGTTTACCTGTAAGGGGAGGAAGGTCCTGCAGTTTGCGGGAACCAGTACCTTCTCCGAGTACACTGTTGTTAACACGATGGCTGTAGCTAAGATCGACCCTGCTGCCCCTCTGGACAAAGTCTGTCTCCTTGGATGTGGGGTCTGCACAGGATTTGGAGCAGCAGTTAATACTGCTAAGGTGTGTTTGTTTATTGTTGGTGATAATCAGACTTAATCTGGCTAATTGTCCCTTCATTGTTCAGAAATCGTTTCTTAGTTCAGTCATCTTCTGTAGTCATTGATAATTGGAGGACCCAAAATACCGTGTTAACCATAGTCTTTGACTTCAGGTGGAACCAGGCTCCACATGTGCTGTGTTTGGCCTGGGAGCTGTGGGTTTGGCTGCAGTCATGGGCTGCAAGTCTGCAGGAGCCAAGAGGATCATCGCTGTTGACGTCAATCCAGACAAGTTTGAAAAAGCCAAGGTGTTTGGGGCGACCGACTTTGTGAACCCCAAGGATCACAACAAACCCATCAGCCAAGTGCTGGCTGAGATGACCAATGGAGGAGTGGACTATTCCCTGGAATGTGTTGGGAATGTGACAGTCATGGTGAGCCGATAAACAGATGTACATAGAGATTTAATGTAAACTGGTTCAGGAACACAAACTATTTAGAAGATTCTTTCAAAATAAAACTCATTATCCAATTTGGACAGTTGAACCACTTTGGTCATTATTCTTACTACTTTGTGCTGTTTCTCCATCTAGCGTAGTGCGTTGGAGTCTTGTGTGAAAGGTTGGGGCATCAGCGTGCTGGTTGGCTGGACGGACATGCATGACTTTGCTGCCCGACCCATTCAGCTCATATCTGGACGGACATGGAAGGGCTCATTATTTGGAGGTGAGACAAAACTGTCCTTCCCCTCTTAAAAAATAAAAATAAAAAATATAGATAGATAGATAGAATAAAAAAGTATATATAGTAACTGTTAGTTATAGGTGGTTATTAGTCATTTTCTTAAAAATAGGAAGACAATTTGGCAGAACAAGTGGAGTGGAGAGAGAGAAGCTCATCGGGTCAAGTTTCATTGATCACAGGTCTGCATGACCTTGACTGGCATTTCTCATTTCATTGTACTATTAGTAGCTGGGATTTCTGTCCATCTCCAGTACTTGCTGCATTACAGTAACCAAAAGGCTGATGCTTAATCTCTTCAATTGTTCAGCCTCTTTTTTATGATGTGTGTGTTTTCTGCTTGTCAGGTTTTAAGGGTAAAGATGGTGTCCCAGAGATGGTTAAAGCCTACATGGAGAAGAAGGTGAAGCTGGATGAGTTTATCACTCACACCATGACTCTGGACCAGGTCAATGATGCCATTGACCTGATGAAACATGGCAAATGGTAAATTTATGTTTCTGTTATTCCACCACTCAGGATTTCCTAACCAGTTACCCACAAGAAGTACAAGTCTCATCATTTCTGTTTTGTTTTTGCTTCACAGCATCCGGACGGTCCTGAGTGTTTGTTCCCATTGAGGCCATTGTTTTCATTTTAGTCCAGATCATTTAATGATCTGCAGCTGTTTTGTACTGAATCACAAACACACAACACAACACAATGCATATGAATAAAAGATCTTTAAAATCATACACAATATATTTGCAGGTTTTCTAGTGGCTTTACTAAGCATATAGTGATTGTTAGAACCATCTACAGTGCTCATATAATCAAAAGCTGAACATGACAAAATGTTTATGAGGGAAAATAAATAATGAAAACAGACGTGTTGCTATTTTGTTGTGTTATTTCTCATAGAAACAGCATCCAACTGCCTGTTTCTTTTAAAAGATTTCCGATTGAGTTTTGTTTAAGTGACTTAAGTGCTCTTGTCAAACAGTTAAAATTCAGATTTACTCAGACCAGCCTAGTCGATCAATGTTTGCTTTATTTGGCAGGCAGTGTGTAATTATTCTGCCAAGACTGAATCCAGGATTTGTCTCCCAAAAAGTGCCGTTGCACATTGTGCTGCTATCCTTATTATGAGGAGACTATTACAGATAAACACTGGGACATTTTTGTAATTATAATGACAGCAAACATTCTCCTATAAAATCCCTTCTTAAAGGGCATGAAACCCTGTTTCATTAATGAACATATGACAACAGAGTTTTGTTTGTCTTGTTCAGTGGATGCTTGGATTTAATGTTTGGTTCAGCTGGATTCTATCTTCCTAACTGAAAAAACACTGAACTTTGTTAAGACATACCTCCCCCCACACCCGTTCTCCAAATGGGATATGTTATCTCAAATGGTGTGCCAAGTACTCTGTGGAAAACAGACACAGAACTGCAGTTTGAATCGTTTTTACGCTTGCTATGCATCAGTGGTATTCACAGTATTCACAGTGGTAGCAAACACAGTGCATGGGCCAGTTTATAACTGAGCACACAACATATTTAGGGCTCCTCAAGAGGACTAACTTAGAGCTAACACCCATGAAAAGTTACCTTGCTGAAAAGATGGGGAGTCTGGCTAAGCTTTAAGTAGTTGCTCAATTGAACCAGATCTCTGTAAAGTCTGCGGCCATAAGGCAGAAACCTACACAGGCAAAGTTTTCCGAACCTGCACCAGCAACATTTAGGACCGGATGCGACAATTTATTTATACAAAAAAATATATATATTTTTTTAAGTTAAAACGATGAGTGGAATTAATCCATTTATAAGCCTTTTTGAGAATTAAAGCTCTTTATTGTTCTTTGCATGGGTGACATATGTGTGAAGGTACAGTGCCACTGCTGTGGAGGTGTATATTGGGTTTTAGAAAGACATACTTTATGCGTCCATCAAGTCTTTTCCTGGGATGTCAGTGGAAATGACAGGACTCTTTCTCCATGTGCAACAGTACAACAGCAGGGCTGAACATTTGTCTATGTGCTTGACTGGTGTGGCTGCAGTTCAAAGCTGTTTTCTCCACAGTACAGTCCCGAGCTCCTAAATATTTTCTTCACTGTGAGACTATTGTGTTGATCTTAATAAAACTCAAATATCATCAAAGAGAAATCTTCTCTGGTGTCATGTTAGAATCAAACACTGTTGTTTGCTCTTATCAATCTGACTTACTCTAGAGCACATGCTAAAAAGTCCCCCATTTTTATCATCTTTTTCATCTTCATCATCTGAGTTGAAGCTATTGCCGATAGATCCAAATAATGACCTCAGTAGCCTTTAATTAAAGCAGTTGTGATCAGATCACAATGTTTTAGTTCAGATTGTGGCCACAAGTATTTGTCACATTGTCTGGCTTTTAGAAACAGATTTTTCTTTAGAATTTTCTATTGTTATATTTCATAAAGTAACACAAAACAGCAAAAGGTAGAGGCAGAATAAATGCAATTGGCCTATAACAGTTACAGCCTATTTACAGTATAAGTTAACTTTAACAATATGGTTTTTACACTTACAGTTTATGGTTTACTTCCTGGGGCTGATTAATCTGTTCCCTTTCTTTAAAGTTATTTTGAACAGATAATTAATGTTCATCGGCAGTTTTGTGAAAATGTTAAAGAAGTCTCACTGCTCGCTCCAAGAATCTTCTTTATACTTATAAATAGCCTCAGGTCTATCGTCTTTTTCAGTTATACCAGTTTTTGCTCTACATCTCATGATCAAGAGAGAACACTATGGGCGGACAAGAAGAGTAATACCGAGGACATGAGATGTCAGTGCTATTACTTCAGAGCAAAGTGTTAAAGGATCATTGCAGTCATTTTGTAAATTAATCATATTTTCCAGAAACACCAAACAAACACTGAAACCACCATTGAATCATGCTCATTTTTTTGATAGTTATCAGCCAGCAGCTTGCATACGCTTGTCCAGCTTTAGCATTGAGCTCTTATGTTGTTCAAAAACCAAACTCTATCACTCCACTGGGTTTGTTTATTTCAAACACCAAAAGCCTTATGAATGTCTTCGGCAATCGTCAGAGTCTCTGGAATTCCACCTTAAATTCTAGGCATGTGCAGTTGACCGGTTGCATTACAAGGAAGCCAATTTTAAGCACGTGGGGCAAGTCTTGTTCTTCACCGCTCAAATATGTCAGCGGTGTCACGCACCTGTTTCTTTGCGATTCTCACAAGGATCATCTGTTCAGACCTGTCCTCTCTCAGCTGAATGGTGATGTAAGCGTTTACTGGTGTGTCTCAAAAGAATTAAAACAAACTGTGGACATGACAACATGACCAGTTTGCCTATATTATCTGACGTTACCAGCAGGTTATTTGTTTTTTTTTTACTTGAAGTATCCAATAAAGTTTTCATCTTCACATGCCTACCTAATCATTCCTTGTTAAAAAAACAGATAAAACTTTTTTTTCTCACACATCTGTCTTTGACTATTGAAATGTAATTTTTTTTATTAAGGTGAAATTGTCAAAAATTAGCCTGATTGTCTATTTTCATGCTGCCTGCATATTCAGAATGCACAGAATGAAACGGAGAGGCTTTACTAACAGTGTGTCCAATTACGTTTGGGATAACAAGATCTAAAGATACAATATTCTCCCCAGCAAATTAAGGAAGCATCCCACAACACCTGTCACTCACTGAACACTGCAGATGAATGAAAGTTGATTCCCCTGTGTAAACCCATTTACACACTGTAGATACTGTGTTTTTTCTTCTTCCTGTGACTATTCATTCATGTTGCTGCTCCAGGGTATCGAAACACGTTTTTTTCCAATACATATTCTGTTTTATCTGTGGAACAAAGTTGATAAATCACAGAGACATTGGTCATTATAGCATTAACATTTCTAAATGGAGTAGTATGTCTCATTTTTCTTTAAGTGGCTGCCCACATCAGGTTCAAAGCTCTTTTTAATACCTATAGAATAATTAGTATGAGCAGGGGTGGTGGTGAGGCTGTTTATGTAAAGTCATGTTCCCCAGTGATTCTTGGCTTAAAAATAAATGCTCAAAAAAAAAAAAAAAAATTCACACAAAAAATTCACTGTGATGGGAATTAATAGAGCCCCTTAGAAATTCCCTCTTCTATTAATATGTTTTTTGTAATAAGGTTCTAGTTTAGTTTAAAGTGGTTGTCAGATGCATCTGAATAATTTCAAAACATCTGTATTTATCCTAATCTATCTCCACTAATCACAAACCTTACTAGGCCTAACATTAAAAGATCTTTTCTGCTGCTGGAAATGTATTTAACACTATAGGGACCTCCCCTCAACACAACAGCAGCACACACCCACTCTAGTTGACCGTTTTCTACCCAGCCATTTAATGTGCATACTGTTCTTTGGGCTATACAAGCAGCCAACATCTGGCAATTAATAGGCGAGGACAGTCTTGACCCTCTCTTTTTTCTTCTGACAATACATTCCTTAGATCTTTAATCTTTCTATTACAACTTGTACAATCCCCACTGTTGGGAAATTGGCTTGTGTGGCCCCCCTGCCTGAAGGAGAAGATGAAAGTGACAAAAAGAATTATCGCTCAATGTCCAACTTGTCTAATTGAAACCGTGAAATTTCAAATGAATAAGAACTTGAAGGCATTCTTTACAGAGCATATCACAGATGTTTGTTTACTTTCAAAATATTTAGAACAGCTAGACTATAAGAAACTTTGAGTTTTACTAAATTGAATAATTAAAAGCCTTTGACACAATTGATCACTCATTACCATAGGCGGTAAATATGTACATGTAATTAAGCAGCATACTTAAGTACACTTTTGCACTACTTGTAATTTATTAGACTAGTTCAATTTTAGACAACTTTAATTATTCTTATTACAGAAATTCAACACTAATAATTTATTATGCATTTTTATGCATTAACCACCCGTCAGTGCATAATTTTGTTAAATTACATAAACTTCGCTTACACTTCAACAGCTGTGCTGTTCCACAACAAGTTGCAAAGTCTCTTTGGTAATTGGTATTTTTAGTTAATTTCTCTTTGCAATCATTTTCACCTTTGAGAAGGTAAAGTTTCTTCTTAGTTGAAGTTAAGAAAAACAAAGTCAAACTTTTATTTGGACTTGTGAATTCATGTTGTCAACAGCATTAAATTCACTACTATTTATTAGGAAAATTTTGTGGAGTATTTGCACTTTTGTATCTAGGGACATTTAACAAAAAGTACTTTTGTACTTCAAAGTTTTGTTTTTGCTTGTTTTTCCTCAAATTGAACTACTTCTGTGAGGGGGTATATCAAGGATCCAAATGAGGAGATGGTGAGGGGAGGTGTTATAATAAAAAGATTAATTAAACAGAAGAACATCACAAAGAACAGGAAAACAAAACACTAACAGAGGGAAAACAGTAAATCAGAAAACATAAATGAGGAAACTGATCACAACTCTGCAAAACCAATGATCTAAACAGAGGAATTCTAAAAAAAAGGGGTGCGCACATACAAAAACATCCAGGGTTAGGGCTAAATGATGAACTAAAGAGTACACACATTCAGGGACCAATCAGAACAATAAACAATGCACAGAAATCAACAGGACGGGACAAGCACATAACCAAACAGTGTAGAGACCAACAGACAGGATAAATCAATAACCAAATCTAGTACCGAAACAGAAACCGACTGATAGGGACAAACAGATAACCAAACCTCAGACCAAAATTAGAGAGGAACCAGTGTCCAAACCCAGGAATCAGGCAGACAGACCAGTACAAACAAGGCAGGTAGGCAAACTGGTTCTCAGGAACAAAAAAAAACTGTTCAGGAACATAGGGAGACATAACGAGATAATCTGTGTAAGAACTGTGGGGAGAGCTGAGTTAAAAAGGTGAAAGAAATCAGAACTAACAAGGTGGGTAAAGACACCAAAAAGACAGGAAGTAGGGCTGAGGGGGTATATCAAGGATCCAAAGGATTTCTGCAGGTGTCCCCGGCTTTGAAGCTGTGTGTTTTCCAGTGTGCAGCTACTGGTCCTACTAACCTGCCCGATGTTTTATTGTTGCTTTTGTTGCTCTTTTTCTTTTCGCTCTCCACTTTTCACTCACCCCAATCGGTCAAAGCAGATGGCCGTCCACCCTGAGCCTGGTTCTGCTGGAGGTTTCTTCCGTTGAAGGGAGTTTTTCCTCTCCACTGTTACCTATAGGTTTTCTCAAGGAGGAATTGTTGGGTTTTTTCTATACATCTTTATAGTCCTGACTTTATTTTATAAAGCGCTTTGCCATTACTTTGTTGTGAATTGGTTCTATATAAAAAAAGTTAATTTGAATTGAACAGAAGTAAAGCTGGAAGAAGACAAACTGAACTTCATGACCTCTACTGTACCTATAGAAGAGTGTTCTTTTCAGCAAATACTTATATTTGAGTGTTACATTTGTGTATTTCTACAACCTCTGCTCAATACACTTGTAAAGATCCTCCTCTGTTGCAGTTGAAAGGTTTGTATGTAACTGGCTTGTCAGTTTGTGAGAGTTGGACTGGCTAAATCTCATTTCCTGACAGGTACGATTAATGTGCTGCAGGGATCCATATTTGGCCCTACTCTATCATTTATCGAAATGAAATTGTCCCTTTTTCATAAAGTTTATCTGCATGCAGATGATTGGCGTTGACTTTGCTTTTTATTCTGTGTTTTTTAATGCATTTCTGAGCATTTGTGCTTTTTTTTTAATGTCTGTTCTAATCAACAGTAGAATGAAAACATTAGGGAAGAGATCGGGCATAACATGCAGCATACTCCAGTTAGGTGCAGTTATGTAGCATGCACTAACCAAATGACTATCCAGGCACTCTGAGTTTGTAATTTTAATTGTAATTAGTCAACTTCAGCCAGCCTACACAAACCTCAGTCCACCTAGAAATGGTTCACTGTGGGATTCATGAAGGGGGACAACTGTATGTTTCAGTTGTCAGCAGCAAGTTGACATTTTCTATTTAATCATTGAGAATAAAAATTCATTTTCTCTGAGTTTTATCTCTGAAGTCTGGTTTATATTATCAGTTGACCCTACTGGGTTCATGAGATTTCTGTGAATATTATTAGGGTGGCTTTAAAGAAGCTATAGTCATGCAACTTACTTTAGAGACGTAAGTACAGTAGTTGTTAGTTTGCAAACACAGAGCAGCATTACCACTTAATTGGAGTTGTGTTTTAAGCCACCTAATGAATGTACGAGTCCAATTTTCACTCTCACTGTAGTTCTGGTAGCTGCAAAGTCCTGCAAATAACACCAGGTTCTTTATCTGCTTGATTCAGACCACATAACTGTATATACTTCCAAAAGAGTTCTTTTTATTTGAATAGAGGCTTTGAAGTTGTAATTATGAAAATTATACCCTAGTTGATTTCCAGATGCTTTAGCAGCTACAGTACTATGTCAGGATTGCAACAGCAGAGGACTGGGTGTTTACGGAGCAGACAAACCCATGTTGTTTGAATAAATAGGTCAGTCAAAAATAGTGACAGCTGGGATCTGATTTCATGCTGCATGTCACAAGTTGTTTTCCACACAACAGCAGGTCACAGTGGAAGCAGTTTTCTTTCCTTGCTGTTAAGTTGTAGGTGTACACCCTATTGCCTGTGAGTCTTCATTTACTGGGGCAAACTGTGGCTACATCTATTTGTTCCAGACCTACATTAAGTCAAGTAACTCTAAAGCACATTACATTGTAGTTGTAAGCGTCAGGGCATTTCATGTGGGTGCAGCAGTCCCATCAGTGTAGTACACTTTGTCTCTTGCATTCTCTCAGTCTTTGATTACATTCATTAGCGATCCCTGTCCCTGTTTGTGCAGGCCTGTGACAGTGTGGGTGGATGTTATAGAATATTCTATCAGAGCATTAGCTCAACATTCAGAGCCACTGAAGCCCTGAACAGACATTGCAGAAAAATGTAGTGGGAGGAAAAACAAATTTGGAATGAGTTTTGTGCAAGAGCATACACAGAACCCTTTAGTTTGTCATCCAATTTCCTGTCAGAGCTTCCAAACTTGCATATAAGCACAGATCTGGGGCCAATGGAACTGATAAATGATGTTGCTCTTTGCTTTTTTTCTTCCCAGCAGTTTACTGTAACTTTGAATTATTAAACTGCGTGCAAATGTGAAACGGTGACTCCTGACCTCTCTTTTATTTTGAGCCGCGCTTTACATGATTAGAGAACTGCAGTGTTGGAGCGTAAAAATCTGGGTCTTGTAGCCTGTGTCAACTTTTTAAAAATGTATGATTTCTACATTTCTACACTCTACAATAGATTATCTGTTGTTTAGGTATTCACTCTACTCTAAAGAAAAGAAAAACTTGTCAGCAAACAGACCTTTACAAAGAGCATTCTTTGAAGTGTTAATGCTAGTTTTTATTTTCTGAAATTAAAAATGTTAATACCTGTGGCAATAATTGTGGAATTTTCAATCAGTTTTCCTCCTGTAGAATATGTAATTTGCCCAAACCTTCACTGCAGCTACTACACAACAAAAAACACACAAAAAAAACCACATCATATTTAATTCCAATGATTCACTCTCTGACTGTTCAATCTAAAGCCAAGGCTGCTTAAAAACTAATACAATATTACTTTTAAATATGGATAAAAAAAAGTAAATTCATTTACAATATTTTTCTTTACCCTTAAACAAAATTTTCCCTAATCTTAACCGTGGTGCTAAGATTAACCAAACATGGGGCTCTAGAATTGAACTCAGGTCTGTGGTGTGACAGTCATGCATGTTTTACTTGTCATCCACCAAAGCTTTGCAACTTGATTTCAGTAAAGAAATTCGATACTTTGCTCATATAATTCGATACTTTGCAGTTAAGTTGAATGGGAGACTGTATTGCAGTTCTCTGTTAAGTTGTATTTAAGAGTATTTATCAGTCAGGGATGAAGCCATATGAGTCTTAAGCTGCATTTTCTCGAATGGCACATCAACACAGGCTCTAATTTCTCAATTCTGACTTTCAAGCTCCAAACTGGTGATAAAAATCATGTTAACTCAACATCCCAAAGGATTCTAATAATGGTGTGCGAATGCCACATGATGGTTTTTAACAGTATGTGGTATTTAATGGGCCTGTCCTTGTTTCTGGGTTTTCTACTTGATAAAATTGAAATCCTCCACTATTAAGAAAGGAATTGCTAACATCTAACTTGTACCAATTACAAATGATTCACTGAAAAGACAATTCCTACTCTTACATTTGAATTTTTTTGTTTTCTAGTCTGTATGAACTCTTTGTCTCTTTGTGCTTAGTAACAATGCCTTCATTCCACCCTGACGCTGTGCCTAGATTTCCATCTCCTATTCTTTTTTCGAGTTGTCTGCTATTTGTCACGCATTTTAAAAGACAGAAAAACAAATAAAGCACAGAGGAGAATGACGGGAAAGAGGGAGGAAAAAAGGAAATAAGGCAAACCCACTGAAACAATTCGCCTGATCTAATTTTACACCAATGACTGGAGGAAGCAGAGTAGCTCTGCTTTGTTTCATCCTGTTTCCTTCACATGTGATTTTCTGTCGGGCAGATTTGTGCCTCTCCTCCTACTCCTGACAATGCCTTCATTGGCTCAAAGACTTCCAGCTGCTTTTCTGCATAATATATTACTACATGTATCCTTACACTGAACATCATAAAACTACTTTTCATAACAATTCTGTCTTGTGTTGCAGAAAAAAAGTGTAACAATGCAATAGGGATCCCACAAGAATACTTGTGAGAAAAGTAAAATTAATAAAATCTGATATTAGAATTATTTCTTACTAATTTTACTTGTACTTAACTATGTACTTAATATATGTAATCTACAGCATGATCCTATGAGCGAACTTTATGTTAAGATCGAGTGAAATTGAGGTGTAGTTCTGCTGTCTGTCCAATTTTGCAGGGATCTGGAGTTCTAGACAAACAGAAAGGGATGAAGGGCAAAAGAGATGCTATTTGTTGCAATACATATTTCAATATATTGGTCTGAAGACATATCAAGCAAACTGCACAACAGAGAATCAAATTGAGTTAATCTAAATAGCCCAACATTACAACTCACACGCCTTAGAATCTATGGCACGATCTATACACCTAAGACTGAGAAAAGGCAACAACAGTCAGAAAAGGGAACAATGAGTACATTTTTCCAAGCATCCTATACTCCAGAAATGTATCTTTTTATTATCAGAATTCAATCAGTCTAATATAATTTGGAAAGTCTGGAAGAGCTGCAGGTTTATTTTATTTTATTTCCATTCATGTGTGCATGAGTGAAGGAGGTCACTTGTGCAGATGCTCTGTGAATCCATATATGCAGGAGCATGAGGATCATTTGGATAATTTTTAAGGCTGAAATCCAAGACCGAGATTTGTTTTTCTTTGTTTGACATAGCAGATACAAGCTCTAAGGCCACGTATAGGCCACTAAATGAATAGGAGGCATATAAATGAGTTTACGTTTGGATTTAGAGAAAAGTACAGTGTCAGACCGTGTGATGTGCGTTATTAATTAATATTTCTTGCGCAACAACTGGAAAATGGGAAAAAGTCTTTATTTATTTTTTAAAACTTTCAAAGAAATAAAACTATTTGTTAATAGAATATAATAACAGTATATGCGATCTTTTTTTATAATGAATGCTTTTTTCTTAACTTGTCAGTGCATACTTGCATGTGATTGTTTGGGCAAATGTCTAATATCTGATTTTATTTGTTTGACATAAAAAAAACATTGACTTCCTTCATTTCCTTTTTTCACAGATGGTTTTTACTTCTGCTCTGTCACTGCTTTGTGAGATCAGATCTGTTGTCACATTTCATAAAAGTGATAAATACCTTTGACAGATGAAAGCAGGCTTTGTTTCAGGTAAAAGCTTTCAGATGGAGTTCCATTTGGCAGGAAAATGGAATAAAATGGAAAACAACACAACTCTCTTTTGTACATATTTATGGCATTTTGATTCAGATCATTTTGAGTGGCAGCATGATGTGGCATTAATATTTATTTTCCCCTTCTTTTTTACAGGTCTGATGTTTAAGAACAGCTGTGACACATGATGCTCATGTTAATGATGAAAAATAATGGCTTTGTTGATATTTGCAGAGGTTGAGGTTTTGTATTTATTTTTGGACATCATGACTCAGAAATGACGTAGAGAGGACAGTAGCCCCAAAGGAACAAATTACCAGAGCTTCTGTCGATCCATCATCAAAAACCAAGCAACATGCCGTGAAGTAGAAACAGGAAAGAGCTCTGGTACGTTTTATGTGCACACACACACACATTTGTACGAAACAGATGTAAAAAACATTCAAAAGAAACTTATATGCATATTCTCTGACAAAGTCAACCACCTTCCTACTTTAAATTAAATAAATATTACATTCATTATTCACAATTTTCAGCTAATTTAGTGGCTATTAATCTGCCAAAGAATTAATGGTCCCTTCATGGTCCAAGCCCAAGGTCTTGTCATGATGGGTTAAAGCAGGCACATTTGTGCCAGTGATGCAGAACATTGTTGATGAGCAGGCATAGGTTTAAAACGCTGAACAGCTTGGGTCCATTTAGTGGGTGACTGATTCGACTTGGACTGAGCTTGTAGAATGTTGAAAAAGTTTCACGAACAAGAGTAAAATGCTAAATTAGCCAAGCACTGCTTACAAAAAATCAAAATGGTGCGGGGTGATTGGCACTCCTGCCTCATGTGCCTACTCAACCCTGTCTCCTAAAAATTACGTTCCTGTACAACTTAAGCGCAAACGTGATTAGGTTTTTATGGAAAATGTAATTTCAACCACAATGTTTCCTGTGAACGTAATGACAGTCGGTCTTCATGTAACGTAAATGTTGGGTTGCAAATGCATTGATAGTGAAAAATATAAGTGAAATGTTACCAGACAACAAATTTTTGTCCGCCTAAATATCAGAATATTAAATTAAATATTCGGTTTTGTTTTCTGCCGTAATTCGCGATCCATGAGTACAATGTCCAATTTGTTTGACTACAGCGTTATTAAAGCATTTTATGGTTGTGATTAGACAGGTACAGGAGCTGGTTAGGGTCTGAGGAAGATTGAGCGCTGGCATAATAGAGGAAAATCGTTTTGCACGAAACATGTTCTATCGCTTTTAAATACATCCATTAACTTGCTGTAACCCTAAAGCCAGTGGTTTTTTTGCCTGAAGCTGGCCAGGTGCGGGACCACGGGGCTGGGCTCGGGAGGCGAACCTGGGCTGTTGGCCTGGCAGTCCTACGCATTATATACCCACCACCCTCCCCAACCACGCTCCAGAATAAAGAACCACAATCTGGTCCAACTAAAAGAGGTGGACTTGGTCCAGATTAAATGGATCCATGTTTGCTTTCAAAGTGTTGGATAGTTCAGACCTTTGGACCAATAACAGGAAGGTGATCCAGGTTATTGCCACTCCTCAAGAAAAAAAAAAAAAAAGAGCAAAATTGAAAAGATCTGGTTTCTTTATTTCCAGAAAATAAAGAAACCTTCAACAAACCAATCAATGTCAAGTACAGGGAGATACAGCCAACAAACAAATCAAAGTGGGTTCTAAAGTGGCTCGCAAAATTCCTATGTGAGCTACTATTATAGCCACTGTTTAACAAAAAGATGAACGTTGGTTCAAGCTTTTGGGTGTGGACACAGCTTTGAAGAAACTTGCTTCAATAAAAACAAATAATACATGATTAATAATTAATAATAATCATAATTCCAACTGACCCCATTTTGTTTAGCTAATAATATCATAGGTAAACTTCTAAGGATAGAACTCACTTACTAGATGTGAACAGGTTTTTTTCCTTTTATAAATCCTCTTTGGAATCAATACTACAGTATTTCAGCAACACAAATTCCTTCATTATTTTTCGGTACCACACAAACATTTGTCTAATAGTTTAATGAGCAAAACTTGGTGTCTTATGTTCCAGTGTGTTTCCCATCCCATACATCATTAATAAAGCGAATCAAAAATGTCTAAATTAACCAATATATTTTGGCCTTGTGGGGCTGTATGGAGGCTAACACAATTCAGAAAATCTTGAGGAATGAGGGATTTTACTGACAGAAGTAATTTGTAATGCAACGAGCAACCTCCCACCACACACACCCACACCAAACACGCACAAACTAAACACCCATAATGCTCAACCTCAGCCTTGCCCATACACAAATACACACATACACACACACCCTTCACTGTTTTGAGATTAATCTAAAATGACATTTCAATTTAGCTTTTCCCTGTTGTGATGTTGTGGTACTTGCATACTAAATCAGTTTTTTTCATTCATTTCCCAACTCTGTCTCTCTCTTCATCTCTCACAAAATGAAGAAATGCAAATAAGGGTGAAAAATACGAGAGATTAAATGGTAAATATGAACGTTACCATGTTATATGGAGAAAGGTCTGCAGGGGGGATCTTGTGTGTGCATATTTGTGTGTGGGCCCGTGTGTGTGCAGATGTTTGAAATTGTTCCAACATAGAACTAAACATTTTTTAAATGTTTTATTTTCATAAATTTTAAGTTGGAAAAACTTTGTTATTTTTTTACTCTGTGCGTGCACAATCATATTGGCTATGCCAACTTTGTGTGTCTATGCGTGCATTCATGGACTGCTGGAATCAGTCTGTGCTCGGCATTGGCTCTCACACCAATCAGTGCCTGTTGTTCAGAGTAAAATGTCAAACCTGTGAAAGCCCACAATTTAGAATAAAATGACAGCCAATCAGAGGCTGCATTTCGCATAAAATGGAAGCCAGATGGCTCAGTTGGACCAGTATCCTTTGAATGAGAAATCACAGTTGTGTTTTTTTTTTTCTTTTTCAGTCAGGAATGATTCAATCAGCGGACTGGTTATGCTAGCTATTATTCAGCCCAGTCTGACTGTATACCATAAATCTCTCATTTAAATTTCATGATCCATTTCTGCACTGCATTATTTACCAACTAGGGTTATGTGCCTGTATGAATGTGAGGCTGTTTGAGAATTCTATACTACATTAATGAATTATAACAATGATAGAAGTTTATAATTTATTCATGTTAATATCAGTGCTCCAACTACAGAATTCTAGATGGGGGAATTTCAGAAAATGAGATTTGGCCCTTGGGAAGTGAAGGGATTTTTGGAAATATATCTTACAGTAAGTACATATATGGTTGTTAAGTGGCCCTTTGTATGATTTACCAAACCCAGAGTTTCAGTTTTCAGATTCTATTAAAATAATTTAATGATCTGGTATTTTATAATCCATTCAGCTAAACCTAAAATTCTAAACTCTGAATTTGGGCAAACCAAGAAAAAAGGACTTTATATTATTATAACCCTTATTAAAACCTGAAAAAATTGGTAAAATTCAAAGAGAATAATTACTTTTTTAAAATGAATTGGCTTCCACCAACCTAAAGGCTCATACAGTATAGATCATTTGTCACCATCCTCTTGCTTGACACACGGGCCCCCAGGGCAGCAGCTGTTGCGGCGCTTTGGTGCCACGGGGTCAAATGGCAGCTCCCATGTTACGCATTGACACAGAAATGGCCACTAGGTATGAGTTGTTTTTTTAATGTTTATGGACAAGCAGCATCATACTACAGGAAATGCTGCCAATCCAAAGGTTGACATGCACTCGGAAGTCAGAACCTGCAATGGCACACTTGGGAATGGACCCTGAACAGACATTGCAGAAAAATGTAGTGGGAGGAAAAACAAATTTGGAATGAGTTTTGTGCAAGAGCATACACAGAACCCTTTAGTTTGTCATCCAATTTCCTGTCAGAGCTTCCAAACTTGCATATAAGCACAGATCTGGGGCCAATGGAACTGATAAATGATGTTGCTCTTTGCTTTTTTCTTCCCAGCAGTTTACTGTAACTTTGAATTATTAAACTGCGTGCAAATGTGAAACGGTGACTCCTGACCTCTCTTTTATTTTGAGCCGCTTTACATGATTAGAGAACTGCAGTGTTGGAGCGTAAAAATCTGGGTCTTGTAGCCTGTGTCAACTTTTTAAAATGTATGATTTCTACATTTCTACACTCTACAATAGATTATCTGTTGTTTAGGTATTCACTCTACTCTAAAGAAAAGAAAACTTGTCAGCAAACAGACCTTTACAAAGAGCATTCTTTGAAGTGTTAATGCTAGTTTTTATTTTCTGAAATTAAAATGTTAATACCTGTGGCAATAATTGTGGAATTTTCAATCAGTTTTCCTCCTGTAGAATATGTAATTTGCCCAAACCTTCACTGCAGCTACTACACAACAAAAAACACACAAAAAAAAACACATCATATTTAATTCCAATGATTCACTCTCTGACTGTTCAATCTAAAGCCAAGGCTGCTTAAAAACTAATACAATATTACTTTTAAATATGGATAAAAAAAAGTAAATTCATTTACAATATTTTTCTTTACCCTTAAACAAAATTTTCCTTAATCTTAACCGTGGTGCTAAGATTAACCAAACATGGGGCTCTAGAATTGAACTCAGGTCTGTGGTGTGACAGTCATGCATGTTTTACTTGTCATCCACCAAAGCTTTGCAACTTGATTTCAGTAAAGAAATTCGATACTTTGCTCATATAATTCGATACTTTGCAGTTAAGTTGAATGGGAGACTGTATTGCAGTTCTCTGTTAAGTTGTATTTAAGAGTATTTATCAGTCAGGGATGAAGCCATATGAGTCTTAAGCTGCATTTTCTCGAATGGCACATCAACACAGGCTCTAATTTCTCAATTCTGACTTTCAAGCTCCAAACTGGTGATAAAAATCATGTTAACTCAACATCCCAAAGGATTCTAATAATGGTGTGCGAATGCCACATGATGGTTTTTAACAGTCTGTGGTATTTAATGGGCCTGTCCTTGTTTCTGGGTTTTCTCTACTTGATAAAACTGAAATCCTCCACTATTAAGAAAGGGAATTGCTAACATCTAACTTGTACCAATTACAAATGATTCACTGAAAAGACAATTCCTACTCTTACATTTGAATTTTTTTGTTTTCTAGTCTGTATGAACTCTTTGTCTCTTTGTGCTTAGTAACAATGCCTTCATTCCACCCTGACGCTGTGCCTAGATTTCCATCTCCTATTCTTTTTTCGAGTTGTCTGCTATTTGTCACGCATTTTAAAAGACAGAAAAACAAATAAAGCACAGAGGAGAATGACGGGAAAGAGGGAGGAAAAAAGGAAATAAGGCAAACCCACTGAAACAATTCGCCTGATCTAATTTTACACCAATGACTGGAGGAAGCAGAGTAGCTCTGCTTTGTTTCATCCTGTTTCCTTCACATGTGATTTTCTGTCGGGCAGATTTGTGCCTCTCCTCCTACTCCTGACAATGCCTTCATTGGCTCAAAGACTTCCAGCTGCTTTTCTGCATAATATATTACTACATGTATCCTTACACTGAACATCATAAAACTACTTTTCATAACAATTCTGTCTTAAGTGTGTTGCAGAAAAAAAGTGTAACAATGCAATAGGGATCCCACAAGAATACTTGTGAGAAAAGTAAAATTAATAAAATCTGATATTAGAATTATTTCTTACTAATTTTACTTGTACTTAACTATGTACTTAATATATGTAATCTACAGCATGATCCTATGAGCGAACTTTATGTTAAGATCGAGTGAAATTGAGGTGTAGTTCTGCTGTCTGTCCAATTTTGCAGGGATCTGGAGTTCTAGACAAACAGAAAGGGATGAAGGGCAAAAGAGATGCTATTTGTTGCAATACATATTTCAATATATTGGTCTGAAGACATATCAAGCAAACTGCACAACAGAGAATCAAATTGAGTTAATCTAAATAGCCCAACATTACAACTCACACGCCTTAGAATCTTTGGCACAATCTGTACACCTAAGACTGAGAAAAGGCAACAACAGTCAGAAAAGGGAACAATGAGTACATTTTTCCAAGCATCCTATACTCCAGAAATGTATCTTTTTATTATCAGAATTCAATCAGTCTAATATAATTTGGAAAGTCTGGAAGAGCTGCAGGTTTATTTTATTTTATTTCCATTCATGTGTGCATGAGTGAAGGAGGTCACTTGTGCTGATGCTCTGTGAATCCATATATGCAGGAGCATGAGGATCATTTGGATAATTTTTAAGGCTGAAATCCATAAGACCGAGATTTGTTTTTCTTTGTTTGACATAGCAGATACAAGCTCTAAGGCCACGTATAGGCCACTAAATGAATAGGAGGCATATAAATGAGTTTACGTTTGGATTTAGAGAAAAGTACAGTGTCAGACCGTGTGATGTGCGTTATTAATTAATATTTCTTGCGCAACAACTGGAAAATGGGAAAAATGTCTTTATTTATTTTTTAAAACTTTCAAAGAAATAAAACTATTTGTTAATAGAATATAATAACAGTATATGCAATCTTTTTTTTTATAATGAATGCTTTTTTCTTAACTTGTCAGTGCATACTTGCATGTGATTGTTTGGGCAAATGTCTAATATCTGATTTTATTTGTTTGACATAAAAAAAACATTGACTTCCTTCATTTCCTTTTTTCACAGATGGTTTTTACTTCTGCTCTGTCACTGCTTTGTGAGATCAGATCTGTTGTCACATTTCATAAAAGTGATAAATACCTTTGACAGATGAAAGCAGGCTTTGTTTCAGGTAAAAGCTTTCAGATGGAGTTCCATTTGGCAGGAAAATGGAATAAAATGGAAAACAACACAACTCTCTTTTGTACATATTTATGGCATTTTGATTCAGATCATTTTGAGTGGCAGCATGATGTGGCATTAATATTTATTTTCCCCTTCTTTTTTACAGGTCTGATGTTTAAGAAGAGCTGTGACACATGATGCTCATGTTAATGATGAAAAATAATGGCTTTGTTGATATTTGCAGAGGTTGAGGTTTTGTATTTATTTTTGGACATCATGACTCAGAAATGACGTAGAGAGGACAGTAGCCCCAAAGGAACAAATTACCAGAGCTTCTGTCGATCCATCATCAAAAACCAAGCAACATGCCGTGAAGTAGAAACAGGAAAGAGCTCTGGTACGTTTTATGTGCACACACACACACATTTGTACGAAACAGATGTAAAAAACATTCAAAAGAAACTTATATGCATATTCTCTGACAAAGTCAACCACCTTCCTACTTTAAATTAAATAAATATTACATTCATTATTCACAATTTTCAGCTAATTTAGTGGCTATTAATCTGCCAAAGAATTAATGGTCTTAACCCCAATCCCTTCATGGTCCAAGCCCAAGGTCTTGTCATGATGGGTTAAAGCAGGCACATTTGTGCCAGTGATGCAGAACATTGTTGATGAGCAGGCATAGGTTTAAAACGCTGAACAGCTTGGGTCCATTTAGTGGGTGACTGATTCGACTTGGACTGAGCTTGTAGAATGTTGAAAAAGTTTCACGAACAAGAGTAAAATGCTAAATTAGCCAAGCACTGCTTACAAAAAATCAAAATGGTGCGGGGTGATTGGCACTCCTGCCTCATGTGCCTACTCAACCCTGTCTCCTAAAAATTACGTTCCTGTACAACTTAAGCGCAAACGTGATTAGGTTTTTATGGAAATGTAATTTCAACCACAATGTTTCCTGTGAACGTAATGACAGTCGGTCTTCATGTAACGTAAATGTTGGGTTGCAAATGCATTGATAGTGAAAAATATAAGTGAAATGTTACCAGACAACAAATTTTTGTCCGCCTAAATATCAGAATATTAAGTTAAATATTCGGTTTTGTTTTCTGCCGTAATTGCGATCCATGAGTACAATGTCCAATTTGTTTGACTACAGCGTTATTAAAGCATTTTATGGTTGTGATTAGACAGGTACAGGAGCTGGTTAGGGTCTGAGGAAGATTGAGCGCTGGCATAATAGAGGAAAATCGTTTTGCACTAAACATGTTCTATCGCTTTTAAATACATCCATTAACTTGCTGTAACCCTAAAGCCAGTGGTTTTTGCCTGAAGCTGGCCAGGTGCGGGACCACGGGCTGGGCTCGGGAGGCGAACCTGGGCTGTTGGCCTGGCAGTCCCACGCATTATATACCCACCACCCTCCCCAACCACGCTCCAGAATAAAGAACCACAATCTGGTCCAACTAAAAGAGGTGGACTTGGTCCAGATTAAATGGATCCATGTTTGCTTTCAAAGTGTTGGATAGTTCAGACCTTTGGACCAATAACAGGAAGGTGATCCAGGTTATTGCACTCCTCAAGAAAAAAAAAAAAAGAGCAAAATTGAAAAGATCTGGTTTCTTTATTTCCAGAAAATAAAGAAACCTTCAACAAACCAATCAATGTCAAGTACAGGGAGATACAGCCAACAAACAAATCAAAGTGGGTTCTAAAGTGGCTCGCAAAATTCCTATGTGAGCTACTATTATAGCCACTGTTTAACAAAAAGATGAACGTTGGTTCAAGCTTTTGGGTGTGGACACAGCTTTGAAGAAACTTGCTTCAATAAAAACAAATAATACATGATTAATAATTAATAATAATCATAATTCCAACTGACCCCATTTTGTTTAGCTAATAATATCATAGGTAAACTTCTAAGGATAGAACTCACTTACTAGATGTGAACAGGTTTTTTTCTTTTTATAAATCCTCTTTGGAATCAATACTACAGTATTTCAGCAACACAAATTCCTTCATTATTTTTCGGTACCACACAAACATTTGTCTAATAGTTTAATGAGCAAAACTTGGTGTCTTATGTTCCAGTGTGTTTCCCATCCCATACATCATTAATAAAGCGAATCAAAAATGTCTAAATTAACCAATATATTTTGGCCTTGTGGGGCTGTATGGAGGCTAACACAATTCAGAAAATCTTGAGGAATGAGGGATTTTACTGACAGAAGTAATTTGTAATGCAACGAGCAACCTCCCACCACACACACCCACACCAAACACGCACAAACTAAACACCCATAATGCTCAACCTCAGCCTTGCCCATACACAAATACACACATACACACACACCCTTCACTGTTTTGAGATTAATCTAAAATGACATTTCAATTTAGCTTTTCCCTGTTGTGATGTTGTGGTACTTGCATACTAAATCAGTTTTTTTCATTCATTTCCCAACTCTGTCTCTCTCTTCATCTCTCACAAAATGAAGAAATGCAAATAAGGGTGAAAATACGAGAGATTAAATGGTAAATATGAACGTTACCATGTTATATGGAGAAAGGTCTGCAGGGGGGATCTTGTGTGTGCATATTTGTGTGTGGGCCCGTGTGTGTGCAGATGTTTGAAATTGTTCCAACATAGAACTAAACATTTTTTAAATGTTTTATTTTCATAAATTTTAAGTTGGAAAAACTTTGTTATTTTTTTACTCTGTGCGTGCACAATCATATTGGCTATGCCAACTTTGTGTGTCTATGCGTGCATTCATGGACTGCTGGAATCAGTCTGTGCTCGGCATTGGCTCTCACACCAATCAGTGCCTGTTGTTCAGAGTAAAATGTCAAACCTGTGAAAGCCCACAATTTAGAATAAAATGACAGCCAATCAGAGGCTGCATTTCGCATAAAATGGAAGCCAGATGGCTCAGTTGGACCAGTATCCTTTGAATGAGAAATCACAGTTGTGTTTTTTTTTTTTCTTTTTCAGTCAGGAATGATTCAATCAGCGGACTGGTTATGCTAGCTATTATTCAGCCCAGTCTGACTGTATACCATAAATCTCTCATTTAAATTTCATGATCCATTTCTGCACTGCATTATTTACCAACTAGGGTTATGTGCCTGTATGAATGTGAGGCTGTTTGAGAATTCTATACTACATTAATGAATTATAACAATGATAGAAGTTTATAATTTATTCATGTTAATATCAGTGCTCCAACTACAGAATTCTAGATGGGGGAATTTCAGAAAATGAGATTTGGCCCTTGGGAAGTGAAGGGATTTTTGGAAATATATCTTACAGTAAGTACATATATGGTTGTTAAGTGGCCCTTTGTATGATTTACCAAACCCAGAGTTTCAGTTTTCAGATTCTATTAAAATAATTTAATGATCTGGTATTTTATAATCCATTCAGCTAAACCTAAAATTCTAAACTCTGAATTTGGGCAAACCAAGAAAAAAGGACTTTATATTATTATAACCCTTATTAAAACCTGAAAAAAATTGGTAAAATTCAAAAGAGAATAATTACTTTTTTAAAATGAATTGGCTTCCACCAACCTAAAGGCTCATACAGTATAGATCATTTGTCACCATCCTCTTGCTTGACACACGGGCCCCCAGGGCAGCAGCTGTTGCGGCGCTTTGGTGCCACGGGGTCAAATGGCAGCTCCCATGTTACGCATTGACACAGAAATGGCCACTAGGTATGAGTTGTTTTTTTAATGTTTATGGACAAGCAGCATCATACTACAGGAAATGCTGCCAATCCAAAGGTTGACATGCACTCGGAAGTCAGAACCTGCAATGGCACACTTGGGAATGGACAGGTTTTATCTACTTGTAAATGAGCTGATAATCACATACAAACCATAGATTGGTTTAATCCTTCCTTCACCATCCAGTTTAGTATAAATCATCTACTCCTGTGTCCTCTGTTGACTTTAATTATGCAACGCTTTCCAAGACCCTCCCCACCTTCACACATTATGTTGATTGTAACACCAGGGGGGAGAAGACACTGGACCTGATCTACTTAAATGTTAAAGAGGCCTTCAGCTCTTCTGGCCTTCCGTCCCTGCGCAGGTCAGACCACAACCTGATCCACCTCCTACCTGTGTACAAGCCCCTGGTTCAATGGCAGCCTCCCACCACCAAAACAGTGACAAGGTGGTCTGAGGGGGCCACAAATGCCCTGCAGGGATGTTTTGAGGCCACGGATTGGAAAACATGTCTATGAGACATATGGTGAGGACAGTGATGGACTGACAGGCTGCATTACAGATTACATCAACTTCTGTTTTTACATCTGTATACCAACAAAAACTGTCTGCTGCTTCCCAAACAACAAGCCATGGGTCACCAAAGACATTCAAATAATAAATAATAATAAATAAGAAGAAGGCAACATTCAGGTCAGTGTGTTTGTGTGTCTGACACGGTGATCTACAGCACAGGTGCTTCCCAAGGGACGGTTCTATCTCCCTTTGACTTCACCCTGTGTACCTCTGACTTCAGGTACAACTCAGAGTCGTTCCACCTTCAGAAGTTTTTTATGACTCTGCAGTTGTAGGATGTATCCAGGGTGGAGATATCACGTGGTACTGATCAGTGGCGAACAGTTATGTTAACCGGTGTGAGCACAATCATCTCCAGCTTAACATGTCAAACCTGTCTCCATATGGGGAGAGGGGGTGGAAGTAGTTTCAGAGTACAAATACCTGGCTGTCTACCTGGACAATAAACTGAACGGGTCAGTTAATGCACCAATAATTTACAGGAAGACACAGAGCAGGCTGTGTTTTCTAAGGAGACTAAGGTCCTTCAACATCTGCAGCACCATGATGTGGATGTTTTTTGAGTCTGTGGTAGTCAGCTCCATCTTCTATGCTGCGGTTTGCTGGGGCAGCAATATAAAGGTGGCAGACAGTAACATACTGATGAGGAGGGCCAGTTCTGTTCTGCTGGAGAAGCTGGTCCCTCTGCATGTTGTTTAAAGTCTTCTCAATCCTGGACAGTCCCTCCCACCCACTCCACTTCCTGCTGGCTGCACAGAGGAGCACTTTCAACCAGAGACTGATCACAATCAAGTGCTCCACAGAACAACACAGGAGATCCTTTCTCCCAGTGGCTTTAAACTTTTAACTTGTCCCCCTTCTGTAAAAAAGAGTGGGACGAAATGGTCAAAATGGACAAATAGTGTTTTTACTTCATTTATTATTTTTATTTTATTTATTCTTACTCCTCTAGCTGGGCTTTTTATTACTTATTGATCACATTGAACACAATGTCCCTATGGGATCAATAAAGTTGTTTGAATCTTGAATCTTAGACAGCCTGTCACTTCTAAACTGAGTTACTCAATAGTCAGTCCTTCCAGGATTTTGAACATTTTTGTGATTGTTGCAAATTGTTGCAAAATCCCTGATTTCACATCCATGTTGGGATGCGTTTACGATGCTTTAAAGAGGTCCCATGATTGGTTGAATTAGCTGTTACAGTCAAAACATTGCAAATTCCTGGAGGGACTGATTTGACTGGTCAGCTGCGAAGCCAGTCACTCAGTTAGTTCTGTTTCAAATAGTCAACCATGCCTAAAATTGGTCAGTTACATTTTGAAGGTCACGGTTACTGTGTGGAACCATTTGTGTGTGTGTTTGTGTGTGTGTGTGTGTGTAAAAGGAAGCTACTGTAAGAAGAATGCACTATTGTGTTTTAATATGAACTAATGAGCTGATGTTTTCAAATGCCTGTGGAGTTATTCTTTTTCTTACACACACACACACACTACAGGGTGTTTCACAACTGCAATTATAAGTTGAAACTTTAAAGCTATTCAGCATGGAGAAGGCAAAGCAGGGTTTCTATTCAGGCAAAATCACACATAATTACATTCATCTGGTGTGCCAGGTGTAAATCAGATCCTGATTAAACTGCTAGAATGAAAGCCAGCAGGGCTCAGAGTCCTTAGGAACAGGATTAAAGACCAGCAAGTCCACATTAATTCAGGCAAGCCAGTGGTCCAAATTGGTCTTCGATTCAAAACTAGTCATGGCCCAGTTAGGACCATTCGTCTTTGTTGTGATGGGAAGGGTAGAGTTTGTATCACTGTGGTTAATGCTCTCTGCAAATGCCTCACCTGAATGCGAAACAACACATGCTAATTCAAAGGGTTTTCACTCATCATTATAGAGGGAAGTATTAGTAAAAGTATTATTGAGGACAAAATCTTTACAAGAGGGAAGTGGCTAAGAGGCTGGCATTAAACAGCAGTAAACACAGGCAGCATAAAGAGGCTAAGACAACTGTCACACATTAAAGAGCTGTGAAATGTAAAAATGTTGCCAAAATCTGTCATTTTCTTGCATAGGGAAAGAAACAGGATTTATGATTATGAATTTAAAATTGGATTAGGGCTTTGATGCAAAGTTAGTGGTGGTGCATTTTAAATGACAATGCAAAGACAATGAGTGTCTGAAACTGATTAATCTATTTATTTATTACTATTATTTGTTTAAGCGCATTATTTGGCTCCTCAAGAGTGAAGATCTATTGTGAATTCAGAATACGTTTTGGTATTATAGCATTTATTTCCTATTAAAGAAAAAAATTGAAAAAATGTTTCATCTTTTTTAATGTGGGCAGTTTAGGGTTAGTTTTATGTCCTGATATTTTTAGGTCCAACCACTCTGATTTGACCCTCCTTCTCCCTGCTCCACTGCCCTCTGCTATTCGCAGACACACTCTTTCTGGTGCTTCAGCACTTCAAATAATATATAAAATTACAAACTATCTAAGTCCTCCAAAACATAATGGGCAAAAATAACTAAAATTCTATGAACATGCACTGCAACTCTGAACTTATCCAGACATTATCTGGAGGAGTTGTATGTGAAAATGCAAACGTGCAAAGGAATTGGACATTAAACACACTTTTTCCAGGAAAGTTTGTACAGTGTCTAATTGAGTCCATGTGTTAACACAGCAGGTCATCGTCTGGAGAATTGACTGTCACTACTTCATTGTGCTATAAACAAAACCCAGCAATTTCTGCAGCCTATTTTTGAGTCGTGTTGTACGTTGCCTCCTTTACTGTTTATCCAGGTGCAACCCTTCACCTTAACCAAATGGAGTATTTTTAGTAGGTGGGAGTGTGCCTGATGGACAGTCTCCAGCTGTGTACTGCACGTGTAAAAGAACAACTGCAGATTCTCTGTACAAAAAGTTTAATATGCAAATATCTCTTCACTGCCAAACTGTTGAATCTGGGTCAAACGACTCTGACAGCACCTCTACACATGAAGACATTAAGCACACATTATACTGTATCCTGAATTCGTTCAATTATTTATTGGTTCATATCATCCCCTCTATGCTTTGTATATTCTGAATGTCTCTGTGTCCTTTACTCAAGCAGAAGTACTGTACCATAAAGCTCTTAATTCAGACATCTAAATAGGAGATGGGACCAGTGATGGTGTTAAATATAGTACAAAGTAGAAAAGAGCCAATTTAAATGCTGATGATGACCTACAAGCTGACATTCAACCAGACTGTATACACACATGCATGACTAACCAAGTAATGTGAGATTGAAAGGTGGGGTAGTAGATGTTTGAACTTTTAGAAATGCAGTGGTCAAACAACACAAACTTCATGGAACACCACTATATTTTTCTGTTCAGTCTCGTAAAAATACACAAAAACACACTAAGTTCAAACCACACATCATGATGGTTAGTGGCAATAGGCGGCGTGGTGGATCAACGGGTAGAGCATCAAACTGGGATACGAAAGTCTCCCAGTTTGAATCCCAGCTCATGCACCAGGTGTATGTTTGAGCAAGTCACCCATTGCTAGCTCCATGGGTGCCTCTGGGTGCCCACTGCTCCCCCCATATCCATCAATCCATCCATACATATACATGTACATATACTCAATGACGATCACTGAATATTCTCACTCCACTTCTAATGTCTAAACAATACAACATGCTGTAGGAAAACTCATGGCAGGAAAAATTAATAACAAGGACCCACTTCATTAAAGTTCCATTAAAGTGCTAAAATTGACAAATAGAACCCTGGAACTAAAAAAAAAAAAATGCAACTACAGTAAGAATGTCTCCATGACAAAAAAAACCCCAACAACAAATCTATGCAGCATAAGCTGGGAAAGGCTACACACTGTGTTTTTGTGATTAGTTCTTGAATGTAACTGCCTAACACATGGATGTTGGTTGGATACAACTGAAGCGAGAGATGTTCAAACAGTGAACTTCAGTTAATTACTTGACACCATTAAACGTGTTTTATCAGCACCAGCTTCATCATCAGCAGAACAGTTACTGCCTCTATGGTCAGTCAATCATTGTCACCATTATCAGGTGCTGGATTCCTCTGGGTTAGCCAGGGACAACACGTGGCTGAAACAGCACGGACACTGGGCTTCGTTCATACAAACGTGCTTTGGATATAGAGGTACCCGAAGGATTTCCGAAGAAAGCTTTTTAATAGCAAGCTAGACATCAAAGTCCTGTAATGTGGCATCAACACTTTGGGACTGTGAGAAGGTAAAATGAAAAAAGCAAAACAAAAAACAAAATACACAAATACAACTAGTTCTCTTGGGTTTAACAATAGTCTGATTTCCAGGATGTAAATAAAAAGTATTTTCAAAGTAATCATTATGTACTGTGTCCATGATTAAATCAGTTCATACCAAAGGAGGTGTGAGACATAAATGAAATTAAAATAATCCTAAACTGATGAAAAAGATGACTGAACCTGCGCTTCAGGTGCTAATCATATCTCCACACCAGGAGTTATCACCAAAACTGAAAACCTGACCTTGTAATCCACAACACAGGCAAACATTGTTGATTTTATCTGGACTGTGGGATGTTGTAACTACAAGTAATTAACAGAACAAACATTGCATTCGACTGCAGTGACAGCTTTGGTGTTTGACTTGAGGAGGATAGAAGTTGAGTATCAAACTGTCTATTCATGTCTATTAACATAACACAATATTTTCCCTGTGTTTTTTCGTGTGCTCGGTTCCTGTGAATTTGCTGTTTGTCATGAAGCCTGGGGAGACCGTGTCAAAAGCATTACGTATTTACCAAGTATTTAACATGTTAATAGGAGTGTAATCCATTTGGTAGCAGTGGCATTAGTCATGCCAAGCACACCAGCTACAAGCAGCCAGGAAAACCAGGCATCACTCAAGGGAAGTCATGCAAGGAAAGAGAGGAAGGGAAGTCTAGAAGCTCAATTTTCATTAGACCCCAGTGATGGCCCCAGGCTTGATTGTCAGTAGACCTCCATTATTTTTTTTTGTTGTTGTTGTTGTAATTTCTCCTGTTACATCAGTTGCACTAGTTCCTCCGACATAAAGACTTTATGTTTAGCATCACTGGTTAAGTGATGCTAGTGTCTGGTAGGTGGGTCGTGGGTGGTCCACCTCAACATCTGCAGGATGGTTTGCCAAGAAATATGGTACAGACATCGATAGTGCCAAAAGCATGAATACGACCTTCTGTGGTGCCACGAGTTGTCAAAAAGCATCACTAGGGGCTTTAAAAAAAACAATCCAATCCATCTAACAGTAGATGTTTGATGGATTACAATGAAATCTGGTACAGACTGTGCCGACAACATTTTTTTTTACCAAACATTAGTGTAATATTATAACACTAAATACTAATAAGAGACCAGAGATTAAATGTATTAACTCTTGTCCTCACACAGAGTCAGATAAATTAATTTTTTATTCTGCTTAAAAATGAATGTATATTTAGAACTTTTCCTTCCCAAGCATTTACCAAAAACTTTTCTGTGGTAAACTGGTAAAATTGTGGACAAATTGATTCCACAATTGCACACACGTGCACACACGCACACACACAGCAACTCAAACCTGTAATGGATACACTGTAAACTAACATACTAACTCTATGTCCATTTTTACTTGGAATACAACATTAATGATGCCATTAATTCATCTAATACATCTGGTTACTTTTGTAGTGCACCAGTGTGCTGAAGTGGTGTATGTGTTTATTTATATCCATTATTAATCCATTATCAAATATGGTTAATATTGAGCTGTGCGGGATTTAGTCATATAAATTGAAATAAAATCTTAAGTAATTAAATATCAAATCATACTGTGTTCTGCAGTTATTTTATTTCACTACCACCCGAAGTGACTTATATGCCAATAACCATCCTTACAATGTTTGAATCTTTAGATAAAATACTGTGGTCTTTATCTACAGCATTAGTCATTATTAGAAGCCAGTTTTAAACTGTGGCATGTATCACCTACAAGCAGAACCTCACCTTACACACAGCTGGTGTGTTCCAACAGTGGTGAGCCACATCACTCACTGACTCACCACATTCCCACGTAGAAACAAACGTTATGCCACCAAATAAGTGTAGCAATGGTAAAAACACTACAGCTGCTAACAATGCAGAAATACATTAGCATGTATCCATAAATCCAGCAACGGCACTTAGATCTTTTTATAAACTTGTCTCATATTTCTCATTTGGTACTTTACTCCACAGCAAAAGATTACTAACACTATCAGGGGACTGTGTAGTATATTGGATGCATTTCTGCATACAAGTAAACCTGCATGAGGCTGTTCATGCACCACAGACATTTAGAACTTGTTCTATGCATGTGTTGACAAATGAGGCCCCTAAATCCCAAAGTGTTCCCAAGTGCTGGGCCAACACCTCCCATGTTAGTTTACTGCTATCAGTGGGTGAATGTGAGGGAAACTGTAAAGTGCTTGATAAGTGTACTGTGTAAATGCAGGCCATTTAGCATTCTGCTGCAATTTGTTTTAGTGGTAATTAAATGTGAGTGTCTCACAGAGCCCTTAGCATGGCTGTAAACTCTTGTTAAAATTATTTCATGTGTGCTACTGACTAGTGTTTGGAATGATGTAGAGTCATTGTGGTAAATTCATAACAGGCTTCAATTCAGTTGGAAAACCTATTAAAGAAAGAATGAATACACACAAAGAAACAGCCATTCTACATGCATGTAAATCACAGTTAAGCTGTTGTCTTATAAGTTGAACTGGAGTTTCCTTATTACAGTCAATAGATTTACTTTGAAATATCAAAGATCCTCTGCAATAAGGCTAAACTTATGCAAACACCACAATTCCTGATACCAATCTTCTCTTCTATTGCAGCAACAAAGATGGAATGGAGCCTTTAGGTAATAAAAAAGCCTTTTGGTCATCAAAAACTAAATTACATTTTTTTTTTTTTTTTTAATGGTGACATATCATCTTTAGTGCAGTTTATGTATTATTTTTGATACCTCTAAAAAGCCTGATGCACACTCACGCACACACACATCACTATGGTGTACAGTACTTCTGGTACCATTAATACCATAGCAAACAATTACTTTCATGTTTTGAGAATTTTTGTATCAACTTGGTACCTAAGTATGGGTACTAACATCCCTAGTCTTGTTATATACAGTTGTGGGCAAAGGTTTATATATATCTTAACCCCACCCTGATATTTTGTGCCTAACTCCAACCAATAATCTAATCTATAACTTAATCTGCAATTGGGTTGATAACATCACACAATCCCAGAATTCATAAAATTACCACAGCAACAATTTGGCAGGTGTTGAATTAAAATTTCATGACACTGCTGTGATAACCATGATAACCAAGGGAGTGGATAATGGTTATTATGTCAGATTTCTGCACTCAACAGTTCTTAATCAAACATCTTTTATCCACTGGTTACACTACAGACTAGTTAGCTACATCTAGTTGGCACATAGCTTATATACAGTTCCTGTTGTTCATGCTAATGTCTAGATACTGTAGATCTGTTTTTCATCTTGTCCCTCTTGCATTTCTGTTATAACCTGCCGATAACCAATCAATATCTGGCAACATTTTAAAAAACAAAATTTTTATTCGGTTTCTCAGGTAGTTCAACTTTGTAAATTGTCTGGTTCTTTAAAAAGTCACAGAAGCTTGTGATTAGAGTCTCAACTGTGATAGTGCTGAGGGCACTGTTGGGGATTTTTATAAAGAATTAATAAAAGTAAGGATGACAAACCATAATTTAGATGGCAAGAGAAAGTTGTCTCCTCTTTTGCACACCTGGAATTAGACGGCATAAACAGTTTGAATCAATTGCTCCGCTGAGCAGCAATGAGTTATAGTATCCAGATGTTAAAAGGATTCAATGAGAATTAGGGAAATACCTTTAGAGATTCTGTGAGATCATATTTTTAATAAAAACGTCACCAAGATTTTTTACTGAGCATCTGTGTTACTGTGACTCCATTGCCAGGTTAGCTTAAGCTAGGGATTCCGATCACTGTTTCAATCATCCTGAAAGCATTCCAACAACATTGTAAATGTGGTCATAAATGTTTAATGGACTGAGTTTTGCAAGATAGTGTTGCATGTATTTGAAATTTAACGTGCGTATTGAATTCTGATAGCTTGCAATGCCTACTAGTCTGGAGTTCTGTTGGTGTAAAAGGTGGATGCCTTGGTGGGATTACATTATTTGTATTAGAGCCAAACGTCTTTTTTTCCTTTTCACTTACTCATCATTATTAGGTAGTTATGCCATAAACTCAAATAGCTTAATATGCACACACATTAAAACACATTAAACATATTTTATATTAAGTTTTAATATCTGATTTATCAGACCCAGATAGGTGCAGGACAAACGAAGGAGCAGGAAGGTAAGGTATAGTTTATTGAGTATAATTGTAGTGATGGGACAGGTAGACTGACTGACTGGAGAAGCAAGTACTGGCTTGGATGATCTAAAAGAGAGAGAGAAGGTAAGTGCGGCTGAAAACTAAGAGCAGTAAATTATGATGATGGAATTCTTACGAGGCAACGAGTGGTGGGTAATTCCCTACAGCGAAGCCAGAGCACTGGGAGGGGAGGGAGCCGATACAGATGCAGGCAAACAGAGCAGAGCAGAAGTTCTCTGGGGAGATTCTGATCCAGTGGCGAGGCGAGAAAAAACAAACACACACTCAAAACAGCCAGAGAGTACCTTGGAGAGAATAAAACCAGAGCTCATGGGAAAAAAAACTGGTGACTTGGATCACAGGGAACAGGATCTGGCAAAGAGGAGCAGGTAACCAGGGCATATAAAGGGGAGGAGACAGGTGTATGACAGTTGGTGCTGATTGGGCAGCATTGCAGGGAGGGAGAGACAGAGGGAGATCGGAGATAGCGATGATCACCAGGGCAACATGGGCCAACGTTACAGCCATGACAGGACCACCCCCTACAACGTCCGTCTCACGACGGCCCCCCAGGCTGCTCAGAATGATCATGATAGAACCAAGAGATCAAATCAGGATCCAGGATGAGCCAGGCCTAGCACCTACGAGTGGTCATTGGGACTGTAACCTTCCCAGTCCACCAGTTAGTGGAAACCCCGGTCCCACCGATGCGATTTCAACAGCTGGTTGACAGAGAAGGCCGGGGCTCCATTGGTGAGCCAAGCGGGTGATGGGTGTAACACGGGGAACAGGAAGGTGGGGTAACTTCTGAGAGATCTGCGGAGTAGCAGTCTTACCTTCA
Source organism: Channa maculata (assembly GCA_020496755.1). Taxonomy (NCBI): domain Eukaryota; kingdom Metazoa; phylum Chordata; class Actinopteri; order Anabantiformes; family Channidae; genus Channa; species Channa maculata. The sequence continues at coordinate 28,428,306 of CM035600.1, read as the reverse complement.
CAGGCTTGACTGCCTTCCCAATTTGGAATGGACTGATGAACCGTGGGGCCAGCTTTCTGCTCGCGACAAGGAGGGGAAAGTCTGCCGCAGAGAGCCGTACTTGCTGGACCATCTGATACTGGGGGACGGGGCTACAGCATCTGTCAACAGATCTCTGGTAAAATGTGGTTCCTCATGAGCAGAGGAAGAATCAAATACACGGGAGAGAGCATCAGCTTTGCTGTTTTTGTGACCTAGATAGTAGGCTAGGGTGAACTTAAAGTGGTTGAAGAAGATATTCTAGGTTTTTCTGGTCTGTGAGGATCACAAAGGGATGTTCTGCTCCTCCAACCAACGCCTGCACTCATCCAACCCCAATTTGACAGCGAGGAGTACAGCCTCAGAGACTGTGAGAAATGAAGGCACATGGGTGAATCCTCTGAGACAGGACAGCCCTCAACCCTACATCTGAGGCATCGTCATCAACAATAAATTGTTTATTTATTATCGGGGGTAAGTTGATGGAGAGGTGTGGTGATAGTGCTGTAGCCCCTAAAGAATCGCCTATTGGTGAACCCAAAGAAATGCTGCACCTGCTTCTGGCACTCAGGAATGGGCCAATCCCTCACTGTGCTCACCTTTCTGGGCCATCTTCATGCTCCCTGAGTAGACAATAAAGCCAAGGAAAGTTATCGTCTAGGTAGAAAACAACAAACTTATTCAGCATGTCTCCCAACACATCACTGACCAAGCTCTGTCATACAGCCGGAGCATTACTTAGTGCAAAAGGCATAACCAGGGATTCAAAGTGACTGGCTGGTGTATTAAAAGCAGTCTTCCACTTGTCCCCCTTCCAGATGCAGCCCAGGTGATAGGCATTCCTTAGGTCTAATTTCTTGAACAAGGTACCGCCCTGCAGAAATTCAAATACTGAGGAGATAAGTGGAAGAGGATAACGATTGCGCACAGTTAGCAGGAAGGCCCCAGTTCATGAGTTTACCCTCTACCCAATCAATGTGGGTGATTGTGACGCACAAGCCAAGTGGAGCTGAGAATAAGTAGTTACTGGGGACCAGATGATTTGGAAAGATAATTTTTCAATGTGGTTTGGTGATGGCAAACTGCAGCGCCACCTTCAAACTAGGTCAAATTGGCTCCTGCTTGGGAGAGCTGCTCCTGTGGCCTGAGCCACCAATCTACAGACACAGGTTACATCTAACCTGTCTCTCTTCTCCAGAGAAAGACACCCTGGCTCACACCCCGGCTGAATCGGCTCAGAGAAACTGGTGGCAGGAGACGGCCTAGACTCGAATACGGGGGAATAGGTGGGCACCAGGGAACATGACTGAGAACTAGCGGTTCTAACTCTAGGGGATCTCTCCTGCATTTTGTGGTCCACACACAGAGTGCATACAGAAGTGTGCACAGAGTGCACACTTCTATCAGGGCATTTAGTGATTCAGGGAGTTCCCAGAAGAGTTTCTTTTAAAGTTTCAGACAACCCCTGATAAAATCTTTCCACTAGTGAGAGTTTATTCCAGGAACAATCCGCAGCTACGGTTTTGAATTGCGTAATCAGCCACGGTCCCATTTCCCTGAGAGAGTCTGGAGAGTTGCATCCCTCTCAGACTTTATAGGACCAAAGACCCTGAGAAGTCCTATAACAAATAGTTTGAACGGTGAGGTAGATCTGGACCCTCGTTAACAGTCGGCCACACCCAACACACCAGCTCGCCCTGAGAGCAACGACACAGTGTAAGCCACGCGGGAGTGTGGGAAAAAGCACACCTAGATTGCAACCTGCATTTAACTTGAAAGGTCTGGCAAGTCTTGGGGTCCCCAGAGTGCAACTCGGGGAAAGCAACATACGATTCCTGAGGAGAAAGGACACAGGCTGCAGCTACAGGCGGCGGAGAAGGAGGAGGAGGAGTGGCAGAGGGGCTCGGTAACACCCGACTAAGCAATTGGGTGATTGTGTTGAGATCAGCCTGGATCTTGGCCAGATTGGTGTCATGCTGAGAAAGGGCTCCCTTTACTCTTCCAGTCCTTTGAGCCTGCTGGGTCCATGTTGGCCAGGTTGTACTAAGTTTTAATATCTGATTTATCAGACCCAGAAAGGTGCAGGACAAGCGAAGGAGGAAGGCAAGGTACAGTTTATTAAGAATAAGTGTAGTGATGGGACAAGTGGACTGACTGACCGGAGCACCAGGTACTGGCTTTGATGATCTAAGGAAGAGAGAATGTTGGTGACAGCTTAAAACTCAGAGCAGTAAATTATGATAATGGAATTCTTACAAGGAACAAGTGGTGTGGGATTCTCTACAGCAAGTAAGAGAACCCGGGCAACACGTGCAGCATTACAGCTGTGACACATGTCTTCACTTTCTAAGAAGTAATCACCTGTTTCGGGAAGGTTTGTGTGTGTGTGTGTGTGTGTGTGTGTGTGTGTGTGCATGCTTTAATGACAGATTACAAACATGTAATCACCACAGATAACAAATGTATCATCGCATTACTTAATGAGTTTATCATGACTGTCTAATAAGAAAGCCGATTAGTGTAATTCAAAACTTAATTCCAGATTAATGGAGGTTGCAGAGAGAGAGAGACTGGATGTGATTGCAAGGAGTCCAGGGGCTGGAGACCTGTGGGGAAATGAGGATGGGATAATCAGACACTATTGTTCTCTTACTTCACATACACACAGTCTCAGATGCATACACACACATACACACACATGCAATTTAGGCTACAGAAGTGTAATCAGTCTTGGCATGTACCAACAGGGCCACTCAACTGATTTTCTACAGAACTTTCCCATTTTAACTTGCTGCTTTCCTCTTACTTTTATGCATTTCTTCGATTTTTTCAGTCAATCCGTTCTTTATCCCTGACCTTTCACAGATGACATATTTGTGTGGAATTACTTTTTTAAACTCAGTCAAGTGGAGTCAAAACAAATAAGTAGTTTTACAGAAACTGTAGATTCTGAAATGATGGTGTTGGAACACTCTCTACTAAGGACATCCCACATCCTCCACAACAATGCATCAAATTCCTTACTAAAAAACTTTGAAATATCTTCCCAAGTCATAATACTACCTCAGCAAATTAATCTGGTAATTTCACTGCTGATCAATCTGCAGTCAGTGTCTTCAAATCAAGGGATCTTTATGATATTTCTTTTCACACTTACTTCTTAATGTATCGTGATTGAGAGTTATTAATTGGATACAGCACAACCACAGACATCATCTTATGTTTTCCTCACTTATTCTTTCTGTCTGAATACGGTGCCTAAATTACCCAAAGTGCAACTCCACCTTCAAGAGGTACAGTAGCTCAAAGATTTGATGTATCTACTCAACAACAAAGCTGAGGAAGTAAACTCACTTCCCACTCCAGATTTAGTCTTTTCAAAAGTTTTTGTTATGCAGCCCCAACTGACATTGAAGTGACCTAATTTGAGGCAATGTGCCTCAATGCATGTGTTTTACACTAATTAACTGAAAACAAAAATGATGGATGAATAGTTGAATACTGCTGATTGCTGTCCTTGAATTTAAAACTGTTTTGTTTTTTTTTTTGCCTCAGAGGCAGAGAGAACTAGGCTTTTATTTCTTCTGTTCCCTAGTTTATTCTAATGATTGACTTTCCCCACATTTCCTGGTGTTGTTTTAAATTGAATATGATGTCCAGTTCCACAGCATCAGCTCACAAAGCATCATGCTATGCATTAACCCATATGAAGCTGAAGTTGCACATGGCTGAAGCTCAAAACTTCCTGCAGAATTTTATTGTTAAAAGCCATATTCCTTTTTCAGGTGTATTTTCTAATCTGTCCAAAAAAAAAGTACTGTAGAAATGTAATAAATGTACTATGTGAGCTGTTGTTGATTTACAGCTGTGCCACACTTGTTGCATTTTTAATAACGGCTTTAGGTCTGCACAGGGCAGTTTTCACTGACTTGGAAGTGTTCTTATGTCCTTCTCATAACTTGTAGCTTTCAGTGATTTTCTTTTAGAGCTTCTGGAATGATTCTGTCTGCAGTTTAGATTTTTCTATATGCAGTCATTTCGAGTCTGGATATCTGGATATGTACTTTTACAATAAGCCACACAGAGTCTCATCCCAAAGTACTGGGATGACAAAACCAAATAATTAGTTTTTGCTTCTGACAGAATAACTGATGAATCCACATAGAGACATTTTAAATCTGAGAAAAGAGATATAAACAGTTAAAAGCACTACTAAAACATCAGCCATAGGCAATACAACAATTTGAAATGACCTAAAAAACAAGAAACCACTGGTTTACTGAGCAACATACACAGGTTACGTTGGCCAAGGAAACTAAAAATAGAAACATTGTGAGAGCTGTGAAGAAGATCCCAGGAACAAGTGACATCACCAACAACCTCCACAGAGCCGGAATGAAGGTGTCACAATCCACTATTGAAAGACTTTGAATTTGCTTAAATAAAGAGGCCATGGCACAAACACCTCAGCACCAAGAAGAATCCCAAAGCAAAGTTGAAATTTGCAAAGAAAGAAAGAAAGATTTTCAGATGATAGATGAGACCAAGTTTGACCTCTCGTGACGTAAGGCAGGAACTCAAGAATCTGATCTAGGATCTGTCAAGCATAGTGGAGGAGTGACTTGGCCTTTGGGATTTTCAACATAATAATAAACTTTATTTATTTATCTTAAAAACATCTAAACAACTGACAGAAAAGGTGATATGTTACATATTGAGGTGTAAATATCATCAAATAAAAGCTGAAATTTTGAACTTTAGTTTCATCTTCATGTTTTGATCTTAAACCCCAATGTCTTCAGAAAAAAAAAAAAATGAAGAAGCTGTTTTGCTCCAATACTTTTGGAGAGGATTATAAGTGAATCTCTTTTGACTTTCCCAGAGTGCACAGCACACATAATTAGCCCTTCTACCTGTAGCTTTTATTGGAAACACTAACATCCCATTCTACTCTAACAAACAAATGAATCATATTAGACCATATATTATCATATTTATACGGTGCTTACTAGGGGACTATAAGAAGAGTAAAAATTACAATGCAGTTTGAAGAATCTGTGTTACTGTGACTCCATTGCCAGGTTAGCTTAAGCTAGGGATTCCGATCACTGTTTCAATCATCCTGAAAGCATTCCAACAACATTGTAAATGTGGTCATAAATGTTTAATGGACTGAGTTTTGCAAGATAGTGTTGCATGTATTTGAAATTTAACGTGCGTATTGAATTCTGATAGCTTGCAATGCCTACTAGTCTGGAGTTCTGTTGGTGTAAAAGGTGGATGCCTTGGTGGGATTACATTATTTGTATTAGAGCCAAACGTCTTTTTTTCCTTTTCACTTACTCATCATTATTAGGTAGTTATGCCATAAACTCAAATAGCTTAATATGCACACACATTAAAACACATTAAACACATTTTATATTAAGTTTTAATATCTGATTTATCAGACCCAGATAGGTGCAGGACAAACGAAGGAGCAGGAAGGTAAGGTATAGTTTATTGAGTATAATTGTAGTGATGGGACAGGTAGACTGACTGACTGGAGAAGCAAGTACTGGCTTGGATGATCTAAAAGAGAGAGAGAAGGTAAGTGCGGCTGAAAACTAAGAGCAGTAAATTATGATGATGGAATTCTTACGAGGCAACGAGTGGTGGGTAATTCCCTACAGCGAAGCCAGAGCACTGGGAGGGGAGGGAGCCGATACAGATGCAGGCAAACAGAGCAGAGCAGAAGTTCTCTGGGGAGATTCTGATCCAGTGGCGAGGCGAGAAAAAACAAACACACACTCAAAACAGCCAGAGAGTACCTTGGAGAGAATAAAACCAGAGCTCATGGGAAAAAAAACTGGTGACTTGGATCACAGGGAACAGGATCTGGCAAAGAGGAGCAGGTAACCAGGGCATATAAAGGGGAGGAGACAGGTGTATGACAGTTGGTGCTGATTGGGCAGCATTGCAGGGAGGGAGAGACAGAGGGAGATCGGAGATAGCGATGATCACCAGGGCAACATGGGCCAACGTTACAGCCATGACAGGACCACCCCCTACAACGTCCGTCTCACGACGGCCCCCCAGGCTGCTCAGAATGATCATGATAGAACCAAGAGATCAAATCAGGATCCAGGATGAGCCAGGCCTAGCACCTACGAGTGGTCATTGGGACTGTAACCTTCCCAGTCCACCAGTTAGTGGAAACCCCGGTCCCACCGATGCGATTTCAACAGCTGGTTGACAGAGAAGGCCGGGGCTCCATTGGTGAGCCAAGCGGGTGATGGGTGTGACGGGGAACAGGAAGGTGGGGTAACTTCTGAGAGATCTGCGGAGTAGCAGTCTTACCTTCACAGGCTTGACTGCCTTCCCAATTTGGAATGGACTGATGAACCGTGGGGCCAGCTTTCTGCTCGCGACAAGGAGGGGAAAGTCTGCCGCAGAGAGCCGTACTTGCTGGACCATCTGATACTGGGGGACGGGGCTACAGCATCTGTCAACAGATCTCTGGTAAAATGTGGTTCCTCATGAGCAGAGGAAGAATCAAATACACGGGAGAGAGCATCAGCTTTGCTGTTTTTGTGACCTAGATAGTAGGCTAGGGTGAACTTAAAGTGGTTGAAGAAGATATTCTAGGTTTTTCTGGTCTGTGAGGATCACAAAGGGATGTTCTGCTCCCTCCAACCAACGCCTGCACTCATCCAACCCCAATTTGACAGCGAGGAGTACAGCCTCAGAGACTGTGAGAAATGAAGGCACATGGGTGAATCCTCTGAGACAGGACAGCCCTCAACCCTACATCTGAGGCATCGTCATCAACAATAAATTGTTTATTTATTATCGGGGGTAAGTTGATGGAGAGGTGTGGTGATAGTGCTGTAGCCCCTAAAGAATCGCCTATTGGTGAACCCAAAGAAATGCTGCACCTGCTTCTGGCACTCAGGAATGGGCCAATCCCTCACTGTGCTCACCTTTCTGGGCCATCTTCATGCTCCCTGAGTAGACAATAAAGCCAAGGAAAGTTATCGTCTAGGTAGAAAACAACAAACTTATTCAGCATGTCTCCCAACACATCACTGACCAAGCTCTGTCATACAGCCGGAGCATTACTTAGTGCAAAAGGCATAACCAGGGATTCAAAGTGACTGGCTGGTGTATTAAAAGCAGTCTTCCACTTGTCCCCCTTCCAGATGCAGCCCAGGTGATAGGCATTCCTTAGGTCTAATTTCTTGAACAAGGTACCGCCCTGCAGAAATTCAAATACTGAGGAGATAAGTGGAAGAGGATAACGATTGCGCACAGTTAGCAGGAAGGCCCCCCAGTTCATGAGTTTACCCTCTACCCAATCAATGTGGGTGATTGTGACGCACAAGCCAAGTGGAGCTGAGAATAAGTAGTTACTGGGGGGACCAGATGATTTGGAAAGATAATTTTTCAATGTGGTTTGGTGATGGCAAACTGCAGCGTCACCTTCAAACTAGGTCAAATTGGCTCCCTGCTTGGGAGAGCTGCTCCTTGTGGCCTGAGCCACCAATCTACAGACACAGGTTACATCTAACCTGTCTCTCTTCTCCAGAGAAAGACACCCTGGCTCACACCCCGGCTGAATCGGCTCAGAGAAACTGGTGGCAGGAGACGGCCTAGACTCGAATACGGGGGAATAGGCGGGCACCAGGGAACATGACTGAGAACTAGCGGTTCTAACTCTAGGGGATCTCTCCTGCACAGAGTGCACACTTCTATCAGGGCATTTAGTGATTCAGGGAGTTCCCAGAAGAGTTTCTTTTAAAGTTTCAGACAACCCCTGATAAAATCTTTCCACTAGTGAGAGTTTATTCCAGGAACAATCCGCAGCTACGGTTTTGAATTGCGTAATCAGCCACGGTCCCATTTCCCTGAGAGAGTCTGGAGAGTTGCATCCCTCTCAGACTTTATAGGACCAAAGACCCTGAGAAGTCCTATAACAAATAGTTTGAACGGTGAGGTAGATCTGGACCCTCGTTAACAGTCGGCCACACCCAACACACCAGCTCGCCCTGAGAGCAACGACACAGTGTAAGCCACGCGGGAGTGTGGGAAAAAGCACACCTAGATTGCAACCTGCATTTAACTTGAAAGGTCTGGCAAGTCTTGGGGTCCCCAGAGTGCAACTCGGGGAAAGCAACATACGATTCCTGAGGAGAAAGGACACAGGCTGCAGCTACAGGCGGCGGAGAAGGAGGAGGAGGAGTGGCAGAGGGGCTCGGTAACACCCGACTAAGCAATTGGGTGATTGTGTTGAGATCAGCCTGGATCTTGGCCAGATTGGTGTCATGCTGAGAAAGGGCTCCCTTTACTCTTCCAGTCCTTTGAGCCTGCTGGGTCCATGTTGGCCAGGTTGTACTAAGTTTTAATATCTGATTTATCAGACCCAGAAAGGTGCAGGACAAGCGAAGGAGTGGGAAGGCAAGGTACAGTTTATTAAGAATAAGTGTAGTGATGGGACAAGTGGACTGACTGACCGGAGCACCAGGTACTGGCTTTGATGATCTAAGGAAGAGAGAATGTTGGTGACAGCTTAAAACTCAGAGCAGTAAATTATGATAATGGAATTCTTACAAGGGAACAAGTGGTGTGGGATTCTCTACAGCGAAGTAAGAGAACCCGGGCAACACGTGCAGCATTACAGCTGTGACACATGTCTTCACTTTCTAAGAAGTAATCACCTGTTTCGGGAAGGTTTGTGTGTGTGTGTGTGTGTGTGTGTGCGCATGCTTTAATGACAGATTACAAACATGTAATCACCACAGATAACAAATGTATCATCGCATTACTTAATGAGTTTATCATGACTGTCTAATAAGAAAGCCGATTAGTGTAATTCAAAACTTAATTCCAGATTAATGTAGGTTGCAGAGAGAGAGAGACTGGATGTGATTGCAAGGAGTCCAGGGGCTGGAGACCTGTGGGGAAATGAGGATGGGATAATCAGACACTATTGTTCTCTTACTTCACATACACACAGTCTCAGATGCATACACACACATACACACACATGCAATTTAGGCTACAGAAGTGTAATCAGTCTTGGCATGTACCAACAGGGCCACTCAACTGATTTTCTACAGAACTTTCCCATTTTAACTTGCTGCTTTCCTCTTACTTTTTATGCATTTCTTCGATTTTTTTTCAGTCAATCCGTTCTTTATCCCTGACCTTTCACAGATGACATATTTGTGTGGAATTACTTTTTTAAACTCAGTCAAGTGGAGTCAAAACAAATAAGTAGTTTTACAGAAACTGTAGATTCTGAAATGATGGTGTTGGAACACTCTCTACTAAGGACATCCCACATCCTCCACAACAATGCATCAAATTCCTTACTAAAAAACTTTGAAATATCTTCCCAAGTCATAATACTACCTCAGCAAATTAATCTGGTAATTTCACTGCTGATCAATCTGCAGTCAGTGTCTTCAAATCAAGGGATCTTTATGATATTTCTTTTCACACTTACTTCTTAATGTATCGTGATTGAGAGTTATTAATTGGATACAGCACAACCACAGACATCATCTTATGTTTTCCTCACTTATTCTTTCTGTCTGAATACGGTGCCTAAATTACCCAAAGTGCAACTCCACCTTCAAGAGGTACAGTAGCTCAAAGATTTGATGTATCTACTCAACAACAAAGCTGAGGAAGTAAACTCACTTCCCACTCCAGATTTAGTCTTTTCAAAAGTTTTTGTTATGCAGCCCCAACTGACATTGAAGTGACCTAATTTGAGGCAATGTGCCTCAATGCATGTGTTTTACACTAATTAACTGAAAACAAAAATGATGGATGAATAGTTGAATACTGCTGATTGCTGTCCTTGAATTTAAAACTGTTTTGTTTTTTTTTTTGCCTCAGAGGCAGAGAGAACTAGGCTTTTATTTCTTCTGTTCCTAGTTTATTCTAATGATTGACTTTCCCCACATTTCCTGGTGTTGTTTTAAATTGAATATGATGTCCAGTTCCACAGCATCAGCTCACAAAGCATCATGCTATGCATTAACCCATATGAAGCTGAAGTTGCACATGGCTGAAGCTCAAAACTTCCTGCAGAATTTTATTGTTAAAAGCCATATTCCTTTTTCAGGTGTATTTTCTAATCCGTCCAAAAAAAAAGTACTGTAGAAATGTAATAAATGTACTATGTGAGCTGTTGTTGATTTACAGCTGTGCCACACTTGTTGCATTTTTAATAACGGCTTTAGGTCTGCACAGGGCAGTTTTCACTGAGTGTTCTTATGTCCTTCTCATAACTTGTAGCTTTCAGTGATTTTCTTTTAGAGCTTCTGGAATGATTCTGTCTGCAGTTTAGATTTTTCTATATGCAGTCATTTCGAGTCTGGATATCTGGATATGTACTTTTACAATAAGCCACACAGAGTCTCATCCCAAAGTACTGGGATGACAAAACCAAATAATTAGTTTTTGCTTCTGACAGAATAACTGATGAATCCACATAGAGACATTTTAAATCTGAGAAAAGAGATATAAACAGTTAAAAGCACTACTAAAACATCAGCCATAGGCAATACAACAATTTGAAATGACCTAAAAAACAAGAAACCACTGGTTTACTGAGCAACATACACAGGTTACGTTGGCCAAGGAAACTAAAAATAGAAACATTGTGAGAGCTGTGAAGAAGATCCCAGGAAAAAGTGACATCACCAACAACCTCCACAGAGCCGGAATGAAGGTGTCACAATCCACTATTGAAAGACTTTGAATTTGCTTAAATAAAGAGGCCATGGCACAAACACCTCAGCACCAAGAAGAATCCCAAAGCAAAGTTGAAATTTGCAAAGAATAAGAGCCATAAAGATTTTCAGATGATAGATGAGACCAAGTTTCACCTCTCGTGACGTAAGGCAGGAACTCAAGAATCTGGATCTAGGATCTGTCAAGCATAGTGGAGGTAGTGACTTGGCCTTTGGGATTTTCAACATAATAATAAACTTTATTTATTTATCTTAAAAAACATCTAAACAACTGACAGAAAAGGTGATATGTTACATATTGAGGTGTAAATATCATCAAATAAAAGCTGAAATTTTGAACTTTAGTTTCATCTTCATGTTTTGATCTTAAACCCCAATGTCTTCAGAAAAAAAAAAAAATGAAGAAGCTGTTTTGCTCCAATACTTTTGGAGAGGATTATAAGTGGCTAAAATCTCTTTTGACTTTCCCAGAGTGCACAGCACACATAATTAGCCCTTCTACCTGTAGCTTTTATTGGAAACACTAACATCCCATTCTACTCTAACAAACAAATGAATCATATTAGACCATATATTATCAGCTTACTAGGGGACTATAAGAAGAGTAAAAATTACAATGCAGTTTGAAGAGATGAATGTATTTAGAGCTTTTCAATGTCTGGCTAGATCAGATTCATCTGTCTTCAATGTTTTTTTTGATATGTGACATCTAACCTATCTGCTCAAGATGCATGAAATGGAATATTTGACTCATGTTATGCTGGACTTTCCAGACACATGGGTTTCATACTACATGAATTCCAACCAATGTTGAAATTTCAAATGTTACACAATTTAAATAAATTCAACAGTTTAACATACAGTTAAATGTATATAGAACAAAATCATATTTACATTTCTAATTAAAATTGGTGTATTACTGTGTATCATTAACAGCTTGCTATTAATTATGGAATATGTTCCCAAGTTAATGAGGGAATAAGAAACAAGCTGGCTGTATTTGATCAATGACTGAGTGGTATAAAAACACACACAAATGCACGCACACACACACACACACACACACACACACACACACACACACACCACCTTACACAACTGCAAAGAAAAACATAGCGTGAATACAGAGTAACACCTGTTTACAACATTTTGTTTGCAACAAAGCCTAATGTATGAGGATTAGTAGAAATATTTGTTTGCTTGAATAATATAATACAAAGAAAATATCAAGATTGTGTATTTGCATGTAAGATGGACATAAAATGATACACTTTTCTACAAGTGATTTAAAAGTGCAAAAAATATATATTTGTAGAACTGTTAAGGTTGGCCATTCCTGCATATGTTAGCATATATATATATATATATATATATATATATATATATATATATATATATTTAGTTTGGGGGGGGACTTAGCTTAACATGTAAACATATGTTGCTTTGCTTTGATATGTTATCTTTCGGATTGATTTCCAAAATAAATCCCTCCACCTGAGTCTCATGAGGACTCTGCTTTTCTAGGATTCATGAATGCACTTGGCACCTCTGTGTGTGTGTGTGTGTGTGTGTGTGTGTGTGCATGTGTCTTCTAGGTGTGCTTCACTACCAATGGATGTGAGCATGTGCCTTAAGTGTGTGTTTGTGTGTGTAAATCTCTCACCAGCCAGATATGGAGTTATCTCAAAACCCAGACTCCCCCAGTTACTGTGGGCTGCCGGGCATAGTGATGTTTTTCCCTGCTAAAAGTTTTTGTGAATCATAAGAGCCTGACACGCACACACGCACTTTACCACCACAGCTTCTTCCAGGCATTTAACCACTTAACTTGAATTAAGGCTACATTTACACTGCAGGGCTTTACAGTCCTTTCTAATTTTGCAGTAATACATGCATATGTTTACACATTATGCTTTGACGTTTTTCTCTACAAGATAAAAAAAAATGAGTCATGCAAATAATGCTCTTTAAACAGATATTTTAAAAAATCAGACACAATTAACCAAAAACACAGTGCCACTTTGAATGATGACTTGTACCTATCAAAACCTACAGACATCAGACAATCAGTGGGATTAATAACTTTTGTCAGTCAGTATTATGCGTCAAGGAGATGCATAATAAATCTGTGTGGAAATCCCAGAATCACAATACTTATTTAAAATTAAGATTTGAATCACTAAAACCAAAGTTTTTTCAGTAGTGTAATCTAGGTCTAGGTAATCATTGTTGGCAGCAGTGTGAAAGGTAACTGTTTGTAGCCAAAGCAACAGCTAGGTTGTTGGAAAAAACACATCCATAGTTGCATTGGTTTCCTGTTCCAACACCGTTTAAATCTAAGAGGTTATCTTATCTTGTTGTTGCCGGGACAACAAGCTGAAAATGAATTTGAAAGAACCAACACATCTGGGCTTATGTCAAATTGTCAACAATATTATTCGGCTAACTTGTTCTTCTACATAAAGTATAAACAAAAGGGGTCTAGGTTGGGTTCAGACATGAAGTACATTGGTTGCCAGATTTGACTTAAACTTTAGGCTCAACTCAACTCAGCTCAACTCAATCAGGCTACATTGAAAAATGTAGTCTGTTGCATGGTCTAGACCACAAAACATCGACAGTGAAATCCTGATTCCCAGGTTTCCCATGGGCCACATACATATAACAAAAGAGAAATGCACATTTTCACAGAATAAGACATTTAGTTGGAGGTTGTGAAAAATGTTAAGATGTAACTTGGCAAACATCAAAAAATGAGAAAGGTGAAGTGTCTGAGATATTAAATGTGAATTCTGACTGGAGCCAGGAATACTGGTCTACTGATCCTGTTGTGAACCATTTCTAATCTTTTTATAAAATTCAGAGCAAGTACAATAGCTGGAAGAACAAGAGAATAATGAAACTAAAGTTACAAGAATATTTTGTAAGCCTGTGTAGCTTAGAACTCTTAGCCCTAAATGTGGAGACTTTAGAGCCTGTTTTATGGTGAACAGTTGTCAAGAATTTAATCAGACTGGTGCTGGTGACAGAGGAACATGTTATTAAGATATGTAGGTGCACATATAGTATATTGTTGCATCACTCAGTAATTTCTTATTTCTCTTAGAAGTTTGCTTTTTTCTTGGGTTTTTCTATTTTTTCTCCATTCGGTTCTTTTCTTTTTTGAAGCAGAGAACAGCTGTAACAAGGCAAAACATTTTTCCTCCAGGAATAATAATCTATGTTTGAATCTTGAATGCTGAATAATCATCATCTTAACTTAATGTTTGCACTGACTAAATGAGAAAATAACTCCTGATAACTCCTGGACATATATTGCAGGAAAACAAAATCAGCCTGACTGTGGAAGAACCAACAGATGTGGGATCATGTCAAACCATTTACAGTATTATCCAGCTAACCTGGTTAAGCATGAAGGTACTTCTAATTATTATAGTATAAATAACAGTATGTTTAAATCATAAAGTTAAGCTCATTGTCTTGTATAAACCCTTCCAATTTCAGTTGTAATTGAAACATTTTTTGACATGAATTAACTGAAAGGGTTGCACAAACATAGTCTAGCTAACTGAAAACTGAATGCATGGCTGTGAATCGTAAACACTGTGCAATTTAAATATACATTATGGATTCTGTTCTACATATGCCAAAGTTGGTGAGGAGGCCCTGATGATTGCAGGTGACTTGCACATTGATTGCTTTTCCTGCTTTGAGGTTAAAACTGCTACAAACATGTGACTGCTGTGACAGACCATCTGTTGCTACTTTATGGATGGTCCTTGTTGTTAATCCCTAATGATTCAATGTGTGTGGGTTGTAGGCCTTACAAGCTTAAAGAGGAATGTAATATGTCAGTACCAGAAGCAAAGGAAACATTATCAAACATGGTGTATTTAACCAAAAGATTGAAGAATTATATTATTAGATTATTAGAAAACATTTGTTTTAGCAGGAGCTGATGTACCTTCCCCCCCTCCAGCCTGAGTTTAAATTGGATTTTATTCCAGTGGAAGATTTGGTTTTAAATAATCACACAGACTGAGGCGATCACATAACACCTGCTGGACAGTTGGGCTAACAGGTACCTTAAATGGAGAATGATGTTGGTTATACTGTGTCTAGCTGTGCTGCAAGGGTTTCTTAGTGGTTGCCCTGTTTTGTCACAAGGGATGCAATTTATTCTCATTTTAAGATGCCCACTCCAGATTGGGGTCCAATAAGCTCAATTCTGAGCTGTGCTGCCTTCTTCTGGCCATTGAGCCATGCAAAGCTGAAAGTTTATCATGCATCCACAGTTTAATTTGCAGCATTACACCGCGATATCCTATTCTAAAGCAGGGGTCACCAACCATTTTGAAACTGAGAGCTACTTCTTGGGTACTCATGTGGTTCTTGCGGGCGACCTGGTGCACCATGTTGGTGGAAGCACTGTACATTCCTAATTAAGCTGTGAAAAGAAAGACATTTTAAAAGAATCAAAATATATAAATTGTTGAGTTATGTACAGATAGGTGTACAGTACTTATTTGTCTCTGTAGTTTGTCTACTTTTGTTACATGGCACAGGCCATCTGCAACTCTACAACTATTGCCTAAAATAGTCAAAATCCATTTACTAAAGAAAACATTGATTTTGTACTGTGTATAAACATGTGAGCCTTTACATCAGCTTGAAATGCAAATATGGTCTCTTTTACTATAGTCCAACTTAGTGCTCATATTTAAAAGAATCATCATCAGTTACTTCTAGATCATTTGATGTCTGGGCTTTTGTGTTAAACCAACAATGAATCCCATCCTTAGAGTTGAGCACATTTATTTGTAAACCTGCAAAGCAGCATTGCTGCTCTTAAACTATTTCTGTGACTACTTTTAGTCTTTTCCCATCGCTCTAGCTATGTGTGCTCAAAGGTTAGTGATGCAAACATACTGTAAATTCCCTCTACAAGCACTGCAAAATTAAGCATACGCTGTGTAACAAACTTGAAATTTATAAATAAATGTAATCATTAGTTGTGTTTTATTACTGCTGTAGTTCTCTCTGGGACTGTCTTCTTTAGAGAAATAGGACACGATTAAACAATGTCTCCACTCCCAAGCATAGAAATCCAGTAGGCTGGAAATCCCAGCCCAAAGACATTCACAATATAGAAACAAAAGAAGGATGTTGTTTTGGATATTGTTTGTGACATATTTATACTGCAAGTATTTCAGGGATCTAGTTTGTTGGCTGAGACTTGGAGTGGTCTTCGCCAGTATTTGGGCACTTTGTTCCTCATTTTGGTTGTGGAAGTGGCAGTGATTAGTGTTTGGTACACACTAACAGCTTTCATTCCCTTAAGGCAAATGACATTAAATGCCTTATTTATAGATATCCCATATACCACAAAGCCACATGTCACTTGTAGATATAACACTGCCCACATAAGACATAACCTGACAATCTGGACAGGAAACTGTGTTCACCAAATGAAAACAGGTGTTACAATGACTCATGTCTTACAATTTATGTCCTTTTAGCTCTAAATGATTTATTTACGTCATCTGGCCCTATTGAACGGTCTAAAGCCTTTAGATTTAAGGTCTGGTGTGATTTCCCACTGGCTTATGAATGAACTGGTAATGACAATGTATGAATGTATTGGTACCCACATGACAGATGCCTCAGCACCAAAGGGTTTGGGAGAGTATGTAAACCTTTCAGGGTTTAGGTGGTACAGGATACAGAATTAGCCATCAGGATTATTACACTGTTAACTTCAAGCTGTAATTGCATGTATGGTTCATCTCAGTTCTAACAGTTCAGATGGTAGAAGGAACGCTGGCATCAGAGCCTAATCGCAATAAATATTAATGTTGACACACTCTAATAAAAGAAAGTTTTATTAATTATTTGCTCCATATCTCTGAATGCTTTTTTTTCGAAGGCATTTCGTTTAAATCAGGGGTAAAAAGTGGAGACAGTAATTTCATGACGATGAACTTTGTCCACAGATCACAGAAACATTCATGACTGCATTTTATTCTGGTCTATAGGCACAGTGTTGGTAAAGCTGCTAAAACTCTTAACTTGTACATAAAACAAGTCTCCACAACTGTCTTGCAAAACTCTGTAATTGCTTTATATCTGGCATATGTGTCACTAGCTTTATAATGCAGTAATATTGCTTGTCATAGCTGTAATGGACTGTAGAAGGTTTTTGCTGTTGACTCTAAGAGGACAAAACAAACCAACTTTTACTGCTTTAAGTAGTTGGTAAAACAATTTCTTTAAAAAAGAAAAGTATAAACCACAAAAAAACAAAATAAATAAATACAAGCATCACTTCATAATAATATAATATGAACATAAAATACCTCCTGGAATGAAGTTATTGTCAAAGGTAATAAAATAACAGCATGATTGTATTTGCTTTGCTTAGGGCATTTTTAAGGGTTTCCTTATGTTTTCTAGCTGTCTGACTATGACAAAGTGTGCCACGGGTTTTCAACTGCATATGCAGAAAACCAAACAAATATTCTATATGCATTACATTATTTCACATTCAGGACAGTTACACTTTGTTATTCTCTCATGAGCTCCTGCATCCTGCCAGGAACAGCTTGCCCTAAATAAAATATCTATGGTTCAGCTTTGCACACAGACAACAGCAAACATTAGGAAGTAGGGCTAAAACATTTGTCCCGGTGGGGTAACAGTTTTTCCTCATTAACCAATTTTCTGCAAACAAGAGCCCCCAGTTTTTTTTTTTTTTCTTATATTATAATAAAATGTGTCTTTTATGAAGCATCTGGCAGTCCAATCCAACATGTGGATATATTTCAAATCATGAATGAGAAACTTTGGTTCTAAAAATGATCCCCAACAGCTGAGAGAATTAGCAGCGTGCATGTGTGTTTGTATTCTCAACAGTGTTTACAGTCAACAGAGGCTTTCCTAAATCAGTCTGAGATTTTCTCCCATTGGATACTCCCCTGTCTGATTATTTTCACAGCCACAGAGGGGAGAGATGACGAGAATACAAATTGTCGCCAGCAGAGAGGAGGGAGCCAGAAATGATTGTTATCAGTAAAAGAGAGAAAATTACCATCTTAAGCAGAACTGATGATTGGTGTCCTGCTGAACGGAAGGCTTCACTTCAATAATCAAATCACATCAACACTTAGACTTTAGAGCCAGTAAAATCATATCAACAGATCAGACTGTGTTCATTCCTCACTCTGTGGAAAACTCTTGCCACCAACAAACCCACAAAAATTAGGCTTTCTAAGAGCCTTCGTGAAATTAGATAGTACTGTTCTACTTTTCTCCAAGAGCTCTTGACTGTAAAATGCTCAGAATGATTTCCCCGGAAAAGAAATATTCTGCCTTTCAGGCGATTGTGATATGCTCTTTGGCTGCGATTCCCAGTTGGCTCAGTAGGTTCTACTGAGATATGTGAGGGAAATTATTCATATTCAGGCAGGCGCTGCAAGGGTACTTAACTTATATACTTTCAGGAAATGTTGAAATCAGTCACCTACAGCACATCCCCCTCAGGATATCATTTTTTATCTGAATGTTTTTCAGAGAAAGTGTTTCCAGCAAAGTAATGTAGTACATTAACTCCCTAATGAGTTTAATGATGAATTTCTGACCATCAGATTCTCATGTAATACTGTATTAAAAAGATGATTTTTGTAATTTTGTACAGAGTGATAAAGGATGAGACTCAAATGTAAAAAGTATTCTTCTATTTTACGAGTTTTCAGATAAATATTTATTTCAGATAAATATTCCACTGTTCTTAAACAAGGAGCAGTAAACAAGAAACATCTTAGCAGAAATGTGTTTAATACCAAAATTGTATGTTTGATGTATTTATTGCCTGATGAGCAGGTGTAATTTATAGTGTTAATTAGGCTAACTTGAGTTAGCATTTGGGTCAATACCAAATAATCAATCCATCAAGGCATCCATCAGGTAATTTGTGAGGGGGGGGGCCTTTGTGGACCTGACGTTTTTCCTGCACATCCCAGTGATGCTTGATGGGTCTGGAGAATTTTGATGCCAAGTCAACACCTTGGCCTCCATCACCTTGGCTGGTATGTTTTTGTCATAAAAAGCACATGATTATGGTTGAATTAAAATGAAAGTAAGTGGGTTATGGTTAGCAAAAGATTGAGAATCGGTTCAAAATACAAAAAAAAAAACACACCGACTAAAGAACCAGTAGATAACACTGCTGCTCGAGTGCCACTGTTAGTGGATGCCAGTTTCTTTCCTTGAACATTCTTTGATCTTTAATCCTTGGGTGCCCCTAAGGTTGCCCTCCATGTTGAAGGACATCCCAAAGCCTCTTTTTACACTCTGAGGAGCAATGTTTGAGGAGAGACAAGCAAAGATACATAAAGAAAGAAGAGTCTTTTACAGGACCAACACAGCCCTTTGGTAGAAACCTGTTGGTGATTGGTCTCTGCTTCAGACTAATAAGACTAAACTTCCATTCGGGACTAGCACAGTTTCGTAGGTAACACACACCTCAAGACACATAACTCAGTACGATGCCTGTTATTCCAAAAAGATAAATTGCCAAGGCTCGTTATTCCTGTGCCTCCAGACCCCTCTTTCTTTGCAAGTATCCAGCTATTGATATTTTATTTTGAAAATGCTTTACAGGACTTTGAAGGGTTTAAAATCACAACATGAGTGAGTGGAAGAATGGTAAAACCTTGGATTGGTGTAAATTAATAATAAAACTAATAATAAAACTGCAAACAGAACTATTCCGCATCGTCCTATGCACTTAAATCTATTAAAACATAGTTTTAAATAAATAAATAAAAATTTCTTTCTCACCTTGGAAATGATCTCTTTAACACTAAAACTGAGCGTAGTTTTCTCACAATAAGAAGATAATATTCGAGAAACCATAATTATCCCTTTATAGTGAGGTAATGGTATAAAAAAACTATTCCAGGAACAACATCTGAAGGAAGGAATAAGGCTGCCCTGAGGTAGGGGCAAGTGGGGAATTTTTCTTTTTATAGTACCTTATTTTGATATCGGGGTGATGTTACCAAGAAGAGAAATGTTTTAGCCTATTAGTTGTTTTTGCCTCTAGTGTAGAAAAGTGGAACAAAAGTCACAAAAAAACCAAAACAAACAAACAAACAAAACATATTCATAGTCAAATCTGATTCACCAAGTCTTCCCTATAAAATACTTAGTTGTTACTTAACGGATGATGGTGAATG
Organism: Channa maculata; assembly: GCA_020496755.1. Lineage (NCBI taxonomy): Eukaryota > Metazoa > Chordata > Actinopteri > Anabantiformes > Channidae > Channa > Channa maculata. Next base: position 28,408,307 of record CM035600.1, on the reverse strand, counting down.
AGAAAGAACAAGAGGACAGAAATGTAGTTATAAATTTGTGTTCCAACACAAACCATCACCATGCACAGCCTGCCAGCCTGGGAGCCATCTGAATATGTATGCCTGGCACAGAACCTCCCCGAGGGGCTAAGCAGCCTGGAAGATAGGGTCCATACTGGAGGTCAACTGTGTGTCATTTGCTTGCACCTAGGTGTGTGTGAGGGAAGGAGAGATGGCCTTATATGTCCTGCCACATGTTAGCTGTTAATATTGATAAAGTAAGGTGAAAAACAGCACATGTAGCCTGGATACTGAAACAGGCACACACACAATCAGCTGCAGATAGTATTGAGCACACACTGGGTCTTTCATGTAGTTGCATTTATTTCCTCCAGTTTTGAACCTGAATTATTATTAACCTGAATCAAACACAGACCAGCAGACACAAAAACATAAATACACCGACCAGCACACACACACACACACACAGGTTTGTGCATAGGAGCAAAGAACAAGCCTAAGGATACCAATGTATCACCAACCCACTGCTCAGTGTGACAGAACAGGACAATACCACACAATAACACCTATGCACACGCACACAGGTCACACCACATATTGTAATGCAAGTGCAGAGACAGACACAGGTGCAATCTGTTGCTTTATGCATGTGAGGTTGAATAGAGAAGAGGTTTGGAGTGTGGAGAAAATTACTGCGTTTAAGAGAAGGTTTAAGTTTAAAAATGTATATGACGAGCTCAGATTTAGCAATTTGTGAGTGTACTTTTCAGCAGGCATCTTAGTGCAGTAACCTCCCTTTTACCAATACAAGATCCAAAACTTTTACCTACAGTATTGTCCATGATTCTTTATAGACTTCACCCTTAAACTTTGGCCCCCTCTTGTTGGCAAACAACAGTGGATCAAAATGTTTCTCATGAATCATATCCTAAAAACCAGTAAAAGACTACCAAATACTGCAGACTTTTTATTTATGTATTGTCCAGTGATTCTGTCCCCAGCCTCCTATTGTCCCAGTCTCTGCCTCATTGCTCTCACAACTGCTATTGATTTATGACTACACACTTGCCCAGAACTCGTATAGTCAAACAACAACCTTGTGCATGTCTCTGTGTCCATGTTTGTAATACCAGTCTATATGATTTACCATAGTATGTTTATAGTTATTAATTATTTTTTTTAGTCAAGCAGGTGCAGAATATAGTGAAAAAAACATTTTGGGATATTTAATAAGAAGATTAAGAGGTGAAGAAATACTGTATGAATGCTCTGTTCCCAACTCTGTGTAGTATTTTAACATCATCTGAGGTAATTTTTTTGTTTTGCACTCTGATAAGAAACAAAACAGTAAAGTTACCTTTTAATCAAAATAAATTCACTGTAAAGTATCTGCCCGGCACCAAACATTGGACAGGTAGACACTATGTGGCAAATGTAGTGCACAACAGCTAAAGAGTTCTTTAAGAGCTGAGAGAAAAGACAAAAAGAATCGGTCCTAATTTTGCCATGATGCATTATACACCAAAATGAATGTTGTTGTGTGGTGGTATTTGCTTGCATCATCATCATAAGATGCTTACATGTCAGTGTTGTGTTTACATCTTGTTGTGCTGCCCTATAGTGACAGAAAAATAAAATATTAATCAATTATCAATATTAATCATGACTTTTATCCGTACCTATGAAAAACAAAAAGCAAATACACACACTTCCCAAAAGAATGAACTGTTCCTTTAAATATAATAGGAAATATGCTTATCTACTTTCTTTAATATTAGATCTGCCAGCAAACACCAGCATGGAAGCTGTTTTTCAATCTGCATAATGTGACTAGAAGGCTGTCCCAGTCACTGATTGTGTAATGGGCTGCTGCCATAGTAAATCAGACACTAATTATAGTACATACAGTTGGAACACAAATTGAATGACAGGATGCAAATCTTGTGTCTGGAAGGCCTTCCCAGGAGAAAATACTGTGACGTTAAGAAATGTGATGTGCACATCCTTGCAATAAATAAATAACTAGTTTAAGAGACTAATAAATAACTTCAGAAATTCAGCTAATTACCAAAAAAAAAAAAAAGGAAAAAGCTGTATGTCACAGATTACCACTGAAAAATACATTCCCAATGAATATGTGCTGTGTGTTTAAAAAAGGATAGAATTGAAAGTCTGCTCTATCATCCTGAGTAATATGTTGAATGCTAAATAACTTACACTGGAGTTCAGCATATTTAGACATTTTGACCCAAATTAGCCTCAGATGCTGTTAAGGGAGGACATCTGCAACAGAAGGCTGCTCATCCTAACTAAACCCATTAACACACTGAGAGCAGATCAGTTTGGTTTATTTCCTGCCACTTGGGGGGAGTGATATTCCTTTATTTCTTCTTTCACCCAGGCTGGATAAATGTTTACTTCTATAAGACTGGAGCAGGGCAAAATTTATACTTGAATTTGTATTTAAAACGAGAGAAACCATCTCAGATGTCAAATGTGTTGTATGTGAGGTAACTCAAAGAACCAAGATCTTAAAACCCCTTCTCTACCCATCAGCCATTCTGTTAAGAAGCCAATTTAGAGCTTTGATTAACTTGTTAAGGAGCCAGTTAAGCCCTACTGGTCCTCCTCTGGTTCGGCTTGATGAGTGCCCCGGTGCCATCAACTCGGTGGCTCCTTTTCTTTATGAAAGCGGACAAAGTTAATTGAAAGTCTCCATGTGCTGGCAACCAGATATTGTAGATGGCCCATGTGAGTGTGTGTTATTGTCTGTGTGTGAAAGCGTAGAGGAAGATGTGTGATTGAATGAGTGTGTAAAATGAGAGGGAGAGTGTGTGTTTCTTCAGTTGTTTTTAGACGTGTAAAACATACAGTATATCGGTGCGTGTGTATGTGCATCATATTGTCTCATTTCAAAACACATTCTTCTCTACAGCCGTCAGTCAACATATGTGCATTTACCTTTTACTGTAAAAAACAAATCAAACATAAATGAATGATAGCCACAGATGAGAAAAAAAGCACAAATGATGCCAAAGCAACATCCATTTTTTCTGCTGTCATGGTCGCTAATCTCACAGTCAGATGGAATAAAGACAAAATCATTCAGAAACAATTATACTGCGTTTTCACATTAAAAAGAGGCGTATACCTTGTAGATAAAAATATTGTTATTAGCGTGGCACCATATGGAAAGTAGAGTTTGTTTGGATATTTACACTTGCATTATAACAGTTGACATGAGTTTATTTAAACATAAAAATATTATGTACACTAATTTGTTTAAACCCTAAAAAAGCTCCTTAAAACCATTTATTTATTTATTTATTTATTTATTTATTTATATTAACAATGAATCAACTAAGTTCTTTGTGAAAGGGGTCACTTGTAGCAAGAAGCCCATTGAGGATTATCATCCAACCAAAGAGTTTCCTGAGCTTTAAAAAGTCCGAAGAGCATTTCCAATCACTAATAGCTCATTGATTAGATTGTCTGGCATCCAACTTTACAGTTTCACTTCTCTCACCATCTGCAGCAGGCAGCTGTTTTGCAACCAAAAATTATTAATTTAATATTGAAAAACTACTTCATGGCAGTGACCAGCACAGTCGATAGGTGGTAAATAGCTTTGCATTTGTGGAAAACAAAAAAAAAAAAGCTAAAAGGATGCACATTTAGTGCATCTAATATTTGTGGTGATATTACAGCTGACATTAATATGGGATTTGTAACAGTATTAAGCTGTGGTCTCAAAGCCATCAGCTGCAGCATCCAAACAATAACAAAAAAGGAGTGGGACAGTCCAGTAGAAGACTTTGCCAAAAGATACACTGGTGTTTTCTCGCTTGTTACGGCTCCAAAGAGAAATAAGGGAATTGAGGCATTTTTACAAATGACGCTTCCAGATGTCAGGAAATGACTTCCAGTTCACCCAAGGAACAAAGAGCCAAGAAATAAGAACCTAAAGTTTTCGTCCTGATTTAAAGCCGCACAAATTGTTAATTTCGGCCACTAGTGTGGAAGTAGAATAGTAGTAAGATTATTTTTATGTGTGCAGGGATTTGTGCGTGCGTACTTTGATTGATAGATTGAGACATACAAGTCTATCTACACAAATCAGGTGTGTCTCACCTTTAACTGTCTTTGAGCCTGGGAGCCCGAGCTGAGGGCAATGAAAACCTTCCAATACAGACAAATCGCTTTACGCACACACAAATCTTGCAGACGGCAGAACAAAGACAGCCAATTGTGAGGCTTTCCAGCACTTTTACGTAAAACTTAAGTGTTTTCTCAGATTATTAGACATTTACAAGTAGTGAGTGAATACATTTGCACATTATTTTACATACACACAAATATTACTTACAGTTACAAATCCAAGTACGCACAAACAAACAGACTGAAATACAAATCCGAGTATGCACACACAAATTTGAATACAGACACACAGATTGAGACATACAAGTCTAAATGTGCGTGCACGAGTCCCTGTACATACACACATACAAATAATTTTGCTACTATTCCATTTCCATACACTATTTGTAGTGAAGCAAACTATAGAAACATAGTTAGGAGCAAAGTTAGGAAACAGTTTAACACTACTCTGGAGTTTTATTTTTCGGTGACTTGTGGAATCCGGTGTTTACTGAATGACACCGATGAGTTTAAAGCCAAAGAAATTATCCAAAATACACTTAAACACACTTAACAACACAGGTGCAGATTTAGTTAATAATTTACTTTGGGCTCATGACTATAAGCATCTTTCACATTCCAGTTATTTCTGTTCTAATGTTAAAATAAGAAAATCATTGTGACCCCAAGAAAGATGACAAACTAATTCACCTACACTCACATTGTTAGGAGTATGTAAAAATCAGTAAGTTTGTCTCTGCTTTTCCCATAAGTACCATTTTTTTGTTTCACAGAAACTTGCTTTTTTTCATTGGCTGGTCCCCTTTGGGCAATGTCAGTATCATTTTCTACAAGCAGCTTTGACACAAATCTCTTGATGCAGTCACATCTTTCGCAGTAGTCTGCCTTTCCTTTTGGGAGCATGAGGAATTTTACAAGATCATTTTTTTTCTTCCCCTTGACATTTTGGTTAAAACTGTAGGTCTAAAACAGTGGTTCCATTGAAATGTCTCAAGTGTATATTAATATATACAGGAGTCAAATACAAAAAGTTTTTTTCCTGGAAAGAGGAAAATAGACTTGCAATACCTCAGGGCAACGGTAGTTTGAAAAAAAAAAAATGTGTCTCATTTTAGGTGACACAATAGTGACACCTCTTCAGTCTTCAGTCATTTCTCTTGTTTTTGCACTGCGTGATGATTAAGGTGGAACTACTCATTTTTTTTAAACAACCTACTTATATTATTTGGTTATTTCTCAAGCTACAGTATGCAAAAGTTTTCTTTTAATTATGCCAACTTACAATGTGATATAAAAACATCAGATATTCTTCTAGTTGACGTGTTTGCATCAGCATTCATCTCCAGTTTTAGACCTATAAAAGGTATGTAAGACCATCTACTCTGATGCATATTTTTAGATGGGTACGAATGTAGAAAACAGTTCAGGTAGATGTCCCACTATGCAAGTGAGATAAAGAAGGTGATAAAAGAGCATTTATTTTTTAGTAGGGATAATTATGATTTAGTTTTTTTGTTTTACTTCTGTAACTTATATGAAGGCTTCTTCTAGAGTCAAGATGTCTCACTCTGCTGGATTGTCAGGAGCTTTAGAAACACTCAGTTTTCCTGCAGTTGTACAGTGATGTTGCAGAGTTGCCTCTAGACAGACACTGGCTAAAATGACAAATGGTCTTTTTCAGCTGTCTGTTAAATCTGTGAATAACTTGTTAGGTTTTTTTTTAGCCAATGAGTACATCATCAGGCCGACTCAAACTGAGAAGCTGCAGCTGAGTGTGAGTATTCGCAGCCATTTGCCAGCGACAGGCCAAATATTCAAAAGTTTAGCAAATTTATTTTTTATTGGCATTTTGCCAACATCACTTTCTGAATTCATAGTAACTGGTTTGCATGAATTAGTTTTTATATCCACACACACTCATTGGAGACACATTGGAGACACATTGGAGTTAAGTTTAGTAAGAAAATCAGACCAGGCATTTAATTTTTATAACTGTCAATAGTCTTTTCTTTAAACAAGACAGCAAACAAACTTACATAAATCTGATAATACCTTTTGAAATGAGATTGTTTGGGCTTTGTTCTGAAATATGCACCTGTTTGATTTTGTCCAGATCAAGTGTGGTACCCATCCATTTCCTGCCTCTTTTTCACAGCTTCTCTGCAGAATTTGATTGAAGTGCTCTGCACTCATCAGTAGCCCAGGATTGCTCGGAGGTTCAGCAAGTAACTGTGAAGCATTGTGTGTGTGTGTGTGTGTGTGTGTGTGTGTGTGTGTGTGTGTGTGTGTGTGTGTGTGTGTGTGTGTGTGTGTGTGTGTGTGTGTGTGTGTGTGTGTGTGTGTGTGTGTGTGTGTGTGTGTGTGTGTGTGTGTGTGTGTGTGTAACCGCTCCTCAGCCAGCAGATAAAATACAGCAGCTTCCTAATGTTTAGTCTCTAGACACATGGGCATGCAACCACAGTCACGAGTCATCAACCCACAGTAGAACAAAGAGAAAGAAAATGTCAGAGAGAAGAACGATAGCAGTGAATGAAACACCTACAGTGGAGACTGACTATTAGAGGGGAGTACTCATTTTATTTAACATCAGTGGAACAATTTACATAGGTTTTGTAATGATTTTTCAAATGTCTAGACTCTGGCCTTTTGTGAGACATGACACACTGTACTGTCTGCACACACTGTTTGCCAAAACACTTTAAAATGTTCCAAAAGAGACACATTGCTAGACTTTTTGCACATCTGCTAAAAACAAGCATTTGTTTCAGATGGTTAGAGATATATTTCTCATTTTTCTTACCCTAAAACAAGTTGGATGGGGATTATACGTATACAGCCATCTTCAAGTGATTTCATGGCTTGTCAACAAGATTCAAGAGTGTGCTTCAGCCGAGCCACTCAAGCTCTGTAACCTCCCATCTCTGAAGCTGTTCCAGTGTTTGGCTTTGTACTATTGCTTTTTGGCACCTTAAATCTCCTTACATTGTCTGTAAAACCAAAAATGAAAAGACAATTTTGACAACTATAGCTAACAACACAGACTTGTCATTAATCAGATTACATTATATTCATGCAGCAACTAGCAGTTTTTAGTGTCTTGCTCAAAGTCTAAATGTGGCCTGGAGGAACCGGGGATGGTGGTTTGAATGCAACCTGCTCTACCTGTGGAACTACAGCTGCTCCAAACGAATTTTTCTCTCACAAAGACCTGAACCTAGGTCCTTCACTCCCTAATCCTGGGACGGATAAGTCACAATTGTGTAAATTGTTCATTCCTCATGCAATACCATAAACCCTTCCATTAGCCAGTAGAGGTTATTCAGTTGCAGAGGCACTGGAATTGAGCCAAGCTGACACTTGGTGGGGATAAAGCCACGAGCGTTAGACAGTAACGGTAACCATCCATTACCTGCCAGGATTTAGTGAGATTTGCAATTGAGGAATTATTAGCAAATGCTTTTTTCGTATTTCCGGGTTCATATTTTAGGGGGATAACAGAACGAATACTGCTAATCACAGTATAGTAGCTGTGTTCTCAGGCATGTATACCATGTGTGGTAGCTTATAGATGTAACAGAATGATGCAAATCTCTCCATGTAACCTCTTCAACGGTTACCTAAGGAGGCTATGTAGCTTCCTCTGTCCTATAGGATAACCACCACCAGAAAACAGCAACACCATGCATGAGGCACTAATGTGATGGGCCTGGCTGCTGGGGACTCCTCTGGGTAAAGGAAAACCAGGAAGACTAGAGATGACCTCAATAGAAAAGTAAAGCTGTGAAAATGAGCCTTGGGGGAGACTCAACATGTGGCCAAAAGTAAGGAGTGATAGGGGTCAAACTACTGGCTAAACGATTCAATGGACGTTACAGCGTCGGATGTACAGGCACAAAACAACTTTTTTTGCATTTATTTTTCCCCCCAGGCTCCATAAATGATTGCAATAGATGGACTGCAACTCTGGTTCTGACCTTTTAAGAAGTCCATTCAGCCCTTTCAAACATGGCTTCGTAACACTGAGCTTAATTTTTGGCTGAGAGGTGTATAATATTACAGCTTAGTGGTTTTAATATTGTGGTAAACAATGGTCAGCACGGGGAAAATGTGATGGTAGCCATGAGTAGGCAGTGCATTGAAGCTTACTGCATATGGGACGTAGGAAAGTTATTATACAGTATTAACTGATTATTATTCTAAGGCATCAATCAGTTTCTAAGCGGAGATATAGAGACTCCAAGATTTGAGAGTCCAAAGTAAGTTTTACATGAAATGAAACTGAGCCACTGATGATGTGGAGGATCTCTCTGTGTAATCATGTTAACAGCTGTCTTAATGACAGCACTTTCTCATTTTACAAAGTTGGTCACTGCAAAGATCTTTGGATAATTACACTTTATTTGTTCCAGTTCCATTTAGTTGTTATAAGAGAAGACTGGTCCAAAAGTGGACAGAAAGCTGCCCATCATCACCATTGGGAACAGCTTGCAGTCTTTGAACTGGTTAATAGTGTGAGTGCGTCCATGTGCTGTAAATCAGACTGAAGCAGATTATCCCCATCTTTTTTTTTTTTTTTTTACTCTTTCAAGCTTTAATCTGTTTGTTGTCTTATTTCTTTGTCTGTGTCGAAACCTGTAGCCTTTGTAGTTGGATCACAATGGAAAAGGCAAATTCTGCATGTGCTACCGTGGCTGACATGCTCTCTGCCTCTGTCATCTTCAGCTCTCTTATTAAGCTGTTTATGCTGATGTTTTTTTGTGTATCAAGTCTTTGATGGGGTTGAGCCTTTGTAGCTAGCTAATACCAGCTCCTCTAACACTTCTGACTCCCAACAACATAAAAGTGTAAAGATGCTGTATATGAAAGGGTTTCTACGTTGCTCAGTTAGGAAAGGCCTTTATTAATAATTGCATGAGAGTTATAACATGCAACTTTTGGGACTCAAGCTGGTGGTAGCATGAAAGTCAAAATCACTTCACTCTCTTTCCTCAGCTCTGCTACACTCTGTTATGGTATCGGAGTCTTATAATGATGAATATACTATATCAACTTTTATAACTATTATGCATTGCATATAATATTCACCATTTTTCTTTATTTTTTAAACCTTTAACATGTGTTCAGGGACTACAGACAAAAAAACCCTTTGGCTAACTGGTATATTCACAGCAATGCTCTTTAATAAGCACTAATAAATTAAGCTAATGTTTTTGCAGCCATCCCTCTCTCAGTATACCATTGGCATAATTGTAGGTATGTTATGTCATTACTACCACCTGCTGGTTTTAATGTTGTTTTTGACTGAGGTTATCGTGGGCACTTTTTCTTCCCGCAGGTGCCTTTAATGTTCGATCAGTGCACGGTTTGTGATTACACATACCTTCCACATGCTACATCACTTTTCCTCAGTTTAATATGATATTGCAATTAATTACACAGCAAATTAACTGTATATTTTCATTTCCAGTATTCACACTTGATTAGCTTGGTGTATAAAGGAAAATGCAGTTTATTGACAGTGTGGGTTCTATACAAAATGATTAGACTCAGTTCATGTAGAATTACTGTACACAGAGCATAAATGAAAATTAAGGGGAACTTCAGAGAGAGAAATCTCATTTACATTCTGCTGACCCGATTAACTTCCATTAATAACATCCAGTATTATTAAGTTAATATCATTCACTGTAATACCAGACTGCAGCAAAAGCTTCTTGCTGTTAATAGTATCAACAGTTATATTTAAGAATAAAGACGTGTAACCAACTGAACATGTAATGAGATAACTTGTATATCACGTGGAAAACCACACATGACAAATGACCAATTATCTTTGCCTGTTGCTGCATTTTGTGACCGTATTTTGCTAATGATAGCTGCTATGTACAAAGACATTATCATTACATTTATAGCATTTAAATGATGCTTTTATCCACAGCTACTTACCCTGAGTGCAACAGTAGATTAAGCTGCATTTCTAGGTCATCAACACTATAAACAACTAAACAGACAGTCAGGGGTTTACAGCACTAGGGCTAGGGAATAATGCAAAGTATTGGGAGAAAGTCACTGAATTATAGGTTAAGTAAAGAGGCAAAAAGTGACTCTTTTTATGGAGAGCAATCTGAATTACAGAGGCCAAAGGAGTCAACAGAAGAAACTGAAATTAAGGAATTCTGGAAAACCTACTTTTATAGGTTTCTTAATATGATATTGGACATATCATTTGTTTTCTGTAGCAGTGAAAAGGTCAAACTACATCCACTACTGTACTTTAGTGCAATTTTAAAGTACTTTGAGTCTATATGTACACTTTGGGTCACTATATACAGTGGGTGAATAAAAGAATAACCCCCTGTTTTTAGCTTTTATTTGACAACATTTATCAATTATCATCATTATGGCCAACAAATTACTTCCAGGAAAAAGTGATCTTTGTCCGTATGCACGTTACTTTCCTTGTAATTCATAGTTAACGTGAACAGGGCACACATTTACTAAGCAAACTAAGTAAACTAAGCAAACTAAGTTCTACTAAGTTCTAGAATAGAACTTATTATTTATTAAACCACTATTCTTGGGAGTTGTTCTACTCTATGTTGAGAGTCTAACGCCACAGTTCAGAGTACATGTTATAATAATGTGTTGTAGTTTTTCTGAGGTACATTTTGTATTGTGGTTTTAGGCAGTGAAAAACTGAAATGCAGAAATCAGCACCATTTTTTAAATGAAAGGTTAATGGTTACAGGCAAAGCATATATAACAGATTTAATAACACAATTATTAAAAGCTTTAGTAATGATTTATAATATTTCTATTCCTGTAAGTCTGTAAAGCCAATGCATTTTTCCACTGCATGAAATTATTCTTATCAAAATGTTACACAAGTTGTAGCACTGTAGGTTCGTGTATATTTGGTAGATTTCTGTACATTTCTACTGAAAGATCAAATAGTTCGCCCCTAAACCCGCTAACATTAACACTGTAATGATGTTCTCGGTTCACGAAACTCAGTGCTGCTTGGCATCGATTATTTTTACAAGTAGCCAACTGTTGTCAGTTATTCTAGCAATGGTTCCAGATAGGGTCCCTTTTCTTCCTCTTCATCTCTCTTCATCTTTTTAGCCAAAGAAAAGCCAATGCGGTAACCCATTCTATCCACTGCAGTGGACGCAGGTAAACCGACCGCATAAATCACAAGATGTTAACACAGTGTGCCATAACACATATAAACACAGATGTTACAATATTTGCCACCGATGACTTTGACTGTCTGAATATGCTGGCATTCACTTTGTTCTTGTGTTTTACTTGCATGCTGTTGTCAGAGAAACATGATTGGTCTTGTCATTGCTGTCAAGGCATAAATAATGTATAGTTGTTTAATACAGTCTGCCCTCTTGAAAAAGCACACTTCAGGGAAATGACTGGTGAGCCTGCCAAGAAATATTAATATCTCCCCTGTTTTGGTTTTCTTTCGTTTTTTCTTTCTCGTCTCTAAATGCTTTTCACACTCTTAAAATATATTTATGCTGTTTGCAGAATACCGTTCAACATAAACCCAGCATATTTGGGGTCATTCTTTCTAGTAATTATGTTACTTTGACCATATTTACTGTGCCCCTTTACTTGCAGCCCAGGTGCTTCACTATTTGTGCATACCAAATTGCCATGAGAATGTCTGTGTGTGTATGTGTGTGTGTCTGTGTGTCTGTGTGTGGGTCACTGTAAATGCCAGCAGCATCATTTAGATTGAAGGCCAGACTTTTACACTGACCTTTAGACCCTCATCATACTCTCTGTCTAACTACACACATATTCTGTCTGTCTCACACACATGCACAGAGCCTGTGTGACAGCTGGGAAGCCTCTGTTAAGCTGTTTTCACCTCCACTTAACCTGGAGGTAAATAGTACACAGTCCATTATACAGTAGTACTGTCAGAACTCCTTTATCCTTCACCTTCTATCTCAATTCTGTTCTATTGAGTTGACTTTAGATGACAGTTGAAATGCAAAAGCACAGAAACAGTGCTCCAAAACCTGTTCATATGGATATCTGGACTGCTTACAGATGTACAAGTTACCCATGTCATTTGAATTACAGTAACCCCAGTGAGCTAGGGTCCATCCAAAATTCCATCCGTGATTTCCCAAAACATTTTCACTCGTCACTTTAACTCAATCCATTTAAAATGAGCTCAGGCCCAGAGAAAGAGGCGGTGTTTCTCAATGCTGTTCTTAGATGGATGTTTCTTTTTAGAAGGTTTTAACTTGTATTTGTGGATGTTGTGACAGGGAGCGGCAGTGGCTCAGTTGGTAGAGTGGCCGCCTACTGACCATAGGGTCGGAGGTTTGCGCCCCGGCTCCAAGTGTCCCTGGGCAAGACACTGAACCCCCAGGTAAACCACCCATGCCCAGCCGTGCAGTGCTGGTTCCAAGCCCGATAAAAATTTGGTAGGGTTGCGACATGAAGGGCATCCGGAGTAAAAATATGCCGAATCAACATGCGGATGAATTACCCGCTGTGGCGACCCAGAACTTACAGGATAAGCCAAAAGGCAAAAAAAAAAAAATTGTTGAATGTTGTGACAAGCTGTGATCACTGGCAATGGTTTCCAGACATCTTGCTGATCCAATACAGTCATTTCTACCACTGAATCATGTCTGTTTTTAGTGCAGTTCATGAGGCTTTTAAAAAAAAAATGCATACATGTCCCCAATAAAATTTCAGAATTCTGAAATTGGTCCTCACAATGACAGCAACACTAGCCCCCCACAAACACAGACAACAGGAGAAAGAACGTTTTATCTGTCATCTTTCAGCTGTTGAGCTGTGAAACTGATTTCAGGGTTTCAGTTATTTAATATAGATGGTGTCCTGCAGGAAAATACCACTATTTGCATTTTCAGTATTAGTGAAAGGTGATGTTGAGGCAACAATAATGAAAATATTCTGTAAGTGTTGTGGACTGATGAAAGACAAAAACCACGTCACTTCAGTTCTTGTGCCTTGAACCTTTAGGTGCTTTTATCAGAATTAAATCTGATGTCACACTATGTGCTATACATTTTTCCTATAATATTATAGTAATAATATTTTTACAGTATTGTTCAAAGCGCCACACACCAGCATGTCTACATCGGAAAATCTAAACTCCACTTAGCACTGATGCTGATGGTTGGATGCTGCAGCTCATGCGTACTGTGGGTCTGGTTGAACAGAAATGTCATGGCCATTTTAGCAGCATGGCTGCAGGGATGGCAATGTTGGTCCGCCAATCTGTTGGTTGGTCCACCTGAAAGACATTACTTTCTTCCTACTACTTTCTCTTTCTTCTATATGATGAATTTGGCATTGTCAGGCATCCAGCAGCTCAGAATTTTCACTTATCCTATGAAATCTCAATATTTAGAGGACAGCTTGCTAGGACACTGTGTGTACAGCTTTTGCAGTACCTGATGTGTATTGTAATACATGTACACACTAACCGAGTAGACTCTTAGTATCAGCATGTTAGTATTGTCAAGGCTCAAAACCACATGGCTGTAGTCCTAATGGTCTAGTGTTTAATTTGTTCTTCCTTGCCTGTCTTCTAAAAATTAGCTTGTTGCAGCTAAACTTATCAAATGAAGTGCTACATTTATTAACAGAAAGTGAGTCAGAAGGATGTAGTTAGGCTGGATGGCAGCCATTTAATGTGCAGGACTCTCTAATGTGGGAGTCCCTGAACACAACATTAAAAAAAGCTTAATTACATTGCAATCGGATAAACTGTACTTTGTACTTTTGGATCAGATGGTTTGGCAGAAAATTCTTTTGTTGTCTGAGAACATGTTATTTGAATGTTCAGGTTTTTATCGCCTACAAATGGGAGGGAACAACTGAGTCGCTAGATCAAGTCCCTTGATCAAGTAATTTGACAAGTAGTTGTCACAAATCTCTGAACTTCAGTCAAAGATGGTTTTACACACGACTTCAATGGTTTTGCTCCATTTTCCTCGTGTTTACCTTATGACTTAGAAACCGTCTATCAAAGCTATATTGAAATGACTGTTATAAATCCACAGACACCAGTGTTCCAATTTCTAAGGTTTAGTCATAACCTCTGTTTTTAAAATCAAGTATGGTTTTCCAATTTTCAGAAAAAAGTCATTTTAATTCCTGAACATTTTCTTTTTGTCTCCACATTTTGAGACCATTTCTTCTGACTGAGCAGAAATAGTGAAGATAATAAAGTTATTTAATTCACCATCAACTCAAGCCCTATAAACTTTTATTCGTACCAACATCTGTTCTATTACTGTCTGTCTCTTTTGGTAAGTAGCTTCCAGCCTCAGAGCTATGAGGCTTACCCTTCAATTGACTATTTGTCATTTTTAGAGTGAGACATATGGTGTCACAGGGATGTGTAGAAAGTTTTGCAGAAGAAGGGGCATAAGGGGCTCAAGTATAAAAAGGGGCATCTATCCGTTCAGATGTGTAGGAATTTTACACTGGAAATGTAAAAAAATTTGAATTAAAAATGAAAAACAACGTACTAAAATTTGTAAAGCATGTTGCAACATTTTTATGAGGTTTTGAATTGCAAGCTTATGCAGAATGCACGGGCAGTTAATTGTTGAGATTGCAACATTGGGACTTTCTGTAAAATGCTGCCAATAAGAACAATGTGTCTGGCTTCAGCATGCGTCTCTGCCACTCAAGTACAAAGCAACATATAATGCAAAATGTTGGCTTCAGGAAGGTATACAGGAAGTTCTTCAACTTTCATGTCATACATTTGATATTGTTCTGTGCATGTTCATTTAAAATGTAAAAAATGTTTTACTGACCACAACATAAATGTTTTTTCAGTGAAATTGCACCCTCTCGTCACATGTTCATAGCAGTGGAATTATAATAAATTTAGAGAAGAAAAAAAGAGATGACTAAGACTGTTAATTTGTTTAGAATTTACAATTTGTAAGATGTTTTAAATACTTAGTCTCTCTTTTTAAATTATCACTTCCACAACAATTTTTGTCAAAGGGAGCTGAGGGAAGTGATATATTTTGCCTTTTTCTTCGATATCCATCATCATCAAATTACTGTTATTTTCTATTTTCTATCTTAATTAGAAGCTTCAATAAACTTCTTTTAGCAGAAAAAGACACTCGTGTGTACTGCCTGTAAGGAACTGAAACCTTTTCCATCCATGTATTTGAAATAAATACAGAGATTAGGAACATAACCAGTTTAAACATGCTAATGGGTTTTTTTATTTTCAGGAAACTATAACACAAAAGCTCATTGGTAGTAAAATGTAAAAAGTCTTCCCTTTCAGCCATCTAATGCAATTTCAGTCCAAGGACAGTCAAAAAAATTGTCCCAAAGCTATTCTACTGTTGTCTTGTCTGTTTGCTTTGAGTAACTGTTGTGCTGAAAGGTGAACTGTCGCCCAAGTCTCTGGTCATGTGCTCTGGAGCAGGTTTTCTTCAAGGTCCCCTCTGCACCAGTTGCAATAATCCTTCCCCCAAGGAAGGACCAAGGAAAGCAAACATGATCTCTGGCCTTCGTTGAAGCCTCATTGTCATCATTTTGATCAGGTTTTTCAGTAAAATGAATGTAATTGCAAATTATTACAAAAAAAAAAACCTAAACACAGCATTTTAAATCAATAAACGTTTCCACTCTCACACACATTATCTTGAGAGGTGAAATTATTAAATATTAAGTACATGAAAGCCCAAAGGGACAATATTTTATTACATTTAGGCTTTAATTTGTGTTGACAATGATAGAAATATTTGAGAAGCTCTGCACAAAAGGAGATAAATTGAATAAAAGGTGATGTGAGGTCATTGTGAATATTAAATAAGTCCTTTTATTTTCATTTGAGTTCCCAAAAAAAAAGAAGGAAAACGTTTCATCTCTTTGTTGTCCTTCACTTGGGCTCTCTGCTTTATTTTATCCATGACCTGCTTTATCAAAAAGCAATTAAAAAAAGCACTTAGTGACCTCAAACACATACAAAAAGACAAAGACATACTGCAAAAAGCAGTTTTGAGCATGTTGTACCAAAAATCCTTCAGACATTGTTCAGGGATATCCACATTGCAAAGTTACAGAATGATATTTTCAGGCAAATGTAACAAAACATTTTTTTCACACACACACACACACACACACACACACGACAGAAACCGAGAGCCTACTATTTACAGTTGTCTTCTTCATCTTTCTGCTCTGCTCCTTCTCCCCTTCTGTTTAATATTTAATGGTTGTCAGGCCATTTTTTTTCCCTTGTTTTGTTCTTTTACCGTTTACCACTTGCACAAAGTTAAGGCCCTCGAGAGAATAGCTCTGGCTTTGAATGCAAACAAGACATTTAATTTGGGCATTATTTGCTACATAAGACCTTTTTTGGAGAAATACATACAAATCAGATATGCTAAGGTATGCTGCAGTTAATATATAAAGAAAATTATTCCTATAACAACGTTCCCGTTGATGTTAATCCATGAAGTTGTCTCTACTTGGTGTGTTGGTTCTTGTGCTTTCGTGTGTTTTCAAAGAACCATATCTACGTAGCTTTAAATAGTTACTGTAGGTTGATTAAAGATATAGTATGTCTACATTGTTTCTTCTGAAAATCTTTGAGAATCCTGGCTTCACAAGTCAAAATAAATATTGAATACATTTCCCTTTCCTAGAAAGTCACTGACAATTTTTTAAATTTTTATTAGTTTTTTATAGCCAGGTTTACATCTGATATCTGTCTTCTACTTTCCCCATTATTTACTTGTGCACTGCCATCACCATTTTTATTGGCGCAGCTGCATAGTTATAATTTTTTAAAATCAAGAATTATGTGTTTCAACACCTGCCTGCATATGTACCGCTCGTTCCTGTTGTAACGGAGCACAACATAAAAAGAAAACAAGCTACTAAAATCAGGTCGTAAATTGCTCTGTAGCATTGTGGCCAATACCTCCACAGGGGGCCCTTATGTAAAAGGAGTATTGCAATAAATCAATCAATAAATAATAAAAAAGGGACATAAACCTGTAAAGTGAGTAATTAAATGCAGCTGTCTTCTAAGAATTTGTGTTCTAAGGAATGTTTTTATTTATAATGTATATTCATCTGTTAACATGCTTATTATAAGCCTTTTAAGTTACTCTAATAAAGCTCCAAAAGTCAACTACCCCTACTCTTATTTGTACTGTGGAACCCATTTTGTTTGGATTTCCAAAGTTTTGAGCCTGTGTTCCAACAAAGTGTAACTAAAAACTAAAGTTTTTGCAGGCTGCTCCACATAACTACACATTACTGTGGTTTGTGTCTTCTAGGCTTTTTGTCACCTCAAAAATGAGGGACATGAGGACACGACCTTTGGTTTTACAGTAAAGCAGTGTACCACAGTCTGGCCTTTTCTTTATCTGTGCTTATTAAAGTTACATTTGCTTTCGTGGTACTGCGATTAGTTTTTTCTCTGAGTTGTGCTTAATAAATAAGTATGAAACCTGTTAGCATAACTTACATACTTTGTGACTGCTGTCAAAGCTGCTGATTATAGCTGGAATCCCATCAGATGACATTGATTAATAATACTAAAGTCAGGCAAATGGTGAGACTGAGGATGATTATACAATGATGATGATTAGTCATTGCAGATCAGGCCTTACACTGGAAGCACCTTTTAATATTTCTTAGGAGTTTCGGTCTGACGTGTGCCACGCCCACGCGACTTGTGAGGCTTGTAGATTTCTGCTGGATAGATCAGACATGTGCAGAGCTGAGCACTGGTCCAGCTTTGGTTGGAATTGCCTGACCTGTGTTCTCTATCCTGCTTGGCCCTGCATCTCCATGGCTTTACTGTGTCTATGCCATGCACACAGCTGTTTTATTTTTGGGGGGATAACTTCCTGGTTTTGTAGTGCATCCATGAAACACACCCCACACATACTAATGCATTCATACATGCTAGTCTCCATATTTAGAGTCACTTATCATTTTCACCGTGAATTAGAACCAAATAAAAATGGCCAGACAAACCGCTTTTTTGAGAAACACTCTAGTCTAGATTTGTCTTAAGATATTGCCAAGAAATTAAAGATTCTTTGGTGTAAACTGAATATTTAGTATTTTGTATATTGGTTGTCCCAAGTGCTCAAACACAATAAAAGCATGTTTGAACATGATTTATTAAAGAACACAAACTGAGAAAAAGGTCACTCCTGAGATAGAACAAAACTCAAAACAAGAAAACAAAGAGGTGGAACAATCAGAACAATATTAAGTAGGAGAATTTAGGGAGCTACTCTGAGTGAATTGTAGAGTGGTGAAGAGTTGACTGATGCAAAACAGGAGGTCTGGGCTGGTGAATGGTTCTTGTAGCACTGAACTTGATTGTAACAAAAATCAGATGTGTGTGGAGACAAGAAGAGGGACCAATCAACAGGGTGAAGCGAGTGTGAGTGAGTGGTTGGGGGGGTTGTTTACATTTGAGTGAGGACAGAGGAGGCAAGAATAAACATCCAAGGCGAGGATTATGAGACTCCAGAAACATTATATATCAAAGTGTCTCTGGGCAAGACACTGAACCCCCAACAGCCGTTTCCCCTCCCCAGCATTGCAGTGCCGGTCCAAGCCTGGTAGAAATTGGGAAGGGTTGCGTCAGGAAGGGCATCTGGCGTAAAAACTGTGCCAAATCAACATGCGAACAATGATCCACTGTGGCGACCCTGAACTCTCTGGATAAGCCGAAAGGACAAAAACATTTTTAAAAAATCCTCCAGAGACATCCAAGTGCACATCTGCCCAAAAAGACAAGTACTTACAGTATGAATATCCTTGAAAAACAGGTGCCTCACTTTTCCTGAATTGGCCGCACTGTTGAAGGAATAAACCTGTGTCCACAGACACAGACAGAGAAGCAAGTCAGCTGTTCTCATGGGCAGAGCTGCCAAGAGAAAAACCCTACTGAGGTTGGCAAATCGTAAAAAAAAGGTTTGCCGTTGGTGAAGATGCACAAACTCTGGACTTTAGATGACTGAAACAAAGTCTTGAGGACTGATAAGTCAAAGTTTGAGGTGTTTAGATCCAAGTTAAGAACATGTGCCATTATTGAAGCATCGAGGTGGAAACATGATGATCTCGGGATGTTTGGCAAAGGGAGAATGGGTGTCATCTGCACTGCTGTACCTACAATACTACTTCCTATTGGACAAAATGTGCATAATATGGGAGACAGCAGAAGTGTTTGCCTGTAAAATTAAAATAATTCATTTTTGACATGAGCCACTACCTCAACACTGTACCAAAATAGTTTTTCTGGCTATTGTTGTCTGTTAAAGGCTGTGGTTGCAAACTGCTCTGTGCACATTTGTAGACAAAAATAAAATTAATAGCTAATTACTAAAGACAATGCGTCTTTACATTTGGACAAAATTGCATTTAGCCTCTCAAGTTCCAGCTGTGCAGCCTGAATAAATTGCTTTTGTAACCTAAAAATAGGCCAATTCATCTCATCTCGGGCATATTGTATCTGACGCTGTAACAAGCGTTCCCATAATGCCTTTTTTTCCTTCCCCATCTTTCCCTCTCTAGTCTTATCTCTTCCTCTCACAGTCTCATACCTGCATTAGAAGTTTTCTTTCCCTCCTCCTTTCACCACCAAGTCTCCTTTGTGGTGACTGTTCTGTACTATTAAAAACAGACAACGGCTATTGTAAAGCTGCTCCCTCTTGGCCCTCTACCACCCAAATTACCTTCTCACATACCATCCTTTAGTCCTTTCCACATTCACTCCTTATTTTATCTTTTCACTCCATGTAGCTCCCCCTTGCCTCCTTTTGGCTATCCCATCCTGCCCTGTCATTTTGTCTGTAACACACACACACACACAGAATTGGAAGGTAGAGTGAAGATAATGTTCAGCCACACTTGAGGGACACTCAAAAGTGCTTTTGCAGGTTTGTGAGTATCTAGCAGTGACATTATCATGTGTTATTGTTAACACCACCTGTGTAGACGTATCTCAATTAAGTCCTTTCATTTCCCTCAAAACCCAAGGAAACAAAGAAAACAGCAATGAAATTGGCCTCGTTTAGAAAAAATAGTGCCGTTCCAGGAATTATCAGTATTTTTTGTACCTGAATTTGTGGAATTTGACAACACATTTACTGCTGCCTCAGACCACGCGTATGCAAAAAAAAATAAAAATTACCTGGCTTTTTAAAAAAATGTTAACACAAACCTTTTTACTATATGCTTATCATATTAAAATGCTATTATTAGTAGTAAATTACTATTTTAAGCTGGTAATTTACTAATGCTTTGGGCAAATACCTATGAAATAGATGCACTTTCATCCTGAATTACTGTCATAATAAAAATTCAGCTATAAAAACTGTCCCTTTCCTAGCTTCCAATAGAATACATGAGATGTCTGTTTTTTTAGTTTTTATTGTTTATGTTGTTTTTAATTCACTTGTCCTCCCACCCCCTTTACGCTAGATAAATGTCCTTGCTGATCCTTTCTTAGAAGTATCCTAACTACTTTTGTTTGTCCAATAATTGTGATGTGTCTCTTGTGTTTGACATTTAGATTTTGCTTCTCCTCCACCTGTCTCTTTTTTCCTTGGGCTATTCTTCTTTTAACATTACCTTTAATGTCAAACCATTTTCTAACCTTTTCCTACTGATTTAGCATCCTGTGAGGTGAGTTGTGATTGTATGGTGGTTGGTACTCTGTAACCCTGGTTCAAATCCAGGTCACGGCAGTCAGTTTATAGCAGCCTGGGGACTGAATGGGCAGGATATCAGGCTGTGTAGTGTAGTGTAGTGTAGTAGTGTGTAAGTATTGAACGCTTCTGAGTTGCTGACATATGTAACGTGTAAAAACATTTCTATGCACATAGTACTGAAAGCATAATTTGCCGTTTCTCTACTATGGCATGGACTGGACATTTTATTGTAGAGGAAACTGAATTCACTGTAGGTGGAAATTATGAGCGAATTACTGGCAGAATAAACTGGGGGATGTAATTTACGTCGACTCCTGCCACTTTCATTTCTGTTTTCTGTTGCTATGCTGCTTTGCAGTTAGCAAATACAAATGGCAGTAACCCTTTAGAAACTAGGCAGCGGTTGTAATGTTATTTCTTCTTCAGACATCTGTCTTTGACCTCTTCATGCTGGCAGACTTTTCTGTATCATTTGAAAACTGGGACAGATCTTGGTTGACTCCTATTTTGTGCATGACGACAAAACTGCTATGCTGATGATGCACAACTTTATTTTTTATATAACTACAGTTAAATATGGCTTTATCTGGTTGCTGCATTTCTGTAATGCAAGAAATAATATGGGGGAATCTCTGCTAACACAAAACAATGGGACGTCCCAGTCATGTCTTTAGGTAAAATGCTCAAAGGTCTACCTCATTTCATTAACACTGATTTCTTTAAATTTATGACCTCTTTTAATGTATTTGTCAGAAAGACGATAAAAAGTGTGTTCCATTCTACTTTCCTCTGTCTTCCATAATAGCATTTAATGTGTTGTGCTCATTTTTGCAGACATATGTATAGAGGCACTGACACAAACCTTAATTGCACAGAACATATAGGATGTTAGATTACCCTCAGCATCCAAACAAACACACACACCATCTGTGTTTGCCCTTCTCTCCTACAGCACCAATGTCTCTCTGTAATTGGTTGTCATTGTCAAATCTTGCAGTACATGGGTGTAAGTGAGGGTGTGCGTCAATGCGCACAGCAGGTGTTGCTGTTTTTAGTGAGAGCTCCTTATTGAAGAAGAATTCAGACCATAGAGACCCAGTTAGTGATTGTGGGATCTGCCTGTAATGTACAGAACTGCATGTATTAATACATATACAGTGTAATACAGCTTGTTGTATGCCATATTCATGTCAAGGTTTATCATGTACATTGTCATTTTGTGTAAGTTCAAAGAGTAATGACATGCTGTTATAACAGGGAAGGGAAGCAGGGAAGGATTGATGCCTTTTTCAGATTTGTTTTACAATAAGCAGTAGCAAATGAGTCAAAGATGCATCCAAAACCCTGTGAAACAAAAGTGGAAACCTTACAACAAAAAAAGAATCTAACCACAGACTGTCACTGTACTGTGACAGCCAAACTGAGTCTAATACAGCAGTTTCATCGTAGTATCACTTTGAAAAATAAATGACAGCTTGAAATTAAAGCATATGTAAAACTTCCCAAAAGATTACCCACCATGTTTGCAGATTCATGCCCTAAAACACTGCTTTATCACACTTGAACACTCATTTGTTTCAGATTATCACTCTGCCATGTTTAATAAATTGTAGGTGTCAGGATCCATCTCCTGCAGCATTTACCTCTTACCCTGCCACGTTTACTTCTATTGTTGTATTCTGTATGTTGCTGGTGACTTTTAATGAAAAAAGTACACAAAATACAATGTCATATGTTCTATATATTTGTCATTTGTACTGTAGATTTACATATTTAAATAAAACAGCATAATGTGTATGTGGAGGTAAGCCTAGATAACCACATATATATAATAATTGTCCCTGCCTGTGTTTGTCAGGTATGTTGAGATGTGTATACACATACAAATACACCTGACTGAATACAATCAAAAACCTGAACCAAAAACTACCTTTGACTGCACCTGGATAACTTGACATTTGGAACATGAAACATACTGCAAACATACTGTAATCGATAGAGTATATTCAGACATTCACATTTACAAAATATTAGACTTATGCAATGTGTGAGTGTGACATTTGTGATCACAGGAGCAGCAGCTTTCTTTTAGACCAATAGTGACTAAAACCTCACCTAAATACTTTTAATGTAGTAGATTAAAAAAAAAAAAAAATAGTATTGGCAACAAAAAGAAAACCTCTAAATGTAGAGTTTCAATAATACGTCTTAATCAGAACAGTTTCATGTACATGTGCATCACTGACGCTCAATTTCTTCAGTTTAACCGGTTTTGCTCAATTGGCTGTAACACACCAATACCTCAAAGAACCGGGAGCAAAATCAATTAGAGGGATGACTGTGAAAGGTGACATGTCATTAAAACACTGCTACTGGCCAAAGGTGGGAGATTGTTGCTAGAATCACAACCTAAATGGGTTTATCAGAGCTGCCTGGAACTTTGGAGCAAAAATGACCAACATAAACAAAATACTACAGGGTGACACGTAGTAGCAAACTAGGTATAAGTAGTTCCAAATACTAGGGGACTATGTTGACACAGAAAAGTTTGTCAGGTGGTTGGAGTCAATGAATGGGTCAACAAAGCAGAGGACTTTACAACAGGAGACCCCAAGAAGTCCAGTGTGAAAGAAAAAACAAAACAAACAAACAAAAAAAAAAAAAACAGTTGCTACTATTATGTCAAGCTATTCCCCCATAAATGGGAAATTATGGACATTTGACACTGGAAAACAAAAAAAGGTGGTATTTATTAACAACCCAAATCCCAGGAAATCAACCAAACTTAAATTAAAAGGACAAACAAACACGAAAGGGTTTAAAAACCTTCACCCTCCTCAACTCAACAAGCTTGCATTCTATGCTCTCACCTGTGGAGAATGGAACCTACCACCTGTACAGATGATCATGGGGTGAGCTCAATCACATCCAAATACTGTACACGTTATTTTCAAAAAATAAATACGAAAAGTATGAATGAACTCTTATCTACTGCAGTCACCACCAAGTGACAATGGCAGTGCCTACATTTCTATGTAATTCCAATAAATACAGTGTATTTAATCTCCGTAAACTCCTCCCTCAACTATTGGTAGCAGCCAGCCTCTCATTGCTGAGAGGGCCTAATGATACAAACCTGCCTCTACTTTTCTTGATTACCCTGTCGATCTACTCATCCTTCACAGTAGAAGCACCAAAAGGAAATACAGGGAAAATTCCTCCCAACACACCCTGCTCAATACAAATACCAAAAAATAACTCCTCCAAATTATAACAGGTCAACCCAGCAATTACCTTATGTGACCTTTTCACATATGACAGTTGAATAACAACTAACCCTGTTTATTTACTATGTAATGTTTTTTTACAGTTTAGGGCTAAAAATTGTCTGAAACTATTGTAAGAGACAGTCTCCACCTTTTTAGTGCCTGGTGTCAAAGAATGTACAATATTAACAGTTTACTGCCTCCAAATGTGGGAGGAGGCAGGCAATAAAGAATAAACAACTATAATCAATGTTACCTTTTGAGAGGGAATTAAAAGGATCAATTTTATTTTAGAGTAAAAATTAACACAAATCAAGATATGTAAAGTCATATGTGAGTATTTAACCTGGGATTAAGTTTGTTACATGATCTGGTTGTCCAGCTTTGTAGATAGCGGGTGATAAAAAGATAAATATATAAATAAATAATCATCCAAACACAACAGAAAAATAATTAATTACATTAAAGTAAAATTGAAATTTCATCCAAACTCCAGAGGCAAAACCGCATATGAAAGAGAGACGTCTCTGCTGCGATAATGAATAATTGCTGCAGAATGAGCTGATCTCATGCTGAGCTGAGCGTTCTTCAGCTGAGCAACCCTCCTAAAGATGTGAAGAACAGGAGGAATCAGAAAATTACAAAGAAGGAGATGCAGAGACAGCTACATGGAGGGAGGGGGATAAACAATAGGCAGCTGCAAAGGAAAAAAAATAGAAGACTGGAGAACTCCACCTCTCAGCTCTTTGGTAAATAAATGAGCTTCAATTAGCAGTGCTGCCTTCCAGTTCCCCAAGTGTCAGAGCTTTAATTAATTTAATATTTTTAATTTTGTTGTTGCTCACTTCACCCTCAGCTTTGTTTCTCTCATTGACCTTTTTTGTGAAAGTGTGGAAAAATACCTATAAAAAACACCATGATAAAACTCACTGACTGGCTGGATATTTTGTAGTGTATTTAAGGTTTGTATTTCATTATTTTATTAATGGTTATTTATTGCATTGTGAATCATTAAATAGTGACCTTGATGTATCGTTTTTTTTTTTGTCATGGTGTCTCCTGTTAAGTGGAACTTGAGTTAAGATCATTTAACAGAATTGATTGTGTTAGATTTTTTTTTATTTCTTTAATCTTGGCAGAAAAAGTGGCAGACATAGTATTAGTATAGTACAGATAGTATTAGCATAGCCACTGTTGTACAAAAGTATAATCAAACTATCAATATCTGATTTCAGTTTCTGATCACATTTGTGCTCCTGAATAAAATCTGCTTTTTTTTTTGCGATAAAATAACGTTTTAATTAGACTTTATTTTGACAAGCAGTAGCATCAATATCTCATAAAAACTCTCATAATAATTTGACAGAAATGCTTTGTGTGTTTCAGGTAATTGAGCTATTGGCTTCTATGGAGGCTTCTATCCTGTATGATAATGGGCTGGAGCCACATTTTAGACTCAGCAGCCCAAAACCCTCAGATCTGATTGCAGACTTCTAAGCCTGCTGGTACCTTGCTGATGTTTGAACTGCTTCCCCTGCCTCCCCGCTGACCATCGGGCTGTGGATATTAGACTACATGACTAATATCCAATGATCCTGTGGTTTCCTGTTGAAATGCTCCAGCTTAGAACTTTTCTGCAGCCGATCCTCAGCATTTCTCTGCCAGTCTCGCCATGAGGGCCTGCAGGTTTCCTCTGTGGACTCCAAAGCAGCCCTCTTTTGACCTGAATTATATAAACGTACGACAGCAGTTATACTGAGTGAAATGAGAAATGAGTATCCACGCGGATGTTTCTGGATGGGTACTGGACACTGTACTGCCTTCTACAAAGATATATATATATATATATATATATATATATATATATATATATATATATATATATATATATATATATATATATATTCTGTCTGTGTGTGTGGGTGTGTGTGTATTTGTGTCTGTGTCCGGCTACAGTACACTTCACTATTGATTGCTGCAGTTCATTAAATATAATAATCATGGTGCCAAATACACACATGCACAAACTGGACGCATATTTTCAGGCAGGTTGAACATGGAGACACAGCGACCAACATTTGCGTGATGAGATGAGACAGTTGAGACATTTTAATAATGATATGACTAATGACAAACTTACGGTTTCTTAGCAACTTTATACAAGACTTAATATACCGTGGATATTATGTTTACATTCAGTAGGAAGCTGCTAAATTCGCCATTTACTTGGTGCTTTAAAATGGTATTTAGTGGTAAATTATCTGAAAACGCCAATCTTTCTCTAAACATTACCTATCAGAATGCACCTAATAATTTGTAATTATTCTTGATTCTAGACAGTGAGAAATGATCTGCATTTCCAAAGTCTGACGTTTTTCATGCAATGTCAGTGGGTCACATGACACCTCGATGCCATGTTGGATCTGTCAGTATTTGCTCCTGCCCCCCATTCAGTCTATGGCCCTGATATTTGCGAAGTTTTGCAGATGGTCTGTACTGTACTGAGATAAAGAAGAAACTCTTATGGATGGATTTGAAACCGGGAACAGAAGTCTATAGGTCATCTATCACCTCTTCTGTTGGTTTGTCCATGTCTGGTTATGTTCACAATCGAGACGAAGAATTTAGGCCGGTTCCATTTGTTTCAAAGCCTGTTTCCCCAATGAGATGTTCTGCCTTATATTTTGCATTTAACAAAAAGATAATGTAAAACATGCAGAATCAACCCAATGTTAATAACTTCTGTTATGCGCCTGGTGTAGGGGAACCTAGGCACAACACAATGTGCTCCCCCAATCTTCCCATTCCCAAACAAAACTGGCACAACCACAGTGTTCCAAATCCAAACGGTAGCAATTTATTTTCTTCAGACGTGAGCAGTGCCCAAAGCAACAAACAAAATGCTCTAACAAAAACTACTTTACAACCAAACCAAACTTTCTAACTTAAGCTCCTAAACCAAAACAGGACAAAAATTTGCAAAATAAAAGGGCTTCTCACTTTTACTGTGGCAACCTGGTACTCAATATTTACAGTGAATTATATATGTATTTATTTACAGATATATCTACAAAACACAATATTCTCTAAGCGTTTTCGCAGAGTCCAACTCAGAATGCTGGGTTGGTTGGGAGTGTCAGAGGTGGAGAGGGAGGGCTGATGATATCTGGGGTATATGAAGAAAGTAGCTCCATCTTGTCCAATCAGGTGGTGACAAATAAATCAAATGGCCCAATCCGTGAACACCACCTGCGTCCCATCCCTCACACACATCCACAATCAAACCCTTAGAGATGATCCAAAATGCGGCAGCATGCCTAATTTTTAATCAGCCAAAAAGGACTCATGTCACACCACGCGTGCAGTGTCATGATCTTACCCTCATGGTCACTTCCTGCCCTGGACTTTTATTTTGTACCTCCTTTTCTCCACTTCCTGTCCCCAGTTGATTTCTCATTAAAAGTCACAATTTTTATCAACTGTTGTTTGTTATTCTTCACTTCTTGTTCTGTTTTAATATTAAAAATTCCCCAACATCATACATCGCTCTCTCTCTGTTACTTTTGTGTCCACATACAAAAACCTGACCTCACTGCCAATATTCAAAACTGCTAAAAACAGAACTCTTCCGCATCTTCCTATGCACTTAAATCTATTAAAAAACAAACAAACAAACAAACAAAAAAAAACTTCCTTTCTGCTCTTTCTTGCACTTGATTCTCATGAACTGTAAAATGTTTTCTGATAGGACTTCGTTTTGATGTTTTCTCCTTGACTTGCATTCTATTCAGCAACACGTCCAGTATGGCGAGACACAAAGGACACAGTGCTGTCTGACAAAAAACCTTAATGAGAAATATTCATTTAGGACAGGATGAAATACAGTCATAGTGTTTTCAATTGTTAAATTGTACATTAAAAGATGAAACACTTAAATTTTATACTTGCACATTCAATGGTTTTTGAAAGGTCGTGCCAAAAAATAAAAATACCATAAATCACCACATTAGAGAAATTAGAATCATTTAATATACCGTCTGCTATCATCTTTCCATTAGTTTGAGCAAGGAAGTATTAAAAACAAATTAGCTATCAAATCACTGCTAAATGTGGATGGCAGATGTCTCAGCTGGCAATCTAGTTGACTAGTGACACATCAGCTGAAGATCTGCAGACAGTGAGCTCTGCAGCTGAAGAATAAATATCTGTACATTTATCGATTGTTTTACAGCCTGAACACACAGTAAGTAGAGCTGCACCGAAGGTAGTGCATACAAGCATCAATCACTGGTACACAAAGTTAAAACAAATATCTGAAAAGCTATTATGTGAGCTCAGTTCACGCATCTTTGTCAAAACCTGAATAAATATGCAACCAATGATGACCGCTCCTGTAGCCTGTGATGTAGTCCTCTAAACCCTTAGAGACAGGACATAGATCATGAAAGTGTCTATCTGTAGGGTTGCGATTCACAAAATATCAATGCTGCTCTCAGTATAGACCATGTTTATTGTTCCTGTTCATCAGTCCCCTCTTTACAGTCCCCTTTACAAATAACAGAAAAAGTGTCTTGCCCATGGAAGTCATTTCCTGGGCCACAGCTACAATCCTTCAGTTTATGCCTGCACATAAACAGATTAAAGTTTTTATGTCTTCCTCTTAAGGTTGTTGCTTTGCCTAGTCTTAATGTGTCCTGATGTCATGTATCGGTGTCTATCAGCCCAGTGCACCCTCTGCGCTTTGCGCTGTGTGTGCATAACTGTGTTTGATCAGGGTTGCTCCCATCTTGCCTGTCTCTGCCAAAAACTCTGAAAGTGATGTTCTGTGTGCTCATTTGTCTTTTATTTGATCCGTCTGTGTGTGTGTTTAAAAAGAGAAACATGGCATCATTGAAACCCCACTTGTCCTTGGCAAATCGCTGGAAATCCACAGTGATGTCTTGCAAGCCAAAGACTACACGCACACACATTGCACACTCACTCACACACATGCACAGCTGGCATAACATATCGGGCCAACTCTTCTCTCTCATCATGTCCTCTGACACGTCCACTGGGCGACTGTATCTGCTGAGATTACTTGGATTAATCAGTCCTGCCAAATCCAAGACTCCAATTCTCTCAGTGAATTCCCTAAGGACTATTTGCTTACTATTCTCTCTCTAGAGCTACAGTCAAAGTCAAGAAAATGCTCCATATTATCACCATGGATAAATGTAATTGGCCACTTATATTGTGATTTTATCCAAATTGCTTTACAATGTTGCTTCTCATTTACCCATTCACACACCGATGGCGGTGGCTGCCATGCAAGGTGCTCACCTGACCCACTGGCTACAGCTGCCCTAAGCTACAGATTTTTTTCCAAAAATCTTCCGACTAATAGAAACAGAACCCAAGGGTCTAATTCAGGCAAAGCTAGAGATTTTGTGTAAACATGACTTTCTGAGAATATTGGTCTGTTTTATCTTGCAAGGGCTGATGTGTTCAAATGGGATTATGAATTATGAAACCCCATAACTGGCTGCAAAGAAAAGAGAAGGGTGCAGCAAATAACCGACTTGTTTAAAAAAGATTTATTATGCATAATCTTAAGTTTATAATTTTGGGGGCTCTAGCGAAATAATTTACAATTCCAAAAACAGCTTATTGTTTTTAGAATGGGCCTTTATGCAGTACTTCTTCGGCTCTGTGCTGGTGGACCAAGTACAGGTGAGCTATGGATGTAAAATAAGAGCTCTCCTCCTTCCTTAAGGACCATATATGTAGTTTGTCCTTAGCCTCTCATAAGACCCACAGAAGCATTTGTTTAGTGCCCCCAGCCCAGTAGGAAATTGTACCCTTTTGTTGCTAGGCACCAAAATGGCAACTGCTGTATTTTGGTGTTGAACCCTCCTTGTGTACCTGAATTGCATTTTTTTTTTGCATAGAGCATGAAAAAACCTTTACAGGGACACCAAAATGGTAACCTAACACTGTTATTCTAAACACTCAAAAATGCTGGATACCAAATGTATAAACGTAGCACTTTGGTAAGTTTTAGTCACTAAATAAACATAGCTTATAGACAAAATGGCATAGATAGGTTTAGTGTATGAGCCAATCAAGGGTCCACAGCTTAGTTACTTGTTTTACGTAATGTCTGTGTGTAATGTAATTGTTTTATGTGACATGTGTTTGTGACGTGTCCGTGTACTGATGATGTCATTAGTGACACTTTGTAGTTTACCTTTAAGTTTGTTGACCAGTGGTCAAGGAAACAATGCAATGCTAAGGGTTTTTAAAGAGAGATGCAGTTCAGCTCAGCTACTGAAGGGGGCAGACGTGACACAGTAACTAGAGCAGAGGAACTGACTACAAGAAAGGTGTGGACGCAACTAAGGTAGAAGAAAAAGGTTCTGTGTGTAGCTGTAGAGGCACACGGGTTCTTACCGAGTTCTGCGAGTTCAGACATACTTTGAGAAACTTGTTTGATGAAACTGCTAGTGAACGTGCTTGTGAGATTACTGTACTTAAAGTTGTATGTACAATTGATCTGTCATCGGCTAAGTTGAGAAGTAAGTACAATAAATGTTCAATGTTTGTCTAACAACGATCTCCGGAGGGAAGTATGTGCTGAAGCACCAGGAGCGTCAGATTCAAGTAACATCACCTCTACATTTAGAATTCCTGGATCACTGATGTTGTGCAACAAATGTTCATATACATGGTGTCACAATAGTGGTGCTGTTGTGGATATTGTGTCCTCACAATCACTCTTTAGTCTCCGGTGCAAAGTCTTCTGCTTGTATTCATTTACCAACTCTTTACTTGTCTCGTGACAGAGTCTTGAGGATTTGTTTTGTTCAGCTCACATTTTGGAACTTTGGGACAGTTTATTATGGACGTCTGTAGTAAGATGTAAGTATTTTTTTTTTTAAAAAGGACTATGTCCTCTTTAAGCAGCCCACTATGATGAGTAAAGTGCAGCTAGATTGAGCACCCAACTTTTTTTCAATGTACAGTAAGTCAATGAGAGAATCATTCATTTTCCCTTCAAGTCTCCTGTTTTGATTGGCTTCCTTTTTCGTCATACTTCGAGTTAGCTTCTTCATATCTTTTTTACTTTGAGTTTTGGCATTTTAGATGTACCTAGGTTTTGGTGAATTGTCAACTTCTCAATTTTCGTGTAAGGCTCAGTGATAGGGCAGCTGTTTCCACTTTGTGGGTCCTATTTTCAAATTAACAGTCCTCAGACCTCATGCTTAAAATGACAGGGTTTCCAAATAAACCCACCAGTTAGCAACAGGAGATTATCAGGATGATGGATGATTATGAATGTGATACTTTATTATGTTATATTATTGTTTGCTAAAATGCAAATATACACACAATCTTGTTTCTGGCTCTAAATAAAGAATTAAGGTCCAGTTAATGGATAAAAAACATACAACCCACATGCCACCATTGAATATTGAGAAACAGAACAAGAGTTTTTTTTTACTGAATCAGTCTCAGATTTACCTCTGTGAGCGTTTATAGCATATTGCTATACATATTTCAGTTATGGCACATTATCTATAATATGACTTAGTGTTCAACTTGACACTGTAATCTGTTTGTGCAGTCACGACTCTGTAGCCAAGAGACATTACAGGAGTACTTTTGTAATTAAGACATCCATCAGCCATCCATTATCTGTCAATTAGGAGTTTTTAAAAACTCCTAAATGTCCCACGTTTATCTTAACTTTGATTTTCTGATCAAATTGACCTGGCGATTACACGCTCTTTTCAAACTCTAATGATAGATGGTCAGTTAAGTTGATCCAGTATTGAATGGATGTTCAATTGAGCCTCTAAGTCATCAGTCACGTATTCCATTGATTTTGGTGTGAAGAGTGTGGTTAAAAGTATAACGGGCTGTATTCCATTTGGTCAACAATTAATTTTAGTGGCAGACAGGGCAGAACTGTGATTCAGGCATGGCAGAGTTTAACAAAAATAACATAAAAGTAGCAAAAAGAGGCAGGAAGAAAAAAAACTACTAATCCAAAAACAGTCATTAGGGCCACAGACACTGAAAAGAAGTGCTGGAGGCCTAACATACAAAGTAGGCAACTGGGAAGGAGATTAAAGCTGGTATATATGCCGCTACAGGTGATTAGTTAACAGGTGACTGATGAGGTGGGGACAAGGATTAGCAGGACAGTGGGACAAAACCTGAATGCGGAGGGATGTTTGTGGATATGACAGGGAAAGCAGAGAACAGTGTAAATGACCGAAGAATTGTGAAAGTCAGAGTATTGCAAAGTGTTTTTATGCTATAATAAATTTAAGGTAAAATTTTAATACCTTTTCATTCATACACAATTTTTAAATGTCAAACATCACAGTGCTTTTTTAAATTTGGATTTACCAACAACAAGTGATGTAAAGTCTGTGTTTATCAGGGCGTGCATTAAATGCCTGTGTTGCTACAATAGTGTAGGACTATCTTCCCCATGGGGATCTAAAAGTTTGACATTTTCCTAATTAAAAGTAGAGAGAGAAACAGATGATTTCTTAACTTTAGTGTGAATGAACCAGATCACAGTACAGACAGCTGCAAATGAGTACTGTTTAAGATTTATGTGCAAACGCAACAAGACGTAATGAGTCATTTATTATTATTGTTCCCTCTGTTCACATTCTTCTCCATTCCATTGCTTTGTCTCATGTCATTTGTTTGATCATTTTTATATTATCATAATTCTCTTCCTTCCTATCAAACCTTTAAGCATCTAGCTTGCTCCATCTTTTCTCCATCCCTTTTTTTTTATTCCTTTGTTTTTGATCTGAGAGAGTTAGTCAACCCATCAGCTCCTTACAACTTATTTCCTTTGATATTTACAAATCATAAACAGACACACACACACACACACACACACACACACACACACACACACACACACACACACACACACACACAGGTTGGAAAGAGAGGTTGAACAAACAGAACAATGGTATAGGACACTACTGTTTTTTTATTTAAAATAATCGTGTTATTTCTTTAAACCATACTTGTTTCATAACTTTGTATATTGTTAACTACTTTAAGGTTGGAGGACCTTTCTTCTCCAACAACAAAAACCATAATCTTTTCTCTAACCTAATCAAGATTGTTTGTACCTAAACGTAACCAAACTGTTAGTGTTTGTTTATGTAAATAATTCATTCTTCTGGGCTCCCCACTATTAATGATGATGCACACAGTAGTCGTCTTCTCCATATGCTTCTCATTTAAGTGACAACAGCACAGTTGACTTTATTAGCTGTCATCATGTCACTGACACAATGACAGAAATTCCTTCCCATAGCTTGGGGCAAATGCCACTTTGGTGTAAAATCCCGGTCCCCTATCTAGCTTCCACAGAGAGTAAAGACAACAGTATATTAAAAACAAAACAGAGGTGCTGTCAGACTTGTGGCGAGGAAAAACGTCGTCACCGAGACATGGATGTGTGTTTGTTCATGATGCCTTTAGTCAGTGTAATGTGTCCTACTACTGTATCTCAGAGCAGGCGTCTTTATAGCCTCTGTGTATTGAGTGGCAACACTGACAACCTCAGCAGTTCTATTATCACTGAAGGTTTGGGTTGAGGCACACAATCTTATTCAGTCTTGTCTGTTAGTCAGACCCTCACAATCACAACCAATCCAGTGTGACTTCTGCAAGGCCATGCACTGGCTGGTTAGTGCCGTGAATGAGAAGCAATGTAAAGCACTTTGAGTACCAATAGGTAGAAAAGCGTTATATAAGTGCAGACCATTTTACACTTACATTCACACTCACATTTTCACCTAATCGTCATTTAGGCTCCAGTAACATTCCTTTGGGCATCACAAATCAAAATGTAGAAGAGAAAAAAACCATAGGGTAACAGCAGGGTGTAAGGTTAATTCTTTGTATGTCAGTATTATTTTTATGACTCATGTACATTAGAGATGAGATCTATAAAATGTTGTTACAGTGCATACATAGCCATGGGAACATCAATCTTGGGGATGCAATTTATTGTAGATGTTATCACATTCACGATAACCTGGTTATGCAAATGTTGTCTTTTGGCTGTAGAAAAGAGTAGAGGGCCAATTACTACTTGTATAGGATCAATGGGGACACATGTGAAGTGGAGTGCAGCGGCTGGAGGACCAGCAGGGGGTGCTGTAGCAGCCCTACTTCACTTTATCTATGACTGCATCAGCTTTCCATTACATTTAACTTATTTTACACATATTCATGGTGGCGGCTATGGGATTATAATGTGCAGAGCTCACAAACATGGTGAGGACTTGGTAGCTCCATACATAATGATTATGTCATGTTTGGTTGCAGATGCAATGAGCTGGATTTCTCCAACCCTATGGAGCACCCAGAGGAAACACACAAAGGTTGATCAGTGGACTCACCCATGTAGTAAGGTGACAGTGCTTACAATTCTGCAAACCCCTATTTATATTCTTTATAATTTGTCTTTTTTCTTTGTAATCTGTGGAACAAATGCAACTGGGTTTACTGTTAAAGATCTAGCTTCTTGTTTTGATTTCTGAATGACAGCTCTGCTCCCGGAATATCAAACGTGTGTTGACACATTTGAAACGGTTAAAAAAGGCATCTTAAGATATTGTTATTATTCTTATTTAATATTCTTAAGAGAATATTAAAAGCTTTTCCTTTTCCCAAACACGAATATAGTGAACCCCCCTCCCCACACATTTTCTCACACATGAATAACACAAATTTCATCTGTGAGTGCTATATTCTGAGCTCATGCCATTTATGTATCAAGAGCAAAAATGTATATCAGTGGGATGATTTTCTGCTTTCTCTTTTTTTTTATTAAGCGTTTCTGACTGACACCAACACATTTTCCAATCTTTAAAAAGTGATCACTTTTATTCTTACTATATGATTTCTGCACTCCTTACATCAATCCACTGACTTTCTAAATCTCTGCAGAACTGTGCAGACAGATTTGATTCATTTTCATTTGAAGCTTCTGTCTTCAGAGCTGCATTTTATGTATTTTTGAATTTGTAGTTCGACACACTGCACCTCCTGTTGCCCTTTGCCATTTGGGCTGACAGTCACCATGACAGCTGTCAATCAAAAACAGCAGCTTTCATATGTATGACAAGTGAAATCCCGGGCCTGAATAAGAGAGCGTCAAACAGGCGTAAGTTGGTTTACAAACGCTGGATAAAGTCTGTTAACACAGACAATTCATCTTCCTGGAAACCTAAAGGAACAATTACACCCTCTACCAACCGGGTGGTGGAAGGTGTGTGTTTGAGACAGAGAGAAATCTGATGGAAAAAGACAGACAGATAAAGCTGTGTCACTTACTTACATGACCACTGTTTCACAGATGCATTTAGCACACCCATACTGACACTTAACAAAAGCCGATGTCATCGCATGTTTTGTTTCTCCATTTTTTTCTCAGAAAGGCTACCAGCCAAGGCCACTCGTGTGTGTGCTGTTATTAAGTGTTATTACATTTTTTCACGCAAGCTTCTCTGTGATCCCAGTTCCCTGGAGTGGCCTCTTTGAAATAGTTTAGTATAAACACCAAATTCTTGTTTTGGTTCTGTTAGTCTGTATATTTTACGATTAAATTAATAAAAATTGTTTAAATCTGTCTTTATGCCTGTGGTCTCCAACATTTTAAAAATAGAAAATAGCAAACAATTGTGAAACACCTGTATCTTGCTTTGTTGTAACAAGTCCTGTGATGTGAACTGATGAAACATTATGTTAGGTGTTTTCTAACACTGACCTAACGCTACTAATGCCGTTAATTTATTTAACGGTTCTTTTTTTGCATAATTGCAAATCATAATGCAATATTTTTAAGTTCCCATCTTCTGTATTATTTAGTCCAAACATTGCACAGAATGTCTCATAAACTGCTTTTTCAATGTTGGCCATGCATATACAAGCCTGTGTACACACATATGCACAAATTGAAAACATTACTTAGACAAACTGAACCATTTTGTTTTTTACATTTTTTGCCTACCAACTCGCTCCAAAAATCTCTATGTGAAGCCTGTGGAAACACTTCTCTTACTATTGTAGCATTAAAAAATATTTATTATCATTGTTTGCAGCAGGAAAATTACATTCAGTTAAATTCTGATAGTGATTTGCAAATTATAAATTGTTCAGCTTTAATGCACCTACACCTACTGGGCCAGAGCTTTGGTGCTATTATAACAACTAAAGAACAGCATGATAACACCTGAAACAAGTGACCAAGTAGTAATGTACTCGCAGA
Organism: Channa maculata; assembly: GCA_020496755.1. Lineage (NCBI taxonomy): Eukaryota > Metazoa > Chordata > Actinopteri > Anabantiformes > Channidae > Channa > Channa maculata. Next base: position 28,371,849 of record CM035600.1, on the reverse strand, counting down.
AGTCAGTGTTAAACAAAAAATCATAAAAAGTGAATTTGATTTCTATACAGGATTATGTGAAGTTTTGTTATCTGTAAATGCAGCAACAGCCACAATGATGCAAAGGAATAATCTGCGTAATTTAGTGCTCACGGAATAAGGTGAAGGGGGGGGGCAGCCCTTTAATGCATTGTGTCCTGAATTTTAATCATATTAAAAATATTATCATAGACTTTGAGAGTTACACTTGATTTCTTACCTCAAAGGGTGGCGACTGCAATTAGGCAAATTAAAAGTGTTGGTTTTATGGGCTCTGATTCACTAAAAAGCCCAGAAGCATATTTTGCTCTTGGTTCATGAGTCAGTGGAGTGCAGTGTTACTTTATATTTACCTGAGTATCACTGCTCCTTGACATATTTGAAAACAAAAACAAAAAAAAAAATCCGTAGTTAACAAATGCTTTGCCATGGTTTTACTTTGAGTAGTCTGCTTCTACTACTGAGTTTATCTTCAATTACAAAATCTAAGTATTAGATGTGCTATCCACAAACCACTGTCAAACAAGGAAACTAGTCAGTTCCAGCCACCCCACTGAAATAATTTGGTTTGAATGACTCATTTCCATGTTGTTGACTGTGAAGCTTTTTAAACTGGCCACCTGCTGTTTGACACCCTGCCAACCAACTTATTTTTAAAACGGATCTGAATCATCAATGAATGTCCGTCAAGCGTTGTCATTTCTCACTTCCACCAACCACTGAAGCTTCTTACAATGACAACCTTCCTAAAATATTAGCCTTATTACCGATGTACTGTGGTAATTCGATTGTGAGGACAACAGTACCATACAATCTCCTCAAATCATATGTTCAGATGGCTGTTTGGAAAAATTATTTAATTGAATTTATCTTGTTGCTACTAAAATATTATTTTCACATTTTAGAAAATATACTTATCTGCTGGATTGATGCTTCATTCCATTAAGCATGAAACTACAATTAGCAGCTGGTCATCAAAGCTAGCAAAAGAACGGGAAAGAGCAAAATATGAAAAGAAGAAAGGAACAAGAAATTACATGTGAGACATACAGATTGCATTTTATTTATAAGAAACAATTGTGGCTATGACTATGGTACAAACAGCAGATTCCTGGAGTCACAGCTGGATATTTGGGAACCTCAGGATACTAACAATGGAGCTAAGTAAGGATGATATGCTCCAAACAAAATTAAAAACTGTGCTGCTTTGTGTCTGTTGGCAGATTTTTCATTTACTTATTTTAAATTAAACAATCATTTTAGTCTAAATGCAACACAGCTTCTTAATTGTATTCATTTTTTGCTACTGTGTTAATTTTGACTTAATTTTCATTATGTTTCATTTTTAATGCCTTTTATTTGCCTTTTTATTGTTTTATTTTTTATTTTTTATGCTTCACAGTATGTGAACCAATTTGAACTGCCTTTGTGTTTAAAATGTACTGTGAAAAAAAACTTGGCCTTGGACAAAATAGACGTTGTACTGTAGGTCATCAAATCCTTATTATATTCTAGTCTTTCAGAGTTTGACACAGATGAAATGTTTGGTGATATGTTTGCCACAGGGCAACTGCGAAAGCCTGTTATTACCTTCAGCATCCTTCAACATTGCCACTATTCTGAGCTGAGTCAGTGAGGAAAAAAGGAAAATGAGTTTATTGAGAGGACACTTGCATTATCCATGCATGGTACTAGATGTTGTCACTTGCAAAAGTATGAAATATTGCTCTAGGACATTTTGTTCATTACTTACTAAACACCACATGCACATTATGTAGTGTTGTAAGTACACGTGTGCAACCAGGTGTTGTGACACTTTCTCGTCAACTGGCAGCTGATTCGTTTCTCAGTGATTGAAGTCTCCAGCTAAATTTGACTTTGTAATGATTCTATTACGTAACATTTAAACCATACACAATCAAATGTGCCTCTTCTTCCCGTATGATCTCATGGTGCTGATAACACCTGCTGTCTCTACAAAATCCCCTGTAGCTGAGATCGTTATCACTGTTGCAACACATCTCGTACAAAACTCTGAGACTATGACCTAAACAAAGACGTTGTGCCTTTATATTGGAGATGCAATGCTACTGTACAGTACTAGAGGTAATGACAGTGACTGTCTACAGTACTTTGCTTTCAGTATTTTGAAATAGTGCTATTGTTACTTGCCCTAATGGTACTGGGTTATTCTAACTAATTTTTGTGTTTGTACATGACTGATTTAAATTATCGACCTTATTGTAAGTTTAGGGAGTTAAGGTTAGGTCAAGTTTGTGGAGGACTTATCTTTGTCAAGGTGCGTTTGGCTTTTCTCTCCAGAGTACAAGATCACAAGGAAAACACGTGAGGCCTTTTGTTCAGGGTAGACACACACACGCGCGCACACACACACACACACACGCACACATACACGTGCGCACACACATGCACACACAATGGGTGACAAAGAGAAATTTAGTGAGGCTCTTTGTTGTTTCTTCTGTGGGACATCAATCCAGTCCATAGCAGACCACAGGGAAGATGTGGGAAGGGACAGAGAAGTAGTGAGACAAACTGATTGACCAGATCCATCAGGTAGAAATCATCTATTTCAAATCCTCCCCTTCCCTCCCTCTATTTATCTCATCTATTTTATCTCTAATCCTCTGTACTTCTTTCTCCTGTCCACTCTCATCTTTCTGCTCTCATTTTCCCATTACCACTCCTCCTCGCCGCCTCTTATGCATGACCACTTTGACATCTCACAGTTTTTCTCCTTATCTCTTTTATTCTTCATGTCCTCCACCTCTTTTCCTTTTTTTATTCCTCTACTCCTGTTCTGTTTTTGTCTTTTAGCAAAGTACTTCTGTGTCCAGCAGAGGATGGTTCATTGTCCTTATCTGTCACTGTTGGCTGTCACTTCCTTTCTCCTGTCACTTGCGCAGTGTGTCTCTCTTTCTTCCCAGTCTGAAACGTTCTGCTTTTCTCTGCTCCTTATAAGCTCTTCATGCTGAAATCGTCTTGACTTTTTTCAATCCATCCATCCATCCATTCGCTCTTTCACTCTCATCTCTTTTTATTGCTCATGGTGACTTACAATCATGGACAAAATCATTTTACCTTCAGGTTTTTTTTTTCCCAAACCTTTATGGTGTTTTTCTTCACAGCTTTTGCCATATTTCAAAAAAAGGAAAATATACATCTAGTATTAGAATTCAGATGGTGGGAGGGAAAATAATTAGTTGTCTATCCATACTGAAGGGAATACGATGTATGGATGAGGCCACTAATGCTAACAGCCATATGAGAAAGAGATCCCAAAGAATAAGCTAATATAATTGGAGCCGGTGTCCGGATAAATGCTGTTCACTCAGGTTTGGCTGTTGTCCAGTAAGCCTCAGGACACTAACAGAGTCGGGGCACACATTTCAAAATAAAATAGCAAACTATTCGAGTTTTACTTTAGTTTTGGCTGGACGTTGTTGACTATTCAGTTGTAAAAGTTATTTTAGCTTGAAAAATAAAGTTACATAAACAGAAAGACAGAAAAGGAGGCCATTCTTATTCCCAAGGCATCAAAAAGTGTTGCTTTGCACAGTCCCTTCTCCGTTAAATGCTGACGCTTAAGGTACCAGTTTGCGTTGGCGATTGACACTTGGTGCTTTCAGTGTAGTCAATTAGAAACTCTGGCGCTTCAGTATTTGATGCCTAAATCAATGACGTAAAACAAGAAGACAAAAAGTCTCACAGGGAGGTGAACATGGTGGTGGATGCAACAACAACAAACAGGATGTTTCCACGGGAGACTGGGGTTCGACTCTAGTGTGACATGTTGTGTGCTTTATTTAGGATTGTTTAACAGTGTGGTGCACCTGGTTACTATAGTAAGGAAGTACGTGTGTGCCGTTGTCACTGTTTGTAGCGTTTTGTTTAAATTTTTATTCTAACTTAATTACTCTGAAGTTTTTGTGCCATTGTGTTATGTGCCTTTGTACATTGTTCCTTTACGTTTCCCTGAAGTTGTTTTGCCTGACCTTTACATTTTTTTTGCATCCAATACTGATGCCAAAGTGGACTTGCAGCGTCAATACCGGACGGAGTTGTTCCCAGGGCGGCAAATAGTGGCACTCCTGGAGCATCCAAAAGTAACGCCAAAGGTTACCTGTGGGGTCAATGTGATACCCCAAATGACGTTCAAAGTTGCACAATTTGACACCTTAGGTAGTGTCAATATCTGACGCAGTCGGATGAGAATGTGTTGGAAAAAGTCAACATGCTATGAAAGGAAACCTTGTAACAAATATTACAAAGAGTGTGACACAAGGAGAAGATAAACTAACAAAAGTTAGGACTCAAAACGTTTCTCAATATGCGTTTTTCTCTGTACTTGTGAAACCTCATTAGTCAAAGACTAAGTACTGTTTGCATCTAACCAAGTACAGATCAAATTCCCAGGTTTGTCTCTCCGCCTGTCTTATCAAGGACGCTTTAGGAGCAGAATTGTGTGGTATCCCGGATTACCTTGCACGCAAAGCAGTAGTCTTTAGCGTTACTCTCATTTTGTCATGTCATGTCAGCAGGCTGCAGCCCAGCTTCTGAAGGGATCTGGCTGAGAACGTCTGTGGACATCCCAGGGGACAACAGACTTATTATTCACTTATATTCAGTAAGCTGTGGTAGTTGTAGCTCTGTTATCAGTGGTATTTTATATGTTGTATATTATATGTTATTATTCACTTTGGAAGGCAAAAAGCATTTTAAATATGTTGCCACCTGTTTGAAGGAGATTTTAGATATTTTATTGGATATTACAAATTATCTTGGATTCAAACAAATCAATATAGAAATACATGCATGCATATAAAAGGTTATATACTGTTGCCCATAAAGTTGGTATAATGTTTTTTTTTCAGAAACAATTCTACATGATTCTTTTTTGAAAAGGTTAATTGTGGTTTAATTTTCACTGTGATATGTTTGGAAGAGATTTGAGAAGATATAGACTTTATTACGAATAAATGAAATATGCATATTCCAACCTTTTGGATAACAGTGTATAAATGAAAACTTAAGTAAATGCATTGTTGTAGTTTTTTTCCTTTCGGCTTATCCAGTGAGTTCAGGGTCGCAACACAGCAGATCATTGTTCGTGTTGATTTGGCACAGTTTTAGTAAAACATTGTTTTTAATGTACTGGCCTACTTACAGCCTTCAAGTTTATTCTTTATCACAATTAGCATTTGTTGTTTATTTTCTTTTGTGAAATGTCCGTTTTTGTAACAGTTATATTGTAAATTATTTTGTCATTGTGCATCAACTATTGTACAGTTGTTTTTCAGTGTAATTATCAGTACTGAGCTAAGCTGCTGCTGTCACTAAGAAAACTGCTGACAATTGTTACAGGAAACTAGGAACATAACAACTTCCCCCTCAACAACTTAACTTTCTCTCTATTACTAACTTGGGTTTTCCTAGGGAGGTCACACAGCGAGGAGAGACTGAATATTGCACTAGTAGGAAGCCTCCAGCTCTTTGGTTTCTTGATCCATTTTTAATTTGTTTAAACACACGATAAATTCCTTCCTTACATCATGCCCCACATCCGTATGCATTAGATCTTGCATGTGGGAGAATTTGCTGTGAAATGTCTGTGTCAATATATGTGGTTCCACACCAAACAAAACATATAATGCATTTGTAAATTCAGACAATTAGCATAGGATACAATGTGTACCATAGCAATTAAGAAAATACCGTAATTACAGTAATTAGAAATTCAACTTGCATACCAAGATCTGCTTGATACTTGATATTAATATCTAAACAGAATAAAATATGAGTCAGCATAATCATTACGGCACATGGGTAAATGTATAAAAATGAGGATGTCTTCATACTGAATGCATTAATCAACTTAACCTAATGATGGCAGTAGTGGATCACATGGTTTTCTTAGTCATTTCCGATTAATTGTATCGCAAAATATTTTTTAATTAAACTACACCAAATAATCTCATAGAAAACAGAGCCATCCTTCAGTTGCATACCAGTTTAATGACAGCTCTTTGGTATCAAAGGGGTTAGCCTGAGTCTGCTAAAAGCAATTCCAACCTGGGTTAGGTGATGAGCTGTGAAAAAAATGCATTGAATTGAATAAACCATTATTTCAGTCGCCTTATTATTGTTTAGATGGCAGCCATAAAAATGAGAGCAATATGACAGTAAAACAATTTTCACTCAGATTACTACACAGAAAATGTGTAGTAATGGGAGTGAACGACACTACCACTTGAAAAAAAATTCTAACCAGTCGGCATGAGAGTTTGTCTTATCAGCATTAGTGCTTTAATTACAACATTCATAAGAAGAAAAGTATGTGTGGTTTCATTAAACCTGTCGTCATTTACAAAGTCCACAAAGACTGTAGGAAAACTAGTTTGGGATGGAAAGATCCTCCTTTGGATGTTTTGCATCTAAAAATAGGACAATCCAGTGGTGACATATGGTCTGTCATGGTTAATTCATTAAAACACTGTTATAAATATCTTCCTGTTCGCTGGTACTTTAATAATTAACTACAATTAAGGAACATTTGACTGTCACTCTGTGGCCCCTTGCATTTAAAACAAGCTTCCTGCTAGTGCGAGAACACTGGAAAAGACACCATTTGAATTTTTAAATTCAAGCTTTAGGCCTTTGCCTAGCACTTAGAACTCTACCTGTCAAAGACTTCTGAAGTCACTCTAACTACGTCCCCTTAAAGCATGCAACTGTTTCTCTTGCCAAACTGACCACAAAAAGAGCAACTTAGGTGAACTCTCAATGAATGACACCTAGATCTACATGATCTAGGTGAGTATGACCTGGTGTTGATGTGTAGAAATACATGTTAACAGGAATAATACCAACTATCCATAGATACTGAAGACAATGTCCTTTTTAGGTCTGCAGGGCTGTTCTGCTTAATTTTCTAAAAAAAAACAAAAAAAGCCAACTGATTCAATAGGTGTTTTATGCTCTGTGTGATGAAATAGGAGGCACAGATCAAGAATAACCCTTTTCAAGTATGTCATGAATCAAATATGTATATTTTATGTGCACACACTCCTCACAGACATCTCTGCTTTGACTCAGAGCTGTTAGTTCAGATGGAGGCCACATAAACGTGGTGTAAACACACATGGTTATGTGATTAAAGGCTTAGTGACAACATTGATAGGCATGAGGGCAGCTGTGAGCTGAGGAAGAGAGAGCTCTAAGTCAGAGAAACTGCATTTACGTATACGTTGAAAATTGTTTTGAGATGTTTTCATATTTCAAAGAGGAGCAGTAAATGTTCATTTGTTTTAATGGAAATTGTTTGTTCTTGTAGTTTTTCATTGGCAGAAAGCTTCAAAAAACTGGAAGCTCATCTTAGTGACCAAGCACCCACTCAGAGAATTGTCCATAGGTGCTTTGCCCAGTTTCAAACTGCTTATTTGAGCACCAAAGACAATCAGAGAGAGGAATGCTTAAGCACTTGGCAAGTATTAATCTCATTACAGCCCCAAGAATCCTGGTTCAACATGTAGGGGAATCCTAAGCTTAGCAACTGTAGGTGTGCTACACCAGTTTTGGTAATTGTAGCATTCAATTATCAATCAATTCTGGGGTTCAATCTCCTGGTCAATTATTAGAAAACTGTGAGGCTTAGTGTTTAACAGCCAGGTAGTACTGAGCGATGTGTAATATCAAGAGCCATTTACTTACACTACACAGGAAGCTGTTTCTTTGATGTGTCAGCTGATATGTGGATCTGCCTCTCTATCCTGTCTCACTTTACCTCAGATCCCTTCCTTCATGTCACTCCCCCCATACTGTGAGCTATCCATCATTTTCCATCATTACCATCTCACACTAATGCAGATTTGTTGGAGCACCAGATGCAGTCACTCCATCAATGTCTGTCATTCTATCTGTACGACGCTGTACCTCTTTGGCTGCCCAATAAAGTCTCACTGTTAGATACAATTTTTACTTCAGGTGTACATCATCCAACACTTTATATGTATATGCATTTATTTTCTTAATGATGATACTTTCAAACTTTACATAGTTGCAGAGTGACTGATCAGTTAAGTGGGTAAGTTTAATGTTGAAGTCATCTTCATTGGCATATCTGCAGTGTTTTTCTTCACTTTTGCTGGTGCATTGCTATGTTTCTGGATGTGCTGTTGTGCAATTTAGGGGAATGAAGCGACTGAATGTGTATCAGGTTGCCACATGCATAATTCTGAAATAACAACAAAATACCCTCTTGAACCTCCAGTGAGATATCGGACACATTATCCACATCACAAAAATCATTTTAAATATAATGAATTAAACACCAATTTGAAATTAGGAGTCTTACCAAACAAGCAGCTGATATGTGACTCCTTTTCAGACAACTCTAAAATAATCAATTTGTTTCTCCTCTCAGCCTTCAATCCCACATGGAGTCGCAGACACACACATACACATTCACAGACGTGTTGGTATCCATTTCACTCCAGTCTTGTTTGGTTGTGAGCTGGCGTTAAATCCTCCCATTCTGCACACAAATGAATGTATTATTTGGTGAGGATTAGTGTTAAATGGGTCTTTTCTTTCTCTCTCTCCAGACTTAATAGAATGAGAGAATTAAACGCCAACAACCATCTAAACAATACTTAACCAGAATGGACGACACCATGTCTTGTTATGTATGTGCACCCATCTGTTTCTGTGTGAATAGAGCTTTGCCTGTGTCTGTGCATCTCTGTATTCTCCTTTGTGTGCAATTATGCTTTTCTATGGACTTTTGACTGCCAATTAAATGAACAGCTAACAGCAGTTGCAAGTTCTCTGATGAATATATTAGGCCTTGTGCATTAAAACAAGTGAATGGAGTTTAGGTTCGCAAGCTGCTCTGAGCAGAGGTAAAGAATCACCATAAAAGAAAGTGTCATGTCAGTGTCAAGTTCCTGTGAAATTAATGGGACATTGAAACATTTATTTTCATCTTCTGTTGTGGTAATTTGGCATGCAGGATTGGAACTGAAGCCTCGTGCCTCAGTCAATTACTATTAACATTTAAAGCTCAATGATTTTTGTCTTCATTATTTTAAGCCTGGCTGCCATCAGGCATCATCAGTGTGTTTAGGACACCAGAAAATAAATGTTGTTAAACTTTTGTTTTTTTCTTTTTAAAGCTGCACTGCACTTATTGTTGATTATATGTTGTTCAGCTTTAAACATCAAGAATTTTGATTTTCAGGTGTTATTAAAATATCAACCAGAATTTATATACTATTATAATTTTTGTTTAGTACGGATTACATTTAGATGGATCAGGCTAGCATCTGTGGCTAATGTCACTCTAAACATCTAGAAAAATCTCCCTCCTTCCTCCGATCCATCTAAACAGACTATTACATATATGCAGCCTCCTTCCAAGGAGAACGTGAAGGTTGCAGCTGACAATGATCCGTTGCACCTTCATTACATAAAACCATATGGAAATCAGACAAGTGAAGGATTAGTAAGGGAAGAACAACAAATGGTTTGGTTTAAAAAGACATTTGCAATGTGTCAACCTGCTTGTCTGTCTTTTCATTGTCTTATGTTTAATTAGCCTGTTGTGGCAGGTTAATTAAATCTTAGAGTAATGGGTTTCGAATTTAGGATTGAGACAACATTATTCAGCTTTCTGTGAACAAACAAGCCAGATGACAGAACAGTATGAAGAGAGGTGTTGCTCTTATAGTAACTGTTAGCTGTATAAGGAATTTTGTGCTATGAAAGCTACAACATTGAAAGATATGAAATCAACGTGATTCATTTGGTCGATGGCTTACACTGTATTAAGAAAAAGGTTTTATTACATTTTTGCCTTTTGTCTTTAGAAATGGGTGCCTTTAAACCACACATACCCTCTGTCATACATGTGCACCAGTTTCCAGCAAATGATTATGTCGGTGTTCTAGATGGTGCAGACCCATTCACCACTAGAGGAGGCTCAGCCTTGTCTGTTGTCAGATTGTTAGCCTGCCAGTCTCTGGCTTTAGCTCTGAAAGTCTGCAGTTGTTAGGCAATCCATCCCAACAACACCAGCATACCACCATTTATCCTGGATGACTCTTTGTGGCCAGACTGACTGCCAATCTGGAGGCAACTCTGGGTTTTCTGGAGAACAGTGCTAAGCTGTCTTAGAAAAAAGGAGAGTTTAATTGGGGCTTTGTGGGGCCCTGTTTTTCTGTCAACGTGGCAGCTGGTTGTTACAGCTCAACAGAAGACTCTTAAAGATCTCTGGTAAATAAAAACAGAGAGAGTGATGGAGGGGGATTTTGACCCGTGCCGGTGAACTGGACATTGTGTAAATACATTATGGCAAATGGCAAATCTTTATGTATTGCCTGTGGCTATTTTTGTTGGTGCCCTAGTCTTTAGATTCTGAGTATACAGGGAGTTTGGGTTTCCTTTGTAAGACTGACTGTTAAAAAACTAAGAATAAAACTGAGTCTGACTGGCACCCTGGCTTTCAGCAAGTAAACCACTACAATATATCTGGTAGTTTCCAGGATTTTTTAAGGCATAATTGGTTCTCACTTCATGATGTTTAACAAGCCATTTAACCCCCTCTGAGCCAGTTTATAGCCTTAGAACATTCATCTCAAGTTTGAGTGTAATCACTTGCCTGAGGTGAAGAATCGGAACATGTAGTAGAATATTACATCAATTTGATTCATTGTAAAATACTCTTATTACTGGCAATTTTGTGATTTAAATCCAGTTTCTGCACACACAGTATTTTCTATGATGTAGGTAAAGTCCTTTTCAGCTTTACATGTTTATTTACCACTACTACTGCTATTTGTCTTTCCCATCTCTCTGCTTTGCCTCTGTCTACTTGTCCTCTCTGTGTCACTCATTTAGCTGCAGGCAGATGCCGTGCCACCTCTCCACCTTCACCTCACTAACACAGTCATTTAATCAGCTCTTCTTACCTCTGTGCCCGTCATTCACCTTCCTCTTTGCCTTTGTTTTTCCTGCTCTCCCTCTTCTCTTTCTCTTTCCCTGTGAGTCACACAGCTGTCATCCCCTGTTCTCAAGATCTTGTCTTTCATTGTTGTTCTTTGCATCATTTTTCTCCATCACCAACGAGATCTAATACAGTACAGTCCTTGTGACTGATATGCTCCTTCTGTGTCATTCACTATCGTTTCAACTCCCAAGCTGTGTCAGCCAGTTCCAGTTGTATTATGCCACTCAAAGGTGAGTTATTAGTAAGTGTCAACCCATAGTTATGGAATGAATGGTCACCTATTTCCTACTGGCAAAGTTATTATGAGGGAGACTTGTTGGAAGTTGGCAACATCTACCAGCCATAATAAATAAAACCGGTGCCATAGTTGCATTTGATCATTTGTTCAAGAGCTGACAAAGTCTTATCAGAGAGGATGTCAGGGACATGGATGACAGAATCCTCCCAAACTCTCTTTTTTTAGGTCACCTTTTGATATTGTTAGCCAATGTTGTTACTTTAGTCAGTGTCTCTGCAATTTAACCAACCCTACAATTTTTTCTGTGCTAAGACCAACAACTGTGCCACATAATATTGCATGATACTGACCTACTGAGCATACTAACATGTGAAGCAGGTACCTGCTGAAACATAACTATACTGTGAAGATATTTACCATTGAACAGCATCATGACATCAAAAGCAGGTTGCTTTGAGCACCACTTCATCATCCATCCCTTGCCATCCCAATACCCAGTAAGCTAATTTGCTAATGTTGTAGGATTTGAAAATAAGCAGCAGCAACTTTACATTATTCATTTTATTTTATAGCGCATACTGTCAACACATGCTTCCAAACAAGGTGCCAATGTTTTTTGTATCCATTGAAACATATTAGAATCAACAGTAGTATAATATTGGCACTACAGCAGCACATCGTGATTTGCATACAACACAGCATATGGAGAGTAAGCTTTGCAGGCATCATTAATTCAATGCTGCAGATGGTGCCATTCTTGGATTTCAACTTTTCTTTTTCCAGGTATAGCTGCAGAAAGGGGACGAGAGATGATTTCAGATGCTAGTTAAAACTAAAGTATTGGTAGAATTATTTTAGAAAAAGTTACTCACCCTAGTGGCTGCAAATGCCAGCTCACAGAGGTGTATAGCTCAAGCTTGTTCAATAACGGGAAATACTGCATTATTTTGAATCTGTGTGTTCCAAGAAAATTCAGAAATGGTATTTGCTATTACAATTTGCTTTTTGCCAGCACACGTAACTAAACCATAGGCGTTTCCACTTTTTTCTGTAAAAGCCATTACAGCTCTCACGACCTATATGCTTAATCACTAACTGGTAGAGAATAGACAAAAAGATATAGTATTTAAGTTCACTTAGTGTTTACCCACTTTCCTTAATTTCCCTCAGGCTCTAGTCGGTTTCCTTTCTTACATTGCAATTATCCTCTTTCTATTTTACTCCAAACTTGGCTTTTTCCTCTATGGTTACTATTCCATTCTTTGATACCATTTGTTTTCCTCTCCACTTTGTTAATTTATGAGAAAGACACAATAAGTGGGTTTTCAATCTGCCAGTTTTTATGTACATTTTAAATTTGTGTTTATAAAATCCTCCTTAAAAACTTGAAATATGCCCAAGATGTTTTAATGTTTGGCATAGTAGATAAAATGTTAAACAAATAAACAAAAGATAAATGGCAGCAGATTAAAATACATACTTTGATAATTTTTCCCTTTGGGTTTTGATAGGAACAGTTTAAATTACATTTTAGGGGGCCCACTTTCTCTGCAGTGATTTAATTAATAACTGGCTGGTGTTACCAATCACCAGTCAGTTATGAGCTGTGTTTCTTGACCCAAATTTTATTCCTAATACCTGCTATTAGCAGATTTTTGCTTAGAAAATTTGTGTGGAAACCCTCATTTTGTTATCTTGTTGTCATCTGTTATGCCTGTAGAAAGTGGATACTAAAGCTGAGATAATACACAGATAGGGACCAGAATATAAACTGACGAGGGGCACAGCAATAAAATTGAAATGGAAAAACCAGTTTAATAGTTACAGTGTGCAGGCTGTGTAGTCAGCTGCATTCATTGAAAGAAGTTCATCAGAAGTGCTTGAGGTGGATGAATGACAGCTCAACTGGTTGGGCGGTCCAGACTCTGGTTTCTATCGGCAAACGTGCTTAGTGCAAAGTTAGCAAGTGGTAAATTTTAAAACATTAAAGTAAGTTGATATCATGACAAATATTGTACATCAATGACATCAGTTCTCCCACAGCCAAAGGGCATTGCTGTAAACCCTGACTGTGTGTTTATACACAGTACAGTAGAATTTAGTGAAAACATGATACAAAGCCAGAGGAAAGAAATTTAAATTGATGCTAGGTGAGCATGTTTCAATTTCAGAGAAATGGTTAAGCATAAAACAGAACAATAACTTAATCCAAATTGTGGTAATTCTGTTAGTGGTTACAGTTTGGATGAGATCATTAAATATTTTGATTGTGCACTATGCATTAAAGTCATAGTTCGTAGTTTGTCCAGGATGTAAAAGTGCCCATTTGATTGTGTTCTAAAAACGTACTTAAAAATGTTGCACTTGACTCATCGTGGTAGTTTTGAAAAAGTCAACTTTGCCCGCAAATAATCACCTAAAATGGAAACAGGTAAAGTGACAGAAAAGTCTACATACAAGTGCTGTTTGTTTTGTGTTTTTAACTTGTATGTGATGTCCAGTATTAAATTCGACTAGAAAATTCCAATTAAGTCATAAATCTGTGCCTGAAGGCATAACACAGACATACTTACCCTGTGGGATTAAGTGTGTGTGAGCTGAATGATTTTAATCCAGTCCAAAGAAAATCCAATAAATCCACTTCAACAAGGTTGGACACAGAAAAAGAAAGGCAATTTAATATATATCGCTTATTCCACACTGCCTGTCAGTCAGTTTTGTTTTCCAAATTACGCAAGGGCGACCATTTTTAAAAAACATTATGCTTGACCTCAATCTGTTAGTCAGTCAGTCAGTCAACCTTCCAACACATCTTATACAAATGCACCATCCAGACCAACCTTCTGTGTCTACTGGGGAAAGGGTTTTTGTCTAACGTTCCAAATAAATATGTATCACAAAGACATTTTTATTTCACAGACTGCAAACAGCACATTAGGAGAGGCTGTATGTGTTAGTGCACACAGATAATGATGGTTGGATAAAAGGAAGGTGTGAGAGGTCTGAAGATTTAATGAAAGTATTTAAATGCGAACAGAACCTGATTTAAATTACATTATATTTACTGACATTTTGAAGTCGCCCTTTAAGAGACAGACACCGAGATTGACAAGCACAATTTAGACACAAACAGAAGACATGCACGATTTATGATACAAAATGCACAGAGGTGAACGACATGTGTTGTCTGTCTGTGGCATCACTTCCACAGAGACCTCATTGCCATTATATTGTTTGAACATATTCCTGCAGATGCAAACAGCCTTTTATTCACTTTGCTTTCCTTTCCTTTATATGGCAGCGCATTGTTGTCTGGGGGCAGTGAATTCATATTTTTGTAGTTTTGCTAGTAAAGAAAGAACTCACAACATCCTGTCGGCATGTTTTTTAAATATGCTACAGTTGGCACTTAAGTTCCTAAGTTTTGACTTACTGTATTAATACATTTGCATTTTATGTTTATGACAAAGTAGTGAGGTTATTCCACAACTCACTGCACTAGCTAGCAGGAGGAGCAGTGGGTATATAACAGGAATAGTTTTATAGTGTTAGTTTTAAAACTACAAAAGCAGAAAGCCTCAGTGTGTGATAGTTGGAAAACAAGCAGGGCTTGTTGCCCCAGAGGAGCGAGGGTTCCCCAGGCCTGTTCTTAATGTTCCACTGATCACCAGCTAATCACCAAAGCAAGGGACACACCTGAAGACAAGCAAAGGGTTAACCACTAGCAAAGAACGTCCAGCGCACGCAAAGAATGTCTCTACAAACAATCCCAAATTCCGAGTCTCTGACAGCCTAGAAGGAGCACACACCTTATTAACGAGTAAACTGGGGGCAACACACTGGACATTCTGGAGATAGACACCACTCCCATTTTCGTATGTTCTTTTGCTAAAACAAATATAGTGGCAAGCAGAACCTTTGACTTTTTAACTTAACAATTTGTGCGTAAAATAATAAAAGATGATAAAAAGCAGTAACATTATGGAGGTTAAGGTTGAGGACATTGTGGAGTATAGAGCCTACAGAAATGAAGGTAAAAAAATTGTTACCCATGCGTAAACAAATCACTAAATTGGTCTATGTAGAGAAGAAGAACAAAGTGGGAAAGGTCTACGCTATCTTTATTTCTAAATTTTTGTTTCTTGCTTTTCTTCATTTTTTTCCTTTTCACTTTAGTCTCACCTTCCTTCTTAATGATGCTAACCAATCAGCTCATTAGACATGCAGCTCAGCCCAACACATTGCTGAGTGCACATCAGGGCTCCTCCAAGTCTCTAACAGTTACCCATAAGACCACTCTCTGCATATGTTCACCTTCAGTAATTTGACTTACCGTGTATGTAAAATATTGATTAGTGCAGGTTTAAGTTGTTAGTTACAGCATTGCAAACACAGTGAAGAGGGACAGAGGTGGTCTCCCATGGCCGAGAAATGAATGAAATAAAGTCTGACTTTTTCACCTCATTTATCATTTAAACAACAATTTAATAAACTCTAGAAAATAAATATTAATGCAACATTATAACTGCACTGTCATGTCTCTACACGTGTCCTCACCAGCCCTTCTCACTATGATACGGTACACTGAATATACACACACTTCTGCAGCTAAAAATGAATTGTGACATGTAGTTACACTTTCATAGGGATGTTTTGAAAACTTTCATAAAGAGCAAAATGAATCATTAGCAACTCTCGCAGGATTTTCTCTAGAAAATTTCTGTTGTGCCCGAGACAGTTTCAGACATTTATTTTTGTCACATTGGCAGCCAATTAAAATCTACCATAGGTGTTGAGAATTTTGCTGCAGTGTGTCCCACCCTAACTCAAATAACAGCACAAAATAACAAGCTCTGAAAGATGTTGTGTCACAATATCAATTACATTATAAACAAGTTTTTACAAATTGCACACTATACAGATTTGCCCCATAAATGAACCATAGTTTTGAAAAAATAAATAACACGTGTACGTCGATGTATCCCACTGTGCTGGGACCTCACATTCACTCATCAAGAGCACAGTGCAACACGGTAACACATTCAAAAGCTTTCAAGAAGTTTCCCGTCACTTTTTTGTTGCAGGTCTGTTTGTGTAAGTTTGTAAGATTCTTAAAAGTCTGAATATCAAATGATTCAAACTTTTGAGTCTATTTCTAATAGTGGCTGATATCCACAAATAGAGTTTTACATTCTTTCCCCTTAAAAAAAAATAAAAAAATACATTTACATCCAACTTCATTTCAGCATCTTTAAGATGTACCTCATGTAGCAGCCCTACACATATTAAAAAAGAATTGATATAATGCAGGTGGCATTAATGTTATAATTACATCCCTCCATTCCTTCATTTCTCTATAAAAGCCAGTTGTGCTGCACCTGTAAATGAATCTATTGTCATGATTATCCTATTAATTGTGAGAGTTACGGTGAGTATAATTGTTGTTTTAGTAATGCAGAGAAACTGTCATTCCCTGTTTTTCCCCCGCACCTCTCTCACTGGGATGTATTCAGTGGAGGAAGTAGTGACAACCTGCTGCGTACTGTACATTGCTTAATGAAAATTATTTTCAAAAGATGAATCAACAACTTTAGAATCTGCTGATATTGTAGCTTTGAAATTGTTAAAGTCATCAGTACCAGTGATGTGTGTGGAATTGCCACTGTCCATTTGCCTTTTCCTTCCAGGAAGTCAGAATTGTCTATAATCCATAATCTTTATTAGTTATTTTTTATATCCACAATGATACTGAACTGTCCAAAACCATGAGCTTTTTTAAAACCATAACCGAGCGGCTTTGTGCTTAAACCTAATCAAACCTTTAATTTAGCTATATGCACTCATAGCTAATGGTTAGACCAACAAGAACAACAACCTTGAAACAGATGAAATTACAGTAAGTTAAAAGATTATACCAAACGGTGCCTGTCTATTACCATTAATCTTAACAATACCAGGTGGATGAAATTAATTTGTCTTCAAAAAATAAAAATACATTTTATCCTGTTTTCTGTAAATTCAAAGGCAGATGCGGAAAACAGAGGAGAACCAGTGGTTCTAAGCTGGAGTTCCTTGACCCATTATTAGGGGCATTGAAGGGGGACCTCATGCTCTATGGCCACAGGCAGGGGGCACACTTATTGCTAGTGAATGAACACACACACACACACACCGAGTACATTATATATATATATATATATATATATATATATATATATACAGTATGTTGTATACAGTATGTTGTATGTGTTGCTGACAATAGCTGTTTGTTGAATGAATTGTGCATATGTTATTTGCTGCAGGTCTATGTATGTTCTTATGCATACAGAGTGTGTGTAATGCAAGTTTGTGTGCATGTGTGTGTGCATTCTTGCCTGCCTGCCTGCCTAGCTAATATTATGGCGTGATACGGTGGCTCAGATTGGATTATTTAGCAGCAGGACTGATTAATTACTAGCCTGAATTAACATGGACCCTCATTAGTGTGTGGGTTAGCTTTGTGACTTCCTGTGTCTGGTGTGGGGCACGTTTTTTTATAGCTCACACCTCCCTCCCTCCCTCTCGCTCTCCTGATTTCTTCTGCCCTCTCTCTCTCCCCTAATGCAGCAAATTTGACTCTTTCTTCCCTCCAGTGTGTTTCCAGCTAACATCTGTTCATCACTCGTGTGTATATGTATGTGTGGCTGGTGGGTTGTTTAATGTAAGTGTGAGGCCATGAGTGTGTGTGTTGACTTGTTTGTGTCCCTATTCTCCATTCTAATTAAGACTCTGGTCTGTGAAATCACTAATTGCTGCCTATTTGACCCAGCTAAGGTTTTAGTGGGCTGTGTTTGTGTGTGTGCAGATGTGCATGAGTCACGCAAGATGCCAAACTTGTATGCATTAAAATAGGTCCAACTTGTGAGAATAGGACGTCGTTTTCCACCTCTTACTTCAGTGAGAAGCATAAGGAAATACATTTGCTAATGTTCTCGTTCACCAGTACATCACAGTGGATATTTAAACAGTGCAATAGTCAGCATGTTCACAATTCACAATCTCTTCATATTCCTCTCACCTTTTTACCCCTCTTCTCCTCAATTTGGCTTCTTTCCTAACACTTTAAGGTCAGTGTAAACTTTATCTGACAGCCATTTGTAAATTCTCTCTCTTCCATAAAAGGAAACATTGCCAAGTTGCGTGTAAATGATCTGCTACTGGGATATTGATTTTACAAGATGGGGCTCCTTTACATGTAATGTAATAGTATGAAAGGACAATGGAGTATTGTATGAAAAAGCCTAAGACGTATCTTTTAAAGAAATTCCTACTAAAGGGTAATGTGTGGACTCATACATCAAGTGAATAAAACTGTAAAATGGTTTTATTAGCAAAATATTTGGAGGACAGGGTGCAAACTGTTCATTTGCACGTCTAATGCAATTTACCAAGACTCAAAGTCACTCTCGGAAATGTAACTGCATGTGTAATATCTAGTGAGAGAAACCAGCGAAAATTATCTGACATCTATTCAAAGGAGCCAGCCCCGACATTATCAGGGAGATGTTCGGGGAATAGCTAGAGAAACAATTATATTTTAATCTATGCAGATGTTTTTTGTAAAGCAAAAAAGTGAAAAATAATATGAGCACTTATCAGGACACAACTTTACAGCATTTAGGGGACCAGCCAGACAATGGCATGGATGCTTTAATGAATGGACCTACTGGTCACAAGCCCGAAGAGTCAGAAGGTCCTCTGCATATTTCTGAAAAGATTTAGCAAACATGCTCTTCGACTACAAAAAGACATCAAACGACCACAGATTTACACAAAGCAATGAAAAGACCATCAACGGTGGCAAACTAACAAAATAAAATGCAAAATTACAAAGAAATGACAAAAGGTTTAATGATATAAGTTAAAAGACCACAGAGGGAAGCAAAACAACTAAGATGCAGAGATATGCAAAACAACAAAGAGAGGAAATTACTTTAAAAACAAACTACAACAATGAGACACAAGCCATTTGTCAAACATGTCCTTATTTATAATATACTTCACTAACTTTCTATTTTATATTATACCATATAATGGTAATATATTTCCATATACATCCTAGATTCAGCTTTTGCTACAGTCACCATTGATTTCCAGTCAGAAAATAAAAGTGTTGCACTTGTAGATATGAGCTGAACGTTAAAGTCTCTTTAAGGCTGCTCAACTCCACAATAAAAGCAAAAAGACAAATTCTGTGTGTAGCAGGAGATAACAAATCCTATCTATCTAGTCTCTAAATATTTATTGTAGCTATCCACTGGTTATTACTGTATCTCATATGCAGTTTTGGAGAATTTTATCTTTTTGTGCTCTTCTAAGAATATTGCAGCTGCTAAATCTCTATGCAACACACATACAGGATTTGTTACCTGCACTCACATACGCGCACAACGGCAAAGAGAAGTCACACACATTCAAGTACACACAACTGTCAATAACAGAGGAAGGCTTTAATAAAACTTGTGGATTAATGTAAAACCACTTCATATAAAGCTAGAAATCAATTCTAACTCCCCCCCCACCCTCCCCCCCACCCACACAAATCTAAAAATGGCCTTCTTTTCTCAAAAAGCTTTACACACACAAATACACACTCTCAGACAACCACACTTACATATGGTACACAAAACCACCCTATACACAGACAAAGTGGCGATGACAGGATTGTAAAGTGCTGTACTCTGGTCCATCATCAGATTACTGCTCATCATATAGAGGCTAGAGGGCCGATAGCACTATCTACTCACCACAGAGAGAAGGAAAGAAGAGAGGGATGAGGGGAGAGAAAAAAGAATGGACACTGAGATAGGAAGGACATTTGACAAAATAGCATGAATTGCATCAGCCGTGAATCATCCTGCATCCTGGAAAGAAATGTGTGTGTGTGTGTGTGTGTGTGTGTGTGTGTGTGTGTGTGTGTGTGTGTGTGTGTGTGTGTGTGTGTGTGTGTGTGTGTGTGTGTGTGTGTGTGTGTGTGTGGGAAAGGGAGAGTGACAGGAAGCGTAAGAGAGAATGCAAACCGAGATGATGAGAGACAGGCAAGGAGACGGAAAGAGAGAGGGAGAGGGAGCAGTTGTAGATAAAAAGCAAACATGAGCTGTGATTTTTCTAAGAGCTATGTCCTTGTGTTTCCAGGATCTGTCTGCCCCTACTTGTTATCAGTGACAAACTCTCCATTAAATCAATACTTTGGCTTTTTCTTTTGAATTCCACCTTAATTTTCTTACACACAGTGCTGTAAAGACCCGAGAGTCCTAAAAGCCATGTTGTAATGTTGTAAACCATCAAATCCAATGTCCATTAGCCCTCGGTAAATTTTAGCTTGTTGGGCTGGATGGATAGAGCAACATAAACAACATATCAGATGTTGAAAGTGACACATTTTACCAGTTCATGGAAAATATTAGCTCATTTTGAATTTGATGGCAGCAACACATCTCAAAGAAGTTGAAAGAGGGTGATGCTTACTATTGTGTAGCATCCCCTCTTTCTTTAACTGTCTGTAAACGTGTGGGAAGTGAGGAGACCAGTTGCTGGATTTTTAGGAGAAGAATGTTGTCCCATTCTTGTCTGATGCAGGATTCTATTGGTGAAAGGTCTGGACTGCAGGTAGACCAGTTCAGCACCCGGACTCTTCTGCAAAGCCATGCTGTTGTGATGGATGCAGTATGTGGTTTAGCACTGTCTTGCTAGAATATGCAAGGCCTTCTCTGAAAGAGACACTGTCTGGATGTACTTTTCAGCATTGATGGTCCTTTTCCAGATGTGTGAGCTGCCCAAGCTATAGGCACTAATGCAGACTTTTAAACTGTCTGCTGATGATATATTATATGATATTATATACTGTAAAAGTTGGGATCTTCAAAGTCTTTACAATTTACTTTGAGTAACATTTTTCTGAAATTGTTTCACGATTTTTAGATGTAGTTTGTCAAAGATTGGTGAACCTCTGCCCATCTTTACATTTGAAAGGGTCTGACTGTCTGAAATGCTCCTTTTATACTCAGTCATGTTACTGACCTGTTACCAATTAACCTAATTAGTTTTCAAATGCTGCTCCATTAGTTTTTTATTTGCAGCAATTACTTTTCCAGTCTTTTGAGAAGCGTTGCTGCCATCAAATTCAAATTGAGCGAATATTTTCCATCAAATGGTAAAATGTCTCAATTTCAACACCTGATTAATTGTTTATGTTCTATTCAAATCTTTGCATTCTGTATTTATTTACGTTTTCACATCCTGCTAACTTTTTTGTAATTGGGGTTGTAAGAAGTCATCTGTTTTAACAAGATGGCTTTAGTTTAGTTACAATGGAAGTATACATGGTGGAAATTTCCCCACATGCTGTAAATCACTAGGTAGTCTAGAACAGTATCCTGTGTATAAAAGTACCCTTTAAGGTGCCCCTACAGTATAGCAGCCTGATAAAGTGTGCTGTAGGGAGCCCCCATAATAGAGCAAAAATGAAGCGATGTAGCCTTTTAAGTGATTATGCTGCAGATTTTTTTTTTCCATCCTTGCCCCTCAGGCAGACTGTCCACTGCTGATTCCTACTGTATAGGATAATTCACTGGTCAGCTGTCTGCGTTCTAAATGACGTACTGTATTTACAGTAATGGACAGTGGTAAAATGATCATATCCTCCACTAAGTTTGTTTTTGCCAAATGATAAAATCTAAACGACACTCACGGCACAGCAGCATGCCTGTGTTTCTCTATGACACAAACCTATTCAGTCAACCTTCCTGCCTCTCTCCGCTCATATGTCAGCTCCTCCCTCTACTGTATCTATTCATTCCATTTCCTCAACACTTCCTTTGTCTTCTCTGTCTCTGTCTTCTTCCTGTCACACCCTTGTCCCCTCGTGCCATCCTTTCAGTGCTTTCCTCCCCCTGCTTGCTTGTTCTATGCTCTCCCTTCCTTGCTCCCTCCCTTCATCTCTGCATTGCAGTATCTGTGTCAGCCATCGGCAGAATAGGCTGTCTGGTGTGTGTGTGTGCACGCGTGTGTGTGTGTGTGTGTGTGTATACGCTCACACATGTGCGTTACACACTGCAGTCCCTTCTAAGCAGCTGGACAGGAACTGAGATGGATAGCGTTGTTCACCCCACTCATCTTTTTCCTCTCCTCATCTCTTCTCATTGTGATTTATTTTTGTCTCATCCTTTATTTCACTCTCCCATGTTTGTATTTCCTCCTTTTTTGTTCCATCACCTCCCTTAAGTTCTCTTATTTTCTTTCCTGATTAAATCCTCTGAACCATTTTCTCTGCTCATCCCCTCTTCATTACCCCCCTTCTATCTTATGTCTTCCTCTCTCTGCTTTATTTAATCTCAGGTTTTAAACCAAAAAACAAGCAAAAGTCTGCTGGAGATGTATCAGTTTAATCACACCCCTACATAAAGAACAGTCAGTACAAGACCACCCACAGGGCTCACCAGGTGAGAATATGCATCCTACCCCTCATGCACACACTCCTGACCTCCTGTAGAGAGTAGACACTGGTTTCCTCCTCCTCCTTCTGCCTGGCTGGGTCCAGCTCAGCCTCATTTGATCTGCTATTCCCTTGCAGTGACTAACCAGTGACCAGAAACACTTAAGACCTTCTGTCTAACTGGGTCTACTGCCTAAGGCCAGTTTAGCCTATTTTCCTCAGATCATACCCCCCAGATGTGCAAACCTCTGCTTACCATCTGCTGCCTCAGGTTAACACAATACCTCTTCACACTAAGTATGACAGGAGTTGATAATGGGCAAACTGGCCCATTATGAAGTTAGAGCCTGAATTAAACTGTTGTTGATTTCCATGGTTCTGGGAGAAGCATTCAAAAGCCTGGAAAAAAAAATCCCTCCATCTAAAGATGCAATCAGGGTCATCTGACTTTGAGCTGAGGCAATATGTTTTCATGTTGTCTGTACAGCTGTCCCATTTCTGTGCAGGCAGATATCTGCATATCTCAGTAACTCCTCAAGGAAATTTCTTCAATGACACATATAATAAATCTGAGTCAAAGATGACTTCATATCTGTCCCATTATCATCAACAAATTATCTCAGGAACTCCTGGAGTGAATTGCATTACATACAGTATGGCACTAATGTCCACTAATGGATGAACTGATTAAAATATGAGTCTGGGCAGACAAGCATGTCAACTGCAGCTTGACTGCATGGAAAAGACACAAGGTGGTAGTTTTCTTAACTTTTTTCCAACAGAATGTCTTTGATATAAACCTGGAGCGTAGAGCAAAAAATAAAAAATAAAAATAAAAAATGGGAAGACAAAATGATGAACTTGGTTGCAATTGGTGATTGAGACATATGCAAAAATGAATCCTGGTACCCGCTGATTCAATTTTGATCATTTACTGTCCCAACTTCATAGAAGTTTGTTATTAAAATGATTTACTTCATGATTTCATTTTGTAAATTACACAGCAACATTTTTTATTTATTTTTTTATCTCTGGGGCTGTTGTTTTATCCCCTCAAATGAGCAGATAAAACAAAAATAAATGTCATTTTCTACTTTGTTTTCACTATCTGAGGGTTTGAACCCCACTTTAGGTATATCATCTCATCATACATCTTTTGCTTGATGGTTTATGGCACATGAATGGGCACCACCACAGTTTAATATGAAATGTAACTCCTGATATTTTTAATAATACAAGGAAATGTGCATTAAGTCACTTTATCAGAAGATAAATAAATCTTTTTTTTGTCTATTGCCATTGTTTATCTCTTTGGTGGAACTAAACTTTTATGAATGTTTTTTATCACATGCTACGATACATCATGAATTATTCTTTATATATCTAAATAAAAAAATGCACATAAAACACTTAATGGATTCTGGCACAATCAGCAGACACAGAACAACTTGTACATCCATCTAATTGTAACAACCCAGTCACCAGACTAAAAGAAGACCGTAACAAGAAGTAATTTAAACATGTTGACATGCACAGTGTGTGTAATACTGAATAGCAGCTGTACAGACAAAGCTAGCCAATTAAAATGCACGCGAAAAACAAGGGGAGATTCATTCATTCCATTCAAACATTGGTTTAGCGTGAAAATATTTTGTCTATTTTTAATGATCAGGGCCTTTCAGTTGTCTGTTTTCCTGCTCCATCTCTCCAACACTGAAACTAATGTAATGACATTATTATTATTATTATTATTATTATGTAGTTATTGTGTGTTGTTTTTGCTTCACTGGCTAATATGCACACCAAACCATCAGAAATGCAGCTGGACTAAACACAGCTAATGATTGAGCTAGAACTTCTTCCTCGAACCACACGTTTTACACACACACACACACACACGCACCTGATTATCTAATGACCAGTTGCATATTATACAGTAGCTAAACATTGTAAGTGCTAATGGCTGACTGACAGCACAACCTCAGTCTGATACATGAATAACCAGGGTGCAGAGGAAAAGGCAGAAGCCGATGTGCTATCACTCAGGTATGGACACAGTGTGGAAATAGGTTTTGCCTCTCATTTTAAAAATAGAAAGTGCTCTGCTTCTAATTCCACAACATGACGAGGCAGACTGTTTCCATAAAACGAAATGACCTACCACCTGCTCACATTTTGGAAATGACAGGGATGGTTAAGAGGCTGGCCTCGCTGGAGCTGATTATAAAGTTGAAGTAAATTGGTTGGGTATTAGAGTGCAAGTCCATGTAATGACTTGCTGTACGGATTTTAAGATATGCTGTTAAGCTCATTGCCAGCTAGTGAAGTGATGCTCCCTAACCTTCTGCTCCCAGTCCAGATTTCTGCAGCGAGGTTATACAAAGGTTTGCACATGTCCGTGGTCGGTGTTTGGTCAGGATCTAAAAGAAATCTTGGCTTTCTTACTTCTTTAAGAGGCACTGCATTTCTAGAGATTTAATGTTGGATTTTCATAAAGTTGGGGGCTCATAAGAGAGTACAACAAAGAATAATGTTTTTCCACATAGTATGCGCTAAAACATTTCTCACAACAACAGTCATCTTGTTAAACCAGGCAAGTATTCCAGTTTTGTTAAGTCCACACCTCCACCTCATGTTCTGTTCAGTATCTAGTCTACAAGACAAGTTGAGAAAACTCATCATTAGCATGCTATGGAAGTAAATTAAACAACTTTAACCATGAAGTGAGTTTTATTATCTTCTAGACTTTTCACACTTTGAACTAAGCATACTGTAGGTTTTCGTGAGGGTTAAAGTTAAAAACCACAGGGACTAATGTTAGAAGAGTGACGTTATGCTCTGTGTTGGACTGGAGTTGTTGCTGTTACTTGAATTAGCCAGTGTTATGTCGCATACACTTGTCATGGGAGATGCCGGTGGCAGCACTTACTAACTTGTACCTTTTAATATTTTGTTTTTGTTTAACTCGGCAGAATCCTTTCATCCAGATAGGACTTTTATTTTTGAGCAAAATATGACTATGATAGAACAAAGCCCTGTCCAATGTGTCCAAACAGATGATCTCATACAGTAGCTTTGTAACATTATGTTCACACAACAAGGCTTCATCATATTTAAGTAAAAACATTTTACTTTTGTTAATAAAACTTTACATACACTCATCATGGACATGACTGTCTTGGCAATGTTGAGCTTGGAATTATTTCTTTGAGCTTTTTAAAAGCCGAACGATGATGCACATGGTTTGATTTCTGTTGGGTTTTCTGACATTTCTACAGGCTCAGAACTGCACATAAACAGGACACCTAATATTAGATTAAATATCCCTTAGCAAGCAACCTTTAGCAGGCATTTTTGGTAGTCATGAGCAAACTTCTGCCAGAGCTCTGACTGTCAATTCTGCCAAGAAGAGTGGTATAATGTACAGAGTTTGTTTATTTGTGTGGCACAGCCTGACTTTTACTTTCAACAGGGGTCAGGATATGAGGGATTTATTTACCACCCAAAGACCAGTGTATGTAAACATGTATATGTAAGATGAATATAAGTGACATTTTTGTAGCTTTAAGGATACAATAAATTGTCTCTGGGACTCTACCCTCTAAAAGGAAACATTTGTAAGCTCATTTGCACCCTTGCAGTAATAGCGGCACTCTTTATGCAGCATCTAGCCACTTAAGTACATGCGTCATTGCTTTTGTTTTACCTTTGTCATTGATAATTCAGTGAGAAAGGTAAAGTAATTGACTTAATTGCAAAAAATAACTTTTATATCCACATATCTACTTACAAACAGTGGTACAATAAATGGTTTATATGTACCTTTTACTGCTTGGGAACATGTACATTTGGCCCTTATAAGGTACACAGAGTTACCTTGAGGTCCAGAGGGTACATTAATGTACAGCCTGAGTGGTTTTGTCTTACTTTTAAATTGGAAAAAGGAAAAATAAAGGAAAAGAGTAATTGTGGAATGTGCAAGGTCTGGGCACGTGTAAGACATTCAGAATTTCATTTATTCATTCGCTTGTCAGGCTGTATAAAATGTCTTTAAGACACTGCAGTGAAGTGACCTGTACAAGCCAAGACAAGATGTGAAAGAGCTGTTGAACATGTCTGTGCAAAACTGTAACCTCATGTGATCAACAGGACAGTTGGGTAAAAAGAGCTAAATGAAAGACAGAAAAACTCTAAGCTAACTACAAATACATTCTGTAATATCTGCAACTGGAGGAGTTAAAAAACCTTGACTTTTTAGGGTACCCTAACATTTGCACATGCCAAAATAAGTGTTCATGCTCTATATACTTCTTTGCACTTCAAAAATGTATATGAAATGTCTACAGGGGTGCCCCTGTGTGTGGTGCCACATCTGCATGTGACAGTCTCAGCTCTAATTAATTTACATTTTCCAATTACATTCATTACAGTCATTTCTCATTACACGTTGGATGATGCTCACTCATCAGCCGCAGTCTCCTAACCTGACTGGGCAGCAAAACAGCTTTTTGAAACAGATGTGTAAATTAGCTGCTATGGTGTGACAATGAAAAGCCAACATAGTGAAGCATAACCACATTACATTAGTGTGGGTCTCCTCCTCTTGACAGTACATTGGGTGACTGATAAGGTTATCCTCATTGTTCCAGGACTGTCGTAACTTGAGCTACAGCAGCAGCTGATGCTGAACACGTAGCTTGGAGCTGTGGGACTGCAAAGCATCCTAACTCTGTGTGTGTGTGTCTTTGTGTGTGGCTGATGCTCCTTCTTTGCACGTCAAGTCAATGCTGAAGATTTTGCTAGAAATTGCACCCAGGGAGAGTTCCATTAAAAAACTGAAAACAAGAAATAAACTAGCTGTTCTATGATGCTCTCATTTTGACAGCCTTGCACAATGCTGTCAAATTAACTTGAGAATGATCTTTAACTATTCTACATGTGGGAGCTTTTGGATCAGAAATGGCTGAATTATGTTGCAGTGGAGAGGACTGGATGGATGATAGATAGAGACAAGTGAAGGGTTTATAGCTTCATGGAGGAGGAGAACGCGTGCAGGTTATCAGACTGCTCCGTGACTTTTCGGTCTCAGTATAACAGAGCTCTGCTCAGAGCTCCTATCTATCGATCATTCTCCATCAGTCCCTATCTCGCCCATTTTTTTTTCAATCTTTCTATCAATCCAGAGACCCTCTCTGTATTGGCTCTAGCCATCAGTCACTGCAGCCTCCCCTTCTGCTTCTGTCAAAGTCCATCGAATGCACTGTCTCTGCCTCGTGTCAGTCAAAGGCTAAAGGATGACCAAAGAGGCAGCTAGACAGACAGGTATAGGAGTTCCACTTATCATTCTGTCTCTGTGAGCTGTCTGACTCCAACTTGTCTCTGCCACATAAAAGTGTCTTTAGTGACCGACCAGGAAGATGTCCAAAAGGACTGCAAGAATGTTCATAATGTTATTTTTCTTCCTGGACAACAGGGGTCATTTCCTGGTGGCTAGAATCAATGGTGTAATTGGGCGTGAAGAGGCTCTAACTGAGAATTCAGAAGCTGTAACATCAACAGCAGAAAATGACTGAATTAAAATGGAAAAAAATGTACAGCCAAGCCATCCGTCAATGTTGCAAAGAATATAAATAATACAATATGAATTCTGCACGTAAAGTACAGTTTGAAGAGATGTCATTCCATGAGTGCGTGTGTGATTTCTTATGTTCAGTGAACACGTCTTAGAATATTGTATATTGTCATACAATCTATACATACTGGAGTGCATAATATAAAAAGGTGGTTTTAATATTTTGGCCACCAAATTTAAAACGATGAGGTGGCCCAAACATTATAACCACCTCTTCTTATAATGCGCTCCAGTACAACTTCACTTCCCACTTTGACCTCAATAATAAACAGAGAGTAGAAGCATCATCTTTCTGACAGTTTCAACTAAAAAAAAAAAAACGGTGAAATATGTAAAATTAGAATTCATGGCAGAGCTGCTTTATTGGACTGCATTAAATTGCACCATTGTACTTAATGTTGTGTCTGATCACTGTAAACCTCAACAGGCTTTTTTTTTACATGTTCTTTAACAAACTACTGTTTTCCTGTTTTTCAGATTTGCTATTGGTTTACAACTTGTGGTAAAGTCTCTATTTTACCACTGGTAACCACATGTGGTGCCATACAGAGCCAAAATGATGAAAACCGAGTCACCGTCAATATACAGTCATATCATTTAGCTTTCTACTAAAAATTGGGGACTGTAATGAGTCAGTCATTATGTTTTGATGCAATGTGATTTTTGAATGAATACTGCACACTATTTTTATCAAGGGAAAGGGAGTTGCAAGGAGGTAGTTGGGGTAGTGGGTGTACCGAACAAAGCACAGGACTGTCAAACAACAAACTCGAACAATTCCCGTTTCTGGTGAAATCGAGGCAAGAAAACCACTTGAAGAAAGAGCGTGAATTTGTTTAAAAAGAGTTAAACATGTTGTGGGAGAAGTTACATTTTCCTCTATTAGCTTAGCTGCTGTAACTGCCTGAACACAACCATAAAATGTTTAGGAACGCAGTTACGAAAACTCGATATTGGACTGCAGTATTTTGCAGCTCGGCAATTACGTTACGTGTCAACATATTGTCACGATGTGTTTGTACGATACTCTTAAAATCATATGATCTTAAAATTGATATGAATGTTTTTAGTGGTAGAGCTTTTGGAGATTATTCCATGACAATGGTGCATGATAGGGAAACACAAATACAGAATACGTCAGTAAATGAGAGATTTCAGTTTTTGGCAAACAGTGAATAGTTTCTGAAGTGACTGTAATTACAAGTGATGTTTCCTCACTGAAAAGTGTAATGAGAAAGTAACTTCAAGATGTGGGGGTGACTCTGCAATGACTCTGCAGCTCTTCCTCAGCTTCATGGTTCTTTGAGGCAAGTTGAATCGCACTGTTTAGTCGTGCTTGCAACTTTACTTCTTTTGGCCCACCCTCAGTGCTCTTGTGTTGTCATTTTTAATTGCAGCAGGCAGGTGTTGGGGGGAAAATATGATGAAGTTCTTCATTATGTTCCAGTGCAACCTATTTTGTGAATGACACAAACTGTACTTTTATTAAGGAAAAGTGATTTGCAAAGAGTCGGTATCAAGCCAAAGACTCTAGACAGCAATTCTAGAGTGCTGTGTCTTGTTAGGTTCAGGCAAGAAACCCACTGAGGTTAGGGTTACAGGAAGACCGTGATAAAACACATTTTGTTAAAAATGACATGTTAGATTTTTCTCTAGCACACTAGACCTCGACCCTCACCAGCTGGTGTAACTGCCTAAATACAACCATAAAATGCTTTAATAACACTGTAGTCAGACAAACTGGACATTGTACTGCTGGATCGCATTTATGGCAGAAACAAAATAGGATATTTTGCTGCAAGATTGGATATTTTAGTGGACACAAATACATTGTCTGGTAACACTTGATTGACATGTTCAGCATCGACATATTTGTTCATCATTTACATTGCATGTCCACATATTCTCATTATCTTAAAGGTTCCTAAAAAGCATAATCAAGTTAAACAGTTAAACAGCTAAAGAGCCATGTCATTTCCAAGAGTTTCAGACTTCAAATGGATCATAATGTTGCTCTATACCTTTAGTTGTTATATATAGGATTTTTTTTTCTCTAGATGTTGTATATTTTCTATGAAGGAAAATGTATTGTTTGATGCAAGTGTTTTTGTTATTTTGTCCTTTGCTGTATATGAGACAAATCCAAGCTGTTTTATGAGGCTCTATCCACTATTTGTATTTATAACACATGCTGCATCTGGCCTATATACAGTAAATGTCAGACCCGTTGTTATGGTCAGATGTTATTTGACAGCAGGTGCAGTCAGATGATACTAACTGCAAAGGAATGTGGATCTTAGCAGAAAAAAAAAACAAAATTATGAAGCTTTTGCTATATGAATATTGCATCTGTCGTCAGTCTCCTATTGGTGAACGTAGAACATCAACTTTGTCTAAAATGTGTAAATCATTTATTACTAACAGACATGTTTGCGTAGGCGGGAGAACCTAGCAGAGAGCAGCAGAGGGCGGCCATGAAAAGAAAATATTAGGATACCCTGACAGGTATAGTTGTCAACCAGCTATTAAAAACTCTGCGTGAGTCTAAGGTGCATCATTGTCTCATTGTGTTCCTAGAAACTGTCTTCTGCAAACAAAAGAAGAAGAAAAAAGTCGAGTCGAGTCGCAATTACAACCTTACTGAAAAACAATCATCTCATCACTTTCAGTTCCTTGTATTTGTTTGGTATTAGAATAGTGGTTAAAAAAATGAATGAAAGCCTCTTCACCAAATTACACTGCACAGTGTCTCAAGAGGGACGCTGGTGGAAGTAGTCACAATTAATTGCAGTTACAGTGACTAAATTGATGGATTCTGTTTGGCTCAGTGACACCGAACAACTGCAGCAGTGAAAGCCTGTGTTACTCCAGTTGTACCACAAAGAGACACTTGGATACAATGTAGTGTGTGTGTGTGTGTGTGTTGAGGGGAGACCACTTGGACCACTTTCATCTGTTTCCCATTTGTACATTTGTCATAAACTGTGTTGCACTAACCACAGCACTCGTGAAATCATGCTGATCAATAATGGAATGGCTCTAAGGACATTTACGTAAATACTTTATTGAAGTACTAGTGATTTACATGGTTATTTCAATTATGTGTTATGGTTACCTCCATGTGGCTCAATTCTTACATTAACAAGCTCAAACACAGTTCACAAAAGATAGAGGCTTCATTACCTGTATTCCAATCAGTATTCCTAGTGAATAGTGGATTATAAAATAAAAATGTATTATAAAATAACAAAAAGACAAACAATAAATTGATAACTACAAAAGATTTTGATACAAGGCTGATGTACTAATGTACAGGACAAAATTTGTGGTGTACTGTAGTAAATACATGAAGAAGTATTCATATTACAAAAGAAATTACTGGAAGTCCCAGAGGCCTGTGACCCTGGGGAAGTTGCCCCAGAAGCGTTTAAAGTGTTCCCAACACCTGTATGCAGGGAACCACTGGAATTATTTATATAACTGCACTCAACTTAAAGTGTTTACAACTGACTTTCCTTTATTGGCTATACAATTAAATTCTGCTTACACAGCAGTATTAAAAAATCTATGTTTTTAACAGTGGTAATTTTTTCTGCTCAACCAGCACATTTCCTTCTCAGGCTTTAAGCTCATCGCTAATGATACTTCCACTTCTAATGGACTAATTGTTAAATTGTTAGTGGTACTTACAATAGGTATCAGTTGTGAGTATTAAAAGATCTTCCAAAGTAACTTTCAAATTATTAAACACGTTGATGCAGCTGGAAATGAAATCCTTTCCTACATAAAAATATATCATTAATATGGAAATACAGAAGGAGAAAAAAGCAGATTAGTTGATACACAGTCCGTAACAACAGGGACACAGCGTATTCTGTTTGCGCTTCCCTATGCACTTCTGAATGGATACAATAGATGAGGGACAGGGACTAATCACTGGCAGTCTGTTCTACATTCATTATCACCCATCATGGGCAGATTTTCCAGGGGATCATTCACACAGCATTTTTCTTCCTCAAATCACTTTCAGAAATGGCGGTGTAGACAAACACACACAGGGCGAAGGGAGAGAGGGAGAGCAGCAGCCTTATTAGCAGAAAGGATAGGTTATACATATGCTAAGCACACATGACCAGCTTGTCTCAGTTAAAGTTCAAAGCAGTAAATCATCTTTCCATCCTGCTCCTCTTTTTTATGCCTCTCTTTTTCTCTCTCTTCCTTTCTGAAGGTTATTGAGGACACCACAGCGTAGCACCAGTGTAATGTGTTAGATAAATATGAATCAGATGGTTAATTATCTATTTGCCTTCATTTGATATGATAGCACTGTGAGGCAGACATTAATTGTCCCCCACAGCGGCTTAATTTAATTTTGTTTTTGATTTAAAGTTCATCTCTTTTATTACTGCCAGTAAATTTGAGAACCCAGTTTTATTTCAAAGAGCAAAGAAAACACAAATCTTTTTTTTAGCTTCAATTCAATTCATTTTTATATAGAGCAAATTCACAACAATGTCATCTCAAGGCACTTTGCACAATAAAGTCCAGACTATAAAGATGTATAGAGAGAATCCAACAATTCTCCCTTGAGCAAGCCATAGGTAACAGTGGAGAGGAAAAACTCCCTTTAATGGAAGAAACCTCCAGCAGAACCAGGCTCAGGGTGGACGGCCATCTGCCTTGACTGGTTGGGGTGAGTGGAAAGTGGAGAGAGAAAAAAAAAAGTGCGACAAAAGCAACAACATTGAGCAGATTGGTAGGACCAGTAGCTGCACACTGGAAAACACGCAGCTTCAAAGCCGGGGACACCTGCAGAAAGGGACAGAGAGAGGGGGACAGAGAAGGACAAAGACAACTACAGGAGAAAACACACAGAGTTAATGTCATACAGTGGTGACAATTGTGGGGGAGAGGAGGAGAAAGGGTCAAGAGGAGGAAAAGAGCTCAGTGCACGCTGGGTCGCTGTGTTTGCTGGTTCTCCAGACTCCTCAGCCTGCACACATGGCTTCAACCACAATTCTCCGTACACGGACTCTTTTACGTGGACAACTTTAATCTTTTCTGGGATCGTCCTCAGTACTTCAAAAAGATGGACTGCACCCGAACTTTCTGGGATGACGGATGTTGACTGAGAACATTGTCCACTGCGTCTCAGTCTCCGGTGACTGACTGACCATTGGAAACACCTGTGGCTCTGATGCGTTTACCTCCCCTGCATCCTGCAAGGGAAGTAATCATAAAAACCTAATACAAGTTAAGACTACTGCTCATACTGAACCAAAACCCAAAACAATTAAATGTGGATTATTAAATATCAGATCTCTCTCTTCTAAATCTCTGTTAGTAAATGACTTGATAAATGATCATCAAATTGATTTTTTTTGTCTTACTGAAACCTGGTTACAGCAGGAATAAAATGTCAGTCTAAATGAGTCAACCCCCCCAAGTCATATTAATTATGATGTTCCTAGAAGCACAGGCCGAGGTGGAGGAGTAGCAGCAATCTTCCCCTCTAGCTTACCAATAAACCCTAGAACTAAACATAGTTATAACTCATTTGAGAGCCTTACTCTTAACCTTTCACACCCAAACTGGAAAACTCACAAACCACTATTATTTGTTATTGTGTACCGTCCTCCAGTCCCTTATTCAGAGTTTTTGATTGAATTTTCTGATTTTCTATCTGATTTAGTGCTTAGTACAGATAAAGTCATTATAGTGGGAGACTTTAACATTCATATAGATGCTGACAGTAACTGCCTGAGCACTGCGTTTAATTCATTCTGCTGGTGTCCCCGGCTTTGAAGCTGTGTGTTTCCAGTGTGCAGCTACTGGTCCTACCATCCTGCCCGATGTTGTTGCTTTTTGTTGCTCTTTTTTTTTCGCTCTCCACTTTCCACTCACCCCAATCGGTCAAGGCAGATGGCCGTCCACCCGTGAGCCGGGTTCTGCTGGAGGTTTCACCCGTTAAAGGGAGTTTTTCCTCTCCACTGTTGCCTAGGGCTGACTCAAGGGGGAATTGTTGGGTTCTGTCTATACATCTTTATAGTCTTGACTTTATTCTGTAAAGTGCCTTGAGATGACTTTCCTTTAAACTGGCGCTATATGAATAAAGTTGAATTGAATTAAATTGCATTGGGGGGTGGGTCCCCCAGCAGTCTAAGCTTATAGCAGCATGACTATAACTAACTATAAGTTATATATATAGAATTTGAACATTCTATTACCAATATTAATGTCATGTATTTTCCACTTTATTTTTTTATGTGACAGCCTGATTTGGCACCTCTATCATTACATACATTCCAAGACTGCAGATAGAAGCTTGTGACACAGCAAAGGTGAAATCATTTAAATAGTTGCATAAATAGTTACTTTACAGGGATTCTAATGAACCTGCTCTCATTTAGACAGGTGGCTAAAGTGATGGTATTAATTATACAAAGAGTTACATTCTTCCCAGCACACTAAAATTAATTTCCCAGAAGACATTAGAGTGTTTGCAAACTCAGGCACTTGTAAACTCATTAGGTGATGAATGTATCACATTTAGGTAGTTATAAAGTTCATGCCATGACAGTACAATTTCAATGGATTAGCAATGAAACTGAAAAACCAAAAGGTCAGATAGGTGCAGGGCATTAACACCCATGTTCAATTCCCTTTCTGTTACATCTGCAATGAGATGTGAAAAGAAGCTGATTTGTTACCTAGCTATAATCCAAGAAGCTGGAAGAGAAATGATATAGTATATATTCATCAATTCATCATTAACATCCACCAGTAAACTCTATGGAGGAAGAAATTAGGAGAGTAAGGAAATGCACAACGTATATGCCGAAATATTTTCAGCTCTGGACACTTTCACCTGGACATCTACAATGAATCAGGGCAGCTTGATATGCTAGAAGCCTTTCAAAAATCAGAATAATGTATGAGTTGGCTCAGCAGAATATCCCCCAAGTATGGCACTGTGTGTCTCTGAATTTCTTTCTCCGTCTGATGTTTATTTAAACATTGTTCTCAAGGATTCAGCATCTTAAAAAGGTCCAGCTTGGCCACTTTCTCTCCACCTCACTTTGTCTTTGTCTGTCATGTTCTTCTACATGATTCAGAGCACTTGGCTAGTTTAGCAGAAAGGAGTGTGTGATTGAAAGGGTCACCTGCACAAATGTTCCAAATTCTGTGTTTCTTATGTGATGTGTTTCTTATGTGATGGGTGTCAGTGGTTAACAGTTGTTGGCAAGTGGTGCTTAGCACCTGGTATGTCTGCGCCGATGATAGAGGAATATAAATGCTGTCCAACTACACAAACACAGGGAGGGATCCACGGTCCTTATCAACAACCTGCTTGTTGACATTGTTTTTCCTCTATTCCTAAATCCCTTTGCCTATAGTGTGATGTGTTAGCAGACAAAAAGGGTACAAGTAGAAAAAAGGATAGAAGAATCTCTTAAGTTTCCCTCTTGCTTACCGTTAGTCTCTTTTGGACGTCCAGATTCATGCAAATATGAGACATTTACAATAAAGTTTTTGTGGTTCTCAATGAGAAGCTGTTTAACCTCCTTCTGTTGTTGTTGATTATGTAATTAACCTTATAGCTCCAAGCTCTTTAGATGAGGCTCAGCTGTTGCCATCTTCACCTGCAGCTTAGCACAGTCACAGAATGGCAAACCAACAAAAATCATAGATGTTCAGTTACTTAATATGCATCTTACAACCCATCCAGAATGTTTAGTGGCCTTGGCATGAGCTAGGATAATTGCCAACAAACAGGCATCCTCAATGTCCACATCCAGAATATTTGTGTCTTAAGGGTTTTGGCAAAAAAGTAGCTCTGTCTTTTTTAGATTTTCATTTTCTGCCTCTGAATTGCTCGTACCACTGTGAAATAGAGCTCATTTACAGCTTCAAACAGACATGCAATGCAGTCAGACATCTCCATACCGTCAATGCAACAGCCACTAAATGTGTTTTATGATGATAGAGGATAGAAACAATGGGCTTTAACAATGTTGTTCAGTAGGCAAGTAGCTGTAAAAAGTTAAACCTGAAAACAAATTCAAAACAAAACATTACTTGGCATTGTTTGTGCCATAATGCCACATTATTAGACTGGTTTACTTTAGCAGCCTTTCTCTGTTAGCTATTCATCTTGTTTCTGAAGTTCAGCATTTATATGGAAGTGAGTCCAACCGTCAAAAAATGCTGGTAAAAAGAGCATTTCAGCATTTGTGCTCAACATTCTTCTTGCTTGTGTAGCAGGCTCTGAATATGACTCATTAAGGAAAGAATTTACCTACATTTTGAATTTGACAGACATTTATTTGGATTTCAGCATGACTGTTTGACTGACAAAATAGAGAGCTTGTGGTTTCAGGCCAGCAAACACTTGACAGACAAGAATGCAGCTTGTCAGTCAACAAACGTAACAACCGGCAAGTAAAGCTGGGGACACACCTGAGGACTCGCCAAGACTTCCAAAGAGTGGAGAGTTCACACATAAAGACTCTTTCTACCAACTGTCACAGATTTTTAGTCCCTGACAGTATGGGAGTAGCAACACACACCTGACGACTGAATAGACTGGGCAACACGACTAGAAGCTCTGGAGACACACTTACAAATCCTGACAACAGAAATTCTCACCTATTCTTGTCTAAATTTTGGGATGAGGACTGTAGAGCTTACATAGAAAAATTAAGTTAAAATAACTTGCAAGGAAAAGTAGGTTAGCATACGTCTTCCTCGGTTGTGAAGTTGGTCGATTGTGTGCAGAAAATAAACCATAACAGTACTACACACAAAATTAAATCCATTAGTTCATGGTGATTATTTTTCAGCTACTGAATTTCACCTGAATTCACTATTATTTTTCTACTAGTGTTGTCTGTGTGTTACTGAAATGTATCCATTTGTTCTTAAATAAAATCCATTCACATTGAGGCTGTGGCTCATAGATTCTGAAATTCAACACAAACGTTGCAGCATGCATGAGATGTTGACTTGCCTCGGGTTGTCACCTTAGTCAAAAGCACATGGACACGGTGGAAACCACAGACTGTAGTTGAGTCTGACTTTGATGTTCATGCTGTCTCTGGGAATAGAGTGGATCTCCCTATTCTCATGTTTCTCCAACATCAAAGAGACTGCTGGCACAGGAAGATCAAGCAGGCTGTTGTGTTGCCTGGCCTGCACTCACCCCGTCACCACTGTCAACTGTGCAATATGTGTTTTGGAGTGGAGTGGGGTGTCTGGCCGATGTGTTTTTAATCATTTTTGAGGAGTACAGCACAGACAAATAAGCTAATCCAAGTTGCAGTCTTGATGGACCTTAAACATGAGTAGAACCAACTCTTTTGTGTGATTGTGGGAAACGTGGTTCTACTTCAAAGTATTTAAGCATTTGCCGTTCTCAGTCTCAATGCATCTGTTAAACCTACATGTAAAGTATGTTGTCCCATGTTGTCCTCATGCCAGTGATGAGAGCCGATAAGAGCCGAATCTTGTAGCGAGTGTTTACTAATGATGTTAAATCAAGAGCCGGCTCTTTTAAGACTGCTCTACTGCCAAAAGACTTGAATCTTTGAAAAGAGCCGGACCTCCCATCAGCAGAGTAGTTGGTGCCACTTTGACTTTGCTTCACATCCTCCCACATCGAGTCTTTCATTTTATGTTTTTCCTCATGCAATCTGACGGTCTGAAAAAGGGGGGATATCATGTGTTGTCCAAATTGGCCTTTGAGGAAATTTGTGATATGGGATAGTGTATAATGTTAGCTGTAGCATGTAAGTACTTAGGTGGGGCCTGTTGGCGTATACCTACAATATTGATCAAATGTACCCTAATTGCAATATAAAGAGTAAAAGAGGACCAGAGATTAAAAAAAAAAAAAAAAAAACAGAGGAAGAAAAAAGGGGAATACAAGACCAAAAAAACAAGACGTATGGTTGAGGAACAGTGGGCACGTAGCATGAAGGCCAACATCAGGTTTCCTCAGGTAAATGTAAATATTGATTTAATTAACACTAAAATGTGTCGAGTCTCGCTCACACACACTCCCTCCCCTGATGTTCTCCCTCTGCTGTAAATCTTTCAGCAGTGTCTTGTTTTGGGAAAGTAGTTATTTTGCTTGGAGGAGAAATTACAATGGATTCCCATTTTCTGCTCTAAATTATTCAGATGTGACCAAGAATCATTATGCATGGAAATGTTCTCAGCTCACTGAGTCGAGCCTGTAGAACTGTGTGTTGTTGTGCGTGCGTGTGCATTTAAAGTACATACACTTAAGTAGAGTGATTAAGAAAGTACGCGTGCGTATACTCTATGTACAGGTAGTATATCTTTCGGCAGCTGTGCACCTGTGTTTACCTGCTCTGAGGCGTGTTAATACTCACGAGTGTTTAGTGAACAACAGCTGTTTGTGTGGAGTTGCGTGTCTATGAGTTTGTACTTGGTTGCTTTTTGCCCAATATATAAACTCCCTAAGAAACAAGCCCAAAGGCATTGATTGATAACTGGCATTACACAGTTTGCCTATCATTGTCATCGTCATTCTCATCATCATCATCATCATCATCATTATACTAGATTAAAATGGTTTTAACTTACAACGGCACTTTTTGTTTTTCACTATATTCAAATCAAGAATTCATAACTCCATTTTTAACATTTGTATACTCCTCTGTATATTTCTCATGTAGCTTCCATTTGCCATGATGAAAACCTCGGTCACATTTCCTAAAATGGTTTGACCGTATTTTCACCTAAAGCAAATTTGCCAGATTAATTTAACCAAGTTGTGAATTTGTATGCAACAAGTCTGGACCTGCATGTCATGGCAGACATAAAATCTTTAACAAAATAGGTCCCTGCAGACATCCCTGGTCAAAATCCTTCCGTGATTTTTAAACTATTTCCATAAGCAGGTGTCAAAAAGTTCAAATTCAGATATTTCTTGGACCCGTTTAAGGGTGGATTTAAAAAAATAGTAATAAACTAAATTCTGGCCATGAATTTTATAAGAATCCCAGATTCGCTCATAGAAATCATGCTGAAAGATATTTAAGAAATAAAATCACTTCTGCATCAAAGTAGGACATTGGCCATTTATAGAGCCTCCTTTTCTGCCAGGAGCAGGACGACTTCTCATTTTGTTTATAATACTCACAGCTCACAGCAAAATCAGTAACTTTTCAACATAAAGTCAACGCAAAAAAAACACAGTTACAACTTCAGTAAAATACTTTATATCTCCAGTTTCTTTAGTGAGACAAATGTAATGGAAATCCCCCTTGTGACCCTACCACGTCACACGCGGGGAATTTAAATTTTAGTGTGTGTATCTTGGACATTTGTCCAATAAAAGATCGAACTTGAATGTTAATGCTAATGTTTTTCTGTCACATAAGTGTCTTAATTGGTGTTCAGGGTAATTATTTTAGAGACTCTCCTCCCATAAAAAGCACAAGGTGTAGATCATTTGTACAAGATGGGAAACACAACTGGCACTGAAGTATCAATGTGTGGTTACATCTGTCAGTCACCTAGGATATAGACACAGAAACTTTGCCAAGAGGTTGTCAGAGTAGATGGATGGGTACAGAGGACTTTCCTACAGGAGCATGGAGTTCGAGTCCAGTGTAAAAGTTACGTGAAGTTCACCATGTAAATAATCTGTGAATTGAATCTGTCCTTTCTTCCATTTTTTAACCCTAGCCTGACCCTGATGTCTTTGTACCTACTCCCAACCAAACTGCTGTGTTTGCAAAGTTTGAATCCACTTTGAGTGTTTTGGGGTGAATTTGGTGGAATTTTGTCACCATTGTTAAAAGTCCATATCCACCATTTTGAGGTCTGTCAGCAAAAGGGGTGCAGTTTTACCAGCTGCCTACCTCCCTAAATGTGGGAACTATTTCAACAAAATGTCCCGTCGTTTGAGAGTGTCGGACAAACAACCCGTGTGAGCATTAAGGTTGGAGGACTTATTCTAATGTGTGTGTCATCTGTGAGTCTAAAACCAGCTCCAATTGCCTGCTGCATGGTGGTGAAATGAATTAATGTGCATATGATTTATAGTACTACAGCAATCAAAGTTTAAATGTGGCCAAAATTATTAGTGGTGATAGACCCAAATCAGCAATGGTGGTTGTTACACACACACACACACACACACACACACACACTTCTTCTTCTTAGTAGAGGAATTGCATTTTACAAAAGATCTATCACAAAAACTATTTCTATTTTTGTCTCACCTGTATCTTTTAATTAGCCCTGTGACATTAAGTGTTACAAACATCTCCCTTCTCACAGAATCAGCACACATCCCACTGTCTGGATTCCATCTCCTCACAACTGAATAAGCTTTTTAAATTAGGTTCATAGACTTTTCCTCAATACTGCCAGTATATACCAACGTGCAGAAGTGTGTGGTGGGAGTTAGCGTTGCCTCTACAGAATCACAATAGCTCACGTGGGCTAACAAAAATAGAACAGGTCACACATACACTTCGCAGACATGATAGGTTGCTCTATGTGTGTCTGTCTCCATGCTCCAATTAATTCTGCAATGGTAATCAGGCTGCAGAGCCCTGATTAGTCTGGTTGTCATGGCAGCATTCCTGGGTTCTGACAGGAGTTTTTGGGATGGATTGACAGCATGGTCCTAATAGTACTAACTTGTAATAATGGAATGAGGATTGTAAGAGCAAGTATGTTTCTAAAACATTGAGAACATGGGCTTGAAAATGTCAAATACTCACTTCAAGTTTACCCTTTGTCACCCTGTTATTATTTTACTAGGGCAGTTAAACTTATAGATAACAGTTATTATCTATACGTTTCTAGACCTCCCCCCTCCATGTTCTCCATAACACTTCATTTTTTTTTGGCCTGACATCTGAACCAGAAGACTTGAGTGTGGGGCACTGAGTCTATTTTCAGTTTAGTTGCAAATGCATTGCACAATTTGCAATTCATTTGTAATTCAATTTAATTCATCTTTTTACTGAGGATATTGTATTTCAAATTATGATCTCATAACTTAATATGTTTCTTACATTTTTTGCAATTTGACACGTGACTGGTGAAGGAGTGAGTGATAGAATAGTAAGAAGGGCTCCGTCACTCCTAAAACAGTCCAAAACAAAAGGCTCCCTTCATTGTACTTAACTGTGAGGATAATATTGTCATGCTGGTTTGCACTTCTCTTTTCACACCATATGAAGTGCTGTGTATTCTTCGTAAATTTCCCAGTTGTTTGGCAAACTTTGGGCAACAATGACTTAATCAGCTGTCCTGCCAATGTTACCTGTTGTATGTTTTGTGCATGGTTGACTCATTTACTCAAGAACAGAGATGCTAACCAACTCCAATGAACTCTTCAAGACTCTCTTTTTAACTTCTCTGAGTATTCTGCATTGTGGCTTTGGAGTGATCTATTTATAAGCAATATTCCTAACTGTGGGTTGATGAATATCTAAAGTCTCTATGCATGCAATCAAAAACTTTGATTGTAGAGCTTCTAAGCCCCTTTTTGTGAGGCATGACTCACATCTGCTAACGCTGCCTTTGAATTGCACACTTGAGTTTGAGTGTTTTTATATTAAGTCAAGTTAGTTCTAAACCACACCTCCATTCTCGTTTCATTGATTGGATTCCAGGTTTGCTAACACCTGACCCCCGTTGACGTTAGTGACATCAGAATGCTAGTGTTGCCAAGATTTTTTTTCTACCATTACTTTGTTGGTTTAATGTGTTCAATAAAGACATACAATATTGTGTTTATCAGCTTGGGGATAATGTGTTTGTTGATAATTGTGACTTTGGTAGGATCAAATCACATTTAATGACCAATGAATGCAAAGAAAATAAAAATTCCACTGTTCAAGGTAAAAGTCTGCAGCAGAAGCACGGAGGGATCCTAACATTTGGAGCTTATTGGGCTTAGTTCTGGTAAAAAATGAAAAAGTGTATGATTCAGGAAAGTGTTGATTTAATAACCTGTTTCTTGTCCTATAATTACCATAGGGGGCCAGCTGTAGTAGGCAACAGTTGTCAGGGGGAAAAGCCTAAAGATTAAAATCTAGCAGTGAAGACTTAAGCACCATGTGTGTCCTTCTCAAAGACCTGCCCACCACTGATCCTTATACAAGATGCAACTAACTATGCAATTTATTTAATTTCCTGAACGACAGTTTCACACTGTATAAATACGGTACAGTGTGTGTAGAACTTGTATGTAACCATAACCTTTCAAAATATTCAGATGGCAGTGTCCCCTACTGTTTATCACATTCTCCTCATGCAGCACCACCCCCCTACCTGTGGCTGTGTGTATGGCACTGTGTCATCCAGAGCTCATCGCTTCTCGGCGATGCAGAACAGATTAAAATCAGCCAATTAAGCAGCATGAAACTCACACTGAGATTTATACCACACTCCTAAGCAGAAGAAAAAAATTATTAGATCTGTTTTGTCTAAAAACTGAATACATTTTCATCTGTTTTTTGTCTGTGATAATTTTGTCTCTTTTTTTGCTTTGTGCTTTCATATCTTTGTTTTTCTATAATATTATTATCTCTTATTATTTCTATTAATATCTCTTATTTTTTATTATCTATTATTAAAAATATTGAATCTAAAGAGGTAAAATCTCACTTCATAAAATTGATTTTCTTCCACCGGTCCAGAGTAAAACCATAAAAAGTGACAGGTTTATTGTGATAGGTTGTAAGTAACATGATAAATTAAAGGCTACATACATTTACTGGCCACCTGTACCATCTAATGCAGTACAATACAGCAGCTCTAATGTGTATGATCAGCCACAACACCTGAAATGATGCATCATTATTGGTTAAAATAAAGGTTTTTTTTAGTATTAATTACTGTACATGCGACTGTGGCGCAGGAAGCTAGAGCAGTTATGTACCAATCTTGCAGTTGCGGCTTCAATCCCCGGCTCCTCTGGTCAAATGTTGAAGTGTCTTTGGTCAAGACACTGAACCCCAACTTAGTTGCTCCCGGTGAGTGTTGATCAGCTGCATAGCAGCTCCCCCATCAGTGTGTGAGTGTGAATGGGTGAATGAGAAGCAGTGTAAAGCGCTTTGAGTTCCAATAGGTAGAAAAGCGCCATATAGGTGCAGATCATTTACCATTTACATGTTTTATAATTACAATAATCAGTATTATACATATTATTACGTATACATATTATAAAATACATTGCTTTCTTAGTGGAGTACTTTTACTTTGATCTTTAAGTAAAGTGTAAATATTCTACTTAGTACTTTAACTAGAATAAAAATAAGTAGGGTTACTTGTAGTAGAACTTTTATTTGAGTATTGAGTTTGTGTACTTCTACCACCTCTGCACACAAGTGTATCACATTTTGCTGCGTATGGGGCTGTGGAGCTGCAGACTGCTCAGAGTGGCCATGCTGACCCTTGTGTCCATGATATTACTAAAACCATAAGTGCTGATGTTGTAACTGATATATCTCCATAAGTCCCACATCCTCTATATCTGATCCCTCTCGTTGCCGTTACTTGTGCAGCAGAAAAGTTCCAAAAGTTCCTTATTCTCATGAAAGTCTTGTTCCAGTAGCCCACTTCTGATCAGGTTGCCCAGGTTCTCCAGCACCTGACGCAGACCTTGTTGACCTGGGCTATATGTCCAAACCAGTGTGACTCATTCGCCATGAGGTAGTGGGCAGGCACCCTTAAAGACCTTACCATCCACACTGGATGGTAAAAATATCACAACACAGAAGCACTCGTGTCTTTGAGATCATATATGGCTTTAGAGACACTATTCAAATGTGTTTTTTTTACACATCCAGTAAAGTTGCATAATATAGTGCTGCTCTCATAACTCTGAGACGCCTCTTCTATATCTCAGACTGTGTAGAGTCAGACTGAGAAAAAAAGTGTAGTTTTTATGCAGCACCAGATCATTTGCTAGCCTAAAAAAAGGCTAAAGGGGGCGACCATATTGATATGGTTGAAAAACATGACTGAATACCTCTGTCTGTCGGAGCACCTAAAGGGAAGTGGTGCAGTGTAATACATTCCTTTGTCGAGTGATTCATGAGGCCATGCTGTGATTTACTGTTTTATCTGTAATTAATAACCATTCCTTAATCTTGCCTAACCTTACAGTTCCCAGTAATTCGATACCTGAAAAATGACAAGAAGGAAACTCTCATCT
The DNA here is from genome assembly GCA_020496755.1 of Channa maculata. Lineage (NCBI taxonomy): Eukaryota > Metazoa > Chordata > Actinopteri > Anabantiformes > Channidae > Channa > Channa maculata. The sequence goes on along the minus strand of CM035600.1, from coordinate 28,327,249 downwards.
AGATCCTACATCTCTACTTCTGCTTCGGTTTTCCTGTCTCTGTCTCTTGCTGCCGTGTCTGGTCATTGTTAAAATTCCTAGCAGGCACTGAGAGGCATCAGGACTTCAAGAGTCACTAAATGAACAGACAGATTGTTAATTTCCTCCTCTGGGAACAGACTGTGCGGGGTTGAGGTCCAATTCTGTTTGGAGACAGAGCAAAATACTGTCACTCATATTAGCTTCTTGACTGTGTCAATCTGTTTCCCTATCTGTCTCGTTCCTTCTTTGACTTCCTTCTTCTTACTTTGACATATTGTCCACTCCTTCTGTTCTTCTCCTCACAGAGTTTCTCTGCCTCCCTATAGAGCAAACTGAGTCAGACACATTTTGTATTAATAATATATTGAATATGAATTAGGTAGGAGGGATATGAATTAAACCTGTGCTAGAGGATTTTTTTGAAGTCAAAGAAGCAGCTGATTAACGTTTGTTGAAGCAGTGCCTCCCCCAGACCAGTGGAAACAACGATCACCAGAAAGTACATGTTTTGCAAAGGTGTATTCATTTTCCTCTACAGGAAGTATTGTTTAGAGACGTCAAAAGCAGGAGATGAATATTTAACTTGTAACTGAAGTGGAATGCAACACATCTAAACTCGACTTTGTGGAAATACGGAAACACAGTTTCACAGAAGTGTTACAGAGTGCAGTAACTTCCATTGCAAAAAGTTCTGGCTACAGAAAGCTGATGATGTGTATTAGTGACGACTCAAACGGTGAGGTTTGTCTTAACCCGTAAATGCAGTGGCTGTCAATGAGCAGCTGCCATTCGCTAAAATAAATAGCATCAGCGAGTTTATGCATCTGGCCACGTCTATATCTGAACACAGTCACTCACCTGTGTACCCAAGTTCCACTGTATTTCCCATTCACAGATGCTGAATTGTGGAGCTCTGTGAGGGAGAGCAGCGCTGCCACACGAGCAGGCTCAGATGGACAAAACCCAATAGTTTAGTAAATAAAGGGTCAAACTGTGATCTGCTTTATTTAATATGGTTGTGATTCATTTAAGTGTTTCTTAACAGCTTGGGGTATCTCTGGCATTCTTCATTCCTGCATTATTTCCTGTTCCCAAGCGTAAGCAAAGGTTCATAATTTGAAGCTAGTGTTGGCTGCACCAAAGACTGAATGTAAACACATTAGTTGGCTACTGCAAAAAATAGAAAAATGATGGCCATAAAAAATATCAAAAGGGAATTAAGTTTATTTTTAAAATAGTAAGGACTGTCACTTTAAAAGCTAAAAGCTTTCAATATTGATTAAAAACATTTCTATTTTGGCACTAGCTGATAACAATTTGATAAATCAGTTCATACTATTAAGCAAAGAGCCACATGCATTCAAAATTCAAACTATTCCAGCTTTAGAAAACATTTTTCTTCCAATGCCAGATGTCAAACAAAATCACAAACCCTCAGTGAAATTGTAATAATTTTATGCAGGGCCTGATATTAAGTCAGCACTAAAATCATTAGCATTAACACAAGCTGACCGTTCATAGTTTAAAACATCCGACCCCCCCCACCCAACTCTCCCACCTCCCGTTTTATTGTAATCAGAGGCTGATACATTTTCCACATGACAGACCTGGATATGTGCTTATTTATCTTATATCTCAGTTCATTATTCATACTTCATATTTTGAAAGGCCTGTCACTACTTTAATATCCACTGGCATAGAACGATATAGAAAAATGTATAGATTTATTCTAATTGATTCGCTCCAACATACTGCCAGCTTGCACTGTACAGTACAGCCTTGTTTAACATCTCTTGTCACCAAGAAATGATGGAGCCCCTATACACAGAGATCCAATCTAACTGCTACAGTGAGAACCTACCAAAGCAATGAGTTGGTTGATCCCTAGTTTTTCATCCATAGGATGATATAATTTGATTCTCCTTTTTTAATCATTTTTGAAGAGAAGGACTGTGGATTTCATCACTTACATCAAAAAGAGCTTAAGGAACCGTTCTGACTATAGTTGGTATTAACAGGAAGACGACTTAAAAAGCTAAATGTGGTTAAGTGTTTATGTAGGCACCTGATTATGTTTTAAGACCAACTTTAAAAATGGTGAACTTTTTAATTTATGGCCAATAATTGCAAAGTTAAAAAGGGTTTTTATTAGTCGTGCACTCAGGACTGAGGGGACCTAGAACAATCTCTCTAAAATTCCAGTTAAATGTGTCTACAAAAATCCATTACTGGGTGTTAAATGTGTTGAGCAGGGTAATGTTCATATTTTCTACTACGGTCTTGTCTGTAATTATTTCTATTAGAGATGAAACAATTTTTTGTTACTCTATCCTCTACAAGATCTACATGTCTGTAATCAATGTCTTTGTTGGCAGTTATGTGTTTAACTTAAGGTTCAGGGCTTCATACTGTGTGGTGAAAACTTGACCATCTGTCATGTCTGCAATATGTGTAGAAAACGTTTTTTTTCCCCAGGAGCCACTGACTGTGTCACATGATAATGAGTATGTTCCAGAAGGGCTCATCGTATTTACCTAAGATCTACATCAGGTGTTTAACCTTTGAATTGTTTTCTACATCATGCCTCTGTCTTGCAGAAAAATTGAAAAAAGGCAAATAAGCCCACTGAACAACAGATGGTAGACTAGTTTTTTCCCACAAGGATCGCATGTGTTTAGCAGCCATTGTTTACACTGTAAAATGCTAATGAAAAGGGCCTTAAAGCATGTTTACCCGATTAAATCTGCACACTGAGACTGTCTTTCCTCCAAGATATTGTAATATCATTTTGACAGCAGCTGCAAACAGGGTTGCTGACATGCAATGTGTGTAGAAAGAAGACACAAAGTTTAACTGGCGCTGGAACTTTATGTTATACACAATTTATGCAGCTCAGTTCATCTGTGTTAAAGAACTGTTCACATAGGGAAGACAGGTATGCAAAAACAGAAACCAACTCCAAAACCAGTCTAGTTCTTAGTCTTATGCACATGTACAGTAGTCCAATGTCTTGTCTTCCCCTCTAACAGCTTTCTAATTCATGCACAGAGATGATCTTTCCTAATTGAGCTCTCTTACATAAATGCAAGATCAGCAATTCCTGTACCTAATTAACTTGGGGCTTTAACTGAATCAAATTGTCTCTGTCCAATAAATTCCAATGTCTCCTTGCTACAACTTGCTCTGCTACAAGAATCATTTTTTCTTTATGAAATGACATTAAATAGGAATGCTACAAAACCTAATAGTCAAGCAGAAGAAGATCTAAATCTCATTGGTTAAAAGGGGCTGAAGGAAGAAATTACATTCACTCTTATTGCTCCAGTGAAGTAGTTTGTTGTGTACTTGTAGTTTTTGGAGTAATTTCTAAGTTTTATAATTGTCTTCTAGGACCTCACTCGATAAAGTCTTAATTAGTATTTGGTTCTAAAAGGTCTCTAACTTTATTTAAGGGGAAGTAAAAATGTACTCTAGTACAACTTCACCTATCATCGAATGTCAAAGGTTAAAAGACTTGTTGAAGGCTCACCAGCGACTCTTCTTCTTGAGGAAAAAGAACCACTGATCTTCAGCCATCCTGGTAAATTTCTACCTCTGTGCGATAGAGAGGATCCTCACCAGCAGTATCACAGTCTGGTACGGGAACTGCACTCTCGCTGAGCGCAAAGCTCTACAGGGACTCCACTTCCAGCCATTGAGGACGTCCAGATGAAATGCTGCCTGGGCCGAGCTTGTAGCGTTCTCAAGGACTCCTCTCACCCTTCCCATAGACTGTCTAACCTCCTTCCCTCTGGGAGGCGCTTCAGAAGCCTCTGGACTAAAACCACCAGACTCAGAAACAGTTATTTTCCCACAGCTGTTACATTACTGAACTCTGCCCCCCACTGACCTCACTCCTCTACACACTCTCCTCCTCTCCTAGTCTCTCTTGCGCATACAAACATTTAACTGTACCAGTCTCACACCCTGGTCCAAGTCCTCATTCGTTTAACTCATTCATGTACTAAATGTTATGCATTAGCTTATACACTGCACTGTCAACTGTTGTTTATTTTGTTATGCATTATTCTTAATGTCCATGGCACTAATGGTACTTGTAAATTAGTTTTTATAGCTTCTCCTGAGACTTAACATCTAATAACACAAGTTTATCTGTGTGTTATTAGATGTCTATCTCCCATCGGTATATTATGTCCATTGTATTTCCACATGTATATTATGTCCATAACTATCTTGTACATACTGTTGACACTATTTTACACTTCTGGTTAGATACTAGGCCTTGTATTTGTACATGTGTAATGAAATTAAAATTATATAAGTACATTATATATACATATACATTTTCATCTTTATAGAAAATGACAAAACTTTAAACTCCTATGGGTTTGTGTAAAACCCCCTCTAAATCGTGTCACTATGACGATGCTGGCAAATTAAAAGTCTCATGCTGACCACCACACGCTACCAGAGAAGGTGTTTTATTTGGGTTGAGATATGACAGTGATTGATGCCCAGGTGTTTCCCACACACACTCTCAGACAGACACATAAAAAGCAATGCACAAATGGTTGCATGCACCAGTACACACATAGAGTAAAAGCCCACCAGCATGTTTACTGACTACACAAACACATTTATCACGCTTGCATACATATACAACAGCCTCTAAAGTAAATGCCTGATTACTCGCTCCCACACACACACACAGATAAAGGCCCTACATGCCAACAGTCCTACTCAGTAGACTGGACATCATCAGTCATTGTGTCTCCCTAAACTCACACACGCACACACACATACACAAACATCCCATCTGCTGCTCTGAATATAATGACCAGGCCCACACTCTGTCTCACCTGTGGCTTTTTGTTCTTTAAGGTGAGCTGGACATTTCAAGCTTCAGGCTCGTAGGCCAATTATCGACCATTAACTCCAGGATTGCCGACCACCCCCAACTGGATTAGTGGGCCTGTCATTCACTTTTGGCACTAATCCAGATGAAAGACTTGTGGGACTGAGGCAGACAGAGACAGAGGTTGATGTAGTCTTTTGACAACATGCATGACTTCTATCTTTTATCATCTTCCTGTTCCTCATAACTTTCAGTCAATTTCTCGGTTCCTCTTGTTCTGTGATAAATCTCTATGTACTGTACCTACTCATTTCTTTTCTAATGCAGTACAGTTTTTTTGATAATTTCCTAGAGAGAAACCAACTCAACTGAAGACGAATTCACAACCACCAAGACTGTCACTTCATTAAAGACATGGGGTTAATCATTCTTTACAGCCTTGGTTTTGTTTTGAAAACCTAGAAGAATGAGTTAAACAGATTTAAATGCTTTGTAGTCCTAATAATTTCCCAGAGATGGGGATGTCCGTTAGACCCAAGTTGCACAGAGACTTGAGACTTAAGTTGTGTTTCAACTAAAACTTCAGATTTGGGACTCGTGAACAATCTTTACTGTCGATTTTAATTTAGCAAATAAACTAAGGAAATGTCTTGCAGTTCCACTTCCTACCTTCTTCTTCTCCAGAAGGTTCAAAAGAGTGAAAAATCACACAACTCTTGAGGAGACCATGTAGCTCCTGATGCTGTTAAATGCTAATCACCAAGTTCACAAATATCATTAACCTTGTCTGTCTGGTGGTCTGTGCATTGCAGGTCACCAGCTGGATGTAGGTTCGATTACAGAAGCGTGTAGGGAGAGAGCACAAGAAGTCAGAGGTTCTGCGACAGCAATAAACTATAAAAATGTAAATACATTCTATTTTCTTTCTCCTTATTTATTGCATCGAGCAAACAGTTTTACATAATTAAAGCTACAGTTGGCAACTTCAGCTAGCTCTAACGTGAAACAAATGACATTAAATAAGAATGCAAATAAATGTACTGATAAAGAAGAAATCAGTATTTTTCTCTGATTGGTCAATATAGTGAGTCTTGCTCAAAACACTTTTACAGTATCTGCGCACTGCTGCCAGTACTGCTGGAAGCTTTATTTTTCTCACTCCAGAGTTCAGTCAAACTTTAAGCACAATTTGCAGTTTACTTCGTGACTTCACAAGTTAAATTCATTACAGACTTTGAAGAGAATCTATTCACAAGCAAGACAGTAATAATAACTGAATCAGTGTCTGTTGTGATGTTTATCTTTGTAGATCAATACACGTTTGATCCAAATCTCTGTGGAAATCATACAGGAAAAGGGGCGTGTGGAAGAGCATCATCTTATTTTTTCATCTTCTGTTTTCTGCCATGCAATCCTTTCAATTTCCTTACCCACTTTAAACAACCCAAAGACCTATTAATATCTCCCTGTTAAATGGAAAGGGTCATTGCTAATGCAGAGGTGCAATAGCAGCTTTAGATGAGGAGTTCACTGCAGCTCTAATCCAGTCCCAGAGGAGGGAAATATAGTAGATTAAAAACTGGACCTGGTGCTGATATGTGAGCTCAGCTGATAATGAGCAATCCAGTCATATCCGTACATTTACACTTGACATTCTCTCTGCGTTGTGACTGCATGTCATTTTTTCCAGAATAAAATGCTAGAATTCTGAATATAACAACAACAAATATCTGTCAAAGTTTTTCTCTAAATCATAAGCTCCTGGCAACATAAGCATGACTAAGGGTATTGTGGTTCTGTTTAGAGAAGAACTTAACTATTCTGCACATCAAAGTCTGTTTACAGGTTTAGGGGGTGTACTATTTAATACGAGAAAATAAACTTGTATAAAGTCTGTTGTGGCTCCAGAGGGAGATGTGTAAGGTCTGATAAATGTACTTAAGTGATGTCACTTGAATCAGTGTTGGTTTGGGACTGAAGACAGCAACAGTCTGGGGGAGTGGAAGTCGAAAGAGGTGAACTTCTCAGACCTCGTCATGGCTGCTTGAGGCTATCAGCTCGAGTTGTGTGCTTCAGTCAGACATTCCATCCACACCAGAGAAGCTGAAAGCCCATTTCTTTGGACTGCTAGTCCTAAAACCTATGTCAGTCAGCATATACGAACCCTGTGCTTTATTCATTTCTAGACAAAGAAAGTTGAAGACAATAAAAAAAAAGTAATTTAAAAAATATATATTTTGCATGCCTTTTGTTATTTTTGTTTACAGATTCAATCTTCCTGGGCATAGATGACACCAGATGTACAAATCACCGGAAAGATTTCTTCAATTCTTTGCCGGAGGGGTTTGCTGAGGGGTTTGCTGATTATTTTCTCAATTAATATGTTGCTGCTTTTAGCATTTTACATTCTGTGTGTAACAGTACAGAAGTCTTTTCCTTCATGCCTCCTCAGTGAATGTCCAAACAGTAATTTATGATCACAAGACAGAGAAGTAGACAAGTGTCCAAAAAAGTGACCTGCTTGTGTGCTAAATGTAGAGGCATTTCATGTACTGTTAGGTACGGTGGCCCTGAGAGCTCATGGCACTGCAAATCGACAAAACACAAGCAAATGACAAAACGCTGACGACAAGCTATAACACAACTTGTTTCTCTTTTGAAACTAACACGTTTATCTTCTGCCCTACAACTTTTGCACTCGTTCTGTTTGATGTGAACCTAGGCAGTCATAGTGTTAGTCTCCATCAGGTCCAGCACACCAAATATGCTTTTATTTGATTCTAATCTGCCAATATTTATGAGTTCTTTGTCAAATTTCATATTGTATGTAGTTTTGTGCTGTTTTAGGTTTTATGTAGAGACCATGCTTTGTCCTTCATGCTGTTTGATCAGCCAATAAAACGTCAAATTCCACATGTAATGCTTGTGCTGAGACAGAAACACTTATCCACCTGCTTTTCCAATGCAATGTTTTATAAAAAGTCAATAGTGTGTGGCGTCATTTTTTCAAGCTCTGCCACTGCTCATTCTGACATCACTAGTTTAGATCTTCTAATATGTCCTAAAGGCTAATTCATGGTTACTACTTGCCCTCCAAAGAATGCAAACTCTCACTTTGTTCCACTTATGATCAAATCATCATGAACACTGGGCAGTAAATGTTAATAAAGAGCCCCTTTGTTGCAGCTCACTAAACAGCATGACGCTCACGAATTTGTGAGGCAATAATATTTGAATCACCCATTTCCCACCAGACATCCAAACGCAGAAAGCAAGAATCAAATATCATACACTTCACCTTAAAAAAACATTATTATTTTAAGATGGTTAAAGCATGTAACATTTTAGTGACTGCAGCCATAGTGTGGTTTAGCTGTGTAATTACTGAAAAGACAATGCCCACCTCGTATTTGTGTTGACTTGTTACCTATATAGAAGATCCAGATCAGATATACAGTAGGTGACATTAGAATAGCAGGTGTAAACAGAGTTGAACAGAGCAGTGAAACTTGCTCTGACAGGGGACTGTGCCCTATTAAATGTAAATGTCATCTTTCCTTCCTTGTTTAATTTCTTCTTTCTGTTTTTTTCCTTTTCCAAAGATAGACCATTGTCTTTGAATCTGCTATTTCTCTTTTCCTTTGTACTATTAGGGTTGAAAAACATTTTAGAGATCAGCACAATGGGCTGGATCAGCACATTTCCCCGCTGATGGAGAACATTGTCAGGTGTGGTCAATGGAGTGGAAAACTGGGACTGTCTTTTCCTCTTTAGTTGTCCTCTTGTCTTACCTCATCTCATGATCACTTCTTTTCTCTTTAATATCCAACGTATTCACAGCTCAGATCCACAGCTGTACAGTATGTACAACAGTATTGCTGTCACTGACAATTGTAAATTGGTTAATTTTCTTGCACTTCTCTTTTCTCTCCTTCTTTTCCTTCCACTACCATAATGTACTTTCTGTTACCAACAATTTGAGCACATTGCTCTTTTGTTCCCTCCTCTCTCCTGTTTCTCAGAAGCACATTCTGCTGTTTGCTAAGGTGTAATTGTGTTACTTTATTCTGTCTTTGCTCAGCTCTTTTCCACATTTCTCTTTTGTTGGCAAAGCACACGAAGAGCTGACGTTTCTCTTTCTTTCACTCGTCCTCCAATAGCCAAGCTGGTGTTTTGGCTCAGGGAATTCCTCTTTATTTCACTACATCTTGTTCTTTTGAAAAGGTCTAAAGAGCTATTAACAAATGCAAGTTTGTTAGTTATTTAAGATGCATCCAACCTTACATTATCAATACTACTTATCAATGCAAACTCCACACAGAAAGGCCCAGCCGGCCACTGGATTCAAACCAGAGGCCTTCTAGCTGCGAGGTGGCAGTGCTAACCGCTCCACCAATGTACTGACCTTCCTTCTTAAGGATGATAATAATAATGTGATATTTTTAGTTTGGGTGCAGTCTAAATTTTTTGCACTCATTATACAAATAGGTGTTTTCATTATTGTGTCCATCCTATTTATATCAACAAGGCTAGGCTAATAACAGACACACTTTTCTGTCTAATGCAGTACAGTTCAATAGCAGCTTTAACTACAGCCACCAAAAATGATCCTGATTAGTTAAATCAACACCTCTTTAATTTGAACCAAACCTGAACATTATAATCTTCATGAAAGTAGAATTGATTGCTTTAGTAGACTGTGATTTGAATGGAGTAATTAAATCATAATTAAACTATAGGGAGATCCAGCATAGGTGAGCAGAAAGGGGGTTTTGTGTTTGGTATGCAAGTAAAATGGGAAATCACTGGCATTGTTTAGCAATTCCTATCAACCTATCAAATATGGTGTGGTTCCTTTTCTTATGGAGGAGTGGGATACGTAAGAAACAAAATACAGTAAGGCCAGAACTGCCAGGGACAGAATTTAAGTGTCTTGGATCAAAGCAGAAACCCTGGAACTATAGATCAATCATCCATCCTGACAACTGGAAAACACTCAGGTACAAAAACAAGAATCACAGTATATAGAGAAAATTGGTCCTCTGAGGTCCATACGTCTTTTTTGAACTTTCTGTGAAACCTTGAAAACTCACAATGGTCAGAGAATTGTTGTCATATTGCTTCAGAGAACAGATTTTCAGTTTTATCTTTTTGTATGTGGTACAAAAGAGGTAACACAGCGATATATAAAGTAAACAGGTACTCTGTCTCATATGCAGTATACATACCGTACAGTACAGTACATCCGAGTTATTGATACTTGCAGTGTTTAATGATTGGAAAACCTTAAATGCTAACCAACAGTCATTTAGCCCCACATAATTAGAACTGTGTTTTGTAAGTAGATATTTTGAAAGTGTAATTTCAAATATCCCCAGTTTACTCAATTATTACAATGAATTCTCTAATAACAGACCACATTTTACACATTTTCGACCATATTTCATATTACCTGCATTGCCATTCAGTCTAAATTGGTCAGATAGCTATTAACTAAAATTAGCTTTGCTTTAAATAATGTTCAAAGTTTCACCTACACTAATCTTTACAGAAGATTTAGTTCACATCGTCAAATCAGTTCAGTTAATGTAATGATGTGTAGTAAATATTTGCAGTATAACTTTTTTTTTCCTGCTGACAAGTCACCCTGTTGTTATGGCACTAACAAGCAGGTCTAAAACAGCATCCAGTGTAGATTCAGACTAAAGAAAGGAAACTTATAGTTGGAATTAATCTAATATATGAAGATGAATTTAGGGACATATGTTGTTATAGGTTTTCCTTCTCATCTGATTGGTGTATAACCTGCAACTGCAGTTTAACATTAATTTGGTGAAACTAATTTGAGAGATTTGAACAAATCTTATGGGCCCAATTTAGCAATTCATGGAACTCAGGTTATTAATTTGAGGAAACTAATTATCAGTTATTCATTTGAGGCTACAACTAAGCCCTCACAAATTAGTCAGTAAAAAAATTAACTCTCACCTGGTTTATCACTTTTAGAGATGAATAATTAGGTGAGCGTGCAGTAAATGATTAGATAGACTGGAAAATAAAGCATATTTGTCTTTTTGTAAATGGCAAAACCACTAAAACATGTTTTCCATAATCATAATATTTAATGTACACTGAGGTGCTACAAATGTGTAACATTTTGCACTGAGGTCACAGGAAACTAATAGTGTTCATTATTTTACAATAACTTTTATTAATACACCTTTTTTTTTTTACTTCCGATGATGAAAAATATTTGTGCCAGCTGAACGTGTAATTATTATGTTAGGTTTGTATCCCCTTAAATGCCAAATAAGGGGATGCAAACCTTTGCACTTAAATGTCTAATAAGGGTATTATGAAGAGATTTCTAATATGTTTTTTATATTTGAGAAATAATAAATTCTGCCTTTTAGAATAATAGATAAAACACAATATTTTGAAATGAAAATCTTGAGGTAACTGTGATATTTGATTTTATTGTATTGTAATATAGTATTGTAATACTAAATATCTACGGCCTTCGGCTTGTGGCATGACTTTTTGCCGGATGCCCTTCCTGTCACAGCCCTCCCATTTTGTCTGGGCTCGGGAATAGCATCAAGGTAGCTCTTGGGTGGGGCCACACCTGGTGGGGTGGTATTTTAACCTACCGGGCCCCTTAATACTGTAATAATAACATATGTTTTAAGGCAGGTAAGTCCAGAAGATACAGGCTCAACTTTTAACCACTAAATAGTGCATTAAAAACGTATGAATAAGTTACCCAAATGATATAGGGGACAGAACCACAATCAATTAAGTCATTTTTATCATTATTCAGAAATACAATAATAAAAATAAATCAAGAAACAAACGACAAGGCACTATGTCTTCCTTGCAGTTTTTATCAGCTGAGCAGTCACTAACCTGCTGCTGTCATATCTGTATGGTGGGAAGAAGTGTTTCATAGATAGATTTATGTACATTTTGGGGCAGTGTGTAGCTCTGTTTCTCTGCAGCAGCTTGCCTGTTTCTGTGGCCATGCTGTGTGCTCTCAGTCTGCCCTAACATCTGTGTTTATTATCAGTTACTGTGCTCAGGTAGGTTACAACAGTGTACTGTCTTTTTAATGCCAATTAACATTGCTTTCTGCTTTTGGTGCATGATCTGACTTCCAGTAATTGAGGTAATTTAGTTTTTGTTGGGTTATAATTTGGTTTTGTTGTCTTTTATTGGGTTTGTGAACAAACCATCGACACCACCTGCATGAGGGGACTTTGCTTTGTCCATCTTTGACACTGCAGGGCTACTAAGCATTTCTGGATTTTGATTAAGAGTGGAAATTGAATGTGCTCTGCAGGCTTGTTAGTCAGTGCCCTCTGTACCTGAACAATACTTTTACTTCAATTAGATGCCTTTTACTTTGGTCGGAACCTGAATTTGTTAATGGGCGTCATACTTCACTACTATAGAGATGAATGTGTTCCATAATTGACTAAAGTAATTTGAGCCTAAACTAAATTTGAATTTGTCTTCTGATTGTATAAAATGCCCTGCATGCTCTCTCCTCAGTGCATTGACTGCTGGGTTAAAACTTCCTGTGGAATTTATTTTCAGGGCTAAATAATTCTATTCCAACAATTTTTGGGGATGTGTGTTTTAATCTGTTTAACGTTGACTGTCAGGGCCCATTTCAGACAATAATATCAACCCTCCTTCAGTCTGCTGAGAGAAAACATTTCAGGTTGGGGCGGTTGTACCTCATACCTTAAAGATGACAGGATGATGAAGAGGTTTATCCTCTTTGTGTTTACCCTACATCAGCCCGAGTTCACAGAAGACTTTTTTTTTATTGGTACAAAGCGTCGAACTGTGAGAATGTGAAAGATGAAGTATTGCCCCTAATGGTTACACACATAACATACAATGATTGGCCACAATACTTGGACAGGGGACAGTGTGAGCCCTCTAACTGGTCTGCATGTACACAGCCTTATATACAGGGAAGTGCAGTGCTCTGTGTGTTCTGACACATGTGGATCATAACCAGCAATACTTTGCCTTTCTGGCGTTACTGAGATATAGCATTGACATGAATGGGACAAACCTAAGGTCAGATGGAACTTGACCTCTGAGCACCACAGCTGAATTAGTAGATGTTTGGACCAGATTTGAATAAGTCCCATCAAGGCAGTACTAAAATATTGCTTTCACAAGAATAGGATGGATGTGAGGCCCCAGTGACCTCAGCCTTTGACCAACAAAATTAAATTCCTTCTAGGACATGTACTTTTAGTAAAACCTCTGGTCACTGATAGCCCCTGCAAGGAGGTATAAACACGTGTTTAAGGTTATGGACAAATGTTTGACGTTAACCTTATTTTTGATAACTTGAAACAAACAGTGTCTGATGTTTCCTTGAATGAGACTCCATCCTTTTTACACCGTTTTATCAGCAGTCTTTTCTAGCTGCCAAAGATGTGACTTACTGACTAAGGAATGTGACACACCAAGCTGACATTATTTATTCCAGGGTGCTCTACACTGTCAGTGCCCCACAAGTACTCTGTCTAAGGGGTGATAGCCACTTGTGGTCTTTTGGCAGCAAACCATTAAGAGGACTTCCATGAACAGGCAAAAGTGTACTTGCTGAAGGACAGTTTTCACAAGATAGTCTGCCAGCAGATGATCAGATGGATGCATTACAAACCTGCGCCCTCTTCCTTCTTCAGCATGGATGAGCTGGAAGGTATCTGCAAACACACCCAGTTATCCTTTTGTTCTGGCCCATGGGCTTGGGTTGCTGAACATAGTGAGGAAGCTCCTGACAAGGCCACTCTTTTGCTACTAGGGGTTAGGAGAAGAGCTGGCAGAATGGTGAACTCAGGGAGACATACGACACTCACTCATGAGCTGAGCAAAAATGTGGTATCAGCACTGTCCTTTGAAAAGCCATCGGGCATGCAGCCGAGGTCTGGAATTGGTAAGGGGCAATGACCAGGATACATCAGAGCCAGGAAAGACTAGGCTGCAAGGAAACCCAATAAACATTAGCAAATGCAATAAACAACAGGAATGCAAAATTGTATAAGTGCAATAATCATAGAACACATAAAGAGAGGAAATGGAGAAATAATGGAAAAAATAAACAAGTGGATGTCCAACATAATGACAATGTTGAACTGCTCCACTGACAGACATGTGCCAGCCATATAATAAACACCAGATGATCTTTTTGTAGGTAAAACATAGCAGGTTCAAAAGGGAGGATGAGGAAGGAATTTAATGCTGATGATCACATACAACTTTCATGTTCTTAACATATGATTACACCTACATGATTCCCTAAAAGAACAAAAGTCTCAGTCAGAACATACGAGGAGCCAACCCACAAGTATTGACATAATTTACTACAATCTAAAAGTGAACCTTATGATGGTGAGAGATGGGGAGTTAGGGGATCACTAAAGTCATTTGGATTCCACCTCTGGGCAAAATGAATGGCAGTTCAAAATTTCATATATTTTCTTTCCATTTGTTGTAGATCCACTGACTCACAAACAGCACTGTATCTCTCCCCCAATACAGTATGACCTTTTTTTGCTTATTGATCTGCCGGGTAGAGAACTTTGGAGAAAATAAATGACTTATGAGAACAGAAAAAGGGGAGAAGAGCAACAAAAGAGGAAATGGAGATAAATGCTGTAATAGAAAGAAGTGAGGTGGGGAGGTATTGAAAGCAGCTAAGGGCAATAAAACTAGCTGCCATCTATTAAAGCTTCTAGCAAAACTGCAACAGGACCATCATCATCATCATCGAACACAACATATTTACCCAGCACACTCTTAATTACTATGTTTTAGAGCAACGCTGATGGAGCATTTTGTAAACCTGTTGTTTGAGGCTTCCACTTTAGGTTACAGCTGCAAAAAGCATTTATGTGCTACACACGCACACACACACACACACACACACACATGCAAACAAAATAAAATATGCTGAGAAAAAGGGAGCTGTCAATTCCCAGCAGGTTTACTCTTGTTTGCAAGTGTTTGTGTGGAGCAGATGGGACAGAGAAAATGCAACAATGACTAAAATGGGATGAACAACGAAAGGAGACAGATAGAGAGATTCATGCTTCAAACTGTATTTGAAGCTGCCATTTTAGTTTTAATGCGGAACAGTCAGCCAACAGAGAAACAAGGATGTCCTATTACTGTAGTACAAACACGTTTGAAATACTTTTTGTCCAGTGAGATTCAATTGGAATATTTTGCAGTTTGTAATCTTAGAAGCGCTTGAAATACATGTTGGGTCTAACAGCTAAATGTTTTGTTCAACCTGTTCTCAGCCCTGTTTGCCCTCTTTACAGCCCACTGTTGAAGTAGCACCACCATTTAGGTAGGCAGGCATCTGTCAAAGTTGAACCCCTTTTGGCAGCAGGCAATGGAAGATACTGTACCACTGCTTACAGTCCAGCCAAAACTCTTTTGTTTTTTTGCTCTGAACACTCAAATGCATAATTTAAACTGTGCAAACACAGCAGTTTGATTAAAAAGTTGTGGTTTCTTTCATATCAGCACTTTCGTATCTTCACATCACATGCATCATGTTATTAGTTGCAACAATAGCAGGTGTGTCACTTTGTCCAGTCCCTTCTGCGTTAACATAGGTGATGGACCAACACGTTCTCATCAAACAGCGTTCGATATAGACACTCCGTAATGCGTCAAATTGTGCCGCTTTGTAGGTCCTTTGGCGTATCACATTGATGCCAAAGGTCCCCTACAACATTAACATTACGTTAAGAAGCAACAACGGTTAAGGTTAGTCACCAGAACGTCAGGGAAGGTTTAAGTTAGAAGAGAAATTACATTAAAACAAAACTCTACAAACACACACGCACTTCCTGTAACAATCACCAAAAAAGTGCACAATGTCTAACACTAGAGTCGAACCCCGGTGTCCCATGGAAAAGTCCTGTGTCTTGTTGTACCGTCCACAACCCCTGTCCTTCTCCCCGTGAGACTTTTTCTCTTCTCATTTTACGCCATCGATTTAGATTCTGGCGCATTTAATACTGACGCACCAGGGTTTCTAGCCGACTGCACTGAAAGCTCAGTGTCAGTCACCGACGTGAATGGGTGTCTTCACAATATACGCAGAAGGGACTGTGCAAAGCCACACGTTTTAGAGCCTCGGTAAAGACAACGGGTTGGATTAATGGTGGGAGCTTTCAGTCCAACACAATGGAAACCCTGACACATATTTAATGCTTAAAGCAATGACACAGAATATAAAGTAACAAGGCCGTGATACAGCAAGACACAAGGCTTCCACAGAAGACTGGGATTCCACTCGTGTGCGAGACGTTGTGCACTTCTTGATGATTGTTACACAATATGGCCCACATGGTTACTGTAGTAATTGTGTCACGTTGTCATACTTTTTACCGTCTCATTTTTTGTAATTTATCTTGTAACTTAGCTTTACCCTGAAGTTGTTTTCTCTAACACTAGCCTAGTTTTTGTGTGTATATAAAGTCAGTCCTGCAGTGTCCAATAATCAAAGGGTCAACAAAGGGTACCTGTGATGTCGCTATGATACACCAAAGGATGCACAAAGTGGCAGAATTTCACATCATTATCTGATGCTGTGGGATAAGAATGTGTTGGTGTTTCACACTAGACTCAAACTCTGGTCTCTGGTGTAAAAGTCCTGTCTTTTTTGACTCATTCATCATCACCATTTAGTCTGAAAAGTATGACAATTTCTGTTAAACTTTAAATCCAAAAGAAAGACATACAGCAGCTACAACGTATCCAATATGAAATGAGCTTTCTAGTGTTATCAACATTTTTCTGTTTGAACACGCTTATTTACGTGAGCTTTAGCTGTTCAGATTAGCTGTTTCTCCATGATTTCAATCTTTATCCCAGGATCATCCCCTGCTGGCTCCAGCTAAAGTAGATATGATAGATAAGCGCAGATGTGTACTTCCTTAATATGCATAGGCACAGACATCATTGTTCAAATACGTTCCTGTCTACGTATGGAAGGTAGGAACTTATACCCCCTAGGGGGCAGGCTACGACCCAATAATTTCCAACTGAAAACAAATTCCTTCTTTGTGAACTTATGCTTTCCCAAAACACAAACAGACACCAAGACAGCAATAGTCTATATTTTCCAAAAAGCTAAACTGTTCCTGTAATGTTAATAACTTCCTACATTATCCAGCTCTTTTTATCATGGCTGTTGTATGAATACAGTTGTAGATGGAGGAAACCTGCAGATGTTGCCTTCTGTATGTTACCTGTTTTCTATTTTTTGTGTGTGATAGTTGTCTACTCTCACGTAGCCCACAGATTCAGGGTCCATTTTACATCTGAAAACGGTCAAGCTATCATCAAACCTAAGTGGTACAAAAGAGATACTTAGAAAAATGTTACCAGACTGTAAAAAGGTGGCAAGGACGAAAAGAGGTGAAGAAAAGGAGTTGGGAAAATGGAAGAGGTTGGGGGCCATCAGAAGTATGAAAAATAGATCAGACAGCCTCAAGTCAAAGGTCTGTGCTCAACAAGACATGAGGACGTGAGTGTCCAGCACTGCATATCACCCAGCACTGGCACTGACACAGAACACACACACACACACACACACTTTCTCTCTGAAGCTGATTTGTTATCTCTACCTCTCCAGGGTCACTGCTCGTATTTGATTGGCTGCCACCCCGTAATTTAGAGGAAGTGAAATGTTGCTATGCCGACATCAGTCAAGGCCAGAGACACAGAGGAGGTAAAAGAGAGTGATGTGTGACAAATATTGATTCTTTCAGCGTAACAAGTCAACGATTTCTGATGAAGGTAAAGGGTGATGAAGGACTAAGGATTGTGTGAACTCTAGTAAACGTGGTGCTAATGCATCTGCATGGAAATATACAGAGGACTTCCTGCATGGGGAGGGCATGTTGCCACTGTGCATCAAATCTGTGCACACCTGCATGACTGAATGACTCTTCTAAACTATGGCTAGCTGAATGACTTTCTAGTTTTTCATAGGACATGCATTTCCACTCTGTGAGACAAAGCACGGTCACAATGGAAAGTGGCACAGTGGAATTTATCTTCATGACAAAGGAAGAGCAGGTACAGCTGAGAACTATTTTCAGCATAAAAGTACATACATACAGATCTTTCAACGTCTGGCTGATGGTCAACTTAACATGCTGCTGCCAAAAACACTCAATATAGGGAAAGTTTGAAAAGTTTGCATCAGTGGGTGTAAGAGCCTTAGTGACAACTGTGAAACGTATAGGCAGTAATATGGCACAAACCCACAGGGATTTTGCTCTTGGGACTGTAAATTGTTATATTTCAAAAATATGGGAAAACATTGAAAAAAGCTTTTTTAACCTGCTTCAACTTTCTAACCTTATATTTACCATCTTCACTGTCATTTAGTCATCTCATCAGCTTGTTTGCAAATGGAACAATTCAGACTATTTACATTTTTACTATCCAATTCTGTCCTATAATTACTAAACCGTTCCATTTTTGATTATCATCCACTTTAAACCTTTAATAACACACAGTTAGCAAGGATAAACTGGTTTCCATCCATTTTGAACTGTCCAACTTCCCTCAAACATCTGCACTGTCTAGATGGCTATGGTTAGTTATTTAGTTAATTATTGGTTAATTATTCGTCAACATTTCTCCAGGGTTGAATTCAAGATGTGCACTGACTTACTCCATCTCCGAAAAGAAAAGCTGAGGTTGCAGAGCAATTATCACGTTTCAGGCTGTTTTGATCAGGCACTGACACATCACACTTCAGCAGCTGAAAGTGTGTATTCACTGTGCCTCCGGCTGCTGTAGCTTAAGGTAAACCTGACCACTCCAAGTTCTTCAAGGTTGCAAAAAAATGCCTTCTGAAAGATAAATGGAAACAAACAAAAGCATCAGTAAACTGCAGTTCTAGCTGCACTGTGGCACTTATCATGCCTGTTAGTGTGATCTGACCATGTGTCTGTGAGGAAAACTAGGTCCATACGTGATAATGGGATTACTGAGAGTCTTGCTGGCTTAGGTCCTGACATCAAGTAAAACTCACCACAGCATTTCCGTGTGTGTTTCCATGCAGTTCAAGCTCAAGTCTGAGCCATGAGCTATTTTACACTTATATATTGCTACATAGGCCCCTATTACTATAAATATGAATGTATGGATAGAAATTCAAGTGTGTGATATTTGTGTGGCTGTTTTTCATCAGATGCACATAAGTGTACTGTACAAGCATCTTTGAGTTCACAGTATTGTCACTGCTCCACCATAGCCATGCTATATAAAACACCTGTTTAAAAAAAAACTGCACATGTTTGACAGGTGTCTGAACACACAGTACATTGCAGCCACCTCAGTATGGCTGTGTACCCACCTTCTGCCTACTTAACATGTTACCATCAACAATCCAAACTACATTTACTTATGTTGTTAAAGAGCACTGCTGACATCTTTCTTTGGGGATTCTCTGACAGTTCTGCAATGTATTGTATATATGACATGGTGAAAGACCTGAGGCAACGGAAGTAAATGTTATGTTTTTAGGACTTCTGATACAGCAAAATCTAAACAGGATAAAACAATGACTTTCTATGTCCTCTGTATTGACAGAATAAACGTGGAGCACATAATTCCCTTTATTAATTTATTTTGACTTTAAATCAGTTGTGCAGCTGCTATTACCATTATTTTCACAGCAGGTTATTGTGAACCTCATCATTATTGATCGGAAGAGGCTTTTCAAAGAGTAACTCTGACTTGTAACGCAACTTTACTGCAAAGCACTACTTCATTACTTATTATCCCAGAGTCTTATTATCCCGTCGACCCTGAGCTCAGTTCTGTTGGAGGTTTCTGTTGCAGGGAGTTTTTGATCTCCACCATCACCTAGTGCTCTCTCAGTAAATGTAATAATATTAACTGAAATGTTATTGATCTCCATGGGGAAATTGTTGTTGGACAGCTGTGCTTGGAAGATGGCACTACTACAGGGGTTTCAGTATCCTGTCCAGGGACACTGCAGTCGTGTGTCCAGTAGGAACAGGGAACTGAACCATTAAGGCTGGTAGATGCTCTACCAACTAATGTACAGCCGCCGCAAAAAGTTTGAATACAACAACCTGTTTTTTAAATGTGGGTGTTCATGACCATGAGCAATCATGACCGTAGATTTTCCACAGGACAGCCTGCTAAAGGGGGGACAACAGTGATGACATGTTGACGACACGCGTGCTGCTTAGTCCAAATAGGTTTAGTGGTTTTTTTTCTTGGACTCATCTTAATTAAATTAAGGTACCATTAGCAATCTCCATTCTCTCTTAATGCTATTCGATGTAAAGTCTTTTTAAATAAATCTGTAACACATTCACTCTTTTGTGATGGTTGTCTTAATTTCAGATTGAACAATGGGACCTTGTTCCCAGTCCATGAGCATTGCTGTAATTCCTCATTTTGTAATCCATTGTGACATATTTCCAATGCTGCCCGAAAAGCATGAGTATAGGACTGTGGACTGACTGTGAAAACAAACATGTTATTTACACCACTCAAAGCAAATAGAGGCAAACAGCAAGATAATAAGAGCATGTCACCCACACTTACATGTGCTGGCAAGCAGGTATATGCTCATCACTGTGTTTCAGAGGGAGGAAGCCTGTGCAGGTGGAATGACAGGCACCTAAAGACACAAACATAGATGGATGTGAAGACGCTATATACCCCACCCAAGCACATCTCTGCACTGCCTTTTTCTGGCTTTTACACGGACGAATGGGTGTGTGTGATCTCTAGATGGATGTTAGTCTTTCAGCCTGTAAACTGTGTGACTTAACCTATTATTCTGCTTGTTTTTGGATATAGTGCTGGCCACTAGAGCTCCTACAGTGGAGACGTCGGCTTTAGCTGAAGGGAACATAAACCCCCCTCTGAGTACAGCAGTCCCTATAATAAACAGCTCACAACAAAAGACTTATTGTAGGAAGTGAGACACAAACCAAAGACAGTGCAAAGGGAGAGCGATCTGAAATCACAGAGGCTTCTCGCTGGACAAAAGCATTCCCTGGTATTTCTCAGAGAAAGTAAAACTCTCTTGGTTTCCCTTTATTTTTAGTTCTATTTGTCCCTGCTTAATTGTGCAGTCATGAAGCCTATACAATCGGGGATTGTGAGATCGTGAGTTTAACACATATTTCAAGTCAAATTAATCAAATTCAAAGTCCAGAGTTGCCTTTTATTATTGTCTTGTGTCAATCAGTAAATATCTCATTTATTAAAACTCAAATGAATTGTGTGACCTGGGTTTGCTACTGCACAATTTCTACAAGTGCAACACACAGTAGCTACTAGCAGATTTTTCTACTTTTGGACATATTTTGGCACACAGCCTCGAAACTGAAAACGTTGAGAGGGGCATGAGCTGTTTTTAGATATAGGTGTTGATACTGACACTGTAGGGTGATGTGAGCATCTGTGGCCAGTGGTTTTCCACAGGATAGTTGTTAAAGGGTGAAAAAAAAGTTGTTTGTAATGATATGTTGCACTTATGCTGCTTTCCCGAAGTCCCAGCGAGAGCCTATCTACTACTGAGGAACAATACGTCGCATTTTACGTCCTGTAGCGGCTTCAAAATAAAAGCCTCCCTCTGGTTTGCTGGTGAAAAAGTGTGAACAGATACACAGGACTGAAACTAAACGCTAAGTCGCAGAAATTCAAGTAGAATCTCCAAAAGAACTAAGATCCAAACACAGGAATAATTAAAAAGACTTTCTCCCCAGTCACCAGCACAACCACACATATAACAGCAGTGCGTGTTGCACTGGGAACCATCTCATGTTGGTGCTGCTGCTACAAAGCGGGACAGCAACTTCTCTCCCCTGTTTTGGGAGTGGGTAACAGCAGTACTTCCCACTCTGTGAAAAAACCTTGATGCAGCTTTGTAGCTGTGCCTCCAGCAGCCTTAATACATTCTGAAATGTGTGCTCTTATAAATGTGTTATCGTTCTGTTTTGCGATGAAAAATAAATAGAAAACACTGAAGGGACAAGGGCAGATGTATATATTTTATGTGCATCTTCTTGAAGATAGAGTCTGCATGTTTTCCAGGGTCATTTACATTTCAGACTTTTGAAATAAAACCACAAGACAGGCAGAGAAACAAAAAGAACTACAAGAACAAACTTAGATGACTATGTTTTCTCTGTTCAAGTTTAATCTGTTTAATATTGTGTGAGAATTGGAGTTCACAGATGAGAAGGCAACCATAATGCGTGTGCTCGTGTATAAATGTATACACAGACAGTGGGTTCAGTGTTGGGTCAGTAGGTGCTGGAGAGTTTGGTGTTTGCTGCATATTAGTGACAGCTTCTCTGCCAAGATGGGGTTTCGCTTCGTTGTCCTTTCTTCTCGTGTGTGTGTGTGTGTGTTGATGTGTTTGCATCTATTTGGGCTCAGCCTTTCTCTGTTCTTTTGCCAGCAGCAGTAATTACATCACTGTCACTGCACTCACGAAAAACACAAAACACAAAACACACAAATAAGCACATACAGCTTCTAAAAACGATGACCTGGTTTAAAGCATCACACTGGTACTTTTCATTTTTCGTACGGCTAATGAAGCCTGTGAAGAGTCGAAATCCTCTGCTGTACTCCCCGCAGAGCTCCCACTGTCTGCTGCAGGATTAACTCACCGCACAGGCGTCATAGACTCCCATTATTTTCAAAAATCCCCAAA
Organism: Channa maculata; assembly: GCA_020496755.1. NCBI lineage: Eukaryota > Metazoa > Chordata > Actinopteri > Anabantiformes > Channidae > Channa > Channa maculata. Next base: position 28,304,600 of record CM035600.1, on the reverse strand, counting down.
ACAGCTCGGACTACACTGCAGCACTGTCCTAATAAAACAAATTATGTTATGAACACAATGCGTGTGTTGCACTTTTCCCAGCCCCACTGATTGCTTTCTCCGAGTAAAACTGGTTTTAGATTTTTCTGATTAGGCTTTGCTTTTACATACTGTGTATGTGGTTGAGAGTGTAAGCTGCAGAAATGAGAGGGGAATAAAGTCTTTATAGATACACAGAGTGATTTGTTATATTAAATTCTGGTAAAATAGAAAGACTTCACATGCAGTGGCTGTGGCATTCACTCATGTAGGAAGAATAACCAGAGATATCGAATTTACAGTGATAGATCGTGTTGTCGAGGCTGCAGTACTGCGTGTCCCTGACTTTTTCTATAGAATATATTTTTCTTATAATTTGTGAACTTCAATTGCAGTTCTGGTATAAAAATGTAGACAAGTATTACTTTTTAAATGTTGATGATGAAGGTAGTGTAAGTCAATTATTTCCATAGTTACAGCGGCTGTGTGTGGACGTGGTGTTCGTGACAGAGTCTGTGAAGAGAAAATGTCTCTCTTTACTGAAACATGGTATTTTATGTGATGCAAAGAGGAGTTTGTCAGAGATGGTTTATGTTCAAATGACAAGTGTACGTGGTAATTGGATAAATGTGCAAATGTTCCGGCTGCATTACTGGGATCCTTAAGAGGCTCTTAAACAGGATTGCCTCCACAATAACGGAAGAAAACAGTCTAAATGCTACGTGACTTTTCTAAATACTGCATATCTACCATCATGTTGTATATATTTGGCCTCCTGGAGCCACCATGACATCACAAGGTGTAAACAAAACTGTGACATTTTAGCACGTCTGCAAAAATCTGCAGTGGAACGCAACTTATTTGGACGGACTTTGGTTTAAAAAGAGCCACTGTTGCCCTGTCAATGGTCTCTTCTTTTATTCTGATCTATAAGTCCACAATAAGGTGGTCAGGTGCACATAGAAAAGAACTAATCTACGATCATGAATGCGAGAGAACATAAAAAGTCATTTTTGCAGTTATTTCCAGCTTTACAATTTGTTAGAGCATACAGACACAGAAATCCAATATCACCAATTAGAGCATTTTCCTTTTGCCCGATCACCACATATCATACTTCAGCAGAGACCAGCACACACACACACACACACAGTAAACAAACAGCCCTACTTTGATCCTGGTCCTCCCTCACTTGCTCTGTACCAGGAAATATTAGATTGATAAAATAAACTGCCAACTCAACACACTTTGATCTTTGAAACTACTCTAACCCGCTCTAACTTTCTTTCTGCCACAACTCTTCCTCTTTTTCCGTTTCCCTTTTGTTCTCTCGCCAATTCTTTCTTCACATGACGCACACTTGTTTTTGCAGCACACTCTCTCCGCCTGTCTTCTCTACTTTCTAGCCCTTGCAATGCACTTTTCCAAAGTATGCTCTCATTTCCTAGCAGGAAGCTGTTAACTTCTGTCCACACCATGTCTTCCCACTTCTCCTTTTCAGTGAGAGGTGGGTAGAATGACCTGCAGCTGGTGAGGATTTTAGCAGGACTTGTTTGGACTCTATTTATCAACCTTGCTCTTTGTTTTATCTCCACCTTGCATGAGTGGGTGGTGGGATGATGATTGCTTTGTGCTCACATGTGGATACAATGAGTCAGTGGAGACAAAATGTGCAACCCCATGATTTATAAAGTGCAAGATGGCATACTGAGCAGTGTAAACTCTGCATAAATACCCTGAGGGACATGTATAAAAGAACCTGAGTCCGTCTCTGAGATGGCTCTTACTCTCCAGCCTGTTACTGCAGTGGATTAACTTGATGTCTGTTGGCTGTTAAGACTTGACAGATGTAAATGGTCCAGTCTCACAATATCTGATGGCTGGATCCTTGATTTTAGAGGTGCAGTGTGTAAGACTTAGTAGCGTAGATGTGAGGTTGTAAATTGCAGCCATTTGACCCCCCACTCATTTCCTTCCAAGTGTGAGAAAGCAGACTATGTCCGCTAGGTGTATGTTGTCATCTACAATCACTTAAGTAGGATTCTCCGAAGCCTTTTAGCTTGTTAGCGTTTCCACTCTACTTTTATTGGGAATTTTTATATACTGTGGGCTGATCTCAGTCACCGGGTCTATATTCTAGTTTTGGGGAATACATGCAAAATCACAGCTTGACACTGGGAAATGGTGGTGGTAACTATGCATTCATGTATGCATTCATGGAAAAGGCCACACCAGTGTTTATCCTCATTTTTGTATTGTCGCCTAGCTTCCTATTTCACTAGGTTCTCACACTTTTTATTGATTGAATTGATTCTTCTTCCTTCCCAGTCTGTGTCTCCCCAGCGTTGCTTTAGTTTAACCAAATTTAAGTTCTTACTTCAATGTGGTGTTTCCTCTTCGGGACCAGTGTATTATTTGTCCATTCTGTTCTACTGTAAAAACATGGTAGCACAGCATGTCGACCTCCGCAATGGCAACCGCTCTTTATATAAATATAAAAGACTCATTGTAAGCTAAAGAAAATGTAACAGTTCTCTTTTCACTAATGAAAACATGATTATAAATAATATATTATACATAGTTTTGTCTTTTTGTTGCACATTTCTTTTCTCGCTCCACTTTCCACTGACTGCAGCGTGTCAAGGCAGATGGCCGCCCACCCTGAGCCTGGTTCTGCTGGAGGTTTTTTTCCATTAAAGGGAGCTTTTCTCCACTGTAGTGTAGGGCTTGATCAAGGGGGAATTATTAGGTTTTTTTTTTACATCTGTATAGTCGTGACTTTATTACGTAAAATGCTATGAGATTAATTTGTTGGGAATTGGTGTTATATGAATAAAGTCATATGGAATTAAATATCTTTCTTGTCTTGCACAGTGCATCTTTAACATGTATAAACAGGTAATATGCTTCCAGTGAACCACTGAATGCAATACACATAGTGACTGCCATCTAACAAAAATAATTCTCCCATGAAGCTTCATGTAAGTTTAGCTGCAGACCCACACAGCCTGAATTATGGTAATGTTGAACTCCCTTGAACTCCATTGATGTTTGGCAGCTCTCCAGTAGGAACCACCAAGCTCAGCACAGCAGGGAGTGAGGAGAGACGGCGATAACTTCCCCTACTGGAGAGACACAGCCTTCAGGTGGTTGCAAGTGTCAAAAGGCCATTTTTAAACAAAGGTGTGTGTGTGTGTGTGTGTGTGTGTGTGTGTGTGTGTGTGTGTGTGTGAACAAAAGTGGCAGCAGCAGTGTTAGTAGCAGGTATCATCACAAAACAGTGAGCAGAATGGTGATGGCTTAAAGGGACACTTCACCACGTTTAGACATTCTGTTTTTCAGTGGAGCACTACTGCACATGTGAATAACTTGTATAAAGACTTATGTGATTTGAGATGATAAAACTTGTCTACTGACGAGGGACTGAAAGGTTTAACAAGAACAAGGCTGAATTATTCAACCTATGAAATCCACACACAAGGCTTGTCAAATTTCTAAACTCAGAGTTGTAGCCTTGGATCTTCTGAAAAAACAAAGAAAACAGACTAACCACTGAACTAAACCAATGGCTTTAAGTGATGATAATGATGATAAATTAAGGAACAGTAGCACATTAATTCTATGCAAATAGGTGAGTGTTTGTAAGAAAATGAAATTCCTTGATTGTTGCACCTTGATTCACTGACCAACGTGTATGTGCAGCTTACTCTGTAGTTTTTCTACTACAAAAAGAACTTAACTGCTGAGAGAATAACACAGACACTTACAGCATGTAATAAACTTGAAACATTAGATGAACAAGAATAACTCTGATCTTATTAATCTAATTTATCTCGCTTGCCATCCTCCACGTGATGTGCACATTGTTAACTGAGTTATAGGAGCTCCAGGCTTTGTCCCATGTGGCTGATAAGGGGTACACAGACCATGAAAACCACCACAGTCGCTTCTTCTGTCAACTCCACGTCCCTTGTGGGAAGCCCACCAATGGGTGCCTCCACAGGATCCAATGGAGGGGAACTATCAAGGGATACCTTCCCACGATGATTGCCTTTTCACTAATTGTTCAGCACAGTACAGCCGCAGCCATGTTGATGAGGAGGAGTCATTTAAGTGGTAGTTCATTTGTAGTGGGAGGCATGCAGTCTCCTGGTTTCAGGTCATGCAGAGGCCTCTCATCCTGTGGGAGAGCTGCTTTAAACTGTAAATAAACAGTATTATAAATGAAATGGTTTGGGAATTCTGCCCTCACATACTGAAGAGGTCTTCAAGCTCCTGTTGCACTAGTGTCGCCTCATGACCAGTGGCCAAATTAGCCAGTGTTAAGATAACACATATGAATCTCTGACCAAACATTTCACTGTCCAATTATATTGTGCTATATATCATTATATGTTTACAGACTTGCAATGAATACATTTCATCAAGACTTAATTTTTTAAGGGGATGTCAGGTTAAGAAAAGAACTGGATTAACCGCCGATGACGTCTAGATGCTGGTATTGGCCTGATGAGCTGGAGCAGGACTGTGTATTATGGAAATGCCTGAAGACGATGACGGAGCAGGAGTCTTCATAAACATGGTAAAGGATGACAGGAACACTGATGTGATGAAAACTATTGGTAAATGGGGGGGTTGCTGCAATCACACACTTGACAGCTGACAGTGGAGAAAGCAACAGATTTAAATTTGACAGGTATAGGATGTTTGGCTCAGAGACCGGGGCAGAAATGTGGTGGTTAATACACGTGAACGTACACCTCATTTGGCTTATTGAGTTTGTAATCCGAGAAAGAGACGGAATAATTGTACATAGAAAAGTGTCTTCCTGATGGATTTTTTACTTAACCTAATGCAATTTTGCATGATTTTCAAATTAATTTATCTTATCGGTCACTGGGCCAGAGACCGAGCCCACTTCAGATAGATCTTGGCAAAACAGACAACGAACTCTCACATTCACATTTACAGGCTATTTAGAATCAACCTAACGGCATATCTTTAGACTTAAAGAGGAAACCCACATAAGCCCCCAGCCCTCAAGTAAACCACTAAACCCTAAATGTCCACAGGTAGTTCCAGGCCTACTTTTGTGTTTCCATGTATTGATGCTGATCCACCTTCTCAGCATGCTCAATGAAATATCCAGTATGCAGAAGCAGCTTGGTTAAGGCACCGCTTCTGACCTAGTTAGAGTGTAGAAGAGAAAACTACAACTAGAGATCATCGATCAACCAAAGATCTTTTCCATGTTGGACAGTTAAATGTTACCTATACCCCCCATAAATGAAAAACTGTTCCTTTCTGTTCACTCCCCTCTTCTCCATCTCTCACCAAGGTTAAAAAACATGTATTCTTCCTTTCATCTTCCTCTTCTCACATCCACCATTCCTGCTCAACAGTCACCTGTACTTGCAAAATACATGTATTCATCCATCTTTTTCACGCCCCTCTACTTCACTCTGCCCGTCTATGCCACCAGCCTCCTCTCTCTCTCTCTCTCTCTCTCTCTCTCTCTCTCTCTCTCTCTCTCTCTCTCTCTCTCTCTCTCTCTCTCTCTCTCTCTCTCTCTCAGTCATTCATCCATCTGTCCACAGAGAGGGATTGAAGAACATGGTCACAGTGCAGAGTGGAGTAAATAGGCAAATGCTGCCAGCACTACATGGATGAGGGGAATGAGGCAGAAGAAGGACAGGGAGGAGAGGGAAGGAAATTGCAGCAGAATGGAGAGCTCTTGGAATAGAAAAGGAGAGGCTGCCTGTGTTTGCCTTCTCTATGTTTCTATTCCTTTGTTGCGGCCTTTCCATCGATTTTTCTCCCTCTCTGTTTGATCGTAGCCCGTTTACATGTTTCTGTCTTCCAGCTTTTAAATAGTGGACACTCAAACTCTTCCACTAATTCCCCTTGAGGTCACACAATAAATGTTGCAAAAAGCTGTCATCCTACCAGTACTGGGGATCATTTTCTTAAAACCCATGGTGCTTTTTACTGCTCTGTTTTGAGGCATTAGAGCCTGAATGTGATCCATGCTGACACATAAAACTGCATTATTATAAACAAGCGGACTTATCTCATCCCAAGATTTTTTAAATTGGCTTTTAGAGAAAAGAAAATCATCTCATCTTCCTTCACTTTTCCTGTCTTGCTCCGCTTTCTGTGTTTGTGAGTTACCCTCCAGTGAAGTCCTGCAATAAGCCTCAACACGAGAGGAGTAAACAGACATAATTGATCCACACAACGCACAGTTTAGCAGTAGGTCCAAAAGGTCAGTCAGCGAATCCAGTTTGACATCACATTTAAAACTCTTCTTAGCCAGCTAGAGGTTTTCTGAGAGATCCCAAACAGCCCTAAGCTACTTTCCAACATCAATAAAGTACTCACCATGTCTATTTGTTGAAAAAAGTTTACCAGACAGTCTTGATATCACAAAAAGGAAACTTGACCTACAGCTAATACTAAGCAACAACGAATTTTTTCTTTTAATGATTAATCAATGTGTTCACAGAATATGAGGCAAAGGGTTATTGAGAAGATGTCAATTCTTACAATACTTACTGTACATACAACATATTGAATATTTAAAAAGCTTCAGAATATTTACTGGGTTGTCTGACATTACCATTCAAGCAACACATCTATTCTTGGTGTGTTGCTTTAAATCCTCCCAACATTTCCTATGTTATTTGAGCTGCATACCTAACTTACTGAAGCAAACATCTAAGTCTTGGCACGAAGATACGCCTGCTTATTTACTAGAACTTTGCCATTTTCTTTTGCACATGCTCAACATTGCTTAACCCTCTGGAATGTGAGCCATATTTTCCTTGTTACCACATATAAACATTTCTATGAATTCAGTACTTTCGTGTACACGAAAGAACTTAACAGCCTTTTTTCCCCAGCACATGAGTGACAGTGACTACTACTACTACTATTACTACTACTACTACTACTACTACTACTACTACTACTACTACTACTACTACTACTACTACTACTACTACTACTACTACCAAATACTAGTCGATTAGCATCATTGTCAAACAGGAAAATAAGAGTAGGTATGCTTTGTGTTTTATGTGTATGTGGAAGTACTGGAAAATTGTTGAGATTAGCTCTGGACTTACAGATGCTCATCCTTCCCCCTGATAAACTCTCTGCTTGTCCCTGTTAAGTACGAATTGAATGCCTTCAGAGGTGATGCTCCAAATACAGCTAGAAGAAAAATTCCATCTTGTCCCATGTGAGTCCTCAGTCTGCTGATTACTTTAGATCAATCTCTTCAAGGAGTCTTGAAAACACTGAGAAAATGTCACATACCCTTATAGAAATACAAGATAATCACATTCTATTGCTTCATACCAGCTTTTCAAGTCAGTATGGAAAAGCAAGAAGCTGCGTTTGTTTATATGTATTGGTAATAGTGGATCTTTGACACAACACTATACTTACAGTACAAGAGAAGTGTGGGAAATTACACCTTTTCAGCTGTGAGGACTCTCAGCTGAGCCCTTCTTTCCCATAGTTAATACATATGGATTGAAAACCCTTCACTGCCTCACTACCATCCCTCCATTTCCCATGTTTCTCTCTGGCTTTTTCAACCCTTCCTCACCTTCTTCCTCCTTGAAATGAAAAAGATCAGCAGTATATAAGAACCCAGACAGCATGGAGTATTCAAATCAGTCTGAGCCCCCAGAAGAGGGCTGCACGAGACCGTAGGCTTCAGGTGTTTTGGGAGGAAATGGTGGCTCATGGCTTGTACAAACACCTCCCTTGTCCTTTCATCCTTATGCTGATTCCCTCACACCCAAAAGCCTCTCAAGTGTATTTGGCTCATGGCTCCGTCTCTGATTTAATACATTTTGTTTTACATGAGCAACCCAGACATCCTCCGCACAGCATGGCGCTTGAGGAAGGCGTTTGTTCTCCTGTCTCAACCATTCGTGCTCTGTTTAAGGCTGGAGTCAGATGACTAATTGGCTGGCAAGTCAAACTCAAGGGGTAATAGCAATGCAGAGCAACAGAATGTGTTTTGTTATCAGAGACACTACAGAAAAGCTTCGACATAGCTGAGCCAGTCTTCTTCTTTATACTGTCATCCTGTTGTTGGCTACAGTGTGTCATCACACTCGCAGAGCTTTTTAATAAGAAGGAGAAGGAAGGAGGAAGACGAGTTGGCTTTCAGTTCCAGGCAGCCAAATAAATGAAATATTAAAATATATTTGTAAGTTTGCTTCATTTACTGAATGTAACTTCTCAGATTACAGGAGCTGTTAAATACTTGAATCTTTTTCCCACCATCACAGATCACATAAAACACCTATAGCTAGTTTTGTGGTGTGACTGAAACAGAGGAGGTCATGTTGAAGATGTTGAACAGCAGTTACTTTTACTGAAATTACTGCAATTCAAAAAAAGAGAGATGACACTGGAGAATATGGTCTGTACTGTAGGAGGACTGAACCATTAAAGACAGATGGACCATTTGGACAGTTGTTGCTGTCTGCTTCATCACAACATGTAGTTACATTTTTGGTTAGTTGCACATCAAGCTTCCTAAGCCCTATCTATGGCACAGCTTCATTGCAGAAGCATAAATGAAAAAAAAAACAAACAAAAAAAACAAAAACATATGCTGTTGCTGAAACCAATTTTGTGTTTAAAAATTAAATAGATATTCACTGCTATGCAGATGCACCTGTGTAGCTCAGAAACCTCATTGTTTAAGTCCTGAATTTTATATTCTAAAGTTTCCTGCTGTGAATGATGCCTCTTTAATCCTCAACTCTTCTTTATCTATAGAGCACTTTAACATAACCGCAGATGATCAAAGTGCTGTACATAGTCAGTCAAATAATAACACAAACACTTTAAAGTAAAACCAAAAATAATACATAAAAATAATATCCCTGGTCGTTCATCCTGGTGAACACCAACAGTCCTGATTTGTCCAAATGAGACATTTAGCCAAGCTTCTTCATCTGCAGATCCAGAAAAGGTCAAACTTTACATAATCTAAATGATGCAACAGTACGATCAAGTTAGAGATTCATCCGCTTTTTTTTTTTTTTTTTACGAACAAAACATACAGAACCCCTTCAGCTAAAATTACAACGATGGGCGTCATTTCTCTTTTTTATGTAAAGCTCCATTAAAAGGATACATCAGGTTTGCTATACAGACAAAGAAGCACAGAAACTGAAGCAACAAATGAAAAAAAGGAAAACATTTTGCACATTTTGCAAAATTTGTCAAAAAAAATGAGTCTGCATGTTTTCTTCACATATACATATAGTGGTGCCAATTCTGCCTGTGATTTAAAAAAGATCTGAAGCTCTCTGTTTCTATAACGTTTATTTTCATATTTAATTTGTATTTAACAAAGGATTTTATTTTTTTTTGTCCTTTCGGCTTGTCCCATGAGTTCAGGGTCATCTGGGCGGATCATCGTTCGCATGTTGATTTGGCACAGTTTTTACGCCGGATCCGCTTCCTGACGTAACCCTCCCCAATTTCTACCGGGCTTGGACCGGCACTGCGCAGCTGGGGATGGGAATGGGCTGTTAGGTATTCAGTGTCTTGCCCAGAGACGTATTTAAATGAGCAAAAGCTTCATTTAACCTTGATATCATCATTAAGACTTAAGCTGAGCATTACTTGTTGCAATAATTTACTTATGAGCACAGAGTGGCAATGTTTTAAATGTCTTTTTTAAATGTCTGGTGTTCCCGCTTGATATTTCTACATGCAAAATGAAAATATGCATTAAAACTGTCATGGGGTGCATTTAATTACAATGAATCTAGCAGACTAGAGATCTCTCTCTCTCTCTCTCTCTCTCTCTCTCTCTCTCTCTCTCTCTCTCTCTCTCTCTCTCTCTCTCTCTCTCTCTCTCTCTCTCTCTCTCTCTCTCTCTCTCTCTCTCTCTCTCTCTCTCTCTCTCTCTCTCTCTCTCTCTCTCTCTCTCTCTCTCTCTCTCTCTCTCTCTCTCTCTCTCTCTCTCTCTCTCTCTCTCTCTCTCAGTCATTCATCCATCTGTCCACAGAGAGGGATTGAAGAACATGGTCACAGTGCAGAGTGGAGTAAATAGGCAAATGCTGCCAGCACTACATGGATGAGGGAATGAGGCAGAAGAAGGACAGGAGGAGAGGGAGGAAATTGCAGCAGAATGGAGAGCTCTTGGAATAGAAAGGAGAGGCTGCCTGTGTTTGCCTTCTCTATGTTTCTATTCCTTTGTTATGCCTTTCCATCGATTTTCTCCTCTCTGTTTGATCGTAGCCCGTTTACATGTTTCTGTCTTCCAGCTTTTAAATAGTGGACACTCAAACTCTTCCACTAATTCCCCTTGAGGTCACACAATAAATGTTGCAAAAAGCTGTCATCCTACCAGTACTGGGGATCATTTTCTTAAAACCCATGGTGCTTTTTACTGCTCTGTTTTGAGGCATTAGAGCCTGAATGTGATCCATGCTGACACATAAAACTGCATTATTATAAACAAGCGGACTTATCTCCTCCCAAGATTTTTTAAATTGGCTTTTAGAGAAAAGAAAATCATCTCATCTTCCTTCACTTTTCCTGTCTTGCTCCGCTTTCTGTGTTTGTGAGTTACCCTCCAGTGAAGTCCTGCAATAAGCCTCAACACGAGAGGAGTAAACAGACATAATTGATCCACACAACGCACAGTTTAGCAGTAGGTCCAAAAGGTCAGTCAGCGAATCCAGTTTGACATCACATTTAAAACTCTTCTTAGCCAGCTAGAGGTTTTTCTGAGAGATCCCAAACAGCCCTAAGCTACTTTCCAACATCAATAAAGTACTCACCATGTCTATTTGTTGAAAAAAAGTTTACCAGACAGTCTTGATATCACAAAAAAAGGGAAACTTGACCTACAGCTAATACTAAGCAACAACGAATTTTTTCTTTTAATGATTAATCAATGTGTTCACAGAATATGAGGCAAAGGGTTATTGAGAAGATGTCAATTCTTACAATACTTACTGTACATACAACATATTGAATATTTAAAAAGCTTCAGAATATTTACTGGGTTGTCTGACATTACCATTCAAGCAACACATCTATTCTTGGTGTGTTGCTTTAAATCCTCCCAACATTTCCTATGTTATTTGAGCTGCATACCTAACTTACTGAAGCAAACATCTAAGTCTTGGCACGAAGATACGCCTGCTTATTTACTAGAACTTTGCCATTTTCTTTTGCACATGCTCAACATTGCTTAACCCTCTGGAATGTGAGCCATATTTTCCTTGTTACCACATATAAACATTTCTATGAATTCAGTACTTTCGTGTACACGAAAGAACTTAACAGCCTTTTTTCCCCAGCACATGAGTGACAGTGACTACTACTACTACTACTATTACTACTACTACTACTACTACTACTACTACTACTACTACTACTACTACCAAATACTAGTCGATTAGCATCATTGTCAAACAGGAAAATAAGAGTAGGTATGCTTTGTGTTTTATGTGTATGTGGAAGTACTGGAAAATTGTTGAGATTAGCTCTGGACTTACAGATGCTCATCCTTCCCCCTGATAAACTCTCTGCTTGTCCCTGTTAAGTACGAATTGAATGCCTTCAGAGGTGATGCTCCAAATACAGCTAGAAGAAAAATTCCATCTTGTCCCATGTGAGTCCTCAGTCTGCTGATTACTTTAGATCAATCTCTTCAAGGAGTCTTGAAAACACTGAGAAAATGTCACATACCCTTATAGAAATACAAGATAATCACATTCTATTGCTTCATACCAGCTTTTCAAGTCAGTATGGAAAAGCAAGAAGCTGCGTTTGTTTATATGTATTGGTAATAGTGGATCTTTGACACAACACTATACTTACAGTACAAGAGAAGTGTGGGAAATTACACCTTTTCAGCTGTGAGGACTCTCAGCTGAGCCCTTCTTTCCCATAGTTAATACATATGGATTGAAAACCCTTCACTGCCTCACTACCATCCCTCCATTTCCCATGTTTCTCTCTGGCTTTTCAACCCTTCCTCACCTTCTTCCTCCTTGAAATGAAAAAGATCAGCAGTATATAAGAACCCAGACAGCATGGAGTATTCAAATCAGTCTGAGCCCCCAGAAGAGGGCTGCACGAGACCGTAGGCTTCAGGTGTTTTGGGAGGAAAGGGTGGATGAAAATGGTGGCTCATGGCTTGTACAAACACCTCCCTTGTCCTTTCATCCTTATGCTGATTCCCTCACACCCAAAAGCCTCTCAAGTGTATTTGGCTCATGGCTCCGTCTCTGATTTAATACATTTTGTTTTACATGAGCAACCCAGACATCCTCCGCACAGCATGGCGCTTGAGGAAGGCGTTTGTTCTCCTGTCTCAACCATTCGTGCTCTGTTTAAGGCTGGAGTCAGATGACTAATTGGCTGGCAAGTCAAACTCAAGGGGTAATAGCAATGCAGAGCAACAGAATGTGTTTTGTTATCAGAGACACTACAGAAAAGCTTCGACATAGCTGAGCCAGTCTTCTTCTTTATACTGTCATCCTGTTGTTGGCTACAGTGTGTCATCACACTCGCAGAGCTTTTTAATAAGAAGGAGAAGGAAGGAGGAAGACGAGTTGGCTTTCAGTTCCAGGCAGCCAAATAAATGAAATATTAAAATATATTTGTAAGTTTGCTTCATTTACTGAATGTAACTTCTCAGATTACAGGAGCTGTTAAATACTTGAATCTTTTTCCCACCATCACAGATCACATAAAACACCTATAGCTAGTTTTGTGGTGTGACTGAAACAGAGGAGGTCATGTTGAAGATGTTGAACAGCAGTTACTTTACTGAAATTACTGCAATTCAAAAAGAGAGATGACACTGGAGAATATGGTCTGTACTGTAGGAGGACTGAACCATTAAAGACAGATGGACCATTTGGACAGTTGTTGCTGTCTGCTTCATCACAACATGTAGTTACATTTTTGGTTAGTTGCACATCAAGCTTCCTAAGCCCTATCTATGGCACAGCTTCATTGCAGAAGCATAAATGAAAAAAACAAACAAAAAAACAAAAACATATGCTGTTGCTGAAACCAATTTTGTGTTTAAAAATTAAATAGATATTCACTGCTATGCAGATGCACCTGTGTAGCTCAGAAACCTCATTGTTTAAGTCCTGAATTTTATATTCTAAAGTTTCCTGCTGTGAATGATGCCTCTTTAATCCTCAACTCTTCTTTATCTATAGAGCACTTTAACATAACCGCAGATGATCAAAGTGCTGTACATAGTCAGTCAAATAATAACACAAACACTTTAAAGTAAAACCAAAAATAATACATAAAAATAATATCCCTGGTCGTTCATCCTGGTGAACACCAACAGTCCTGATTTGTCCAAATGAGACATTTAGCCAAGCTTCTTCATCTGCAGATCCAGAAAAGGTCAAACTTTACATAATCTAAATGATGCAACAGTACGATCAAGTTAGAGATTCATCCGCTTTTTTTTTTTTTTTTTTTTTACGAACAAAACATACAGAACCCCCTTCAGCTAAAATTACAACGATGGACGTCATTTCTCTTTTTTTATGCAAAGCTCCATTAAAAAGGATACATCAGGTTTGCTATACAGACAAAGAAGCACAGAAACTGAAGCAACAAATGAAAAAAAGGAAAACATTTTGCACATTTTGCAAAATTTGTCAAAAAAAATGAGTCTGCATGTTTTCTTCACATATACATATAGTGGTGCCAATTCTGCCTGTGATTTAAAAAAGATCTGAAGCTCTCTGTTTCTATAACGTTTATTTTCATATTTAATTTGTATTTAACAAAGGATTTTATTTTTTTTTGTCCTTTCGGCTTGTCCCATGAGTTCAGGGTCATCTGGGTGGATCATCGTTCGCATGTTGATTTGGCACAGTTTTTACGCCGGATCCGCTTCCTGACGTAACCCTCCCCAATTTCTACCGGGCTTGGACCGGCACTGCGCAGCTGGGGATGGGAATGGGCTGTTAGGTATTCAGTGTCTTGCCCAGAGACGTATTTAAATGAGCAAAAGCTTCATTTAACCTTGATATCATCATTAAGACTTAAGCTGAGCATTACTTGTTGCAATAATTTACTTATGAGCACAGAGTGGCAATGTTTTAAATGTCTTTTTTAAATGTCTGGTGTTCCCGCTTGATATTTCTACATGCAAAATGAAAATATGCATTAAAACTGTCATGGGGTGCATTTAATTACAATGAATCTAGCAGAGTTATGTAAAATTCTCACCATCAATTGGCAACTCATTTAAACATTGCATTGACATTATGAAGGAGATGTAGTATTCTAAATGACTTATGACTCTGGATTATATTGACAACATTGCAACTGCGTTCACAGGAATTTTATTTTTTAATTTTTTTAAACATATTTTATATTTACTTTTTTCCATATTGTCCATCAGTGTTTCTTTCACCCAGTCAAACAGAGATGCATAGATAAAATTGTGTGAGATATGTGCAGAAATCACACAAAGCTACTTGTTGTAACATTCCTTGAGAATTATTGATGTCAGGTCCACTTAAACAAGCTTCCTTATCTCAAGGATCTTTCATTGCTCTGATGTTAATTTAGTGCATTTCAAAATGTGTGAACATAAAAGCATGGAAAGAATGATAGAGTAAAAAACGTTTTGTACAGCACAAATGGCTTGTTGTACTGACTTTTGATTTCTTAGACAATTAGTTCATTAACTAGTAATCAGATTTGCTGCAGAGTTTGAGCCCCTTGACCTTAGCCCGTTTTCCTGTTCAGAGGAAAACAAGATGTGCAGCTTCATTCACTCTCTGCGTGCTTCTGCTACTTATCCAAGCAGCTTCTTCCGTATGAATAAAGTGGCTAGGGAACCCAGGCCTTTATATAAAGAGTCTAGTGACATGATTCAGTTTTTTAGATAACCAAACCTGGATGACTGAGAATCTTCACCGACATGTTGAGGTAATGTTCACACACATGCTTTCAAACAACGTCACAATTTCTGCCACTTTTTGTGTACATGCTGAAGCTTGTTGTCCTCTGTGCAAAGAGCACAGTTAGCCAGGACATGCTGACACACTCATTAGACAGTCCCTCTGGAGTTTTTCTTTGCTTCATGAGTAAAGGCACACGCCCACGCACACGCACACGCACACACAAGAATAATTAGTGTTCAGTTCATTATACAACACCACAGCCCTTGAAGGCACAGATAATTCTGAATGGGAAATGTACTGCACACACTGTTTGTGTGTGTGTGTGTGTGTGTGTGTGTGTGTTCACAAGCAATCCAGGTTGAGTTTCTCCACCACAGTATCAGATAGTCGTCTCACTGTCAGGTTCCTTCACCTGCTTGCTGTCCAGTTGCTTTTACGAGCATAAAGCAGATGTATTGTGGGCTCCTTGTATCTCGCACACACACACACACACACCCACACACCCACACACGCACCATATTAAATAACTTTTCATAATAAATTTAACAGTAACACTAATACAAAGAATACAATTTTGAATCACACTTTATAAGTCAGTTTGATATGCAAGACTGTAAATAAGCAAACATACCGTCAAACATATATGGAGAATAAAGTTTCCAGTGATATATTAATAATGAATTTATATTTACTTGGGTTTAAATAGTGCAGCTATTTCAGTATATTCCCCTCCCTTGATTACCCCTCTGTAAATGTGGATATGCTGAGGCTGATCTTAGCAAACAGTCTGCCAGATTTACAACGTTTAAGGTCACCACAGCAAAACACACTGTGATGGCTCATGTTTCTCTCCCCCTGTGGGGACCTCAATGAGGTCACACGTGCAACTTTAATTCAGTAATTCACACCATTCCTGTAACTTAATCTACTTTCCTTGAGAGTCTTGTTTTTTCACACAGGGAACTTTTATGCTGATTTGTGTAACCCAGACAAGAAGAAACATCAGTTTGTGTAATACACCTGCACAGCAGTTCGGTGTTGGAGCAGCAAGCAGAACACTTTCATAATCAAAGAGGAGGTTCAGTCAGTAGTGACACATTTTGTGGAGCAGCAAAATACCAATTTATTCATTAAGATTTAACAGTAGTTCAGTAATAACACTACTCCGACTTGGCCCGTTTCTTTCCCTCTCTCTGCTCTTTATTGACAAACCCAAACACAGATAATGTCAAGGCGCATTCAGACTAAGCCAGGAACATCCCAGTACAACTCTACTCACAGTCACAATAGCTCTGAGCTGCACTATTTATCTGTAGTAGGCCATTTGCTCCATCTGGCATTTTGTCGCAGGATTGCACCTCATTTTCTTCCACAAAGAGATACTGGAAACAGGAAGGAGCTCCCTGAGCTAGCTAGCACGCAGTTTGTACC
The DNA here is from genome assembly GCA_020496755.1 of Channa maculata. Classification (NCBI taxonomy): domain Eukaryota; kingdom Metazoa; phylum Chordata; class Actinopteri; order Anabantiformes; family Channidae; genus Channa; species Channa maculata. The sequence continues at coordinate 28,288,203 of CM035600.1, read as the reverse complement.
ACTGGTCACAATTATTGAACCATATATGTTTTTTGCAGCAGCTTCCACGTGGGCCCAGAATGATGGCTTAATATGAACTAGATGGTGAAACATAATGAGTTCCAACAGCCTCTGGCACTCTGTGCCCTGAAGCATCAGCCATGTGAAGACAGCTTGTCTTTTTAGTGCTACTAGTTCTGATTGTTAACGTTCACCAACATTCAACTGACTGATTTAAGATTCCACTGGAAAGACCGAATATTGCGATGGGGCTCAGTTGGGGGATAAAAACTGCAAGTAGGGCTCATTAATCTTTAGTGATAGGACAGATTGAAACAGAATAGGTGGAGGGGCTGTAGTTGTGAGGATGACGTGTAAGATTAATACGTAGAGTAAGGTAAATCATTCTCTCAGTGGACTTAGCAAGTACAGCTTTGCAATAAGGAGCTGAAGAGAAAAAGGCAGCTTCAGAGACCCAGCTGTTAGCCTCCTCACCTACACTGTTAGAACAAGAGGAAGGGAACTGCTACAATTAGATCATTAGACCATTACACTCGACCCCATTCTTCATTGTCACAGGTTTACCTATTAGAAAATTTCATTTTTTATTTCACTGCACTGGTAGCATCCTAATCCCCCCCCAAAAGAAACAAAACTGTGTGATCAGCCAGTCTGCTTAAGTATAATTTTGTTGAGTTTTGTTGTGTTTTCCATATCTCATTCATTTAACCAACCTTTGCAGGATTAGGGATTTTGTACAGGCCTGCTGCAGCTCGTTTCTCCAGCAGACAACTCAAACTCTGAGGGCCTACACTGGAACACTAGGCTGGTTCCGCTCTCCAGCCGTAATCAGGTCTTCATGTCATCATCTCTACACTCTTCAGAACATTATTCACTAGTTTTGTACACTGGGTATTAGCTGAAATACAGTGTAATTGTCACAGATTATCACTTTAAGCTTCTACTATTACAGTCATGTTCACTCGCTGTACAAAAGTAGCCGCTAAATCCTTAAAATATAAAAGATAAATTAAATATAGCGAGAGATGAAGAGAGGTAGATGGAAGGCAAAAGGTACTGAAAGGAAGTGAGGAAGAAAGAAAATGGGGGGTGGCTTTTCCTCTAAATCCTCTTACTTGTAAGCATTCACAGCTTAAGAAAGGCATTAGAAGGTCATTCGAGAAGAACCAGGAAGTTACTGACACACTTTTAAGGCAGGGGATTGTGTGTGTCTGTGTGTGTGTGTGTGTGTCTGTAGCTGCATGTGACAGCTGTACAGCTACGACAACGGACTCCTTACTCAAATTAAACCAGGGGAATTGTGGGGAGGTAATTTGTTTTCCCTCTCATCTCCTCATATGACTCTCCAGTGACTCAGGTTCCTGCTTAAACATTCACCTGATGTCTGCTGCCGTCATCAGCTATTGAAATTTAAAACCCAGCAGAGAACCAGAATGTGATAGGAGTCTGGTGGTGGGGGGTGATTCTGCCTTTACCACCACAGGGGTTTGGATTGGTACCTCACTCTCTTTAATTAAAGAACTTTGCCATGGTAAACATGTGACTTTATTACTAATAATTCAACCTGAAGGCCTTTCAGTGACAACATAGCACTGCTGTGATAAAAAAAACGGCATGAAAACATCCTCACAAAATTCAGTAACGATTCACAGTCGATTCAGTCAATTCAATTTACCTCATTAAAAAAAGAGCAATGTTCGGTAATTGAAGAGAGAACATCCATCCACTGCCTGTCAGAACTGTTTCATGTCAAACAATGTTCAGTAATTCAATTGAAAAGGGAATGAATTTCCTGCATTGAAGTTAACAAATTGTGACTTCCCCCATGCTGGCTGTGGGCCCCAGGTTGCCCTGCTGCTGTAGGTCCTGCTCTGTGAAACACACTTTCAGTTGTTTATGATTTGATGTGTGTCAGTGCTATGTACCACGTTGTTCATACTGTGAGTATGTGGAACTGCATTATTCACAGAACAATAGAATGACAAAGACAAATTAAGACTTATGTACTTATGTATGCACACGCTTGTAGCTTGATCTAGTTGGTTCACATCAAGGGGAAAAATGTATAATTTTAGTTCTGCTCTACTTCACATTGGCTTTGTAAAAACCTAAGGTTGTGGCGGCACCAGGTTAGTTTCCTGGAAGACCTTCCGGGGAAAGGTGACCAGGAGGCATCTGGTAAAGACACCATAACAAAACCACATAGCTCCAAACTGAGTTTCCTCTGGAGGGTCACCCTCTGTACTCTATAAACCCGTTTCCACCAAAAGGACTTCTCCCAGAGCCAGGAACATTTGGTGCAACTTAGTTCATCTACCTGTGTTTCCACTGTGAGAACCAGGGTTATAATAAGGCTCTGGATATATTTCTACTCCCTAAAGTAACTCGTGGTTTGGGTGTTGTGCTTTCTGTGCTTACTTGCGTACTATGCCCCATACATGTAAAACCTTCACTTAGGGCAGCAATTCATACCAAACCCAAAAGGAGAATTTCATGTCTTTGCAGTGAATGTAATGAGTTAATGATTATGTCCGGATGCAACATATTTTGTGACTGAATGAACCTGTACTTTTATAAATGGTAAGGGAGAGGCAGGTGGTTGGGGAAGGGGGGCCGGTACACAAAGTGCAGGACTGTCAAGTCACAGGCCGAGATCATTGATGAGTTGCCAGCAAAAACCATGATCTCAGACTCGGAGTTGCTGACTCTCATCCTAGCTGCTTCACGCTCTGTGGCAAGCATGTACCCGTCCGATACACCCAACAGAACCAAGTTTGCTCACGTACAATGTGGGTGATCTGACACAAAATGTACTGTGATCTATGATCTTTAATGTGTCTGAACTTATAGTGCCCCTGCTGTTATTGTATAGTTGTGATTGTGTGGATACATGTGTATTGTATCATGATTTTTAAGTTCAAATAAAAAAAGTGAGTTAATCATAACTATAATGTCAAAGCATTTTTTGTTAAAATTCTAAATCTTTCTAAATCTTAGCCAACCACGTTTTCACAAAGAAAGTTTTAAGTAGTGGGTACCAGGTTGTGTTAGTGGGTCTTTAGCAGAGTGTTGTGTAAGAGTGACAGCATAGCTCATGTCCTCCCCACTCCCCTATCAAGCTTTTATTACAATTGTGTGTGGTTGCGTTATTCAACAGGTTCAAGATTAATGGATTCTGGGATGTACAGTCCATTTTACATCATTTTAACAAATGTAAAATGATACCTACCTTCATTAGCACTCAGTAGCAAAATACCCCGTGAGCTGTAGCCACAGGAGCACCATCAAAGCCTTACAGGAAGAATTCTCTTCAAATGGTAAATGCTCAGAAATGAGTTTGCAGTTAAGAACGGCACAAGACTTTGAAATAAGAAAATCTAGATAAACAGCCAAAAGGTAATATATCAGGTACAAAAAGATAAATGAAAAATTGAAACTTCAAGCATTGAATTAAAAAAAAAAAGCGCCACACATCTGTTCTGGCTTGCAACGGGGAAATAGTTGTTCCCAAATGAAATGACACAGAGGGATAAAACAAATGATGTCTGATGAAAAGTGATGTCTTTGTTACTATCACAGAAGAAATAGCTGCACTTTTGCCATTTGTAAAAGCTCAAATGGTCATTTCCTTATTCCTGATAAATATTATTCGAACCTCTATGCACATAAAACACACTTAACATTTCCAGTTTTCATTTTATCCTTTTTTATTTTACACAACATAACAACACGATACATGTTGTCTTTTTCTGTACAGAAGCTTTCCAGGAGCTTGTGTCCAACACAGGCTGTATTTGACCAGTGTCAGTGAAAAGCTCTCAAGGTTTTTATCTTTTCATTTATTCTTTCCTTTAAAAAATATCAATTTCATAAGAGGTCCATTAAAGTTTTTATCTGTTGCTTTTCTCCCAGTTTGTGTCTGTCCACACATCAACAAAACATCTGTACTCCTCAGCAGGTAAGAAAGGCTATGTGTGAAATCTCTTCCTTTGTTTGCTCCCTCCATCCTAATCCCTCTTTTGTGGAGCTGTAGCGTAGAGTCCAAAGTCTGGTTAGATCAAGGGGTCTGTTACTGCAAAAGAAGGCACAGACTGCTATTCTCTTGCCACGGTTATGGATGCAGACGTACTGTGGGCACGTGAACGTTAAGTGGTATGCTTTTCAGTTTTTCTATAGTTTATTATAATTCCTCTTTTTTCTTGTAATTATTCCCTTTTGTGGTATTTTCCGATACGGTGAAAATACGGGAAATGACGTGGCGAGCCGGTTGGGTTGTCTTGTTTTCTTTTGTGCTATAAAGTGGAACCAACAAGACCACTCGAAGACGCTACGAGACAAGGCAAGTTATCCACTCGCTGAATGACCGACTTGTAAAACAGATACTGCCAACGTGAAAAAGTTGTAAACGTAATACAAAGAGCAGTGGAGAAAAGGTATGAAAAATAAAAAAACAATGGTTGAAAAATGAAACAGTATACTTGTAGAATGCACACAGTCAATCATCCAGTCACAACTACCATTAACACATTCTAAACAGCAAAACAGACCTTACAAACACACACACACACACACACACACACACACACACACACACACACACTCTCAGACATACAGAAGATAAACAATAATGAATAAACTAAGTTTATTTTATGTCACAGTCTCATTCCAGTTCAAACTGTGCTTTCTAAGATCCAATCTGAATCACACCGCCCTTTGTCAGAGTCTTCATCACCATCTTTATGGAGTAGCATCCCACTCATTGATTGGCTCCTTTTGTTTCGCATTATGCGCCCTAATTTTGCTGCTCCTCCTCCTCCGCCTCCCTGATGGGATGAGTAAGTCTTAGAGCCTCCTTCACTGAGAGAGTACCTCCTCCTTGCCCTGCTCCTCCCTCCCTCCTCCACAGGAAGAGTCTGATACTTGGCGATGGAGGAGGAGGCCCGAGGAGCTCGGCGCAGGATGGGTGTCTCTCTGAATCGGATGGAGGACACGGGGCTCGGCGTAGCTATAGGGCTGGAGAAAGGAGAAGGGGCAAAGGGTGGCGGGGTTTGGTTAAGAGAGGTGGAGTTGTTTCGGTTGGTGTTGAGGTTGTCCAGAGGGGTGGAAGGAGGGAGGAGAGCAGAGGAGGCGGTAGATGAGGCTGAGGAAGGAGGGCGAGGGGAGGAGGAGGGGAGATTTTCACGGTTAGCCGAGGTGTTTGACCAAACCGAGCCTGGCTTGCTCGGGGCGGGCTTCCGCATTGGCTTGGGTAGTGAGCCGGTGGTGGGCGATGAGACGCCCGCTTGAGCTCGTTCTTCGCCTGCTTTCTCCGGTTCCTCAGCTCCAGCTGTTGGGCTTCTTCCTGCCCAAGTTTGGCTAAGGACCGACGTAGCTGTGGAGCAGTCAGGCAGTGAAGACTCAGAAGACTGAATCATCGTATCCTTGCCTGCACCTCCTCCTCCTGCTGGTGCTCCACTCTTCTTGTTTGTGCCTCCTGAAAGGTCGTCTAATCCAATTGAGCCGTGTTTAGAGGCGCTGGGAGTCACACTGCAGCCCTGTGACTGTTGCCCATTGGTCTGTGAGTGAACGTTGGTCATCGACAATGAAACGCCTTTGCCACCCTCACCAGGGTTACACACCTGAAGGTCAAAAAAGACAAGTCCTTAAAAACACAATACTGAATATTTGCATATAATCTCTTCACAGTGATTGAAATAAAGTTTTATTATATGTCATTATATAAATCAATAGTTCTTTTTAAAAATGTTTTTTTTAAACATCTGCAAATGCATTTAATTACATTAAAAGAAATTCTGCACTTTAAATGATCATTACATTGCAATTTCTATCAAAATTTCCTGGTGGTGCAAAATTTAGGCTTTTTACACCACAATAATCACAAAAAGGTCAGCAATAATCTGGAGAGACTGCATTGTCTACAGCGGTTCCTCTAGATTCAGTTAGTTTTTTTGAACACCAGTATGAGACCTTGTCCTTTTCTCAAACTTGATGCAGTTTCTTCTTGTCTCACACTCCTGTTCCAAACTCTTTAAATATTATATTTTGTCTGAGTGATATTAGCTCTTAAGCTATCACTAAGATCCTCCCCAATTTCTTTCCATTCTTTCTTATTTTGGGAAGTTCATCTAGTTTAAAGTAAAAGATCCAAGCTCCATATTTCCACTGCTATCTTCAGAAATGTCAATTAGTTGTACTACCCATTGTTGAATTTGCACTTACGTCTGCTAAAGCAGAAGTCATTTAGGAATGAAGATGTTTTTTGTTGTACAAAGAAAGAGCTACAGTACACACTGCACAGACACTGACAGCTCTCTGTGAGCTACACAGAAAAACATTTGGCTCTAACACATTTGTTCATCAGCTAGTGGCAACTGAGCACCACAAAGCGAAGCAGGGGATACAAAAAGACAAACACACTCATCACTCAGGTGGTTGTGATCTGCTTGATTGGAAGTCAATCTACTTTCCGACTGGACCAATCAGAGAGGAGCTTGTTAACACTGTGGTTTTCCACATGGGAACAAACCCTCTCATCATCTCTATGGAGCAGGTGAAAATGGAGACACACATTCAAAAACAACAACATGGAAAAATCATATTTTACCATTTTGAATAGCTTTATTTGCATTTACTAAGATTCCTTTGGTTCTCATTTTGTTTGTTGTTTCATATTAAATCTCATTCATTTTGAACTGAAATCCGAATTGTGTGGCTCCGAATTGCAGCAGGAACTTGTCCACTGAATCCCTAGTTGCTCAGAGTAAAGCGGCAGTAAAACGCTGTCCATTAAAAGCTCCAGTATGTCTCAATTTTCACTCTTTTCTTTTGTAAAGCTGTCGTTCAGGAGGAACCTATGAGCACTAAGATCTTCCTCATTTCTTTTGTTTCTCCAGTCCTAGGACTAATTTGTCTAAAACTGATTTTACCTGGTGCTCCACATTTCTCCTAAGGTTGGACATGATTTAATTCTTAGAGAGATGAAAAACAAACAGAACAGTTTTTCATATAATTCCAATCATACCTGCTCACACTTATTACCTAGTAAACCTTTTTTGTAAAAAATGTGCTTCATTTTAACTTTGTCACCTTTTTTCTTTTCATTCTATAAACATCTATAGCACAGTCAAAATGGCCCAATAATCATGTTGAAATATACAGAAGCCTTGAGTTGGATGCTGTGTTATATCTTAAATGGTTAGTTAAAGGTGACTTACGTGTATTTATGCACTGTAGTGAACACCGTTTGACAGCAAAGACACAGTGACACGTACACTGAGGTTTACCTTAACGTGCAGTAAGTGTTTTTTTTATGTACTTAGTAATATTACAAGTGACATTGCGTTCGTTTCAGTTTTCACCAAATTGTACATTTGAAGACTGGCTTAGGGGTCTACTTAGACACAGCTACAACACTAAAAAAGAATGTGCGTCAGTTAATCTGCTTTACAACAAGGCAGTATATGACCACCATGTGAATATCTTCCCACATAATGAAAAGCTCTCTCCTTTAATTCGCTCTCCTATCTGGCCAGAGACAGGATTAAGAGCGACAGAGAGACCCACCTTGTAGCGTATCATCAGAATGATAATGAAAACAAGCACCGAGGCCACTATTATCCCTCCAACGATGATGATCATAGTCCCACCGAGGAACTGCGACTGCATAAAATGACACCTCATGTATTCTGATTCTGTGGTGAATTGCACACAGCCAACCACACGCGTGGCTGTCAGAGAGGTGATGACATCATCATAGATGGCCAGCACGCAAAGGTCATACGGGGTCCCTGCTGCAAGGTTGTTGACCAAGAAGTTCTTGCTTGATGGGGGGATCATTCTGTGAAGAAGCAGAGAAGAAGAACATAATAGCTTTTCCACTAAGCATGTTTTATTGTCTAAGATATGGCTAGATATCGATGCTGGTGTTAAAAAAAACCACAATCTTTCGTGTCAGTCACCATGAATTTAGATTTTCATGACTTGACTAACGTCAAAATAAAGACCAGGGAAACCACACTGATGTGCTTTATCTATATTATTTCTTAATAACCTTATAACAGCATCAACCACAGCAAAAATACTGTGTAATACTGTTGAGTAGGAAATAAATAATGAAAAAACTCAAACAGTAAGATGATAAAGAATCAACACACTCAGTTCCACTGTGTATGGGTGCTGAATCCTCAAAAATAAAAACCCCCAAATCATCAGCAAGTCACTCCAATTAAATCCTATATTTTTGCATGGACATTTTGACCAGATGCTCTTTCCCAGTGTTCAAACTGTGTGTCGCCGAAGCACAGATGTTCCATATGAAAAAACAAAACAAAAACTAAACAAACAAAATCATTATAAAAATATAATGGATTAGTTTAAATCAGATATTTTCCTCTAAACAAACACAGAGGCTGGTTATTACTCAAAGGACACTTGTCACATTGACTACAGGATTTGCACATTTGTCCTTTAATTTCCTTAAAATGGCTTGTCAGCTTTCTTGGATTTACTCATTAAAATGCTAATGAAATTCCTCATTAAAAACGAATAGGGCAGCTAGTTCACAGCTCACAGCCCCATGTGCACTAAGAGCAGCAAAGGGCTACTTTGGCCAGGTTAAGCATCTGGAGTAGAGTTGGAGTTAAGTGAAGGTTAGGAGACGTGGTAAGGTTTAATGGTTAGTATTAAGAGCAAGGGAATGACTGTAGCGGTAGGTCATTAGTGTGTCCTCAGTGGAGTGTCACCACAAGGCTGCATGAATGTGTGTGTGTGAGAGAGAGAGCGAGAACATCTATATGATTCCATGAATACTAATAGAAGCATCTGAATGTTGGCTGACCATAAGTGTTCTCCCCTTTGCTTCTCTGGATGTTTCCATCGCTATAGTGGTGAACCTTGGCCACAAACACACTCGCACACATGCTCACCCTGGAATTACCTCTATGGTAGGACAAATAAAGTGACATTTAAATGTGCAGGGTAATGACTGTAACCGGCACCTACAAGCTCAGACACAAGCAGCTACATTTGTATACACAAAGATACAAAGACAGAGATTAATCTCACTATTAGAGCTGCAGCATTTGTGCGTGAATGTGTGTATGTCTCACATTAGCTGGTAAAGCATTAATATTTGTGTGTCTCTGTTTGTTTTTAATTCTGCATGGCCTTCACATTCTGGGTTCATGTGTTATTTGACAGCCCAAACACTGTCATACTCTCAAACACAGACCACTGATGACTGACTCATTAATGCTGAATTTATACTGCATAACACAGAGAGAGATACAGACTGAACGGTTATAGATATTCACAGAGTTGTTTGATTTTTAGTTGACTGGAACACTGTAGTGTCATACAAACAGAGAGATGGTACAGTATATGCTTATTGTAAACAAAGTCTTTAAAGTGCCTGTAGTCTGAATAGGATGTTTTAACTCCAAACCAGAAATCCACACCTGATAATTACAGCTGAAGTCACTCTAGAATAAATAAATCAACTAGAAAAGTGTTGTGGGGTATAACCAGATATATTCAGTCTTCTTCAGTTGAGGTCATCATCTTTTTAACTACAGTACTATCACAAACAACTGGGGGAAACATTTTGATAAAAAACATCATTAAAGCATCAGGTTTCACTGTGATACCAGCTGGTGAAATACAGCTGTGTGTGATTTTTGATTTGCACCAGGCATGGTGATCTTAATGTGGACATGTTAAGAGCATCCCCTTCCACTCTATCCAGCTTGGTGCTACTGTAAAAGCTGTGATGAAAAAGAAAATTAAAAGTATCTGGCTGCGGAGACTGATCTCCATATACCGATATAAAAATATCATAAAGCCAGTGTTTAGCAGATACAGCAGAAAACTGTATTCCTATTAAAAAGATAAAAAAGTGAGCTACTTAATTTTCTCTGAATCATAGCAGTAAGTTAGAACATGAGTATGGAAGTTTCTACAGTTTTATGCTTAATGAGAAACATAAAGATTGAAGAGATGCAACTCTGCTGAACAAGCACATCAAGCAAACCCTGGAATGAATAAGCTGCATACACAAAATAATAAAATCATTATGGCTGAAAACTCTAACTGGAATCGATGTATTTATCAGTAATTAGTGTTAACAATGAAGGCAGTTTAAATGTGACATGGAGGGTCTGCAAATGCACAAAAAATCTGCAAATTGAATGGATAAATACGGATTGTTTACACTGCTTCATCATATGTTTGCTGCTTCTTTACCTATTGCAATCAAATCAATAAATAACCTTCTCTTCTCTCTACATGAGAAACCATTAGGCTCATCACTCCTGGACACAGACCAAATTACAACGTTTCCGAGCATCTGTCTGACCTGACACTGAAGCCAATGTTACTTGAATCATTTAGTTACACCTTATTATCATTGCGTAAACAGACCTGTCTTCATTTATAATTTATAAATATAAGAAACAATCAGGATATTGACAATTTGGATCCAGTTCCACTACATGTTGTGTTGACAAAAGATCTTTTTATGTAAGTCAGTTGGTTTTCTTTCTTGACTTTGTTATGCCGTTAGCATTGTGAACTCATCCAAACTGACTCATTCATTGTGGCTAATTTCTTTGTGTTTGAGCTGGATCTTGCTGCCAGTATTTCGAGCCCTACAGTGGGCAGATGATTGCCTTGGCCGAGACTATTACACTAATCTATCTACTCCGCTCTGCCAAGTCCTCAGCCCAGGGCGTGTGTGTGTGTGTGTGTGTGTGTTTCTGGATTTCATTACACTTTCATTACACAAGACAAAACTTCTGTGTTCATGCTCCTCTATGAGGATGTATTTGTGTACTTGTATGTATGTATAGATGTGTTTTCTGCACTATATATATGTATGTGAGTTTCATTACTATAATCTTCCCCTCCCATGGCAGCCTCCTCACTCTAGTGGCTATCATTGTGTTTGGCCTTCTGCCAGCTTTCATAACTGATAAAGCACTGCATGCTGGTAAACCCAAACTCACATTGTGTATGAATGTGCACAGCTGTGAGCATGCATGTGTGTTTGTGCGTGTCTTAATCAACTCTAGCGTTCTTTACTCCAGCCGGGACAAAGCCAGGAGGCCAATGTGATCTCCATTAGTCGCTCTCAGCTTTTTGTCTCAAGACAAATGACAGTCTCCATGCAAAGAACAGTGAACAATGATGCCAGATTGTTCTATTTCAGGCCATTTCGCTTGATTAAACATTGGACAAAGCCTAAAGGGCACAAACACAAAATATTTCAAGACAAAAAATAAAGGCATGCATGGCAGTGATTCAACACACAAGTCCAGAGCTTCCAGGTCGAGCTGAAGCAATGCGATAAAGGGCTTCTAATAACTCAGCTGTGATCTTCAGTCATTGGCTCCCCAAGCAACAGAGCCTGGTCAGGCCATGTGTGACACACCGGGTGAACAACTTCTAATGTTAAAAAATATCCACTGCCGTGGGCTATAGCTCGGTTTCATGTGATAACAGGGGAATATTGTTTAGTGTTTCATTAGGAGAGTGAATATTGTCCAGTTGTGAACAACTTTTGGTAATATGCATTTAACTTTTATTTATTGCTTGAAATTATTAATTAATTAATAATATTAATATATTATGAGGTTTCCTTTTACTGACAGAATGACACCATATTTATTACCAGTGTTACACCTAACTCAGCTTGTTGACTTCTTGATGTTTAGGTTTTCCACTGCCCTGGACTGACTAAGGGACTAAGAATAGATAGATAGGATTGACACCCCTCTCACATCTGTAAAAATAAATAGAAAGTTACAGCAGTTACCCAGCAAACAAATGAATAAATAGGTTGAATATCTGAAAGTCTAACTAGAACTATGTTCGGCTTCTGTGTCTTGCTCAAGGACACTTTGACATGTGACCGGGGATCGAACCAACAACTTTTGAGATTTTTGGACGACCGCCCTATCTCCTGCGCCGCAGTTGCCCCAGATGTCTTGTAAAGTTTCAGTATGTAGGCGTCATTGCAGGATCTATTTTAGACATCCAGAATGAATTAAAATTGCCTGTGTAAGAGAAGAAGCTCTTTTAGGGTCTTGTCATAATTCTTATGTTCCACTCTGTTCCTGAGAGAACTGGTCTCCAGCCAGTCTGTATGATTTCTTGGGATTCCATTTCCCCTTGTGTAGATGTGGGTGGCTTTAACTGAGAAGTTACAGCAGCTTGTCCACAAATTACAGAGTCAGCGGTTTAATCCCTGGCTCCCTATGTCTTCACTTGTAAGTCATGTAGGGAAAAAACATTTGCCGAAAAAGTACATGTGTCAATGCAACATTCTCAAGACATGCTGAAATTGATGTTCACAAGACATCTGGAAAACATCTCATGAAAACATTTAAAAGCTTTTGTACATATGTAAATTCAGCATTCACAACATGTCCAAAAAGAACATGAAAAATGTTGGTACTTCATGTAGATGTCTAATGTATGTCTACATTCAATGTTCAGAAGATGTCCAAACACTGGACATTCTGGCTACTCAGGGGACCCTGATACAGACTTGAAATAGACGTTCATGACATGTGTACTTGTTTATCAAATAACTAGAAACATCAAATGATAAGTAACACAGAAAACGCAGAAAAAGATGCAAAGCCACCAAACATAGACTCAGACATACTCCACACAGAGATATTTTTAGAACTAGAATTGTTAGGGGAAAAAAAATGTCCATACAAGCGCTGTTTAACAAAATGCTCATCTAGATGGAAAAGCAAAATCATAGTTAAGAGCATCCTGAACCAACAGGCAACAATGTACCTCTAACTGTCAATCACACAAAATCCTTTCTGCAGGGTTATGCAGAGCCGTATTTGTCTTTTAGAATATTTCTAATACGTGAAACAAACTGAAAATAATGTTTTGTTTGTTTTTCGTTTCTATCAGTGCTTCCTCTCTTTGTTTACTCTAAAGCTCGCTCAACCACTGCTGCTCTTCCACTCTCTTTGAGCCGGGGAGCAGACTCTGAATGGTGTGTTTGCAGACAGCAGTCAAATCTTACATCCTATAAAGGAGAAACCAGCACACACTCCTTCACCCTGGAAGGAGTTTTCAATAAGCTGTGTTTCTAGTTCAAATAAAAAAACTAAATGCTACAAACATGTTTTGGTTTTACACAAAGCTATGTGCCGAAATTTTTGTGATGTGCATAGACATTCGCATTTTTTGCAGAGGCCCCCTAAACTTGTCCAGTTGAAAAAAGTTAAACTCTAAAACATATCCCAAAAAAAACAACCTTTTTCCAGTGAGTATAGATGTGTGTTTTTAAATGTACAGAGTCAGTAAAATAAACATTCCTGAAATTTCTACTGTCAGTACAGTAAAATGGTACTCACACTTACTTACTTCCTACTACAGGTCCAGTGTAGTTGCCTCTTACTCTCGACTAGAGCCCCAACAGGTACCTTCCACCTGTCCCATATTTAATGGCAGATGCTTAGATGTTTAGCAGTCTTTATCTAGCAGTTACAATGTAATTTCATGAACCTGGACAAAAGAAAATCTTTTTTTTTTTAATTATTTTCCCTGCCTCGCTACAGTCCTGCAATTTGGTATGCATACACGGACATGTTCCATAGGCTCTTTTGTATTTAGTATTTGTCAAAACGACAATAAAAGTGAAAAATCTAAACCGCATATCTACTTCATATGAATAGTCCCATGGGTGACATAAATGTTATACACCATCGACACATAAAATAGGCACATATTTTGACTTTCTTTGACCGGCAATGCAGAAAGTCTTTACTGACACAAAAGACATCTGTAGAGTCTGTCATGACCCTTCACACTTAGCAGACGGGCAGATGAGGAAAGTATGAATTTGCTGCTCGCAGTAGATTAATTTGTTTTCTTATAGATAAAACAGGTGTGTCATTCCAGATGAGTTTGTAATGAGCATTACAACAAAGCAAATAAAGAACAATGCCCATGTCTTTTTTCAGTGACTGCTGACAACTAATTTCAATCATGCAGTGAGGAATTTTAAGACAACAAACCAGTGGCTTCTGCAGATGTATATCATGCAATGCAATCAAAGTCTCCAGAAATGTTTTTTAATTGACCTTGTGTTGAAATTGTTTATTCAACATCTGTATTAAGGCCAAGCTCTTGGAATCCCCTAGCTTTCAGCCCAACGTTGATAAGAAGAGTGTACAGTGCTTAGAAGACTATTGATGGCAGATTAGCTATATAGAGTTTGTAGTGAGATTCTTTAGTAAACTGAATTTTCTTGGTGATATCTTTGTGATTCAAACATAAAGTAATTTCAATACTATAATTTATTAGATTACATTATATTACACTATATGCAAGGATCAACGTTTGTTAAAAAAATAACATCATGTTCTTTTTCTTAGTAATATACCTGGACAGCAACAGTACATTAGCACTATACCCACTCTCATTAGAAATGTTTGAACAGTGGAAAAAAAAAAAAAAAAAAACATTTTAAATTTGCACAGCAGTGTTGCTCAAACAGAGCAGGGACTAAAATGTGGGTCATGGATATATAAAAGTAGGCTGTCCAATTATTTTAGAAAATGGTATTCAGTGCTTCTGGCTAAAGCCTCCCATGCTACCACAGTGGAAGCTAGTATAAATTAAATAGCCCGAAAAGTGAAAAACTTTGGTGGAGAAGCCAACAGAATAGCATGCAAAAGCAGTTATGGGTTTTAAAAACTTTTCTTTACAATACACTCATACTTTCACATGCTTCTTTTGCTATTACATAATGCAAACACTAAACAAAGAATTTTTCATAATTCATTTATGGTAATTTTCTTAACTACCAAACAGTTACAATAAAATAAAACATGACTACAGAGCCTTCTGTAAAGCACAGACATACATTACTTAAACTTAAAAAAGACTGGTGTCTAAGCACAAAGTAAAGAGGATTAATGGTCCACCTGGTGACCTCAAAGCTAATGTGGCTTACACAGCAGATGGCATAGTGCCATGCTAATAGGTCTGACTCTCTCAGGCAGATAGAAAACATTGCAGAAGCTAGCTTCTTAACTCTGCCATACATAATGCCCTTGGTGCCAGAGCCAATGGTTAACAAGCACCCACACAGCTTGTAGTCAGAGGCGGAACAGGATTTTGAGCTGAGGCGAGGTGGGCTCTTTTAACACCTCTCCAGCCATTTTTGCTCATTAGACCCAGTTAAAAATACCACTTGGGAAGAATAGTATTGCCCTTGCTGAAAAGGTAAATAATACCCACCTAGCTAGGGGATTTTAGCTTTATTAATGTATCACTGAGCAGGTTACACTGGTGGTAACAACTTCTTTAGAAAACAAGAATAGGTTCCCAATAACCGTTAGTAACTATAAGAACAGTTCTCAAAAAGACAAAAATGCCAGAATGTGGCAACAATATCTAAAGAACATAAGTATCCTCACCCCGTACCCACTCCTCTCTTATTATTGAAAACATACATTGTGGCAGGAACATCAAATATGGGTGCTATTTGTTTTCCTTTTATATTCTAATCTTTCAAGGTGGGACAGAATGCTCACATGGTTTGATAAAGTTCTGCTTCCAAAGAGTGAAAATGTGAATAAAAGATCAAATGAAACAAATTGTAATTTTGTAATCAGTGTAATAAATTTCAAGTTGTTCCTTCAACATGCCTTCATCAAACTTTAATCAAGACACAGGAAGTTTGAAATCTTAACTTCTTTGAAATTTCTTGTAAAGTAACAATCTGTGGGGACCAATAAATACTGGAAAATATTAAAGGTGTCACTTGTAAGCATGGATGGATTGCCAAACAGGCCAACATAAGCCCAGGGGTCCCTGACCTTTAATACCCATGGGCCTATGTCTGGTAGGCCCCTGATTTTCTGTTTTCCACTTCCAAACAAAAATAATTTAAGCCTGATGTCAGAGCTCAGTTAAAATATGCAAATAACTACAAAGAGATGCAAAACAATTCGGAAAAACAACCATAGTGAAACAACAAACAGGGACATGGCAATATAAAATATACACACACATAATGAGAACACAGACAAAAAAAAAAAACTATTACAGAGACAATGGCCATTTTCTCTTCATCCTTAATCTCTTAATAATAAATTTTTCAGCAAACTCTGCCATCCCACTAAGCTATACTAAACATTTTTGTACTTAAAGTTTTATTTATATCTTACTACTCTCTTCAGACTTGTTTCCAGCCAAACATTAGGGTTTTTTTGGCAAAAAAAGCTTTGAACTACATGGACACCAGTTTCAACAGCTTTATGTTAATGTTGATAAGCACAAAAGTTACAAAAGTTTGAAAAATACACTATATAAATATAACATAATCATGCATATAATGAATACATCAAATTTATGGCAATTAATTACTAAATTAAATAAATTGAACGAAAGCTACCATACCAGCATGAGGGCCTACAGTTACTTTCATCAGCTTCTAATTGAAAACAAAAGGAAGGAAGCTCCATGCAGAGCAAGATCTCATTCCTGCTGAGCTCAGTGCACACAAGCTAAGCAGAGTAGATGTCAAAGTGCCATGCAGCGAAAGCTGTGTCGGATGTGGGGAAGATGGTTCAGCACTACCCTATCTGTGGCTGGGTGTAGACCTCCATCTGCCCAGCTCAGCTCCATTCTTCCACTTTAGCTGAGTCATCTACTCTGCTTAGTGCTATGGTTTTCTTGTTCCGTGCTCTGCTGCACTAAAATGTCATTTATTCTCCAAATCATTCTTGCTTATAAGCCTGTTGTTTTTATTGTCACATTTTTTTTTTTACTTCATTGCCCATATAATTATATGTTACACTTATGTCATCTTTCATAAATACTTTCCTCTTAATGCTTTTGGGTGCAATCTACAGTCTTCCCCCTTTTCCACTTTCCTACCTCTTTTCTGTTAGTCACCCTTTCTTCGCTCCCTAGTTTCTTCAATCCAACCCCTTCAGTCACCTTCCTTTGATTACCAATCATTACATCGCTATCTTCTCTGCCCTTTCCCAGCCTTCCTTCCTTTTTGCTGCCTTTAACATCCCTTCCTATCCTCCAGAACTATCCTTACTGCTGTGGTAGTTCCCTCTGTACTACAGCATTTGTCCACATTTAAAACCCCATAGACTAGTTACAACTTTAACACTGGTATGTTACGCCTGTGATATGTTTACGATGCTATAAAATCAGAATTGGAACATTATGGCAAGGTAACGGTGGATGTTTTTTAGGCCTTAAGCACAGCTGAGCTAGGTGTCATACCTGTGCCTTGGGGACTTTTGGGAAGGATAAACTACTTCCTGCTAGAGTGTGAGAGAGAAAGTGAGAGAGAGAAAGAGAGAGAGAGGGAGGCAAAGTAGGCCTTTCTAAAAGCCTGGATTCATTCCCCACCTCCTGTTGTGTAGCCTCATAAAAAGCTTGCCACACAATTTGCTTGATGTGTATTTTTTTTGGTAAATGGCAACCAGCCCCTGTAGCTCAATGGATGTGCTGGGGTGGAAAACAACTGCTGAAAGAACATAGAGGAAATGAGGAGCACAACAAAACAAACAGTCAGAGAAGATGCGGGCTGCATCTTGAAAGACAGAAGACAGGTTCTGTGTATGTGTTCTTTAGTAACTTAATGTATGTCACAGTCGAGCCTTAGATTCAGCAGATACTGTGTGTCTACGGCTCTGCAGTAGTTGAGCAACACTGAGGCTTATGTTTACAGATATATGCCTATTCAACAGAAATTCATTATTTTATTCATTTTCAAAGCACAGTTTGGTATAACTTAAAATTCCAACATTCTTATACTTTATGAAACACTAGCCTTCAGGTTTTTCAGAGGTACAAGATGCACTGGATTTTACCATTTATCAGTGTCCTTAAACCAAGGAACAGCACATCTTAACCAGGGAGACAGTGACCACTGTGGACATGTTGACATGTTACGTTGTTTATACAGGTAACAGTATAGACTATTTACCCAGCAGGCCAACATACACTATTTACACTATTTGCATCCATTATTGCATTTCTTGTAGTACCATGGCGTCACAGTTTGCAGTTTTTTTGTATTTTTTATAAATAACCTCCATTTTATTGGACACATTAAGTGTGACAAACCTGCAAAATAAATTTTATTATGATTGTATTATTAAAAACTTCCAACATTTTTATAAAATGTTTAATTTAATAATGAATTAATAATAAATAATATCATTTAATAATAACCTAACCCAAATGATGGTACCTTTTTATAAATGGTTTATTAGAGGCTTTTTTAAAATTTTTTTTAATCCATTATTTATAGCTGCTTATCCTGTTTATGGTCACAGGGGGCTGGAGCCTATCCCAACTGTCAGTGGGCAAGAGGCGGGGTACATGCTAGACAGGTCACCGCTCTATCTCAGGGCCAATAGAGAGAGACATACACAGACAATTAACCTAACTGTCTAAATGTCTTTCGACAGTGCAAAGAAACTGGTGTACCCGGAGCAACCATGCAAAGCCAGCAGGGGATTCAAACCGAGAACCTTCTTGCTGTAAGGCAGCAGCACTAACCACTCCACCACTGTGCTGCGTTCCCTAACACATACTATTATAATTCTACATTTAATGATCTTACCAGGAAGTAGTATTGCTAATATCATTGTTTAACTAATTTATTGACTAAACAACAGATCTATTCTTCCTATCATGTTGATTTAATTCTCTCTCTAATCACAGAAATCCTTGCATTCATTCAAACCTTTAATTAACGGTGCAGGATAAGAGCATGTTTTAATTTTGCTGCTTTGTGGCAGTTGATGTCAAAGCTGATAGGACATTTCACTATCATCAATGATCCATCAAACAGTGTGGTGCAAAGACCAAAGCATGTGCAGCCTGTGCCAAAATAGCTTACGTGTAAAAAGTCAGCATATTATTTCACGGATGTCCAAGCTGAGGTATGGATAAGGTCAGTGTAAATTGCTTATATTTCCTATTTCAAGTAAAACAAAAATATATACATCCAAGCTGGATGAGCAGCAATTAAAAAAGAAAGGAGGGAATGAAACAATACATATTTAGGTCTTTTGCCAAAGCCCAGAAGTCTCTATAGGACACTATGAATAAAAAATATAGCGATATAATAATCTAATAATAATCACAAGAATTATATTAAGTCATTATATGTTAAAATAAAACCTGAATTGCATTGAGTTTGTATTATAAGGGATTTACTCCTGTGACCCACTGGTCAACAGGTGTCTAGAATAAAAATACAATACTTAAGTAGTAATGTGGGTGTTAAGACACCAGTACTGTATCAGTAAACATTTGCTTGTCTCAAGTGTCCTTGAGCAAGTCACTGAATCCTTGTTAGCTCCAGGAGTGCTGTTCTGCAGCTGACCCTGACCTCCCCATAGAGGGAGCTGTGGGTGGGGTGTTCCTGTTGGGTTAAATACAGAATCAAGTTTTACAGGCATTGCATTTCAGATACACTATGCAGGGTATTGCATGTGCCTGAGGAAGGAAACTGCAAGGATACGGCTTTAAAAGCTTTAAACTGTCACTCAATTCCCCATCTGTTTTTACAGAGAGCAGAATTCACAGTATGGAGGAAACATACAGAACGCCTCCTACACCCAACAGCATTATGTTGAGCAGGTGGGGAGTAAAGAGCAGAAATGTCAGCGTGCAACAAATCAATAAGCTCTCACTGAACCTGAAAAGTAAGTGCTCTGTCTGTGACAATAGGACCGCTCTTCCCTTGTCTGTCTTTTGCTGTTCCCTCTGGACTGTTGCCACCTATCCTCTCTGTTTTTACTTTTTACTTTGCCCCACTTTTCTATTGTCTTTCTATCTCTCCATCCCTCTTCCCCTACTTCTTTCCTGTGTTTGGGTAATGAAAAAGCAGAATCAATGGCCGGCTGCTTTGTGCCGGCAGATGTGTTGAATGGAAATCAATCTGCTATCTGAAGACAAGAGAAAGAGACACAAATGACTCTAGCTCTTAATATTGGAAAAGAAGAGGAAGGGGGAGCCAAAGAAATAGGAGAGCATGAAAAGGCACGACAAAAGACATGTTTTAAGGGACATGACAGAGAGGTGAACGATTGTGGTGGGTGGTGAAATGTTGTCTAATCACCCCTCCTCGGTGCCCCATCAGGAAGCTGTTTGTTTTCTGGCTGTCATGTTCTCAAACGTAATACTTTTAAATGATTATTTAAAGTCTCAGGCTAGCACTATGAAAGCGTGCTTTTGTAGAATGAAAGTGCAACAAATGCAAAGGCTTTGAGTGAAAAAGAAGACACAAAAAGGAAAAAGCATGACATTATAAGACAGACAGCTATAAATCCCATCGGCGCCTACTCTCAATGATGCAGCCTTTGAATGGGGTTAAGTGCATTATGAATTATGCATAGAGATTAAGAATAATATTTAAGGCAGATAATATCAGCAGATTCTTATACAAATGATCTAATTATATATTGGTATAGTCACAGAGAGATAAAGACTGTAAGAGATCAAGGAGCTTGTAGATTGTAGTCAAAAAAGCAAAAACAAATCAGTCTTCTGAGATAAATTTTATAACAGCCTGGGGCATTTTCATAATTGTGACCCTGATAGTCTATCCTAACACCCCCTTACCCGTTGATGGCTATGGCTTCTGACGAAGTATGTGTGGGGATTAGCAGCAATACAAAAGACAGATAACAGTGGCAGATTTCCCTGTGAAAACTCTGTGTTTGTTAATTCCCTCTCCTCCATTTCACCAGGTAAATATTTATCTCAAATAGCAATCATTCCCTGTGAGATCAATCTAATCCATGCAATCTTAAGCAAACAGCAAAAGTCAAGAAAGACTAGCGGAAGGTCTCTCTGTCAAGGCCGTTCTGGTGACTCAGCAGTGAGCTGTGTTGTTTTGTCGAGTTTGAATATAGATCATAAACTTTCTCATGTCTCTGTTTGCCTGCCATGTTTGCCATTCATCCCTGCTTCATCTCAGTTTTGACCTAATGTGCCCTGATATGAACTGTCTGTCTTTGCTGTAATGTCGTAAACAATGATAGGTAATCTGTACATATGCTCGGACAAGAGCAGTGCTCGCAGTCTTGCACATTACCATGGATTATGTACTTGGCATGACAATGAAAGAAAAAAGTCATGCAAACATTTCATGATCCTAAATAATTAATATTTGATCAGTTGTCTTTCAATATTCTTCACTGACCAATGTCTTTCTGTATCTTGCAGATATGCTGCAATATTTTAACTGTAGCCCTTATTTGAGTTATAGTATCTTAAAATTGCAAAACTCTTGAGGTACCTTTGTAGTGCCATTTTTGCCTTGCATCCTTATTCTATCCAGGTTTGTCTGCATTCTCCGTGTCCTGTGATCACATTTTCATTAAAGTTGCATTTAATCTACTGTAATCTAATCTAAACAGCTCAGACTTTGGTAATTCTCTACCCCCACTTTGCTCATATCATGATTCAGTTTCCATGGTGTAAACTGCCTGACTGTGATAAACTTCATGGTCCCATGTACCGTCAGCCTTACCTGTACACCAGGGAGTCATCCTGGCTGCCATTGTACTGTATTTGGAACATCCTAATGCCTGGAATAGTCCTCTGGAAGTTGAACTTGATAAGCGCAGTTGATGATGTTGCCTCGGCTGTCACCACCCTCTTATCCACCCCGCCCTTCACGTCACCTGTGACGTTGCTCCCGTTGGCTCCACCTCGGGTTGATGTGGAAATGTCTGATGATCCTGGGTCAGGCTCCTGGATATTGTTTGTGTTGTTAGAGATGTGAGGGAGTTTTATTATAACCAGGTCCACTGTTTGGTGGGCTTCACCAGCAGGGTTGGAGGAGATGCAGGTGAAAGAACCAGTGTCTTTTACAGTACTGATGAGAATGTCTAGAGTCCCATTGTTGTACACCAAAGTTCTAGAGGAGTTAGATACCAGTTTTCCCTCTGGAGAGATCCAGTGGATGGCTGGCTCTGGGTCACCTCTTGCCTTACACCTTTAAGGAGTGACAATAGAAAGAATAGGGGAAAAAAAACAGAATAACTGTTCAGCAAAAGCAGGACATTGCTAGATGTTGTTGCTGGTGTCTGTCTACCATCCCTCCTGATCTAAATTAATGTCCAATGTCAACTTCCCTCACCCTTGAATTTAGGTTAGAAAAATTTTAAAACAGCATTTGATATTAGACAGAATTTTGTTGTGCATAGAGTGGTTAAAAAAATAGTACTCAGATTAAAGCAGAGATAGAAGAGAAGAAGGCAAGAGACAAGGAAAAAAGGAGTAGCAGTGTATCACTGGAAAAACAATACACTTGCACACTTTAGTTTGTTTCCTAGTTATCAAAATTTGTTTAACAATTACATTTATAGGTAGGCTATTTGGATGTCTCCGATTAGTTTTAGATATCTTGTTTTGCCCAATGACGAGTCCAAAAATCAAAGATTTTTTTGAAAATGAGGAAAATTTAGAAAATATCCACAGTAGGATCTGGAACCAGAGTTTCTATTGCTATTTTGTTTAAAAATTGTTTGGTAATTAAATTACTTCTGAATTAAAAAATATGACAATTTTCTCTCCTTTGACTAATTAATTACCCAACTAATTTGTTTTTCATTGTTATTAAAGCCAAAGCCAAAAATCTACACGTGTTGCTCATTTGTTTGTTTGTTGAGTTTTGAAGCATGTAAAGGGGGGGAAACAGGTCAGTGCAGAGTTAAGTCCTGTGCCAAGTGAGAGATGGGTTGTACAAAAAGAAGAATGACTCAATGGATGTTAAACACTGAAGAGCTTAAGACAAATTAGCCTTCTTTTTATACTCATTCTTACAGTGATCCTTTACTAGTTCATTCCCTTGTTTCAATACATTTCTTTGATCTTTCATCAATATTACCACCTAAAAATGCATTATCAATTACTAATTGTGTATCCTAAGACTTCCCTGGAATTCCTTTAGCAATTTTGTGCATTAAAATGGGAGAAATGTTAAATGGGTTGACTCTTCTAATGTCTATTTATACCTTATGTCTGAAGATCTCGAGACAGTTAATAAAACTCTTTTAAATATCCTACTTTATCTCATTGTCATAATATTTTTATATGTCCTGGTTGAGCTGGTCTCTGATGCCCAGACAAATAAGAAAAATCTGAATCTGAAACCTCAAAAACACATTGATTTTGACATTACAGGAAAAATACTTTCGTAGTTATTAAATGTTTCTTTATTTTTAAAAGAAACAAAATAATTTTAAGGCCCATCTGTGCCAAAGTGAAGACAGCATGTCTTATGAAAATCGTATTTTTTTAAATTGTATTTATTTATTTATTTATTTTTGTCCTTTCATCTTATCCCGTGAGTTCAGGGTCACCACAGTGGATCATTAGTCTGCATGTTGATGTGGAACAGTTTTTACGCCAGATGCCCTTCCTGACGCAACCCTCCCCAATTTCTACCGGGCTTGGACCGGCACTGCACAGCTGGGGTTGGGAATGGGCTGTTGGGGGTTTAGTGTCTTGCCCAGAGACACTTTGACATACTGTATAGCCTGGACCGGGGATCGCAATCTTATAAACAGTAAAAATAGGAAACCTGAAGAGATCTTGCCAACTTTCATCCAGGAATAGGGGAAGATTAATGGCGGTATACATGAAATGCAAAATAATTTATAGAAAATGTTTGATGGAAAAGTATGCAACCTGTATTCTTCAATAGAAAGGAATTTTAGCATTAAGGTAGACAGCTTGCAAGATTCACTGATGAGCTTGCTTAATGAGAGCAATGAGGTCTTAAAGGTGGAAATAGACAGGATGTTGAGATCAGGCGGCGGAAAGCATTGATGGATAAAGCTGGAAGGCAAACTACAAACATTATAATTTCTGGTCTAGAAGGCAAAAATACAAAGTAATGCTGAAAACTAGAGGTCACAGCCTGGATCTCATTGAAGCCAAATTGGGCTCTATTGAAGTACAGAGGTGCTAAGAAGAAAAAAGTAGACTCCAAAATCATATATGGAAAGGCTGGTGCATATGAATGTTTGCACGTAATAGTTTGTGACAAGCAAAGATGACCTGCTATGAACAGCCAGTGTGGAGTTGGTTTCTCTTGTGCATTGGAAAGTTAATAAAGTTGGACTTGGGATAATAGCTATAAACGCTAATTGTTAGATGATCGGATATTGTAATTTAATCATTATTACTATAAGAAAAATAATGTATGAAAGTATAGGTGTATAAACATGTATGTGTACATGTATGTTTATTGTATGAACAGCCATTTGGAGGCAATTTCATTAAAAGTAAATACTGTGTAGTTGAAATTTGACATACAATGTGTCAGTGCCTTCACAATATCACTGGGGATGGGCCACATAGAATAACGTTCTAATAAGTTTATTCATTCATTTATTCATTCATTCCTTATTTGAAAGCACAACATCTATTATAACTGGAAGTGTGTGACCAATATATATGCAAATGAAGTAATAATCATCTCTCAGACCTGTGATCTTGATTTAGTTTTGCCGTCCCTAAAATTTTAGTGATATTCCTGTCATGCGCTTCACTGACCAGTAGTGGGTGTCATGTATTCTTGAGTGCCTTGTAAATATAATGCAGGAAGAAAAACAAGGAGCATCTGTGTGGATATGAGCAGGGTGAAAAAACTTAATTATGACTCTTTACTGACTGCATGTATTTTTATTTTATTTTCACAATGTTACATGAGGATTGAAGTTAGTACCTGAGTGCGACTCTCTGTCCTTCAAGCACCCGCATCTCATGGGAGTATCTGGTGATGAGGGGGGGTTCACACAAGAACTCTTCTTCAGGAATGGACCAGAAGTATCTGCCAGAAAGGTGCTGGGGTGAGGCGCATGTCTCCAGGTCGTCCTCTCTGTTCAGCCTTCGCAGCCACAGTAACTCACAGTTACAGTGTAGAGGGTTTCCACCAAATGACAGTGCAAAGGAAGATGAGGTCAGGACCCCTGATGTGGCCAAGACCTGATTTGAAACAATGAAAGCATTATAAAACGTCAGTCATATAGTGGCCAAATAGTAAATGTTTGTTCTAAAGAGGTAAATGGTGCACATTTTGTCATCTATAAAGTAGGCATGAATTTGCTTCATTATATCACCAGCATCTTTTGAATGAAGCAGTTTGGTGCTTTTAATATATTTTGTCAAAGTAAAGTCTCTTGATGTATGAATAAAATGTTTTCCATAATTAAGTCGAAGCAGCGGTTTTGACTGTTGTCTATATAATGGCGGTTATGAGTTGTTAATTACTTCTGCACCTACCACTTTTACTGTAATTAGGGAACATCTACAGGACAAATGGTTGTGTTGTTTAAAGACCAACAAAAGCCATTTATGGATGAAGTAGTTTAGACAAAACACAGGACAGTGGTTCATTTCCCAAATCCAGTAACTGTCCAGTAACACTCACTTCTCCTACATTATTAAGTTAAAATTTTAAGCAAAATCCACAGAGATAAATAATGTAATTTACAAACTAACTTTGTTTCAGAGCTTTCGTGTTCTGGAGTGTGTTTTTATTAATGTGACAATGTGTCAAACAATACCTGTGCTCGCTGAAAAAGAGGGTCTGGTGGTAGCTTTTGGAGTTTATTAGAAGTGACGTCCAGTCGATTGAGTTTCTGTAGCAGGGAAAAGGTCCCCTCTGGAATGAAGTCCAACATATTGTGGTCTAAACTCAATGTATGGAGACTAGTCATTTTCTGCAGGAATAACAAAGAAAAATAGAAATATCGATTAGCTTTTTGAATTGTACGTTCTCTTTCTTTGTAATAAGTGAGATGGTGTGCTTGAGAAGTAAAAGATATGAGGATGTTTTACATTCTTAGGCTGGTGCACAATGTCCTTACTTTCTACTGTTTTATCTGTCACTTCATTCCTTGATGTACACTGGTGATATAAAGTTGTGAAATGCTAAAGTCTAATTACTTGATAACATCTTCTGAATGTAAAGCTGAACTGAAAACAAAGTCATCATACAGCAACTGAAGTGTTACTAGGTTTTTCTTATTACAGGATTTGGCTGTGACAATTAGATCACCTAAAACAACGAGTGTTGACTAGTAAAAACTGTCTGAAATTAATAAATGTATCAGGCTTTATAATTTATATATACTACTACTCCAAAGACCTATAAAGATCTCTTTATTTTAATTTCAAAAAGTAGCCAAAATGTTTTTGTGGCTTTTTGTATTGTAATAAGAATTTACTTTTTTCAAAGGAGTCTAGCCAAACAGATTTGAAAGGCTGCTGCAGTTCAGAAACATCCTGACCTGGATGGCCTCCCATGGAATAGAATCCAAGTTATTGTAACTGAGGTCTAATTCTTCCAGCGCCAGCAGGTCATTGAATGCTCCCTGGTGGATTAGTACCAGCTGGTTGTTGTTCAGAATCAGGTGGTGAAGCTTTGACATCCCACTGAATGTATCATTGCCTATCCTCGTCAAGCGGTTGCTGTGAGAGGTGGAAGATATAGAACTCTATTTCAGCATTCACTTTTTTGCAGCTACGGTGAAAAGGCAAAACCCTTAAATTCATGTATCATACCCTTTTCAGCTAATAGATCCATACCTGTTGAGATGTAGGGCTCTGAGGTTTTCCAGATCAGCAAAGGCATGAGGTGTGATGTAAGAAATGGTGTTTCTGGATAATGTTAGGTCCACTAGTCGTGTCATGTTTGCAAAATCTTTTCTCTTCACACTATGCAAACAAATAACAGTGAAATAAGACGGATTAGACAGTTATACAGTGTCACCTATGGCATGTCCTATAACACCAGCCTAGTTTAATAAAGCAACTTTTGAGTCACAAAAACAATTCCATCAAAAAAGAATTATGATGGAATTGAAGCCATCAGCGTAAATCTACATATACGCTGGATTTTTTTTTACATATTTCTAAATGGTGATGTTGCATGTCAAATACAGCAGACTTGAAAAATATGTTATCAAAAGATTCTTAAGCAAAAGAAGTACATTTAAGAACAATATTCATTCTAATTCACATATGGTATATTTTTGATCCTCTGCAGCTTACTCAATATTTGTGTGAATAGCTCTCTCCAAAGGTTGCAAACTAGAGGACTGAGGTACTAAAGTGGAATACTATCAGGAGACAGCCTTGAGCTGCTCCATTGACTACAAACTGACTATGACTTACTTGGAGGCCTGAAAGAATGTGATTTTTATATTATTTTTTTTTACACCCAAATGAGTTTTATTTCAATGTGATGCCAGAGGATAATATGCTCGTATTCCCATAAAAAGCACCCAGGGTGATGCAGCTCTGTCCAAAACTTCAGCATCTTAATCATCATTGCTGGAGAAGCTTCAGGGTTTGTTCCCCCAATGACATCATAGATCAGTTTTTCTGCTTCCGATTTTCAGGAAAATGTGTTCATTCTGCTAGTATTGCAGCTTCTTCAACAGAATACTAGATGCTGATTCTGTGTCAGTAGTAGTGGTATCATATATAACTATATTAAGTTATATATGATGTCAGGTATAACTAAATCTGATACATTTACATCTGATAAACTAACATATTTACATACTTATTTGAAACAGATGTTTGTTTACCAAGATAACTGTAATAGTAGCAATTTTAATAATAGCAACACAATCATAGCACTTATAGTATAGGATTGATTTGGGAGGGCACTCACACTATGTAGGGTCGCCTTGTATCATGCCCGAGCACAATTTTCACCCCCTCCCTGGTGTTTTGTGTTTGCAATCATGCTTGATCAGCACTGTGCCCAAGTCCAATAAACGGTGCCCTTGCACGGCACAGAGCGATCACAGTAGTCAAACAAACCAGACTTTGGGGGGTCAAAAGTGCTAAGGCACAGTACGACATGCCTAGTGTGAGTAAGCCCTATTAGTAGTCTCAATGCCATTATTTTTCTTTTTTTTTGTGACTGTTACCTTGTGACAAAGTTGTCAGCCAGTCGCAGCTCCACTGTATGCCTGTCAATGTTTGGCGGTACAAAGAGTAGACCTTTCTTGGCACAGAGGGTTGCCAGGTTGGGTGACAGGATCTGACACATGCAGCGCTTTGGGCAGATCTGTGCCCTTACTGCCATGGCAACTACCAGCATCACACAGAGCAACAGCCTCTCCATGGTTACCACCCCACCTGGACACAACACCTAAAAAAATGTAAAGAAATTGAACATTAAACAAATGTGTTTATTGCAATTGACCAGACAGTATATTGTCTAAGGCATAGTAAAAATTGACTATTAGAAATAAGCAAGAACATGACAACCAGAAATTATTTTATCATCTTCCCAATGTTCTGCCAATTTTTCAGTGTGCAGTAGAAAGAAAACACTGTGTATCACACTGTGTAACACTGTACACACTGTGACTTTATTGAATACAACTTTCTCATGCTACACTGGCCTAATAGACTACAACCACTGAACTTACTTCTAAATCAACTAAACTGTATGACACTTTGAATGTAGAGAGTTGTACTGAACTAAGTGCATTTAGTATATTATAGGTTGGATAAAAGTGCAGTATGTTGAAGACTAAGAACAGGCTCTTTGAGTGCAAGTCTATGTACAATGATGTAGTATGCATTAAGATGTGTCTATCAATAAATGACTCCTAAACTTAACACTTGGAATCTGATTATGATGAAGTTATTCTTAAGGAACAGGCATGACAAGATGAACCTAAAGACCTCTCACTTGAATCATCACCAAATTTTAGGCATCACTAATCAAACCAGGAGGTGTTTATTAAAGTCATTTATTGCTTAGCAGTGCATGTACACACATACGCACACATACCCAGTTGTCATTAGTAAGCAGTAAATCTTGTAGTTAATTAGGGACGGTTTAGAGAGAGAGAGAGAGAGCAGGGTGAGACAGGAAAGACAAGAAAGAAAATGCTCTTAATGCTCATTAATGACAACCTTGATTGGGGTTTGAAGGACATGGGAGAATCTGGACTAAAAGGATCACAATGCACATGCACTCACATTGGCATATACATAATAAAGCTCAGTGAGGCTAAAAGGAAAGTTGAGGTTTTTATTATATCAAAAACAAAAGCTTTTTTGGTGAGCTAAAGTTGGAGAGCTAGGGAATACACATGTCACACTTTCCACATTCAACCTTCAAACTGTTTATAAAGTCAACCTTTATATTTCAACAACAAAAAAAAAAAGAAAAATATGAATGATAGAATGGAACAATTGCAAATTATTTTATTAAATATGTACATACCTGCTTTTTAAAAATTGATTCAGCAGTTTAATAACATAGCAAATGACAATCCGCACTGATGCATGCCATTTATTAAGGACCACTGATTTTGCTTATTACCAATTTTTCAGTGGGTGTACAGTAAATGACAGATTATTGCTAATGATAAGGATTTACCACTTTAAGTGGGAAAAGGTCTGCTTATATAACTTTCACCCATTCACACACTGACTCACCAGGAGCAACCTGGGGTTCAATGTCTTGCCAAAGGACACTTCAACATAGCCAGGGCGAACCAGGATTCAAACCACCCACCCTGTGCTTCATGAGCGACTGCTCTACCAACTAAGCTACAGCCACCTACACTGTCACAAAACTCAACGAAAAGCTACTCTGTCACTGGCCCCAAGCCTATTTGTTCCCTACCAAAACAGAAAATCTTTATAAATGCCTCACATAGTTGCATCATAGCATCACAAACGATTCTGAAGGGGCTTTATAGACTGCAGTTACACATGGCTGAGATCAGTGCACAATGTGATCTTAACGCTAGTCATATCAATGTGCAATGTTATCCCAACATTTGATTCATATAATGGCTCCACATCCATTGGGATTATGTATAAACACTGTCAGTTTCCAAACGGGTTGTAATTTCTACTACAATGACCTCCAAAGCTGCCAAATGAAATATTTTTTTGACAGATTGGAAAAAAAGAGCTCTACAGCAGAACAGAATAAGGTATATCATGCTTTACATATACCTTTTTACTTTACTGTGCATGCCTACCAATAATGATACAAAAGAAATACCCATAAATTGCACTTAATTTCCACTGCAAGAGACACAAAAAGACTAGAGAGATGCAAAACAACCACAAAGATATAACAACTAATAAACATAAAAACAAAGCAGATTTAAAAAGGAAAAACTGAGAACAAAGTAACATCCAAAAACCGCAAAAAGAAACTACAAGCTTTGTACTAACAAACCCATAATAACCACAACTAACAATAAAGATGCACAATAACTGGTATGGGAGTATTTTATAAGACCCGGATTGTATTGCAGATATAAATATCATTAAAAAAAAAAAAAAAAAAATATATATATATATATATATATATATATATATATATATATATATATATATATATATATATATATAAATAATTGAATACAGGCTGCAGATAATTTGAACTAATTTTAAAATAATTTTAGTTTACATTTACTGAGCCTAGATATTGAAGCAGTCATTAAATGCTGTTCGGGCAAGATAGAGTAAATTCCCCATTCCTTTTTTTTATTTCTTCAAACTCAAGGCCTGGGAGCTTGACGGTCCTGCGCAGTATCTTAGCTGTTCCTAGGACTGCACTTCTGGACAAAGATCTCAGATGTTGCACAAGGAATATACTGGAGCTAATCTCAAAGTTTGGGGGTTACAGCCCCCAGAGTTCCAATTACCCCTTATACCACTTGGAAACCACTTGTGCCCTCACCTTCCACATCTTTTCTAACTCTTCTTTCAGCCCTTGGTATTTCTCAAGCTTCTCTTGTTCTTTCTTACTGATGTTGCTTGGGATCACTTGGGATTGCTACATATATAACTATGACCTTCTTCTTCTGTATTGCCACCACTATGTCCGATTGGGTGGCCATTATCAGTCTGTCATTCTGTATCTGGAAGCCCCACAGGATCCTCGCTTGGTGATTCTCAAACACCTTTTGAGGTCTTTACCTTTTTGACTTTGGGACCTCCAGCCTGTACACAGATGTTTCTGTACCCCAGGCCAGCCACTTGTTTGTGGCTGCTAGCATCCTGCCCCCTGCTGTTATGTGGTAGATTGTTTCAGGGGCATCTTTGCACAGCCTGCACCTGAAGTCCTGCCTGAAATGGTACATCCCGGCCTCTCCCAATCTTGTCCTGTTGCCAGGATTAGAGCCTCTGTGCTATCTTTCAATCCACTTTTGTCCAGCCCCTGGGAGAATTTTTCAATATATCTTTATGCACAGCCTGGATTTAGAGTGAACAAAGTGAGTTGACAAAATTGTCACTGATCACTTCTTCAGGAACCTCTGAGTCTAGTCTTGAGCTCTCGGTCGATAAAAATTGCTCATACCAATCAACCACAGTGTCCTACGTTCGAGTGCAGCTGGGCACCTTTGCTGCATGTCATACACCGTCTCTCCCCTATGCCTGTAAATAAAAAAACAAAACAAAAAACTAACGCGTATAGACGCACGTGACTAGAAAGACAAAACAGATACACATACAGGAATTTTTAGCTTTTTAAAAATATGATATCAATTCCCAAAATGAAAAATATTACCAGCCTTAGTCTTGTAATGAGGAATACAAATATAGTACCTGTCATGATTTAATGCTTTGATAAGTGTCAGGTGTCTGAACTTAGTACCATGACTTCTACAGTGGCAATCAGAGAAGTGTAGTATTTGTTTCAGTAATTGACACATTTCCTGTCATTATCTAAACTGAGTTGTGTTGCGCAATAACACTCTACTGCAGGTTAGTATAAGTGCTATATACTCATATTGTATCAAATCACTACCCAGGTCTGCCGTTCACGTTTGTCTAGTTGTGCGGTCCTCTCTCTATATAGGTCTTTCATTCGTCTGTGTAATTACTGAGCTGAAATCTGCTGTGATGTTCGGAGGTCATACAATCCCTGTTTTTCCTTCCCTTTCTATTTGAGTGCAAAGAAGGAAGAGCAGAAAGACAGAGCGGCAGCCAAACAGAGCACTAGATGACTCATATGCACTCGTGCTACATACACACAGAGAAAGCGAAAGAGAGTGCTCATGACCCTTGTGACACAAAAGCAGATATCAGCTCATTAATTACACTGAGAAATGACTGTAATGAGAGTGACTGAGTTAGAGAGACAGAGAAATGGAAAGGAAACGAGGGGGAATTATCAGAGACGGAGGGAAAAAAAGAGATCAGAGAATGAGCTAATTAAAATGAGTCCTGAGGTGTGAAGTGGGGTGGGGGGAACAAATTTCATTTAGCAAGAGGAGATGTAGGTAGGATAGATGATGTTGAAATTGGCAGTGGCTTTGGCTGTGCTGCTATAGGAAAGGTCGCATGAACCTTATATTGTATCACATATATAGAGATAAAATATATACAGAAATAAGCTCAATTTCACGCAAACATCTTTCCCCACTTAAGTTACAAACTCACTGTAGCTCGAGGTGACATGTAGGACCAGTGGGATCAAATGAAATGGTGAATTAAGCAAAGGGATTATGAGCAAGGAAGACAAATTAAGCTCTGTTTGTAGTGGTGTGTAAAATACGATTGTGCTTCACACATGTGTGCAGCCAGCTTTATCCACTTCTTTGAAAGCCTTCCACACTGACAATCCAGTTTCCCTGAAGGTCTTCCAAAAAGCCAGTCTCACCCCTGGCTTGATGAACAACTGGCTTCCTGGACAGCTGAAATGGATTCTCTACATGCTCCGTAAACTAAAACTGATCACAGGCATTTAAATCTCACAGGGGGGACAACTTGGCAGTTAAAAGGAACACAGACTCTTAAGGAGTTGTGATTTAAAATTTCTGTAGACTTATGTTACTTCTAAATATCTGTTTCGACACAGCTGATTACAGTAGCTAGGGATACACCCGAAATAACATTTTATAATGAATCATAAATTTCAAATTTATGAGCATAAGAATCCAGCAAGGTTGTTTTATTTTCCTGTGTTGTGCATCTGTGGTTTTTGTGGCCTTAACCTGGGTTTTATGCTTAAACGCATCAATAGAGCTATGTGTTGCACACACATAGCTCTGGGTATATGCAGAGATTACACAAATGATTCACCATCAGATCAATAGAGATGGAAGAGTTGTCCCAGTAAGGATTTACATTTAATTTGTCAGACAGTTGTCTCCACCTTTCTGCATCCAACCTTTCTTATCCAATTCTTAAGTGGGTTTGAAGAAGTGACATACTGTAACTGAATAACCGTATCCAGGATTAGAACATTCAGCATTACTCATTTGATCTTAAATGTGTTAAGCTACTTAGAAAGAATAGAGATACTGAGTTTCAATAAAACTGCTTACTCATTCTTTGGCACCTTTAATTGTGTATTGTAAACTGAACAGGAAATTAGAAAAGTGAAACCATTTTTATTTCTTACAATTTTACACATGAGCCTGTTTCATATATGAACTGCAGACCAGGTCAGAAGAAATTTACATTCTCACATACAACCCCTCCAGACAAAGTTAGGCAAATCTTGGGATTCCAGCACATGTGTGAGAGGGGCTACACTCCAGGGGCTATGCTTTATAACACCTATTGGGCTGATAGAGTTAACGGTTAATTTACCAATCATTAATCTGCATTTAACCTTAACTTGTCACATAAAGAGCTGAAAAAACTAATATGCTGTTAAAAAATGTAAAATTGGTTTAAGTTTTCAATCTTAAAGCAATTTTTGGTGAAAACTTTGGGTTAAGATATAAACTAGGGCACAGTTAAGAAAAGTAAGTCACAACTGAAAGTTAAGGTAAACGAAAGTCCATTTTATAATGGTATTTACATCCTATTGTTGTGAGCTGTATTTTCCATGTTAAGAACTTGTAGCCACCTTCTTTACAACATGATGGGTAATGTGGCATTAGAAATAGGGGGGCTACCCTGTCATCCTAAAGTGTTATCCATTGGCTTGCAGTGCTCTTTGCTGAGGAGTGTCAGTAGTTTACTATGGGACTTGAGTTGCAAAAATAGATTAGTCATGTCAGAGTTAGAAAAACACTTCGTATGTTGAAGTGTTCTCAGACAGTCTCAGAGTGCCGGGCTCTTGTTGAGGAGAACAACATTGTTTACTACTACATACTACTGTTGAAACATCTTAAAAATCTACACAAAATGGCACCCACAAGAGGTTTAAGTGACATAGAAAAGAAGATCATTACAGAGAAAAGATGTGATAACAGCCTCTCTCCCAGCATTTCTTTCTAGATTACAGAACAGATATTAGGATGGTGGTACAAAAGCAGAAGCTTATTTAAATTTCTCCTTCATTTGTCAGATGCTGGCCTGCTGGCTGCAGAAGAGTATTGTTATGTGGGATCATTTTCAGTCACTTGGCATGGAGTATTTGCTTTATGAAGTATAGTGACATACCACATCTACTACTACTACATTCTTGATAGAAATGTGAAGTTTAACAGTGTGTTTTTATCAAACTGTACAAATATATTAAAATTGGCTACATTTTCATCATTGTATTCATGTTTTACTTAAAGCATATTGCAATATAATTAGTTTTAATAGACTAAATAGCTTCATATACAAAATAATACATTGTGAAACCTCTGCTGCTATTCATTCATCCTTATTTAGAGGAAGAATAACAGGTTTAGTTTTGGTTCTGGAAATAAAACGAACAAACATACAATGTGTTCTTGATACAACTTATATACATACATACAAAAAAGTAATGGCATTTTTTGCAATTTTGTGGTTTTCTGCATAACTTGGTCATGGGATGTTATGTGATGTTCACCAAAATCACAAATATCAATAAACAGAATATCTTCTAAGATGATAAAACACTGTAGCTGTAGATTATACTTGCATAATGCAGGAGGAATTTTCTTTACAGAAAAGTGTCAGCTCAGCCATATTCTTAGGACATCTGGTGTGAACGGCTCTCAAGGTCAATCCACATTTTTCAGTAGTATTGTGGAGTACCAGGGTGGTCTTTGGCAAACTTCAAGAGTGCTGCAATATTTTTTGCAAAAAGGTGTGGCTCAGTGCGTAAGGCAGTCTATGGCTCAGGCACAGGGTCTATGGCTCTACAAGTCGAAGAGACCTTGGGCAAGACACTGAACTCAAAGTTAGGGGGTCAAGTGAGAACCTTGCATGGCATCCATTCTCAGTGAGCCTGAGCGTGTGCTTGAATGGGTGAATGACAAGAAACAATGTAAAGTACCTTAGAAAAAAGTGCTATATAAGATCAATGGTCTTTTCTGTGCTGTGCTGCCATGGATACCATACCTGTTCAATATTTTGCATATGGTTGACTCAAGTCTTTAGCTGTTATTTTAGACTTCTTTTCCAACCTTAAATGCTGTGCCACTTGAGAGATCTTGGCTGGATAGTGTGTCTATAAATATACAATGGGGCAAAAAAGTATTTAGTCAGCCACCGATTGTGCAAGTTCTCCCGCTTAAAATTATGACAGGTCTGTAATTTTCATCATAGGTAAACTTAAACTGTGAGAAAAAATGTGGGAAAAAAATCCAAGAAATCACATTGTAGGATTTTTAAAAAATGTATTTAGAAATTCCTGCGTAAAATAAGTATTTGCACCAGTATTTACACCACCACAGCCACGAGCAGGCCGTGGTGGTTGGGATGGAAACTGAGCTGTATATTGTTTATTCCATAAATTAACAAATATATTATTTCAAATTAAAATAGAAATGTGAACATCTGCATTACTTTGACAATATAATTTTATTGAAAGCTTTAGAACAGCTACTAAATTGACTGAATTGGTGCTTATGTTTTTCATTGCATGCCCTTCCACAGGACAAGGCTCAAAGCACAATCTTACAAATGTAATTTATGTGTTATCTAAATCTATGATGCACAACATACTATTTATTAAGTTAAATCATTTCTGTCAGGTCTAAATCCTGTGTTTTCACCACTCAGGACACATATTTTAATTCAAAGCATGGAGGAGATTATTGTATACTGCTGTTTCTGCTGGATAACCTTTTAGCTCCCCATTTTCATTTTTTTCAACTGAATTAATAGTTTACTTGGGATTCTGTGCCTTCAAGTATGTACCTTAGATGTTTGTACCAGCATCTAATGCATAACAAAAAAGCCCAAATGTCCAAACCACTTAACTAACCCGCTGCCTTTGTGTTCTCCTGCTTCCCCTCTTTGGCTCTGAAACACTGTGTCTACTGGAGTAAACCTTATGCTTAAGCTAATGGCTTTACCCACTTGAACAACAGAGGTCAGCAGCTGCCTAAATACATCACAATTACTCTTTATTCAATTAGTGCACTTTGAGACTGCTGCACAGAGCAAGCCCACAAACACACACACACACATGCACGCACACACGCACATACACACACACAGGCAAGCTCTAGAAATGCTGAACATGCCTATGCACATGCAGACAAGTATGGCAAGTTGTTTCACCATTTATTACATATCCCTGACATCTAACTTAAACTTCCTCTACTAGTTCCCACATTGTGCACACAAGTTATGGTTGTACACTAGTGTGCAACTTTGTCTTGCAAGTTAAAAACACGCTTACTAGTTCACTAGTTCAATAGTTAGAGCAGAAATGCATACTAGTCAACTAATGAAGACAAAAGCCTTACTAGTTAACTAATCTGTGTGGTTCCAAAGCTCCTATAACGAACTGAAACCTGCACGGGTGTTAACATATTAGGTAAACGTACCTCCCTGCCAGCAGGACTCTACTGAGAATGCAAGCAGGAAGGGCAAAAGGGGAGGGGGCGTCATATGAAAATCCCAGCCACACAAAGCTTAAAGTGCAGACACATATATGCCTAAAGCCTCTTTCACACATGGACTGGCATTCTAAAATGTTCCTGACTTAGTCAGAGGCAGTATGTGTAAGAATGCAAATGTCAGAGTAAAACACTCCCCAGGTTAACCGGACTTTATCCTGGGAGCCCTCTAGTCTGTATTATGTGCATGAGTGTGTGTGTGGAGCACACTGTTCTGTCCTGAATTGAAAGGAGAATATGAAGCTGGTTATTGGGTGGGTTTTAAGATGCTCGGCTCAGGTATACAAAACACAACATCTGTGCAAAACTACTTGTATCATGCATGCAAAAACTTTTCTTTATGCCATGATCACAACATCAGATTGTCACTGGATTCAACCAGGAGCAGCTGGTGATGTAAAAAAGGAAACTATCTCTAGACCTGGAAACATCTGGAAACCCAAGGTTAAATGTGTTTAAAGTAGCATAATCTCAGTAGGCTAGCCTATGGTTTTGAAAGTTTTTTTTTTTTCTTCTTCTTCAAATAAATAGTTCTGGTTTATTTCTGTTCTCCAAAGAGCAAGACAGAGCTGCAAACCTAGGCCTAACATTTCTGGAGTGCCTTACATAGTTGAGAAGTACTACGGAGTGTACTAGTGACTGTGTCAAATAAGCAAAAATAGTGATTCTGATTCAGTTAGCTGCAATGCACTTCACACTGAATTGAAAACTATTTCCCCTTTATAATGGAATTGGATTAAATGGATGGAATCAAACTAATCAAAGGCAGAAACAGTCAGCTGGGTGATTTATAGAAGTACACGATATGCCAGAAATAAGAGGTCAGTCTGATTGCAGTGGAATGAAAGAAGACATAAACCCACATACAGGCTTAAAACCTCTATACCAATTGATCACAACATTAAAACCACCAGTGCTATTAATGGTGTGGCTGATTGCTATATAAAGACATGCACCTGCAGAGAACTGACTTTGGATTCTGTTATAAACACACTCCTTCACATGATGTACATGACTGGGAATGAGAAACAGTGAAAGAGCAAGAAAGAAAAAGTGGAACATTGGGATCTTGGCAGTGAGAGCCTAACAGTAATACTCCAAGTGTCTGATTCAATGTCCTGTTGTGTAATTTCTGGTCTACAATGCTATTTTTGTACCATTACTTGACAGCACTATTTTTCAAAACACATCAGAGTAGCACTATTTTTCAAAATATGCCAGAGCATATCCATTACTGGCTATCTGATATCATGTTCACAAGAACATTTTCCATGCCATAACATTACTATCACTATCCCTCGAAAAATGCATCAGTGCTGCTAAAGAGCATGTGATGCAAAATGGTTTCTCAGCTCATTGTTTTATGTGGGATCAGGGCCTGGTGGTCCCATAAAAACACACAGCGTATCTTTTATCATGTAAAACTCATCGTATTTCATAGGCTTGGGTAAAAATCTAGAGCAATAAGCTGCTGCAACTGCACTACGCCATTTTAGCTATTATCCAGTACAGACAGAAGAGTATACTGTATGTCAGGTAAAAAAAAACAGATCAAAGCCTTGTCTTTTGCCGTGAGCTTTTTGGTAATATATATTTCCGCCTTGATTCATCAGTTATAAAAAACAAGACTATCAAACAGCACAACTGTTCTTGCTCAACAGTAGCAAGGTAAATTGTTCATCCATTTCTTGTGTTGTTGTTTACTTCAGACTGCATGATCTAATAAGTACTAATTACAAATACTAAACGCAATCAATTACACTGATCTTCTGCAATGTTTTTAACAGGCTTTATGTCTGCTGTGTTTATGTGTGTTAACTGGCTGTATAAAATAGATTCTTAGGTGCAGCATTCACTGCAGGTCTATCCTAGGTTACAGTGTAGTATAAGACTACTGAACCTTTTTGAAATGCAGCTGTCTCTTGATAGAAAGCAGTTTTTTTATTTTGGCATTAAGTATTTGTTTAAATAACACGTACAGTGCTGTTTGCAACACACAAACAAATCAATTGATGACTACAAGCCTAAAGGTGTTCTTTCAGATGTAAAGCAGAACAGAGTTTGTGTGAATGCACAATAGGTCAGTAGAAAGATGCGGACTGTAGCAAAGACAGGTCCAGTCCAATTTGAGCCATTCATTTTTTGATACCTGCTTTCCCTGGTCAGGGTTGCAGAGATCTGCTTGAATTGAGTAAGAAGCCCTGGAGAAACAGAAACTGAAAGCACAGACACACACAGAGTTCAGGTGTGGTGTTAAAAGCAAATTATTGGCTGTTTGCAGCAGCAACATACTCCTTTAGTAAAATTTGCCAGAACACAGAAATATAAAAATCAAACCCACTACCCTGTACTGATTAGTTTTAGAACATCATGAGAAAAAATAGGTGATATAAAAAAATTAGGAAGTGTTTCATTAACTAACCCATTAGCTTATTTAACCCATGTGCTTTCTGCAGCTTCAGTGCATCACACTTTTAATCCAAACAAAAAGGTCCAAGGTTTGTTTGCAAAAGTATCAACAAACCTGGCTCTTAGCAAGGTCTCACTGTGATCACACTGCTCTTATCCAACCAAACAAACCACTCCAGGTTTAAAATGACTGCAGCAAACCAAAAAGGTGTGAAAATGACTTAAGAGATATTGTTCCTCGTATCTGACACACAATACATTATCTAAAAATATGAAACCCAAAAAGGGCTTTCTTTAATGTAGTGTGTTTTCATTCTCTCAGAGGCATAGAAGTGTTTGATGGTAATAAAATGACACCATTTATTTCACTCTATCATCCAAACTGCCACAGTGCTTCGATACATTCTCCTGCCAGAAGCATAAAGACGAGGGCGCAATACATGTCCGTGTCAAAACAAACCATAATTCCATTAATCTATCCTGTCATTATAAATCTTATTTACACTAGAGGAAGTCAGGATTAGTGTTTTAGAGGATATAAACTCTACCTTGATATCCTCTATTGTAAAGTATATTTGGCAAAGACTTAAATTAGCTTTGGGTTTTGCCTAAAATATTTGCCTAAAATAGTGTTTAAGAGTATGTTGACCTACACATAACTATAGTAAATGGATGCTTATATATAGCTTAACAAGGTTGTTCTCATTCAAACATACACACTCACACACCGATCGTGGTGGCTGCCATGCAAAGGTGCTCACCCGACCGATCGGGAGCAACTTGGGGTTCAGCGTCTTTCCCAAGGACACTTCGACACAGTGACACAGTGTTCAACAAACTGGGTGTTTAAAGTATGCAAAACGTTAAGAAAGTATAGCAAAAATATGTTAGAGTCAGAATGTAGTTCTCAAGCAAAGTTACTGCAGTCAATAAAGGAAACCCATTAAAATGTCACAAAATCTAAAAAAAAAGTAATGTCCATAAAAGTTGGCTAAACTAAGGTGACTAACAAAAAAAAAAATGTAAAAAAAAATCAGAAAAAATACTATGAGACTACTACAAGGAGTTTATTTTTATAATGGGCTCTCTAGAGTGAAAAAAGTATTAATCATGAAGTGAGAAGAGGCAATGAATATTTTATTTAAGCAGACTAAATTG
Source organism: Channa maculata (assembly GCA_020496755.1). Lineage (NCBI taxonomy): Eukaryota > Metazoa > Chordata > Actinopteri > Anabantiformes > Channidae > Channa > Channa maculata. The sequence goes on along the minus strand of CM035600.1, from coordinate 28,247,821 downwards.
GGTCAGGCTGTTTTATATTAGAATATGACAGACAGATAGTGACAGTAATAGACTGAAGTACAGTAATAGAAAATAGATCAAAAAAGACTGACAGAAAAAGAGACAGGAACAGAAAAAAAAAATTGTCTCAATTCAAGTGTCAGGAAATTTATAAGACAACTTTTGAAATGTTACAAAATAACCTACATTATTAGCTGCACTGAGGATGATAAAACTCATCCTGGCACAGGGCTACTTCACAACATATGGATTGATTTATACTGTATGTTAACCATTCAGACTTGAAATGTAAAAAACATTTGCCTGTTGGCAATGTCTCTCAAAGAATTTACACATATTAAAACATCACTTGATACTGGTCATATTGCTTCAATGATATCAGTGTTAAAAATACAGTAACATTGACGTACTAAAGAGAGATGGAGCTAGTGTTGCAACATTAGCCTTCTGAGGCTTGTATCTGTCCACCTGCACAATATAGGTTCTATATTCAATATGCTTTTGCCTTAATTTTGGTCTCCACCAACTACGAAGCTGTTTAATTCTCCTCTGTGGGCGACTTTAGTGCAGGAAGGTAGAGCGCTCATCCACTAATGCCCCAGTTGTTGATTTGATCCCTGGCTCCTCTGGTCACATGCTGAAGTGACCTTGAGCAAGACACTGAACCCCAACTTAGTTGCTCCTGTTGAGAGTTGGCCAGCTGCATAGCAGCTCCCCCATCGGTTTGAGAGCGTGTGTGATTGTGAGTGCGAATGGGTGACTGACAAGCAGTGTAAAGCACTTTGAGTGCCAATAGGTAAAAAAGCGCTATATAAGTGCAGACCATTTATCATTTCCCATTCACTGTGGTCACTACATAGATGCAATACTAGTCTCTACACTAGTATTATAGGAAGACATCTTTTTTGCTACCTGGTAACTAAATGTAGCTGTTTTTGGTCTGCCAAATGAAATATCTGGCTTCTTAGCTGTTAAAGCCTTTACTCTATTCACAAACTAATTGTTAACTATTGTTGTTTGCCAATTAGCAGGGAAGTTATTACCATTTTAACATATCTTCCTATGCACTTAAATCTCTTAAAAAAAAATAAAACAAAAAAAAAAAAATCCTTTTTTCTCTTTCTCGCACATCTTGTGAACTGTGAACACACTCACTTGTAAGTCGCTTTGGATAAAAGCGTCTGCTAAATGACTAAATGTAAATGTACATTTTTTTATCAACATAATAACCCCGTTACATAATTTACCCCACTAATATTCCCACTGCTATTAAGGAGATGTAAATTTAGTTTTTTAATGCCCCTGAAAAATCTTACTTATCGGTAAGGATTCAGCACCTATTCCTCAGACTAAAACAATGTCTATTAGAAATTCAGATTTTTTTTTTTAATTGAAAACTTGCAGTAACCAGATGGGTACCGACATAAAGCATAAGGCTTGATCAACTGAGCACCACAAAGCAAAACAGAGATTATAAAGACACAAACACACTCACTCAGGTGTGATCTGCTTGATTGGAAGCTAATCTTTTCTCAGACTGGACCAATCGGAGCACAGATGGTTAGCTCTGTGGTTCTCCCTTATGGGGACATCTCTCTGTAGAATGGATAAAAATAGAAACTTACATTAAAATTAACAGCAAAAACATTAAATAACACACCAAAACATATGTGGCATAAATAAACTACTTTTTAAAATTCTGATAGCTATACCTTGCCACCAAATGGGAGATTTATTATTATTTCACGACTAATGTTTGCACTTCTTTTTTGGGGGGGGTGGAGGGCATGATGATTCTTAAAGTAGAATCTGCACAGATGTTTTAGCACTGACAGTCTAAATATTTGACAGATCAATAAGGAAAACGTATGCCTTATTTTCCTTTCCTTTTTCTTTGCTTTCTCTCCTTTGGAGTGTAGGTAGCACACAACGTTGCAGATATGTGACTTTCTGTATACACAATAGCTTCACTAGCTTTGGAAACCGTTCACCCCCCAACAACTAAATTTTAGTCACGTTACATTCTGCTGAATATTTTAGTTTTGAGTTTGAATAAGTGCATATGGTTCTATCCTAAACTGCAATGTTTTTTGTAGAGACAAAAGTTTTTTGTTTGAGACAAAAGTCAAATTAAAAATCTTACAGTAGAAACATCACCAGCAGAACGTTTTGCTCTAACAAAGATGTTTAGTAACGGACGATCAGAAGCAGAGCAGTGATTATAAAGACACACACATAGCCATAGGTCAGGTTGTTGTGATCTGCTTGATTGGAAGTTAGCCTCCTCTCAGGCTGGATCAATCAAAAGAAAGTTGGCTAACACTGTCTGATTCACCCCCATGCAGACAAATCATGTCTGTAAAATGGGCAAACAGAAACAATAAATAATACATCTAAACACTCCAAGACACTTTCTGAATGCATTGACTCACAGCCACATTTTTTCTTCTTTACTAGTGGCCATGTGGAGGCACTGCAGTGTCTCCATATGGCCTGTGGGCTCGTTACTCGCCTCCCCATTGAAAACCTGCCCAATCGTGTGGGGAGTTTAACGTCTGACATTGTGTGGCACTGTTTAAATAACAAACCCGCTGCGTACATCACAGTTGATATGCATTTGAAATTCATAATTAATTAGCCATTTGTGTATGTCAGCACAGTTATGTTACACTGGGAATGTCTCTGTCATGCCTATAAATCACATTTGATTTGAATGGATGAAGAAAGAGAGCAGGAAAAGAGGGAGCTAGAGAAAGGTGGGAGGATGACAAACATTTTCCATCATCATCCTCGAGGCAAGAGGAGGATGTGTGCTTACATAAGAATACACACACAAAAATCAGCACACATATGCATCTCCACATATGCACACACACACAGACCTCATTTTTGTTTGTCTATATGCAGATCTTTAAATGGGGATGGCCTATGGAGCAAAGTATTGTGGGAGGGCCTGGCAAACACATTATAGCATTAGCTTTTAATGATACATTGTTGGTTCACATATGTGTTTGTGTGTGGTGTCTGAAAATAGCCATTTGGAGAGAGAGAGAAGAACAAGGAATGTGAAAGGGTAAATCTCTGTCTCTCATCTATGCACGTATATATCTTTCATCTTTCCTTCTACTGCACTGCACAGGCACATTTCACAGCAGAGATAGTAGATGAGGAAGGGATTGATTACAGTTGAAATGCTAACCAACAAACAGTCATCTTTCATCTTCCAAACAATTAAAAATAAAACAGTAGGAATTCTCTCATGGGGACCAGAGCATGGCAAATTTCACTGAAAGGATATTTCTCACAGGAGGAGCTCTCCCATCTTCATCTCCCCAGCCCACTGCTTTGCCCCTCACATCCTAACCATTGACTTCTTTTTTGTGCTGGTGTGGAAGCAATCAAACAGCTAGGACCCATGGAGGACATTCCCCAGCAGACCCAGCATCTGAATGTTACTTCGATTGTGAAGTATTGGAATATTTCTGCCTAATTTCCACTTGAAAGTAGATCCAACCAGATATTCTATTTGTTCAGATGATGCCAATGGGTCTGGCTATTTGAAACTAGCACTGTCTTCCAGAACTGCAAACATGATCATGTTTTAGCTGGAAAAAATTATCAGTGGATGACTTAGTTCTGATCCAACGTATATTTTAAATCAAGGAAGCAATACATTTAGTAACGAATAAGCCAGTTGGAAAGAGTTTTGTGGGAGTATAAACCACAGGACTATTGCACAAAGAAACAAAATACTCCACATCAAGCCAGCTAATAAGGTTTTTGTGATTTCTTTTAGGTTTTCACAATCAGAATTAGAAATACTTTATTACCAGTGAGTAGAAGCCAGTCTCTTTGCTCCCTCTGCCATGTTGTGCCCAATACTGACAATACCGAGCTAGCTTCTTTTACATGCTGCTGTAAAGCATATAGGAACACCGGACATTTAACAAATTGTCCAGAGTTCATAGATGCATTTCATGCAGCAGGTGATCGGTGCGTGTCAGAAGCATTTTCAAGACTCTGCACATACAGTATAGGAGACATAACATAAAAAGTAGGATGCAGGAAGGTGTTTTGTTTACAGCAAACAGAAAAAAAGGGCGCCATTGCAGTCAACTAATAGAAATGTCATCAAGACCCCTTTGCTTGCCTTAAATCCTCCTGACAATTTGGGATAGAGCAGTGTGCTACACACATGGGTTCACTCTAATAATACAGAAACTTTACAAGTGGGCTCGCAGGAAAAAGTCCTGATAATCTCAGGAGACTCTTACTAGGACATTTGCTTTTCACATACGGCCACCCTGTGGAATTTCAGGATTCCAGAAAGAGGCTCAAGTGACATAGAGCAACAATAGAGGATCTGAGCACACATCATGATTCTTTCTTAAAAGAAAATGTTTTAATACTGGGGCACAATAAAAAAATCCAATCATAATACAATTACTTTCCCCACAAAAACGTAGTGTTTTAAGGAGACAACGTTGTTGCAACTATACCGATGCTTGTAGTAAATTTCATAGAGAACAAATTTATTATAAGCACCATGGCATACATCTCACAATATGTAACATAATAACCTTTTTCTAATCTGGTTCATCTAGGAATTCTGCTTGCAATGTTGAACTTAAATACATCAAGTACATCATTTTCAAGACATTGAAAATGTCATTACTAACTGTGCAGTTCATTCATATAAGCTGACTGCTTGGTGCTAGGAGGGACATTTAAGTCTTTTGGTTGCAACTTACATTACAAAAGGTAATAAAAATCTCTGTTGGAGGTGTCAGATAGAATAAGAAAGCAACCTCTTTTGGCTTTTCTAAACTGCATCATTATTTTATACCCACTGCACTCATTACATTTTACAACATTCAAGGGCAATTCCATCAGGAAGAGGGTTGGTTGGTCCTAAATTAATTCTGCAGCATGACAATGACCTCAGATATACCAAATTAAAAGGCACATTGGCAGACAACTATATTTAGCCGAAATCCTTTATTGATGTGCAACTCCAGTATATTGTTTCAGTTTACTTGCTCCATTATTTTCTGCAGATAGTTCTTTTCTGGGATTTTTAGTTCCTTTCTAAGGGAGCTCATCAGTTTCATCCAATACAGTTAAGAAAATGCTAAATAACCCAAAAGCCGAACCTAGGGCAAAGTAATAAAAAAATTAAAATAAAAATCTGATAAAATGCAATAAATAAAATCATGCGAACCACTTGCTGCACCACCACCTGCTGCATGTTAAGTCCATTGTTTTGATGGCATGGTAGTAACTGAAGGCAAGTCAGATAAGCATAACTTTAGCATGAACAGCAGCATGAAAATATGAAGGTGAGGGAGACATGTTCCTCCTATGCCTAGTCAAATGTTGCCTTTGAATGAGTCGTTTACATTGGAACTTACATTGGAACTAACAACATTGTTCTGGCTTATTAGCACCTCCTTGTGCAGTTCCTTTGCTAGAGCACAATAGGAATGGACTACCATTACATTTGCACAACATAGTAATTAAAGCTTTTATTTTTTTTATGTATAGTCATTACTTTGAAACTAATGGGCAGTAATTTATCTTAAATGCCTATAGGGTAAGTCAATCAGAAACAATATTGACAGCCCAGTCAATAGGATGGAGCACTGACTGCTATTGACAGAAGGCTTGCTGATTAGCAGTGTCTTAAAAAGTGACTTAAAAGGGGTCAGTGACTTGTATCATCAAGCAATTGTAAAAAAAAAAATAAAGATGTAACCTTTCAGTGAAACTATCTGGAATAAAAAGGTTTAAAACAAGTCATATGTATTTCGCTCGATTACTCTACTTTATGTAATACTCCCCCTACAATATCCACTCCTTGGACTTAAATGCTTGTAATGTTGGTGACCTGGGGATGAAATCATTCTGTCAAAAACATTACTTTCCAGAGTCCCATGGCACTGACAGCACATGTGCTAGACAATTAGCTACTAAATTAGCCGTTAGTCTATAATTTCACACTGTGAAGATATTTACTGTTCATTTCCATATGTGTTCCCCAAACATAGAATATAGTTTTGCAGGCCTCATGTGAGTTTATTAGGGACACCTACAGCTAAAAGGTGATGGTGTTCAGTTTTATTTGAAAGTGTATAAAAGGCACTGTGTACTGCACCTTCAATCCCCCAGAAGAGTGTTTTCACTGCTACCAAATAAATGCCTACAATATTAATTAAAATGCACAGCTAAAATACAAAGACTAGAAGGATTTTTTGTGCTTGAGTTAATCATAGATTCCTCAATGGGACCTACTCCTAACGCATACTGTCATTATCTAAATGCCTAAATAAATGTTTTTTAGATCTTTTTCCCCTGTGAATGTAGCTGAAGGATGTACTTTTTAACTGCTCAAGTTTAAAACAGAGTATGGTAGCTGCTGGTTCCAGGTCTGCCCAAAGAGAATGGTAGGCTACAACTACGCGTGCAAGCTCTATGTCACAGGTAACAGTGTATTTGTGCATGCATGTGTGTGTGTTTGTATGAGAGAGTGGGCTTGGTTAAATAATTTAAACTGATCCAAACATGAGCAACAGTCCTGCATTATTTAAAAGCTATACATTTAACACACAGACACACACACAGACACACACACATGCACAGCAGACGGCAGCTTACAGAAACAAAGGAGAAAATAAAGTCAAAAAGAAACAGTAAAGTACATGACCAGAAAAAAAAAAAGACTAGCTACACTTTGAAGAAAATATTTCTAAACTTGCATACGCCTTGTTTTCAGTGTTTACCTGGCTCCTCAGCGTCCCATCTTGTCATATCAATGAAAATAGTTCATCAAAATGAACTCGGGCACATGTTTTTACATAAAATCCATGTATGTACCACACTGCCTTCCAGGCAAGTCTGTGGTCAAGGTACTCTTGAGAAAAGAATTTACAGACTTGCTCAAGGGCCCTGGCTGCTCCACTGGGCCAAAGGAGTCTGGGATTGAATGCACATTTGCCTTTATATATTTATGTCAAATCCCTAAAACCCTCATGTGGCTTAAAAAAACCAAAAGTCCATATATTACATAAGTTGAGTTGTACATTCATTATGTAAAAATGTTATGTGCTATCTATTGCAAATTTTTACATTTATCTTATATTTTACATAAACACATCAACCTTACCTATGTCAAGCAATTTTCTATGCCAAACTCTTTATATCAAGTAGATCGTCATCGGCCTATTATGTCAAAGCACAGAGAACAAGGCTACAAACACATATGCACAGTCCTATAAAATATATTCAACCCCCTTGAAACATTATTGTAACATCTTGTCTTTAAACCATTTGTGCATAGCTTTGTTTGTATGCTTGGGGCCATTGTCTTGCTGGAAAACAAATCTTTTCCTAAGTGAAAGTTCTCTTGCAGACTCTATTACATTTTCCTCCAGGATTTCCCCTAATTTTGCTGCGTTCATTTACCCTCTACCTTTACAAGCCTTTCAGGGCCTGCTGCAGAGAAGCAGTACAGTATGTTTATGTGAAACACTGCATCTAGCCTAATGACCAAGCCTGATGACATCATTCTGAAGCGCATAGGGCACATGCAAATGGACCTACAATATATTACATCACTGTTGATACTCAAGAAATCCTTTATGCATAATGATTTCCTTACAAAAACATTTTATGGATCATGCACCATTTTGCACCTGGCTTGAATTGAAATGAACTAGAAGAAGATGAAGATGTGAAACATGTTTCGGGTTTTGGGTAAATGTGGGTAACAATTTAGACAATGTAGCAAATTTCCTTAACTTCTTTGTGATGCACTCTGGGATGAATTTCTTAATGAAATTTTTTTAGGGAGTAACATTTATCATTCATTGTTGCTGTTTAACTCTTATTGAATATAAATAAGTTTTATTAAATACAAATGGTAAATCTGGAAAAGCTGAAGTTGGAAAGATTCGAGTTTGTGGTTTCCTCAAAATAGAGCTTGTTATTTTCTTCTTAGTTCTGTTTTGTGAGGTGTGTGTTTTTATCTCATTATATGTCCGTTTCTTTCTGTAGTGGTCTTTGGGTCAGGCGGCAGATGTGAGAGTTTCACACCATTAGGAGGGAAATTATATAAATGAGTGTATTCAATTGTGTGCGTTCTGATACAGTCAACTCCACACATATAGGAACTTAGTTACAAATGTCTTTGAAGTACTCATGTCATCTTCAGTGTGTGCTTGTGTTTGTTTTTGTGTGTGTGTGTGTGTGTGTGTGTGTGTGTGTGTGTGTGTGTGTGCGTGTAGGCATTTGCTAAATTGATATAGGCATTGGCTAATCACCAGTATCTAGGTTAAATACAGATCACTATTGAATGTGTGTGTGTGTGCGTGTGTGTGTGCCTATTTGCATGTGTGCACACATCCACACTATAAGTAGGCTAAATACAGCTTGTGTTAGTGTGTGTGTGCATGGTGTGTTTATACGTGTGTAGATTAGCCCCTGTATACCTGCACAATATAATAAGTGGTCACTGCATGATGTGCAGGAGTGTGACTAATCTAAATTTATCCATCAAAAGCTACTTGTCACTTCACAGTCAGAATCATATGCTGGCTACCATGAAGGATGACACGTGTAAAATATTAAAAAGCTACAAAAAAAGCCATTACTCTGTGATATATTATATAAGATTCTATCCGTTAATGTTTTCTATAAATGTTTTCCCACAATAAAATAAAATAATTTTATGACCATTTATTGTACTATGAAACAATCATTTCTAAGTTCTAATTTTGTAATTTATTTATTAACAGAGTGATAATGAAAATAACATATCTGCTGGTGTGTTGAAAGGAAAGGTTTGGTATTTGTGAAGATTGTTATAATACAATATTAACATCCAAATTTGTATGTGACAGTTTTTACTCCCGTTGTCTCCTTCCTATAAACACGCTATAGCAAATTCAACCCAGTGCACCATTTGACTATAATTGGAGCCAAAATGAACAGCCCTTGTATTGTGTAAGAATGTTTAGCGGAGACTAATTTGAAAATTCATTCTGTAGACCTGAAAGGGCAACAATTATTTGTAGACTGTTTGTATAAAGGATTCCCTTCAAAGGAGCACTCGATAAAATGTGAGTATTACAAAGTTATAGCACAATGATTGTCATAATGCTTGAGTTGAAGGTAACTTCTATTGCATTACAACTACCATGCTATGCAACAATGCATATGGTGCAGGGGTCACCAACCTTTTGGAAACTGAGAGCTACATCTTGGGCACCAATTAATGCGAATGGCTACCAGTTTGATACACACTTTTGAAATAACAAATTTGCTTAAGTTTCACAATAATTATCAACAATGATTTAACAAGGTAGGAAACAGATAAATATCAATATGCAACACTTTATTTCTATAAATCTCTGCAAGTATTTACATTTTCAAATGATCACTTCTACAACATTTTCACTAGCAACTAACAATTTTTAACACATCATGCACTACGTCGCACCATGTTTGTACAGATTATCAATTATGTAACATACAAAATCAGATTCAGATTTTACTGAAATTATCACCAAATCTACAGCATTTTTAACAAAATTATCATATCCTAAATTTAACACGTTTTTCACGATTTTTCAATAAGTGAATTGAGCTTTGCCATGGCACTGCCATGTTGCCCCTGAGAACATCTGGTATCTGTTTCTTTGTTAGTGGGAAGCCTGGCATTGCATGCTGTTCACCAGTGTACTGTAATCTGGGGTGTAACTTGAAACTGCAACTCTGAGCGAGTCTTGCAGATGTGCATCAGTGAGGCGTGTTCTGTTTGTTCTTGATGAAGTTCATGTCAGAAAAGGCTGATTAACAAAGGCTGAACCAAACAGGCTGGCAACCATCATAGCTTCTGTGCATACACCACTGTACTTTTCTGTATCAACAACGCACTAAAAGTTTGGTGCAGTCTGATAGGCTTTGAGGTGGAGGTCATTTTGCAGTGTTACAATTTCGATTTCCACCTGTCCAGCGTCTAAGCTGAACGTTGCACTTAGTTGCTCAGCAATGCATGTTGCGGCCACGTTAATGAAAGGATTGGAAATGAACGACACACATGGCTCAAGCTGATCAAGATCACAAAACCTGTTCTCAAACTCTTGCCCAAGTCTATTTATGACTTGAGAGTGCTTTTCTGCAACTTTGTCAAAGGTCTCAGATGCAGAAGCATTGTCTTTCAGCTCCATCTGAACAGAGGGAAAGCGCAGCACCGTTTTTCTCTGTAAATGCACGAAGAAAAAATGTTCATCTGGCCTTTAATGCACTTATCATGTCAGTAACAGTCTTACCTTTGCCTTGCAGCTCACAGTTCAAATGGTTCAGTTTCCCAGTAATGTCTGTTAAAAATGCAAGGTCAAGTGTCCACTCAGTGACCTCCAGCAGAGAGGTGTCCTCGCCTTTGGACTGCATGAACTCTTTGATCCCACCCAAGTGACAAAAAACGAAGCAAAATTTGTCCCCTGCTGAGCCATCGGATTTCCGCGTGTAGTAGCAGGTCCCCATATTCAACTGATAGCTCCTCCAATAGCACCTTGAATGCTCCGTGCTGTTTAGCTCTGAAGCAGATGATGTTGATGATCTTCACAACGGGAGTCGTGACGTTCCCAAAGCCAATCACCTTTGCACATAACGCCTGCTGGTGAATGATGCAGTGGTAGTTGTCTTTAGGGGCCGTAGTGTCAGAAGTTCTTCTTTTGTGGAGAAATCATCAAACACCATCCGGATAAAGACCATCAGCTGCTCTGTACTGCTGCTGTCCACGACTCCTCACACTGGATACTGAACCACCTGCACCAGATCAGCTGCACCAGATCCTGGTCCAGCTGATCGATCAAGTTCTGTTCTGACCATTGTAGATTCCCCCAGTTGGACATCGGAGAGAGTGGAGATCACATCGGTTCCACATTTCTCGTCTTGAAGCACAGTTTTTATCGTCATTGCTTCTTTGAAAACCTCCCCATCTGAAAATGCCTTCTGTTTCTTAATCAAGTAATGTGCAGCTCTAAATGAGGCTTTGGTTGCTTTTTGGGAGTTTATCACTCGTCTTGTGAAAAAAACTGCTGTTTGCACAAACCTGCATTTAACTCGTGGGCTTTTTCGCTCGTGGTGCGCTGCCTGGTGGGTAGTTAGCATGGTAGCTTGTGTGACATGTCTTGAAATGTCTCTCCACATTATGCCGCTTTGCCATCGCCACTATCCCCCCGCAAATGAGACACACGCAGGAATCTTTCACAGTGGTAAAAAAGAACTCTTCCTCCCATTCAATGTGAAAATTATATGTTTTCTATCTTTTTCTGCCATGTTTTCGGGGGTAAATACCTCCACTCCTTCACTGCGCGCACTAGCTGATCTCCATGGCAACGAGACTCAAACACCATCCGGATAAAGAGTCATGTGGGTGACTCATGCGGTCCTTGCGGGTTGGTAACCCCTGGTCTAGTGCATGTGCCATTGAAGTTACAAAAGCCACATCTTCTTCAGTTCAGACAAATATAGAAGGACAATGGAGATCGGTGTTGGAATGCATCTAAGTAGATTTACTCAAGTACATGTACTTCTAATAGTACTTTATACTATTATTAAACATATTTTTTGCCTTAAATAGAATGGATAAAAACCTAAACCTACTACAGATATAAAATACTTCTGAATCCTGAATGCCATCAGGATTGTTACTCACTTAAAGACCGCCACTGTCTGCTGAACTACTGTAGCCCCAAGATTAGACTGCAGACGTTTCAGAGAATGTAGTTTAGATGCCTAGTGGTAGATTCCTAGATTAAGCTGTTCATGCTGATACAGAAGAGGCACATTTGTCTGTCTCCCAGGCCTCATGGTATCATTAGTAGTGGATTTACTGCAAACATGCTCCTGGGATCTGGGAGTCATCTTGAACTGTCCTCTACAAGCCATGGTGGTTGCCTCCAAGGTATTGGGGTTAGCCCAAAACTCCTGGGAGAGGGCAGACAAAACTGGCAGAGAACATGTGGTGGAGTCAGTAATGCATATGCATTTGGCAGATCACTCCCTAACAGAGTAGGAATCATTGCACCAAGGACTGGGCAAGATGTACCAAGGATTAATTCAGTGAATCACTGCCCTGCTGCATTGTGCTTTACTGTGCTGACATTCTAACACCTCTAGTCTCAAAATGTACTAGTAAAGTTGGTAAATGGAGTTTCACTATCTTATATAGGAATCTAGGATACACATAGAGTGCATTCATAAAGTTGTTACTTTCACCTTTTTGAGTTTTCTTCTGTTGCTAGTACTGTTGTTGAAATTCTTTATTCTCTAATTAATCTACACTCAAAACCCCGTAATGACAAAGTGAAAACAAGATTTCAGCAATGTCTATAAATGAATTAAAATAAAATAAAAAAATAAAATATCACATTGGCCTAAGTATCCAGACCCTTTGCTCAGACATTTGTAGAAGCACCTTTGGCAGCAATTACAGCCTCAAGTCTATTATACTACATCTATATATTCTACATATGTAGTATGTCGCGACAAGGTTTGCACACATGCCATTCCTCTTTGCAAATCCTCTCAAGCTCAGTCAGGTTGGGGGGTTTCTATGGTCTCTATGAGGTCTCTATGGAGAGGTGGGTGCCTTTCTATCTCAAACCAATGTAATTTACCCCAGGTGGACTCCAGTCAAGGTGTAGAAACATCTCAGCAATAATCAAGAGGCATTTCTCAATTTGTTGGAAAGGTTCTGAATACTTAGTGATATTTCAGGTATTCCTTTTTTATTCATTCATTTCTTTTCACTTATAGGGTACTGAGTGGATTAATGAGAAAAGAAAAAATCATTTGAAGGATTGTAGTATCAGGCAGTAACATAACAAAACTGAAAAAAGTGAGGGGGGTCTGCAAATGCACTGTTTCTGAATGCACTGTAGCCCATTTTTGGCCCAAGACGTTAAACCCTTTCTCTCTTAACAGTAGAAGAAAGTTTAAACAAGAATTTGGTAAATGTGTTCCATATAAATGTCAAGCAAACAAGGAATTTAAAATAGGCAACAATTAACAGGCCAAGTACGGAGATGCCCATGGACAGTTAAGGCTTCTGATCTCATTAATATTCATGAGTACCATATGAAGCTTTTGGGTTACAAAACAAAATAGTGTGATATTAACTGTAATTAAAAATGAGAACCTGAAATGTGGTTTTACCACCCACTATATCAGTTTGAATGCTTACCAGATAAGAATGCCAGAAATTTTTTGGATTTCATTTGTCTCAAGTATCAAGTAATCTTATAATTATATTATAGATTAATCTGTATGTTTATCTGCTTATCTGCAAGTACCACAATACTGTTATCAGTAAAGTAATATAAATAGTACATGAAATACAGAGTACTCTGTGCAGATTGATTACTGACTATACTGAATGTTTTCATATTGACTGACTAATCTGTCTGTATATTGTACTAGTCTCTAGTCTGTGCTGACAGTCGTTCAAGAAGAACACCACACACACACACACACACACACACACACACACACAAAAACCCACTGGTCATTAAGTAGGCGTAGGCAGCACAATTCCAGCTGTGGGAGTTGACAACATATTTCTCCAATGAGCCCAGTCATCTATGTCCATATTTGGACAAAACAGCAGCACGCTTCCTGTCTAAGTGTTCCACATACATCAGCAGGTAACAATGGAATCATGGGACAGATGCATGGAGAGGAAAGGACAGAGAGAATAAAGAGGAATTCATAAATGCAGTGAAACATTAACCAATCGAATCTCACTGTTTTAATCATACATCTGTGGGTTTGTGTTTATCTACGATCATATTTATGTTTGTAAATCACAAACTAAGGAGTACACAACTTGTGATCTATCTTTATTTTGATGTAATGATTGTCATTATAAAGACACGTCATGTTCAGCTCACAGCAGAATGTGACGGGTTGAGAGCTGAAAGGGAGACACAGCAGTTTAAATGATGTTTTATAAGGCACAGTACTTAATCTGCAATTAACCAAAATTGCAATTTTGAAGCATTTAAAGTTTAGCGTGACATATGTCTATTTATTTACACATTGTTTTCAATGTTTAAAATTAAATTATCTAAGTGATAGGAAATTGTATGGATACAAAACATGTGTGCTGTCTCATTACTCAGACAAATCCATTGTCGGCAATTTAAATAAATCACATTTTAAATGTCTGTCTTTTATTGATTTTTAAAAGTTTAAAAACATCCTTCTTATATTTTATTTAACTCTCCTCATTAAAGTATTATTCTGATATGATGTCTTTTTTTTTAAATAACATTTGCACCTTGATGCTCATATGGTTGTTTTTTAATATTGAATCAATCTAGTGCCAGAAAAGAATAAAGAGGAACAAAGCACATCCATCTATCCATTATCTGTAAGCACTTATGCTATTAGGGTTGCGGGGGCTGGAGCCTATCCCAGCTGTCATAAGGTGAGAGGCAGAGTACACCCTGGACAGGTCGGTAGTCTATCTCACGGCCACCACAGAGAGACATACACAGACAGACAACCATTCATACCTACAAGCAAGTACAACATACAGCATGTAAACTCCACATAAAAAGGCCACGGTCTGCCTGGCTGCGAACCCTCAACCTTCTATCTAGGTGGCACAGCTGGAATAAAGCACATGTGGTGCACTATTGTTATTGAAATTAATGATATTGTACATGTATCCAATCGTACACTGCATAACGTATATTGAATTTTATCAAGAAATAAGTATTGCCGGGTCCCTTCTAGCTCCAGGTGTGGAATAAGCACTATAGTACTGCACCACTAGTGTTTCATTTGTTAAGTTATGCCCAGCTGAACAGTGTCTGTTTGGTTGAGCACTTAATTGAATAACCAGCACTTTTATCTTAATGTTCTCTTACTTGAAGGTTATCTGTGGTATGTATTTATTTGTGCAGAAGCACTCTTCTTCTGCTGGTGTTTGTTTACATTCTTAAGAGGGTTTGTGTGATCTTTGAGGTCTGGTTTTTGGACATGGATATGAAGTATTTTATATCATTATCTTATCTGGTATTATCATTAAATGTCACACATTCACAGTTTATGAAAGACTCTAGACTTGTTTTTAACCAGTATATGGCACCACAGCTCTGCACTGGAAATTCCTTAAAAAATAATAAACTAAAGATAATGAAACATGCAAGATACAATGCAGCTTTAATTAGAGCAGAATGACCAGAGAATGTACCCCAACAAAGTGTTATCATTATAATCATAAAAACATTCAAACACTGCATATGCTTTGTGTTAGGAATTCAGGATGTGCTCAAGCATCTATTTTTAGCACTGGAAACACAGGTAGGTGAATGTATACACAAAGGGATGGAGAGAGAGAGAGAGAGAGAGAGAGAGAGAGAGAGAGAGAGAGAGAGAGAGAGAGAGAGAGAATTGTACCATATACTGACATGCAAGCCAAAACACAGAAGAAGAAGAGGAGGATGAAACCTTGCAATGCTGAACCAAGGTGCTCAAGAACAAATGAGGCAGAAAGAAAGACGTGGAAGCAGATGTAGAGCGGAACCTGACCATAGCCTGAAACTACGAAGAAAAGATTTAAGTTCCACCTAGCAGGAAGTGGATAAGAGGAAATCTGAGAAGAGAAGAAAAAAAAAAGGGTGTCCACAACAGAACATGAAAAGCAGCAGACATGTTGGTAGGGACACATTTAGCTTTAGGGAAGGAAGGATAGCATCTGCAAACTGTCTAACTGAACACATCAGTTTTTAAAGGGAACAGGGTGCATCTGAGGGAACATAAATGCAGCCTCTGACGTGAACAAATGAAACAGCACAGGGAATGTCTTTAACACTTTTTAAATATAATAAATCCCTGGCTCCATATCCAGATAAGAAATTTACCCAAATCAATGTCACAAGTTATGGACATGGTGAGAAGCACATACTTATGTCACACATTTCACTAGTGTAATACATGAGCTATACATCCTGTATAATGCAAAATACATGTTTTCAAAATCTCACTTTCAACTGTTTTTATGCATATTAATGTTGCAAAGCTTACACAAATTGGTTCTTTTAATGCCTGTGATGTACAAGATTGTGGTGTGGTCTTAAAGTCTCCACTAATGCTAGGCTCCGTACATACAGGCAGCAACGGGAATACATAGATGGATTTAGATGCACTTACATCACCAGCAGCACATTGTCAGACAGGTGAAGACAAAGTGATAGCTGAGAAAAGCAGAGGAAAATAGGGAAACAGAATACAAAGCAGAGTTGGCAGGAGGAAGAGTGACTGGGAGACAAGAAGGCAAAGTCTGACAACATCCATGTTTGGAATTTGCTTGATGGTAGAGAGTTAAGAGTTCAACCTGTAATTTCTATACACCTCAATGACTGAGTGGGGGAACTATATCCTAAATGCTAAAATCAAGGGTTTATTATGTTAATAAAGTGTATTTGTATTAAACTCTATGTGTTAAGTGCATGCAAACACTGTTTATTGTTTTTCAGTTGAAACAAAGGTAGCTAAAAATACATTAAAAGCTATATTAATGTAATGTAAAGTGTGGTGTAACTATTGAGTAACTACATTTATGAAGAAGGTAAAAGGACTCCACTTTAAATTACAATAAGCAATAATATAATTTTTTTAACCCACAGCTATCATGTGATATTAAATTATTTATCAATAACTTGTTTAGAATACTAAAGTTCAACTAATTTGAATTGGTTTTCTGTAATTTGAGGCAATAATAATAGAAGCATGATTGGTATTTAACCTGAGCCTAGTTCTGCTGGAGGGTTCTTCCATTAAAGGTTGTTTTTCCTCTCCACCATCTCCTAGGACTTCTCTGCATATCTGCATAGTCTCGACTTTATTATGTAAAGTGCTTTGAGATTACTTTTTGTGAATTGGTGCTATATCAATAAAGTTGAACGGAATTGAAAATGGAATTAGAATCATGTTATCAACTAAATGCCAAACTCAAAAACGTAATTAATGTTAAATCTTGAAGGTTGAAATTGAAATACCAGAAAATATTTAGCATTAGATACATTAGGTTTTACTCTCTCTGTTTTTTTATTCGGAATCTAATTGTAATTGGTGTAGTTTATCAGTTTATTTTTCAGCTATCTTGCAGAATTAACATTAATTCCACACAATGAGAAGAGATGCCTCGCAACAGCTAACAGCTAAATAGCTAATGGTTTCCATCAGCTGTCCCCGGGCAGGTACACACAGTACACGACAAACAGCAAGCAATCAAAACAGTTTCACAAGTACAAATTAAAACCACAGTATCCTAAGTAGTCAATCACTTCACACATTCCAGCAGTGCATCCTCCAATCACCCCCACCCTATGCACACCAACACGTACACTTCCCTATTTTCTCTCGAGCTATCAACAGACCATCAATCCCATATAGAAATCAGACACAGGCACAGCATCCATCTGTATTCTAGGCTGACTGACCCCAGTGTCAGTTGGGGGGTTTTGGGGTCTGTGTGTTCACAGACAGGATTTGTTAAAATCCATCCAATGGCTTCACTCAAAAAACATTCAAACAAACAAACCATATGCAAACATTTGTATATGATTAGTTGTATTTAATTTATGAATATATAAATCTTTTGTTATCCCAAAGTTTATGCAATATTTTCTCATGTCTTTAAATGTCGTTTACTTTGCACTTCTAACAGAGACTGATGAAGACTAGACATCAAAATGCATTGGTCTAATAACAATAAACTTGTTCAACAATCTTCCATAAAACAGGTAGACAGGGTGATAAAAGCAACTGAGAAAAAAAAACATTTAGAAAACATTTAATGGCAATGGATTTTCTTAAAATATATAAGACTTCACTTCCCTTGTCAGAACAAAGCTAGTGTGAGTTTTGAATTCACGGTTCTCATTCAGCCAACACACACCGCACCTCGTATACTTGGGTACACTCTGATCCACTGCGGAACTGGACCTGACCTGAGCTTGCTGGCAGTTATAATCAACCTGACCTCACTCAGCTGGGAAAAAATTGGAGCCAACCAGACTCCCTTGGATGTACTTTGTATTTCTTGATATCTAAACTTTGTTAAGCACCATGTATTGAATTTGAATTTTTTTTAGAAGACTGTGTCAAATTCAAAAGAATCCACCGATTATAAAGGGTGTAAAAATGCCACTACCTCCTAGAATTGTACATCACTTTACCTGCCAAAACACTTTAAAAGATTTTAAAAGTAAGTAAATGTTATTTCAGTGTGTGTGTGTTTACCTTAAATGCATGAATATGCATGAATGTTTTGTCAATGGTGGTTAATTACATGAACACTTTCCTTTCCTTTAACTTTATGTAATTTGAAATGCCATCACGGCCATAATAACTGAGTGAAAACCAGCCTCTGTGCCCTTAACCTCACTGTCTCTGTCCATTTTGATCATCCAACAGTGGTTTCCAGCTAGGCTGTGGGGACAGAGTATAAAATAAACAGATATGGCTACCCTCACATCCTGTTTCACACACTCCATTTTCTACTGCTGCCTATGGTGAGAGAACAACAGAGCAATAGTGAGAATAGCCAAGAACTTTAGAGAGGAAGTGAGAATTAATGTGACTATGCAATGTGATGAGGTAGCGATAGGGACAGAAATTCACTTCCGATACAAAAGATAAACTGCTGAGGGGCTTTCTTTGTGAACTACTATTGCATGTCAAAATCTCACAAACAAGCTGGAATGGCACTAATTCAGCAGAAACAAGGTAGGAAATAATAAGTAGCTTTGATATAGTATCCTTTTATTCAGTCAAACAAGCACGTGCCCTAATTCTGAACATCAATAAATCCCTCCCAATTTTTTTATTCATCTAAATCATGATGTATTTCTTAATTTTTCCCACTTCACAAGACCGAACAAAGTTGGATTATAGATTTAAAACCTCTATCCAGGACATGTTGCCACTGAGGTTCCCCCGATGTCAGATGCTGTTTGTCCAGTATTTGATGATGGTCCCCATAAATGTTACTTACTGGTGTTGTTAATAAATCTGTTTGCTGCACTTCTTGTCCCGTGTTGGCTCTTGCTTTTGAATTCCCGTGTGTGTGTTGGATTCTTACAATATTGGTACATACCAGCCTTGATTGTGACTCCTGAATAATATCTAGTATTAATATTGACACTCTGACATCTTATAGGGTAGAGAGTAGAGGTCTACTTAGAGAACAGTATTTTGCAAATGTGCAGCAGGTGCACTTGGAACACATCATGTCATATGCTACCTCTCATACTTTATATCATACTGCATAATAGACAGGAAGCCCCCAAAAAGGGTTAATTACTGCTTGGTATTTGTGGTGTTTTGTTTTATTTTGTTTTATTCTGCTGTATGTTTAGTTTTTACTGTCATTCATCAATAAAAAAATATATATAATATAATATAAATGACCACAAACAATACTAATCAAGCAGCCTTACATGGCAAAACATGTTAGCAGCAATGATTATGATAATGATTGAACCTCATGGACAGGTGTCACTAATTGGTCAGAAACAAGTGCTATATGACATATCTGTGCAGATATGAGTAATTCTGTAGTGGAAAACTCGTGAGAAATTCAAGAATATAATAGACAAGATATATAAATGTAAAAAGGCAGGGGGGCATTGCTATAAAGACCCTTTTGTACTCACTGCTTGGTCAACTTTGCACAAACGTCCATTGAATATTTTCTGTTGTTTTTTTTTTTTATGGCAATTTTCCTGATCCTGGTAAATTGCACTTGGGCATCCTATATTGGGTATCTGCATCATGCTGTGTGTTTGTCTGCTGCTGTTGCTGTTGAGAAAAAACAAATGGCGATAACCACTTGCAAAATGTTGAGCATGACTAGCAACTGCACACAAATGCAGCTGAGGGATGGAAAGTGAGACTTTTAACCATGACTAAATACTATATGTTAGCGTGGGTAACATATATTTCTATTTTCTTCGCTTTACGATTATCTTTCTACCCTTGCTTTCCCCTTTTTTCTTGCATCGCCTCACCTCCTCTACCTCTGCACCTCACTCCTATCATTCCACAGTGGCCACAGATGAACCAGGGAAAAGTGGTTAGCTTGGTGACCCAGGCCTGGCTGGCCCTCGGCAGGACTCAGCTGCAAGACTACCCCCAGGGATCCAAGGAGCCTTTTAACTCTCTAGGAGACATACACACATACTCTCTTTCAGTCACACAGCTTGGTGAGATAATCACACACATTCACCCTCACAAGCTGCCAGAGAAGGAGGTAAGGAGGAGGTTAATAGAAGAAAGCAGGAAATGAGAGGAGTAAAAAGAAGCTGAGAAAGGAGAGAATAATTAGTGGGAAACAAATTATACATTTTAAGAAGGGGGAGCATAAAAACAGAAATGTGGGTAGTAACAGGAAATGGGGAAAAACAGAAGGAGATCAGGGGAAATGTTAAAAGGAGAGGGAAAGAGAAAAGAGTGGGAAGAGAAGCTGTGACTAAATCTGTACAATATGGGGCCGTCTCTGAAAAGGGTAATGGAAAGGTCAAACCTATTCACCCACCCTTTCATCCATCTACATCCACCTCACGTATTCTCCCAACCCCCTCATCCGTTGATCCATTCCAAACTCCTTATACTTTCGTTCATTCTTCTCTCCATCTATCCATCCATCCAGGCCTCTATTCATCAAAGTGATGAGGGGACAGAGCAAGACTTGACTTTGATGTGTTTTGCTGTGCAGTTGAGGACTTTGTGTCATGCACGAACATCATCCACACACACACAAATGTGATCCAGCTCTAAAGGGAGCATTAGTTTAATTTAATTTCAAAAGCTGGAAGGTTGCAGGTTGAATTCCCCCAATGAACAGACCTCTAAAGCACTGAAATGTGTGGCACTTTGTTCATTAAAATGATAAAACAAACACAAGCTGCTGTTTGATCCCTCATCTCCATCCCTAGCTGTTTCTACATCTCACACTTTCTCCCTTTAGCAATGAGAAAATTTCAAAAAGAACAGAAAAACTGTCTCTCTTTTTTGCCTTTAATGTGCTTGCACATTCTCTGGAAAAGATAATTGACAGGTGTTGCAAAGAAACCAGTCAATTTTCCGCTAATGTTACGCATATCGGTTTGTCCCAAGTTTAACAGTTTTTGAAAATACATAATCACAATGAAGTCACTACAGAATATATACTGCAATATCTGTTTTTCATTTAAGCTATAGGATGTAACTTTGTTGAAAATATTTTAGTAAAGATGTGCTTCATTAACTTATCTTAATGTGGAGAGGTGCTGCCTCCACCTCTGGTGACATATTTACAGAAGAGCACTGGCAGCAATGCAAAAACCTTCCCTTCTAAAGGTTCTTCACTGAGGCTCACCCTTTAACCACTCAGAGAGGATTGTTAAAATGAAATAGAAAATAAAAATATTGAAGTGAAGTGAAAATAGACTCCAGTATTTCCCACTGAAATAGTAAACAGTACAGTAATGGTAATTTATTATATACAAATGACATCAACTTATGTATGGCAACCATTTATAATTTCAGGTATTGTTCAGGTTTAGACTATAAATATATCTTAATGAAGAGATCAAGGTGTTGACTGAATAATGATTTTCATAAGACCACAAAACCAAAGTAAATACATATCATCGGCTTTTACATATTACATTTTGAGGAGGATGATGATGATGAAGATGCCACGAGACACATGACAAATGTGCACGCATTTTTCCAACCCATGAGCAGTAGGTGACATTCTGTGAGAATCCTCCACCTCTAGCTATGATTATATCTCATCAAGCACCTTTAATATGCGTGTGTGTGAAATTTGTTATGGTCCAAGCACATTTCACATTGCCTGAGGCATTAATACAAATGCATACCTCAAACACTCTCCCACACATTCATATCACGTGTATCCTATCCTCTATCTCTGATTCCAGTTGGTTATTAAGAACATGGCATCAAGGTTGAAAATACACCAAGATTACAAATGTAGTTATAATTAGTGTACTTTCACAAACAGAATTGTCTTTCTCTCCATGCCCTCTATATCCACCCTTTCTTTCCTGTCCATACTTTCTCCCTCTTTCTTTCCCTCCTGCTTTTTACTAGATCAGCAGTCAGCTACATCTTAAAGGGGCATATTGAGGTTAGACATGTAGATCTAACAGGCAGCTGAAGAGAGGATAAAGAAAAGAGTGAGAGAGGGGCATGGAAAAGATGAAATCAGCAGCACACTTTCAGGGGTAAGGAGAGGTGAATTTCTGACAATGAAAGCTGACATAAGGATGGCAAGGTAGTGTATTCTACCCTAAAAACATTGGACAATCAGAAAAAGAGATGGTGAGATCAGAAGAATCAGAGAAAACATGAAAAGTTCTCAGCAAAGTGGAATCACAGCGCTGAAAAGACCCCAGGTATTCCTGATTCTCACTGAAAAGGGAACACTCGTCTAAACAACCATGCATTCCACTAGAGGATGGAATAGGGCTATTCACATTTTCATTGCAAACTAGCAGAGAATTAAATGACGCTATAGAAGTTTTCACTACTTTACCAAAGTTAGACAAATACAAAACACTGAAAAAATGTCCACTTTAAGGCCAAACTAAGCTAACCTGGTGTCCAGGTGACACATCTAAAGCCTGTTATCAGATCCAGCCTGCTTCTCATTTCTACCCTGATTTAAACTCTGCTAATTAGTGACCGAGCCTAGTTTCTGCTAACAAAGAAAAGAAACTAGCGTGCCTTACAATAGTTCTTAGGCAAACAGTCGCAAGAAGAAAAGGTTCTAATTTAAAGCATCCACAGTAGACTTATTGAAGAAAGAAACCAACATATAAAGAAATAAGCTAACTTCACTGTTATGGAAAGAGTTAGATTAAAATATGTATGTTAAATATGAAGCTCATGAATATATTAAGGGGAACTAGATACTGCTTTCAAAGAAGTTTTATGAAAGTCGCTCAATAAGTGCATTCTCAAAATAGCATCCAATGTGTTTCTATGGGCCTATTTCTAGAAGGTTTGTGATGTTAACAAAAAAATATTCACAGTTTTCCAGTACTACAGTATAGTATATAGTGTTAACCAGATTCCACCACTACATCAAAATCACTATGAAGCCTAGCTTGATAAAATTACAGCCAGTTGCTTCATAGTTAACATATAAAGGACATGAATGAATGAATGAAAGTGGTAAGTCTATAAACACATTACCTTTGGAGATGTAAATCCGATAACTCTGCTTTAGGAATCACATGTTACCACGGTTATAACATCGTAGCTGATGCTGCAGGTCCAGTATCTTCTCTCTTTTCAACTAGAGAGTAACAACAAAAGAAGAGGCAAATGACATTAAATACTCAACTCAGAAATCAGTAATTCAACACGTATTTATAGTGACTTTTATTTGCCTTATGGCACTGTACAAGTTTCCTTCATTGACTGTGTTCAAAAACAGCCTAATTATCTATAAAGTGCTTGGTTGGCCTTTACCTGAGATCCAAAGACTTGTAACTGTGAGACCATTTAACCGAGTGGAAGTGTGCTGAGTTTAAACATGCCTTATAGACTGAATGCCACTACACAGGAAATCTGCCTTCACATGCTGTTGCTACTGGATATCAATGACTAGAGCAACCCTGACCACTGATCCAAGCATATCCCCTTCTGCCCCTTTACACTTCCCACCCCACACCACACCTGTTTCCCTTGATCCTCCCACTCTTCACTTTTTTTTTTATTTTATAATTTCAATTTGTCTTCTATCTTTAAAAGTCTATGCTGCATGTCTTTCCTCTTTCCATCCCTCCCTCCCTCTTGCTTTTCAGCTTTCCTCCTTCAAAAGATAGAGAACACAGCTGAAACAAAGACTGCTTCTGTACCAGCTGAGCCAGCAGGATGGAAGGATGAAGGGAGGGAGAGAAGGAGGAAAGGATCCAAATGAGACATTGAAGAAAAGAATGAGGGCAAAGAGTTAGGTAGAAGGGAGAGCGAGAAGGACACAGCTAAAAAGAAAATTATTAGGGGGCTTGAGGGGTGGCAACGGTAAGAGATGAATGGTGATACCTTAAGACAGAGTGAGGTGTAACAAAAAAGTGATTGAGTGTGGAGAGAGATATAAAAAACAGGAAAATGTGGATGAATGTGAAAGTTAAAAAAGGCGGAAGGAGGTAAAGATGTAGAGGAGTATTAGAAATTGCTCTCACATCAATAGTGCGGTGGTTTCTGGTATCAGCAGGATCTCTCACACACACCCACACACACACAAACAAACTGTGTGTTATTATAGACAGCCAATAAGGAAACCTGCCAAGAGTGCCCCAGAATGTCTCAGGTTTGTCCCATGTAAAATATGTACTTGTCCTAAAGCTGCCATTTGGGTACTATCACAGGTATGACTGTCTATAACAGCTTATTTATTTAGTTATTTTATCTATTGACAACGTGTAAAGTACAGAGATACTATGGATAACATGAATTGCATAACAGAAAAAGGTTTTGATTTATTCATAGTCCATTCTTAATATAACAGAAAGGACGAAAGAATTATATAAATTTTTTTGTAAAACACAGTGTCATCAGCAAACCTGCCAAAAAGCCGGAATGGTGATTGACTGGTGTTAATCTGCAGAACCACACCCTCTACTGCATAGAAGGGCATGTCCTTCACTTCCACTGGGGAAACAGGTACCTACTGTACAACATATACTGCACATTCAGCAGCCTACCATTGCATAAACGACTGCTTTCATAAATGAATCGATGCCTTTTACTTTCTCTAAACGTTTATTTATAAAACTCCTCAAAAATGTAACATATACATAGTAATAGTTGTTCCGTCCTGAGCATGACCCTGAAAGAAACTGAGCTATGATTACAAAGTCAAATGTATTCCACCCATTTGCCTGCACAGCAAAATCTAGTCCAAGTCTCCTCCACACCAGTTCATTGCAGTAGCTATTTGGACACAGACAATGAAACTGATCTACTGTACCTAACTTATCTATGTCTACCTTTACTAAAAAATAAATACTAAAATATTAGTCACAAGTGTTCTGTCGTTCACTATGAAATCAATGTTTTAGCAGTTTGACAACTGCAGCAGCAGCAGCAGCAACATTAAAATTTGATGAAATCCATTACAGCAAAAAGCATTAAAGTTGCACCAGACAACAGCACCACATAAACTGTGAGTCAGTGGTTAGCTTCTTGTAGATTCCCTGTGTGAAAAGGCAACATGTACAGTCTAATGAGCCTCCGTCCCCAGGGTGAGACTACATTTACTTAGTTTTGGTCCAGTCTTTGCGACAGTGCATGTATTCTTTAATGACATCGGGCACCTGGGGTGAAATGCCACAGTTAGTTTACTCTGCATGTTTTTCTGATGATGATGAAAGCTTTGAACAATCCCCACATGAAATACGAATTGCAACTCTGTCAACAGAAAAAGGTCTCCTAAAAATAATAACTTTCAATTATTCACAATCTTATGTAACTTCATGCTAGGAAAAAAGGCATAACCGGACTGCACCGCAGCAGGAAGTCTGTTGAATTACAGCTTTACTTTAGAGTTCACAGCACGGACACAGTATAGAGATTCCATAGACATCATATATTTATGTTTCATGGACTTACAGTGAAGACATCTCTACCATTTAGACGTGTAATATACATTATGCAGGTTGTTAACACAACACACATTATTTTACTAAATGACACTGATGTTTAGGTAAGTAAATCATTAGAACATGAGCACAGATTATGTGAGAGTGACAAAATTATATTCTACCCTGTATTATTAAATTGTTGAAAGTTGAGGGACTATGGTGTTGGGTGTCTCTTCTGCATGGGGTTAGAGTGCTAATCCACTGTATCACTGTACTGCTCAAAACAAACATCAATACAGTCATAAACACTATTGGGGGAACAACCTAAAATAATTACTGATTATATATACATACATAAATACATACATGGGTTGGGTTCAGACATGAAATACAATATGCCTGTCAGGTTCAGGTCGAGAGCAGCATGGTGGTGGAGTGGTTTGCACTGCCACCTCATAGCTAGAATTTCTGTGCTTAAAATCCCAGGCTGGCCGTGGCCTTATCTCTATTCTCTATAAAGACATATTCGTGTCGCAGCAGAGTGACAGAGAAGGGGGAAGAAATGGATAGACACACACAGCCGATCCATCCACAACTGGATGGAACTGTCAGAATTTTAAAAATGGGAAATTTTCAGTTGCGCTTTATATAAACTTTGTTATTGAGGCGGCCTTTCATTCATTCATTCATTCACTTAACTGCATGTTCCTGCCTGCATCCTTTTGTTCCGCACATGTGCAGTCAGAGAAAGCCGATTAGAATCCTGGTTATATTATACATGGCGGAGAGATCGGCTGGGAAAACCGGTTTCCTTATTCCCCTACCCTGATTTTGGAATCTAGCCTTCCCGTTTACACGACACTTAAGAAATCACACAAATATTTGACATAATTCAGACGGAGCAGAAGACACATCTTACTTGTTTATGTGCAACTGCTGCTTTCCTACACATTTGTTTGGCAGCAATGTTTCAAATAAATGTCAAATCGATTGTACTTTTTTTTTATCCCTCACACAACTTTCTAGCTAAAAAGAAACAGAAATAAAATTTAAAAAAAAGCTCTTGCAAGAGGATTCATGTATTGACAGCAACTTAACCAAATCTAATAAGGGCAACAGGCTTTGTGGTTTAGTGCATGTCTGAACTGCTGGATTTTTTATGTAGGGAATAAATAGTGTTTTGATTTCTGACAGAAGAAAGTATAGATGAGGTACTGTTTTTAGAACCAGATTTTTTTCTGATCAGATATGCACTTAAATTTGCCAGCAATGCTGTCTTTGATCTCTGCTGTGAACAGCCATGTTGACTGATCCAAAAAATTCCATAGGTTGAATTTCAAGACTCAAACTCTTTTTTGTCTAAATAAAACATGTTCCTAAAGGTTTAAAAGTGTTTCTTATTAAACACTTAAGACTTAAACATATTAGTAAGAAGAGTGGCTTATAACAACAATAAACTTTTTGATTATATTCCATTCTTTAACAACTGGGTAATTTAATGTGTGAGAGTTTAAGCTGGTGTATATGGTAATTGTGTGGAAAGCAACACATATATTTTTAAATTCTACTTATTAGACAGTAAGACCTGCCATGTCTGTAAAGATGGAAAAAACATACAGATACCCAAGCACATGTACAGTCTATACACATAATTTAGAGCCTGTCAGAAGCACATAGTGGATAAAATGGACCTTTAACTCTCTCCCACAGGCTCACACACACCCTGGATGTGAAATAAGTCAGATCTTAACGGAATATACGAAGCTTTTGGTGGGGGGTGTATAACTGCATACATAGATGTAAAAACATGCAGAACAAACACTATTTTTATGTGAGTTTGTGTGTGGTGGTTTACCGAGTTCATGGAAAGAGCCCATTGCCAGCTTCATGTGAATTATTGAAACAGGTCAGCAAGCAGGAGAAGAAAAGTATCCGTATGTGTATGTGCGATGTCTGTCTTTCGATGGTACTGCACTGCAGATTTACAGCTTAGGCTTTCTCTTCTCACAGGAAACTATGGAAGGAATTAATGTCTGTGCATTATATTCATTTCTAAGCTTATAAATAGAAAGCAGGAGCCATGTCAAATAGATTAGTCCAAAAATAAAATACTGGATTAATTGGGTTTTAAATAGCTAGGCTTCCTGAAAACAGAACTCATTAGAAAACCAGTAACCTGTGATGATGAATTTTCCCAAAAAAGTCTCAATTTATGGTTTGCAAAATGCTTATTTGTTATTTTGTGTTCAAACTGATCTTTTATGTAGCAGATCTGTTGTGATTTTTTTCTTCAACAGAACAGCGGAGCTACAATAAATGGTGCAATAGAATAAATAGCGAGGGTAAGCAGTGTTTCTAAATGAGAAAAAAATAAAGATGGCTGGCAGAGCTTCTCATCTGTGCTGCTGTGATATTTAACACACCAGTGGAACAGATGCTCAAAAAAAGTTATTGGATTTTTTGTATGTGAAAAGAAAAATGAATAATCGTCTTTGAATACAAGCAAGCTATAAGTCAAAATAGCAAATGATGTTAACAACTAATGTCTAAATTAGAACATACAGTTGCAACTGTAAATTAACGAGAAGAAAAAAGCAATCTGATGTAGCTCAAATTGTTGCACAAGAGATTTGAACAACTAAGCTTGGTAGTTGATTGAATATTTTGACAGAGGTTAAGTTACAAAATGTGACATGCCAGTGTTCATATCAACACAACGAGACTAAATCATAACAAAGCCAATGAGAAAGTTTAAGGATCTACATGTAACTAATATTGTAAAATAACTTTCCCCTTTTAACTTCACATGGCTGCATGGTTCCTTTGATGAAGATGACACCCCTCTTTGTAATAATAAAAGTAAACACACTTTACTTGACAGGTAGAAAGAAAAAGAAAACAATCCCTTTCTTTTATTCTTTTTTTGGAAACATTATTGCACATTTCTATCTAACTAATCTGAACAAGCCTTTAAAACGGATGGGGCAGAAACAGAATTTAAAGGTTAGGAAGATATCTAGCCATTTGTTTTCAGGATGGCGCTGCAGGAGTAGCAGCCAGTTACAGCAGCACCCCCTTTATATTGTTTACTGGTGTCTTACCGGTTTTCTTTAATGTGGTTAACGGAAGAACCAGGAGAGGAAACGGAGGTACAAACCATTTTCCCCCCCTGTTATTATGGGAAACGTCTGTTCCCTCTCTAATAAGATCGACACGCTTTCAGGACTGATCCGACTACAGCATGTGTTTTACGGAGTGGTGGCTGACTGAAGTAACACAGGACACTGTGGTTTTCCTGGAAGGATTTAAACTTGTATGGGTGGACAGAAGATGGAAAGAGTGCAGTAAGAAAAATGAAAAAGGAAAGCGATGTTCATTGATGAGAGATGGTGCTACCCAGCGCAAATCTCCATTAAGGAACAACTCTGCACTAAGGACATTGAGTTACTCGCTATAGGTATAAGACCCTATTACAGTACATCCCGAGGGAATTTTCGCACGTCATTGTGTTTAATGTGTACATCCCTCCGTTTCCCGATGCAGCAGCTGTGTGTGAAGTGCTGCTCGCAGCGGTCACTCGCATGCAGACTTAAAACCTGCAGTCACCAACAGGCCACAGTACATCAGGCTGCGTAACTGTGCTTCTGAGGTGTTAGTCTGCAGAACTCTGGCCACTCAGGGTACGGTGCTCTCACTATTCCTCTACACCCTTTCTACTTCTGACTTTACAGACAACACCAGCAGTTGCCATCACCAGATGTTCTCTCATGACTGAGCCATGAGGGGAATGAGCTGGAGTACAGGTAGGTCATCATAGACTTGGTGTAAAAACAACCATCTTTGGTTAAACACCAGTAGGATGAAGGAGATGGTGATGGACTTCTGGAAAAGGACGTTACCTCCAACAATGGTGAACATCCAGGGCTTGGACATTGAGATAATGGACAATTTTAAGTAGCTGGGTGTACACCTCAACAATGAGCTAGACTGGTCTCACAACATCGATGCCCTGTACAAGAAGGGCCAAAGTTGCCTCCACCTTCTGAGGAGACCGATGTCCTTTGTGCTGGCAGCACTGAACGGGACAGAAGGAGACTGGACAAGCTGGTAAGGATGGCATGCTCTGTCCTGGGCTGCCTACTGAACTCTGTGGGGGAGGTGGATGAGAGGAGGATGTTAGCCAACCTGACCTCCATTATGGAGAATACCTCTCACCCACTGCATCTGACAGTGGAACAGCTCTTTCAGCAGCAGACGGACACACCCTCGGTCTAGGAAGGAGCAGTACCACAGATCGTTCATTCCCACTGCTGTAAGAATGCACAACTCAACGGTTCAGCTGAATATCTCTGGTCATCTTTGATTACTGCAAAATCTCTTTGGTTTGGGTTTTTTTCTTTGTTTAAGTTATAAATGCTTTTGTATAGACATTGTATAGTCCACTTTTTCAGTTTTTCCTGTCTTTTGGAAACATTGGACATAAAGATTGTGTAGTAACAACTAGATCATTCAGTCAACCCACAACAAAGCAATGATGGTGGTACTATCAGATAAAATGTTATCCTAGCTTACAGTATCTCTGTAGTAGTAGTAGTTTTCTGCAACTGTTACTACACACTTCATTCAAATTAAAGAGGTCAAGACCTCGGGGACCTCAGTACTAGCTAAAGCCATAGACATAAGAAGAGCAATGTAGTCAAATGCAGAAAGAATACACAGATTGATTCACTGGAGGAACAAAACAGCTGCTTGACAGGTGCATGGCACTACAAAGGAAAGCCAGTGCCTCAGGACAGGACTCCAAAGTCTATTTGCATCTAAATGATAAGGTTCAGTCCTTTGAAGACAGCAATGTCTGCATTCTCAAAAAGGGACGACCACTACTTTGAATGAGATGTTAAGGAAGCAATTTATGCCAGACTATAAGGACCCTCTCTCAACAGAGGATGTGGCCTATGGCACAACCTATCTAACACTTACAATCTGGTTCTCTCATCACTTCCAAGACAGCTCACAGAACAAAGCATGTGTCTCCAACAAAACTGGACGGCAAAACAACAACTCCCAGGTGATCATCAAAGGGATCCTGACTTAATGGATCTAAAGGGTTTATAAGCCTGCCTCCCCTAGCCAAGTCCAGTTGTCACTGACTACCAATTTCTCAGAAAGACATTTAGAATTTCACTACATTTGGTCTGGAAGCTATTGTTTAATTATCAGCATAATAATTCTTGTTTTGTTTGAAAAACACTGAACAGGCATAGTATCCATGCCAGGACACAATGAAGTCAGTGCTCTCCAAAAACAACACGTCAGCACTGAAGTTTGCCAAAGACAACTTTGACACTCCATAACACTAAATGGAAAATCTTGTGGACATATGAAACAAAAGTAGAATTGTTAGGGAATATAACACAGCACTACATACTATGGTGTAAAGAGAGTACCATGTACCCCCAACCCCAAACCCCACCAGTGGGGTTTCATGATTTGGGGCTGCTTCGCTGCCTTTGGGCGTGGACAGCTTGCCATTTTGGAGGGGAAAGTTAGGGATCCTCTGGAATGACCTCAAGAGAGCCCTTCACAGCAGATGTCTTAAGAATATGGCTGAGCTGAAGCTTTTCTATCTTCATTGTTGCTACATTAGCCTTCAGTCACAGTAGTTTTGATTGTAGTTATCTTTGCATATCAAGAAAGAATTGCAATCGGTCAATCAATTAATCAAAAAAATCTTAATTTTTAAACGCAATTCAAAGTGTGTTATAGATGACTGAAAAGTTAATGAAAAGGCATGCCCACAGAAACAAATACAAATAAAAAATAAGAGAAGTTAACAAGGCACACCAAAAGCAGACAATAAGGCATAAAACAGACTATAAGAAAGTGACAGTAATATACACAAATAAAAAAAAAAAAACACTTTGACTTACACGTTTAGTAGTAACACAGAAAAGAATGGACACTTCCACACATTTACTCCTTTACTCTATCCAGTTACTCTGAAAGTGAAGTGTAGTCACTGGGCTTTACAACACTCTGCATGCAGGTTTTTTAACAAGCAAATGTGAGTATGATGTGGCTCGCTGTTGTGAAGCTATGGATTCAATGCAGATAAGCAACATGCTTACTGATAAACACACACTAACATATAAAACAATGGCATGAGTGTAGAAAACACAACAAACACCAGCTGTGACTATGTTCAAATGTAGCTCAGTTACCCTGTAAGCTAGACCAAGTGCTGATTTGCATATTGACAGACTATAAGTGTTAACTGTGGATTTTGAAAACAGATAAGAGAAATCAGTTTTGGACAGACATGGGCTTGGCAAAAGCTGATATTATCTCTGGCTTCACAGTAGTTCTAATTTGACTATTTGCATTCCTAAAATAATTCAAAAAAAAAAAAAAAAACTGGCCAGGCTTCCCTAAAATGTTATTCATACCACAACGCTGAAATATCTTGTATGATCTTGCTACAGTCACCATGGTACTGCCATTTAATCAATCAAATTTTCATACAAAGCCAAACAGTTCACTGAACAATTGTTTTCAAAGACTAACGTTGCAAGCAATAATTAGTTACACTACAATAATTTTATGTCTTGGTTAATTAGTATTATAGTGGTCTAGTACCTTTGTTTTTCTTAGGTTTATGGCCTTACATATTTTTATATTATTGTGTTATACTTAGTCTTTTCAGTAAGTTTTTTTTTATTTATTTAAAAAACGTCAACTTGATGGTGTTCCCAGAAGAAAATAAGGAGTAAATCACCAGATTCACCAGGTATTCACCCGGTTTATTATAAAATATAGTTATATATAGCAAAAACAGGATTGAGATGTAGTAAGTCCTCCGACACGTTAGATTGTGCTGAACTCCAGTCTATGAGAGAGGACACGAAGATGAGCATCTTGACAGTGACTTGTGTAATATGGTGTCTGAACATGAAAACAAAACTTAGAGTCAATGGGAAGATGAGCAGGGTGATGAGTGGAGTCTAGAGGAAAAGCAAAGTTCTTATGGGGGAAGAGTGGAGTGTGGTCCTGGTAGAGTAGACAAATCTTGAGATGCAGTGAGGTTGAGTAACTTGAAGATATGGTAGGGAAATGGTGGGAGGTGGGAACGCTGGGGAAGATTTAGTGGTCTGGATCCGTAATACAGAGGTAGCCCTGGTAGTGAGCGTGTGGAATGTAGCCGTGGTGAATCTCCAATCCCTGATAGTGAAGAGAACTCCAAAATCCCATTAGTGACCCCTAGTGCAATAGTCTCATAGCTCTGGATTCCATAATTCTCTTATGTGACACAAACATGGTTCTTAACATTGCTATGAGAATTCTTACAGTAGATATTTACTTGGTGAAGTCCTTGATACAGTAAACTTGAACACATGATGGATACTCGTCTGCATTAGTTCCGCATTAGAGTGGTAGTAAATAATCACATAGCTTGGTAAAAACGTGAACATGGCATGATCAAAACATAGACATGACGTGGTAAATCTTCTCCTTATAATCATGTGGTTACAAGGGCTTGTGAAAAACTTGATCCCTCATGGGCAGATAACAGTACTCATAATCCTGGTCATTCATTAGGTTGGTAACAGGGAGTCAATAGGGAGCGATCACTCACATGACCAAAGTAGCAGTCAGGTAAAAAAAAAACGTAGCGTGGTCCGAACCACAGATAGCAAAGATGGTTTGGATGAACGCTGGAAAACTGCGGCGAGAAAGCAGACGATCTGGCAGCTGGGTGAGGAGGAGGAGGTATATAAACAGAGCGGTGGGAGCAGGTGAAACTGATTACCGGTTTATTAGTTAAGCGGCGAAAAATGTGACGGGACCAGGAACAGGAAGTCATGAAGTCATAACCTGTTGATAAACACAAGGTTTTACTAAAAGACTAATGTCAAACTCATTGTAACAGTACCAAAGGTGTCAGGTGTTCACCAAAGAAGTAGCTTTCATCCTCTAGGGAACATTGGTACATTTCATAGCAAATCAACCAGGAGTTGTTAAGATACTTAAGTCTGGCCCAAGGAGGAGACCAGCCAGCCTACTTCTCGAGCATTTACACAAATGTAGCTTAAAAAGGAGCAAGTGTTTAACTGTTCACTTTGTCAATCTATTGCTTCATAGTTTAATTAACTTAGTTACTACAGCTCCTAACCTGTAGCCACACTGCACTGTTAAAGTGACTACATTATCGCATTTCTAAAATAGTGGGATAATATATTTAAGAATAAAAAACACAGTGTGCATATCTATGCAGCACACAAAATAACACAAACTAATTTTAAAATTATTTCCAATTATTTAGGTCATGTGGTTGAGATTTCTGTATTTTGTCACACTGTAATATACACCTAGTGGTTTCAATATAAAAATGTTTTTTAGAATATATGGTTTTTAAAAGGATATTATGCCGATGCATTATTATGGGTTTATTTTTAAAAGGCTCATTTTAGATGGATACATTTAAATATTGCACTTGTGTACTTCTACACCCTCTGCACACTTTGTATCACATTTTGCTGTGTATAGGGGCTACATAGCTAAAGAGTGCTCAGTGGCCATACTTGCCATTGTTCGTCATTATTGTTAATATTTTGGCTGTATAGTGCAGATTAAAAAAAAAAATGTTGCAATGTAATTTTTTTCAATATTGCGCAGCCCTGATTAAGTACTCAATGCACTTATTTCAGCATTAATGTCAAACTTGACTTTGCAAGAATAGTTCCTGCTAAGTCTCAAGGTAATTCTGTTCTAAAAGTTTACCAGAAATTTAAGTGCACAATAAAAGAAGGCAGTATTAAAAACTACTTTTCTCTTTATGTGTGGAAAACTGGAAAACTGCTTTTTATTCCTGATACTTTCACCTACAATAAAATTACAAAACAAAATAAAAACAGATATACAGTAGCAATGTTAAGTTATTTTCCATTTTTCACAGCCTTCAATTTATTTTATATCACATGGTTCAGTATAAAAATGTAAACACCAGATGAAATGTGAGTCCTGTGTGTGTGTCTTGTGTGAGGTGGGGGTCTCTCCAGCTGGACAATCTTTCATCTCTGCATCTGTCATTGTTTTGCACTTCATCTTACATCTCTGTGACTACCCATCCTTCCTATCTGTGTCTCTCTCCACCTACCCATCTATCCATCCATCTCTGCCCACCCAGCTTCCACTCCGCTCCCATCAGCTTTCAGTACATCTAGCTTGATCCACCCCCTCAGCAGAGCTGTCACTGCAGAAACCCAAACTGCCTTGGATTAAACCCCTCTCTGTACACCTCTTTAAGAAAGGTAGTACAGAACATAAGCAGCTCAACCTGCTGTCTTGACCCAGTCCCAACCACATTTTAAGTGCTTCAAATTGCATAGTGAATGCCTTTATGCAATCTGATATCTTTTCAAATGTATTAATATCTTTAACTTCAGAGGATGCAAAATGTAACACAACTGACCATTACATTTTAATATAAAGGTCTAAGAAGTGCACAGGGCTTTGTTTCAGTACTATCCAGTTTTGTATCCTACTTAAAGGGACAGACTCTGTTTTTTAACTAATTCAACACTGTGTGCGATTCCTCTGGGATCAACAGTTGATCCATTGCTCCTTGGCAAATACATGCTACCTTTTGCCCAAATAAACACAAGATATTTTACCACCATTATGCTGATGACACACAGTTCGCTCTTACCCCTCAGCACTACACCTCTAGTTCTGAG
The DNA here is from genome assembly GCA_020496755.1 of Channa maculata. Taxonomy (NCBI): domain Eukaryota; kingdom Metazoa; phylum Chordata; class Actinopteri; order Anabantiformes; family Channidae; genus Channa; species Channa maculata. The sequence goes on along the minus strand of CM035600.1, from coordinate 28,212,411 downwards.
TCTAATTCCACTCACTTCATAATTTTTAAGAATGCTTGGACATGTGACTGCTATGAGGGGAATGAGGGAGGAGCGGATATTACAGGGCAGAAATCAGAGTGTCATTATTAATTCAGACCTAAATTTCCGGATGCATGTCATTAACATCACAAAAAAACACATTATATCATCATAATGATATATCTAATAATATATATTTATATATAATATAGAGCTAAAAAAAATGCTGGGCAGAACACAGCTAATCCAAAATAATGAGAAAGAACATCTGCACATCTGTTCTCAGATTTCTGCATTTGCTACCAATTAGTATAAGAACTCAAAATTTTACTTCTTGTCTATAAATCTATTTCTACTGCCACTCATCTGCTTTTTTCATCTGCTCTTCTTCTTCTGAAAATTGTGGAAATATGGAGACCAAGGTGAGTCTAAACATTTTGTGCCAATTAACTGAGTAATTTTACATAGCTGTGCGACTGTGGCGCAGGAAGGTAGAGCAGTCATCCACAAATACCCCAGTTGCTTGTTTGATCCCCAGCTCTTCCGGTCACAGGTCAAAGTGTCCTTAAGCAAGACACTGAATACCAACTTATTTGCTTAGTTGACTGTTGGCCAGCTGCAAAGCAGCTCCCCCATCGGTTTGTGAGTGTGAATGGGTGAGTTTGAAGCAGCGTAAAGCACTTTGAGTGCCAATAGGCAGAAAAGCGCTATATAAGTGCAGAACATTTACCATTTACTCAACAGCAGTGGTAAAATGTGCTTGTTGAAATGGATCTGCCTTTAACTAGTCAACATAGGTATCATTCATTTAGGTAAGTCATGCTATTGCTAGAAATTTTTAACGCTGTTATAAGCTCATCTTCCCCGTCATTAAGAAAAAACTATGTATTTATTAAGGTGGCTGTTATTTAACACTCATAGTCTGGGAACACACCATTCAAAGTGTGCCTCTCCTCCCGGCTCAATGAGCATATCAGTGGTCAAGTGAGGTAAACGACCAATGCATAGAGGGAGCGTCAATTGCGAAAACAAAGCAGCAACTTAGAGAAATTAAATGTTATTATAGTTCCTAAAAGACAAATTGAAACAGCGCACAATCCTGTGGGAAGGATTTTATGCAAATTATTTTCAGGCTTCTGATGGGCCAGGATGGTCATAATTCCTATGAACGCCTGTTGTGGTGTGTTGGCATGTTTTTTCGTTTTCATGTGGATGAATATTTAAAAACAGTTCTTGTGTGGACGAAAACATAAAACCCCCCAGTTTAAAAGCCGCACACATACGTGAGTATTGGGCTTTAGAGAGAGCTGTGTTGTGTTTAGCTGTTAGCTGCTCTGTAATTCACTGAGGAGCAAGTGACATTAGTAAGAGTGCCAACCACTCTGCCCCCATGCTCCTTTACAAGGTAAGTAATATACACCGATCAGGCACAACAATATGACCACCTGTGATATTTAATGCAATCCAATAGAGTGGCTATGTGTTAATTATTGAGATGAAAGTTGGTAGTGGAGAGTGCATTATGAGAAGAGGTTTTAATGTTTTGGCCACTTCATTTTAAATAGGGGGAAAAATCATTAGAGCCTCCTCGCATAATGCATTCCAGTACGATTTCACTACCCACTTTGACATAGTAGAATCAGCTTTCTGACAGTTTCAACCTAAAGACTAAGAAATTTTTACCTTGTAAAAGTGTTTAAAAAGGGTGGAGAGCTTTCAAATATTGATTTTCAGATATCAATATATCGATTGAGGGTTCTCACTCCCACATATTATCAAGAAAGACATAAAAAGCCATAATACTTTAACTACACAGTGTAGTTACAGCAGTTTTTACCTGTTTTTCCAACCTTACACTATATGGAAAATGGAAACTACAGTGGTAAGCAAGGTTACCCTATAACTGAGCACCCAAAGCCCTGCAGTCATATCAGGGCTGAGTGATAAATTAAATTAATGTGATTAATTTGGACTACAGCACTTGATCCATCAGCAGTGTTATAAAACACGGAAGCTGAAAATGTAAGCAGGAAATAACCAAAGCAGGACAAAGGAAGTGGGCAGTCTGAAAAAAACTTTTGCATTAATCCTACTGGGCTACACATTCAGCACCGACACAGACATAGTGAAAAATCCCATTGCTAGTGACTTAAGCTCTTTTCACACTAACAGAAGCAGCAAATGGCAGCAAAAGAGAATTTGTATAAGGCCACCTTGCTAGTTTGTGAGCCCTTCTGAGTCTCTTGAAATAAAAGATACAATTAAATGCAGCTGCATCTCTTGGTATAAAACCTGGTGTATTTGGTTTGTGGCGCTTTTGAAGTAGAGCTTTAAAACTCAAAAACCTCAAACACATTTTGACGTTTCTACTTTGGTTGAATTTAATGCTCTGAGCAGAATTTATGAGACAAGGGGCTGTTTAATAAGTATCCATTGTACAAACTGAAGATCGCATGGTTCATGCAGCTAATTCTTCTCATTTCACTTTAATCTTTGTCATTTGTTACAGAATTCATGTTTTCTGAAGTCTTTTGAGTTCTTGGCCCAGGATACATTGTCCTTCATGTTTTGTGTTTTTGTTTTCTGGCTTTCCACATATGGCACCTCTTTTTCAACAGATCCCAAATCCCCCTCTGGAAGTAATTATTGTTTTCTATAATATAAAAAAAAGAATTCCAAGTAAACAGTTTACTGTTTCTCTGATCTTCCTTAAATTACAAGACCAGATGTGTCATTTTTTTAATGATTTTCTCTGACTAATTAGTGGCAAGAAAACTGAAGTCCTGTCATGATTCCATCACCAGTGGATTCCAGATGCTAATTTAAAAAATGTCATCTGTCAAATTCAGTCAGCATATTCTGTTATATCAGTTGCATTCCGGCAATATGCTGGCTATAAAAGATGCACATAACATTCAAAAATGCCCTATAGCTCACAATGACCACAGTAATCTGTGGGAGGATGTTGATCAATACCAGTGACTCAACAATTTCTTGGCCAAATGCTGAGACGTCTGTTTTTTCATTCTCCAATGCATACTCTCTGCTGTTTTGGAACAATAAGTTTCCACTCAGCAAAAGTACAACATCCTGCAAATCCCTGAGTCTCTGCTTTAAACAGGTTAGTTGTACATGTGTTGATTACATTAAGTTGCAGTGAATTTCTCTATGAAAAAGCAGGGCGTGAGCAGTAAAACTCTCAGAGAAGCGCCTGGCTCAGCAGCAAGGGTCACTTCGATCTGTTTTTAGGGCTCCTGTGACCTTCCGATTTGCTATAAAAAATGCGGCAACTATTTTGTTTAAATAAATCATTTCAAAAACTCTCTGCTGCCTGGTGCTGAAACAAGTATTGTATTACCTTTTTTACGAACTATTGTAAACTGAATTTTTTCAGATATCTGCCATTTTAGGAAGGTTTCAATGTGATATTTCAGATGAAACAATGGACTTTTTTTTAACAATTTATCCAGTAATTGGTTGAGAAAAGGCAATATTAATCAATAGCAGTGTTTACCCCAAATGTAGTCTATTTGGGCCAAGTATAATTACAGCAGCATAAATGTATGTGGGCACAACTTTCTGTGTATGTGAATCAGCAGCTCAGATCAGCTGTTTGTAACAACAATTACATTTTTAAAATTGATGGCAGAAGAAAGTGAACATGTTGGTTTGTGCTATGTGCATGTTGGTAGAGAAAATTTAAAAACAGGTTGCTCTACTTTGAAAAGTATTTTAAATTCTGTAACAACTTTGAACAACCAGATTGGTCTAAGTGTTTCTCTCTAGTCCCCAAAACCAGCTGTATCCCTGTATCAATGTGCATATCTATATCTACATGTCTATAAAATCAAATTGTAATTGTTAATCCAAATCAGTAGCCTATTTAAAGCAAGTACCTGTTAAACAATAGTGTGTGCTAAAGTCATCTTCAACACAGCATCTTTTTCAGAAATACTCAAACTTCTTTTCCTTTCGGCTGCTCCCCTTCAGGGAGGAATCATTTGCCTCCATCTAACCCTGTCCTCTGCATCCTCTTCTCTCGCACCAACAAACTTCATGTCCTTTCTCACTGCATCCATAAATCTCCTCTTTGGTCTTCCTCTAGACTTCCTGCCTGGCAGCTCCAACCTCAGCATCCTTCTACCAATATATTCACAGTCTCTCCTCTGAAGATGTCCAAAAAAAAGGGCACCAGTACACTTCACCTCCAGTCCCTAGGCATCTTCTCACTCTACAAGATCTTGTTAAACAAACTAGTCAGAAACTCTGCTGCCACCTCTCCTAGACACTTCCATACCTCCACAGGTATGTCATCAGGACCAACTGCCTTTCCAATCTTCATCCTCTTCAATGTCCTCCTCACTTTACTCTTACTAATATTTGCAACTTCCTGTTCCACACCACTGACCTCTTCTACTATTCATTCCCTTTCATTCTCCTCCTTCATCAACTCTTCAAAGTTGATGAAAGGGTTTATGTCTTGCAAAGAGATACACTCCGGGATCAAACAACTGACCCAGTGGTCTGTGGATGACTGTCTTACCAACTGAGCTAAAGCCGCCCCCAGTGTCCAACCTAGCATACAAGTCCTCATATGCTCGTTGTTTGGCATTTGCTTTCTCTACCTTCACCTTACGCTGCATCTCCCTGTACTCCTGTCTACTCTCTTCAGTCCTCTCAGTGTCTCACTTCTTCGTAGCTAACCTCTTTCTCTGTATACACTCCTGAACTTCCTCGTTCCAGCACAAAGTCTCCTTGTCCACTTTCCCGATGACACCCTGAGTACCCTCCTACCCGTCTCCCTGATCACATTAGCTGTAGTGGTCCAGTCATCTGGAAGCACCTCCTGACCACCCAGAGCCTGTCTCAGCTCCTCCCTGAAAACTACATAACATTCTTCCTTTTTCAACTTCCACCACTGCCTTAGTCCTCTTCATCTTCCTCACCACCACCAGAGTCATTTTACACATCACCATTCTGTGTTGTCTGGCAACACTCCAGGTCTACCACCATCTGTCCTTCTGCGTTCCTGTCCTGAAGACTAAACCTGCTAGTAGTCCTAACATTCAAAGTCCCTACTGTCAGTTCTAAACTCTTGGATTTCCTCTTCTCTCTCTGCCTACAAACACGCCTTCCTCCTCTCCTTCTTCAACCAACAGTAGCCAAATTTCCACCGGCATCCTGTAGGTCAACAGTCGTTGTTTGTGGAAGTCACGATTTGCATGTTTAATTTGGCATGTGTTTTACGTCAAATGCCCTTCTTGACACAACCCTTTGCATTTATCCAGACTTGGAATTGGCACAATGAGACACTGGCTTGTGGTTGCATTGCAAGAAATACTCAAACTAAATAAGCTAATTCTATGCAGTTACCCCTCACCCTAACCCCCAACACAGGCAGCCACCACGGCAAAGAAAAATGATATTCTTAAAAAAATGAAAAACTGAATATTGATGATAAGGTTTAATTAGTTTTAAACCTGCACCAAACTTATATTTGCTTATTGTTAACTCATTTTATTTAATTACAGGATATTTACTCATTTATGAGATTTTAATCCTCATTTATGTCAATAACACGGCAAGTCAGACATAATAGTGTTTCTACATAGTGGGTCCTTTAAGGCTAATACAACTGAAAAATCCAACTTTTCAATTCAATTGTTAAAAATAAATAAATGAAGTAATCAAATAAATTTTAAAAAATTTAAAAAAATGTGCAGTATAGCTGTAGAGTGATCACAGAAACACAAACCTCTGCATTTAATAGTTATATTTACATAATGTTGGCCAAACACAAGTGTTTGACGTAAAACACATGCCAAAGTGTTTGTGAAGTGGACATTTATAAAAGTAAAAAAGCTATTATGACATAAACATCCCTTCCTTTGAAAAAGCCAACCTGGCACCAAGGCAGACAGCTGTTTAGAATTTTCTGTTAATTCACTTGCTAAGTCAACATAGGCTTAATCTCCCGTAGTGGAATAAAGTAATGTTTTTTTCTTCTTCATTTTTTCATTTTAACTTATCTATTTTATTTGGGGTTTATGCCATTTTGATTTCATGAAACAGATGGTCCAGGCATGCGTAAGTGTAATCCACTCACAATAATCACAATAATACTGTTATTTGTTCCAGACTGTTAAGTCTGTTGAGCTGCACTGCGGTGATATGCCGGCTGAATCCATTTTCACAGGCCAGACAAGCAGATGGTTAGTCCACAAAAAAAGAGAAGAAAGAGAAGGAGAATGACAGTGTGAAGGAAATATGTAGAACATTTGTTTAAGCCATTTACAAATGTTTGTATAAAGTGTTTTGTGAAAGTTTGTGCTTTATCATTAAAGAGACAATTCTTGGTTGAGAAATATAAAGGAATGGTTTGTCTTGGCTGGTTGCAAAAAATTGGATCCTCTTATTTTGAAATGTCAAAAAGAACAAAACTTAACAACAACAAAAAAAAAAAAAAACAGCTCTTGGATTGTACCTTTAGGGGTCACCACAGTGGAACGTGCTCTGCATGTTGATTTTGCATGTTTTACGCCAGATGCCCTTCCTGCCACAACCCCCCATTTTTTACGTGCTTGGGACCTGCACCAAGGTGGCATTTGGTCGCTGGGCAGGGCCACACCTATTGGGGTGTGGTTCAAACCCGCAGTCTTCAGCATCCCAACCCAGTGCTCTACTACTGAGCCACCAGCCCCCCCAAAACTTTTTTTATTCTATCAACATAATGTTCAATGTACATTCAGGTAGTACAAATCTTCCCTATAAAGAAACTAACCTTGCATCCCACTTGAACCATTAATTAAAATGTAATTAAAATTATTTTCCAATAAAAGAACTATTGTACTATTTGAATGTGCATTAAATTATTTTGATGAAAAAAGTTTATTTTTTACTTTTTTAAATGAAAAAATATGAGGATACAAACTTTTGTAGCCAACTGTAGATAAATGACGTGAAGTGCTACAAATAGGTTATTTGGAGTGCATTTCTATTCACTAGAACAGGGGTCACCAACATGGTGCCTGTGGGCACCAGGTAGCCCGCAAGAACCACATGAGTAGCCCGCGGGCCTGTTCTAAAAATAGCTCACCATAGCGCCACTTACCAATGAGCTGCATCTAATTTTTTTGTTGCTATTCTTTTTTAAATCACATTTGAAAGTTATTGTCAGAAATCATTAACATGATCCGTGTATATATCATTAATTTAATTAATTATTAATAATAACAGTAAATTGAGCAAATTTGTTATTTCAAAAGTGCGTATTAAACTGGTAGCTGTGAGACACTGCAAACCTAACAGAGGTTTGAAATTCTAATTAAAGTGCTTCATCAAACTTTATGTAAATACAGTCTTAAATGTTGTCTGTAAAGCAGCTGTAATGCTGTAAATGCTGTCTTTTGAAATCCACTGACGTGGAGAGATACATAATTATGTACACACACAGTATATGTTCAATACATATACTGTGTGTGTACATAATTATGTATCTCTCCACATGTCAGTGGATTTCAAAAGACAGCAGAGAAGTACACACACATAGGCTGCATATCCCATTATTTTGGGAGATAGGCCAGAAAATATTGTGTATATACTGTGTGTTTCAGGGGGCAGAAATAGTGTTTTCATTAGAGTCAAGTTTGCAACTCATACCTACGAGGAGTAATGTCCCGATGCCAATGCCAGAATGAGGCATCGTTTCCAGCACTGCCCTTGTGTTCTCATGCAAAATGTGGTGTAGAGCTGTTTTCAGATAATTGACAATAAGAAAAGCAAAGCCAAATGTAAGCTCTGCTTTGTCAATAACAGGTCTGTCATTGGGCAACTAATAAAATCCCACGACAAGGGGGACAGATTTTGCAGATTCCTGTACAGAAACCAGAATGGGGAGGAATGCAAGAAGCAGATGATAAATGATAAAATTGGATAGGAGGGTGTATGAGGAAATAAAGATCTATATGCTCTAGATAGACTAAAGAAGAAAGATACATCAGCGTGAGATGCTCAGTCACTAATAATTGGTATGTACCCACTGCAGAAATCATACTGAAGAGTGAATCATACTGAACTCTTATGCTCTCAATTAAAGATAATTCAAAGGCAGTGAATTAAAGTCGCGTTCTCATCTGACAATCACCTTAAACTAATATGCCTTATTTTCCACCACACTGAGAAATAATTTATTTACTTTGCAGTATGTTTCCTTATCAATTCATGCATAATATTATAACAGTGTTTCCCCTACATTAGTAAAAGCATGGTGGCCCGCCATGCCAATGAGACCCCCCATCATGCTTACACAACAGGCATTTTTTTTTTTATATATCTAGTGATATGTTCATGACCAATCCTCTTCTTTTTAATGTCTCTCTGGTACGTACCAAGGGTTCTGAGAGCCGTTCTCGTTAATGTTGTGCCCAAATTTCACTGCCCTACCTACATCTACTCCAATCTCTTTTTTACAATAAGAACGAGCCATTGCAAAGAGACAGCCATCGTTGACTTACTAAAGGCTGTATGATTTGTCAGTTGCTTTCCTAAAAGACACCACTTAATTGTCCCCTCCTCTCCAGCTCGATGAGAGCGAGAGCAGCGGTAGAGTGACATAGTGAGTGAATGAAGAAAGAGAGCTGCGTTAGTGAGAACAACTTTACATTCTACAACACAACCAACATGTTCACGCCTCCACACAATGCTGCAGGAAGGACTTTGTATGAACACAACTGAAGTGCACATTTCTATTGTCTGCTTCTCTGTGGCATCTTTGGTTGATGGGATCTTTAAGTTTGAATCTGATATATGGTAAGTTCCAGTTTGTTGACTTGGCCTCATAAATTTAAAACAAAGTTTTAATTAGAAAAGTGTTCAACTTATTATTATTAAAATTCAGCTTTTTCAAAAAGCACTATTTATGAAAATAGCACAGTGAACTATTATCTTTCATAACTGGCAGGAATATTCTGTCATACATGCCTTCAGCATGAACAGCCTGTTAGAGGAGGAACATCGCCGTGAGACATACAGGATAAATTATTTACACTCACTAACTACATCTTACATCTCACTTTGTTTTACCCTTACTTGGAATTTACCATCCAAAGGTGCTGCATGTGAAATAAATCTCCCAAATTTGTGTGTGCACAAAACCTCTTGCCACTATGCCGAAAAAAAATTCTAGGGAAAACACTGTAATAATATAAACGGACCAGTCCAGGGTGTAACCTGCCTCTCGACCAATGACGGCTGGGATAGGCTCCAACCCCCTGCAACCCTAAATAGAACAAGCAGTTGAAGATCATGGATAGATGGATATTAACTCTTACATGTATAATAATATAGAATAATTTTAAAAAATTAACAATTAGCAATTAACAACAATAAGCAGAGCTTAAAGGAAGCAAATGCTGTATCTATTATGCTTTTGATTGGTAATTATCCAACAGCCAAGCCAGACTATTTCTAATGTTGACTCATTACTTTGATATTAACTCAATTCTGTAACTCAGAGCTAACCAGTGAGCTATTTGGCATTACTTAGAAAATGTTTTATTTTGCATCTAGAGAATTGGAATGCTCAAATATAAGGCCAAAACTAATCCCAAATAATTCTCATTAGCAGTTGAAATGTTTCTTTTCTATACACATTTGCATCTCATCTGATGAACCAGTGGGCCCAAACATATTAAAAGATTCAGAGGGAAAAAGCCAAGCCCAGAATGTTCTCTTTTGGTCATAATCATTTCTGTAAAATTGGATCAACATTTTTGTAAGGAGGGGATCGACCTGTTTATGTTTACAGCTGAAGCTAGATTTGAAAGGGTGGAATAAAAAAAGAGTTGTAGAGAAGCTGAGTCTTTCACAAGTAAGGATCTGGTGAGGTTCATCACTCTGTAAAAAAAAATGTTCAATGCTTTGAAAATAACATTTCTCAATGTGAAATTGTATTGAATTCAGGGAATTCATTATCTTTGATTTATAATCATCATCAGTAAAACATTTAGAGAATCTGGAGGCACAAGTCATGGCTCAGGAACACCTCTGAAATCGTTGTCAGCGGAAAGGGTTTGCCACTACGTCCACACATGAAATGAAAAAAAAAAAAAAAAAAATGAAAGAAATAGTGCACGCATACAAATGACCATATGTAAATAAAATCTAGAAACACCACCACCTTTTTCATTTGTTTTAGAAATGTTGGAGGCTGTGTCCTCCACCCTAAAGAAGAGAAGAACCATCTCCCAGCACACAGTGGTGTGTGGTGCATTATTGCACACGTCACTGATAATTTGTTAGTTAAGGCTGAATGACATATTCACGTTTTAAAGCAACATGCTGCCATCTAGATGATGTCTATTTCTGGGAAGACGTTTCCTATTTTAGAAACACAACGCCAATCTGCATTCTGCACATATAACAATGGCATTGCTGTGTAGAATAAATCTGGGTGCTAAACTGACCTGCTTGCAGTTCAGCTCTATCACCCACTGAAGATATTTTGTGCATTGTGAGTAGAAAAATACGACAATGAAAAATCCTGTATCCGCCAAGTAGGGAAAAGTTTTGCAACCAGTCTCATTTCTCACCACTCTTCAGATCTCTACACTGGCTTCCTGTAGCTGCTCGCATCAGGTTCAAAGCTCTGTCTCTTGTCCACAGGGTGATCACCTCAACGGCTCCTGCTTACCTCAACTCCCTCATTCAGGTACAATCCTACCCGTCAGCTGTGGTCTGCCAACGAACAACGTGTGGTGATCCCAGTATTCCCAATATTCAAAAAACTGCTGAAAACTCTTCCACACCTTCCTATGCACTCAAATCTATTCTATCTTTAAAAAAGTAATTTCTACTCTTTCTTACACTTGCATCTCAGGTTTCAATATTTGGTATGTTGTCTTTCTTGTTGTCTTTCTTGAGTTGTTTATAAATGTATAAAATAAATTAAAAAGTTTGTAGTATATCTGTAAATAGCTGAATTACAGGTGAATGCAGCCGCATCACTCTGTGAATTTTGTGTTGACAGTACTTTTTGAACACAAAGTACCACTCAGAACTGCATCCCTTATTGTCTTAATTCAGTTCCTGAGGCTTGTTAAACCTGCATTCCTGGCATTGCACCAGGAATGCATTGTTTTAACTGAAGGGTCATAAAATCCAACCTGCAATTCACTAAAGAAACGTAGAGAGAAATATTTCCCTGTAGTATAGTAGTGAGCTCACACTTCACAGTACCAGAGATACAAGTTGTTCAGTACTATGCCATAACCAGCCATAATTCAGCTTAAAAGCATTTTTATCATTTATTTGATTAGTTCTCCTCTCCTTTAGCTGTAACCACAGGTTTACAGCTCCTCGCCATCTTGTTGGACAAACTACACCAATGGTTGTGGATAGAAATTCTGCACACCGAAGCACATTGTGTAAATATTGCTAAGTTCTACATGAATTGGATTGGATTACTGTACATGATTTTGGTGTCAGGTCAGGAGGAGCAGCTCCTCTGTGGCCTCTCTCATCTTAAAAGAACAGAACAACACCACCTACCATACAAAATGACTAATGGATAAACCAATTAGTTATGCAGTTATTTTCCCTATAGCCTAATATTAGAATGCACTTAAGAATTGTCTCTCTGTTCTCCTGAAGGATCATGGTTCGCATGTCGCCACAAAAACTGCAGGTCTGACCTGACCTGCAATAAGTTTGAGTACAGCGGTTAATCCAAACTAAGTCTATAAATTTGAGCCAATGTTTTTTAGTCCTATGACTAACAGTTTATTGCACACCTCTGATCTCATATTTGTTGATAGACCTCAGTATGACACATTATGTCAGAGATTACTGTTTAATCCATGTATGAATTTTGCATAATAATGCAATAGTATATTACATAATGTTATGATGGAAATACCCACCATCTGGTTACCATAACATTAGTAATAGCCACCTTTTTGTGTGTTTTCACCCAAGATATTTGATGCAACACAGCACACTATCTGAGCCTGTTTACATATTTGTATTACACATGGCACGTTGCATAAGCCATAAAAGATAATTCATTATTAGGATGACATATGAAAGGCACATTTTGTAGAAATGTGGAAATAATGGCTTCTATGCTTACAGTAAAAGAGTTGTTTTAAACAGTGACACTAATGTGTGTAATTGTGTCACATAACTATCCTGAAGAAGTGTTTAATCTGAAATTATAGAAACATATAGACCTTATCTCATCTGTGACATAAGGTCCAGAATTGTAAAGTTGTTTAAAGTCAATCCAAAAATGCGTTTGATGTGTATCTCTCAGCTTCACGTTCACTCTACACAGCTTCTATCACCCAACACTGAGTTGACACTGTGGTTACAGCCTTAGTGTACTGGTCTACTAAGGTTTTTCTTCAATGTGAATTTTTGAATGATGTATTCAATACGGACAAAAAATGAATTTATATGTTAAACAGCTTGTGCATATTCAAAGTTGAAACTTGACAATCTGACCCTTTTTAAGGTACTTTTCTGTATAACTCAAAAGGGTTCACGTAATTCTTCTTGCCACTGTACTGGGTTAGGCAGAGCTGGGCTGCCTGCCAGCCAGGCAGTAATGTAATTACATTGTTAACAGTCACTGTGTCAGCTACTGTGAGCTATACACAGGTCGCAGCCTTTACCTCTCTCACTTTTGGAGATGACATTACACTTGCTCGCCCTTGCTCTCTCTTGCTTTCTCAGTCTCGCTTTGTCATTGAGGCAGACACTGAAGGCTGCGAGGGTGACAGTGACTGTGCCTCTGTTTAAAAGGCATTAAGCTTGTAACTTTTACTGCTGTCCTCTCTATCTGTGTATCTCTTTGTCTCACTGACATTAAATTTGTCTCCACCTTTTGTCACTGCTGTCATTTTGTTTTCCATTTCTCTGCGATACAAACACTTCCTTAACCCTTTTCTTTATTTTTTCAGCAGGATGATAACAAAAGTCCTTCACTGTCAAGGAGATGGTGAATGAATGAAGAACAGATATTTTTGGATGAGAACAAGTGGGAGGTTTCAATATTCAATATGTGTTGCGTTTTTAAAGAAAGAAACAAAAGAAAAATGTCAGTTGTAATATCGGGAAATATGTGATAAATGTGGTAAATCTACATGTATAGTATCCACATGTTCTGCATATACCCAATGTGTTACAATTAGGGGTGTAAAGCTACATATAATCTGACCAAAATGTTTTGGCACTGTGAGAGTAAACTCAGTTATATTTATAATTTGGCATTTATTTGCATTATTATTGACTATTTATTTCTACATTTACATATATTCAGTTATATTTTATATTATATTATTTCAGCTAAATGTGATGGTAACATGTTTATGTAAACGGGGAATGTTGTCCTACATGTACAATGTAACATGGCCGGCTTTAATGGATATCAAGTGTGTTTGTGTAGTAGACAGGGCTCGAAATAATTTTGTGTCACTGTTCTACAGCTGTCCCAAATCCTAATTTCAATTGTCCCCAAATCAACAACCATAGTCCCAAACTATGCACCTTTTGTTTATTATTTTTACATTTGACATTACAAATAGTCTAATACTTTATCTTGCTTTAGTAATAAACAACTCACTGTCAAAGTTGTGCTAGTTATTCTCTGTGTTTGTCTGAATAAAAAAGTATAACAATATCTACAGTTTCCATTACTTCCTTTAGTCATTATTGTCAAGATCAGCGGCTTTCAGTATGTCCCTTTCCGGGGTCGTCACAGTGGTACATGTTCCACACGTTGATTCGGCATGCCTTTTTTTTTACATCAGACGCCCTTCCAGCCGCAAACCTCCCGTTTTGACCTGGCTCGGGACCAGCACCAAGGTGGCCCTTGATGGTTGGGCAGGGCCACACCTGGTGGGGTGGAATTCAATCCCGCAACCTTCTTTACCCCATCCCGATGCTCTATCCATTGAGCCACTAGGCCCCCATCCTTTAGTCATCACTGTGTGGTCATTAAATGTATCACTGCAAAACTACAGTGAGAATTCTGTGAAATGCTGTGACTGACAATGTAATGAAAAATTTGTATAAGCACACTTGGAATGCATAACAAAAAGTAAGTTAAAACACGATAAAGGCTGAAATATAAGTTAATGATTTTTTATATTGGTATTCAGCAGATGTCTTGATCACTTTGTTCTTACAATTACAGATGTAGCCAGTCAGACTCTTCCATGTGAGATCATCGCTCTTATGGCACTCTCTCTCCTCCCCATACTCACTTCTAACCCTCTGGAGAGAGTATTCTGCACCGGCAGTTCCCACTTGCATATTGTTTGTGTTCAGTGTGGGACTGTCACACTTTTGGGGAGAAACTGCGAGTCTTTAATATGATACACACTGTGTATGTTTACACTTTGCTTTCTTAAATTAAGCACAGATACTACCCTGATCATTTACATGCATCTATTATTAGGGCTCCTCATTACTTTGATTTGTGTGTGTGTGTGTGTGTGTGTGTGTGTGTGTGTGTGTGTGTGTGTGTGTGTGTTTTAACCTTGTTGTCTGGGAGCTCTTTGTGTTTTATTACTCTGCGTCTTGTCTTTCTTGTCTCTATGAAGCACACACTGATTACTGTCCAGTGGCTTCTCTGCTGTTTCTTTGGCATATGTGTTACCATGTGGATAATATTTAATAATAATAACGGAAAGTTTAGGGTATATAGAGATGTAGTCATTGAAAGTGTCTCTGCGGCGTGAGATCATCACTCTTATAGTGATCGCTCACCTCTTGTCCTGCTGGATGGAATGATATGACAGTATACTATCTGTAGTTGGCACTCAGCTTACAGCTCCCCAGTCCATGTATATGTCCCTAACACAACGTACAATACCAGTAGTACTGTATTTGTACACCAACAATGTACTGGAGTAGAAGACATATTCAGTATTATTAAAGAGGCACAAGAACAGCAAACTTTCCTAACATGAAGTTTCGACGAACCTAAATATGTTGCAGTTAATCAGAATTTATGAAGTGATCACACAGATAATTATTGTTCAGTCATGACTTCTGCTTTCAGTGTTTCTATGGGAGACTGAAGACCTTAGGCCTATATGGGTCGTTGTATCACTGAATCTCTGTTTATGTGATTACATCAATCTGACGTTGTCCAGTTCTAATCATATGAGTCATTTTTAATTCCCAAGTAAAAACTGGTTTTACCTGTTAATAAAAAAGGTTCAATCACTCGACTACTGCAGCAAAGTGATACAAACATCATTAACAGGCCCACTCGATCACTTTAAATCCTCCAAACGATTCAGGACAGAGCAGCATGCTCCACACACGAGCTCACACGCATAATATGGACATTGCACCAGGGGTTCGTAGGATATAATCGGCAGCGCTTTGTTCGACATTTTTGTTCATACATACACTCACTCCTGAAAAAGTCAGGATAATGTAAGAATCCACTGCATATCTGAAAGGGCTTATAGTTACAGAAGTTTCTGTATTTGTTCGTGTTTTTCCCACTTTAAAGGACGGAGGAGGTTTAACAGTTGCTGCCTGTGTCCATGTTTCTCTGTGTTTGTCTGAATAAAAAGTATAATAATATCTACAGTTTCCATTACTTCCTTTAGTCATTATTGTCAAGATCAGCGGCTTTCAGTATGTCCCTTTCCGGGGTCGTCACAGTGGTACATGTTCCACACGTTGATTCGGCATGCCTTTTTTTTTTACATCAGACGCCCTTCCAGCCGCAAACCTCCCGTTTTGACCTGGCTCGGGACCAGCACCAAGGTGGCCCTTGATGGTTGGGCAGGGCCACACCTGGTGGGTCGGAATTCAATCCCGCAACCTTCTTTACCCCATCCCGATGCTCTATCCATTGAGCCACTAGGCCCCCATCCTTTAGTCATCACTGTGTGGTCATTAAATGTATCACTGCAAAACTACAGTGAGAATTCTGTGAAATGCTGTGACTGACAATGTAATGAAAAATTTGTATAAGCACACTTGGAATGCATAATAAAAAGTAAGTTAAAACACGATAAAGGCTGAAATATAAGTTAATGATTTTTTATATTGGTATTCAGCAGATGTCTTGATCACTTTGTTCTTACAATTACAGATGTAGCCAGTCAGACTCTTCCATGTGAGATCATCGCTCTTATGGCACTCTCTCTCCTCCCCATACTCACTTCTAACCCTCTGGAGAGAGTATTCTGCACCGGCAGTTCCCACTTGCATATTGTTTGTGTTCAGTGTGGGACTGTCACACTTTTGGGGAGAAACTGCGAGTCTTTAATATGATACACACTGTGTATGTTTACACTTTGCTTTCTTAAATTAAGCACAGATACTACAAGAACCTGATTATTTAATGCATTAATTATTAGACAAACCCTGATCATTTTGCATCTATTATTAGTGTCATTACTTTGTGTGTGTGTGTGTGTGTGTGTGTGTGTGTGTGTGTGTGTGTGTGTGTGTGTGTGTTTTAACCTTGTTGTCTGGGAGCTCTTTGTGTTTTATTACTCTGCGTCTTGTCTTTCTTGTCTCTATGAAGCACACACTGATTACTGTCCAGTGGCTTCTCTGCTGTTTCTTTGGCATATGTGTTACCATGAGGATAATATTTAATAATAATAACGGAAAGTTTAGGGTATATAGAGATGTAGTCATTGAAAGTGTCTCTGCGGCGTGAGATCATCACTCTTATAGTGATCGCTCATCTCTTGTCCTGCTGGATGGAATGATATGACAGTATACTATCTGTAGTTGGCACTCAGCTTACAGCTCCCCAGTCCATGTATATGTCCCTAACACAACGTACAATACCAGTAGTACTGTATTTGTACACCAACAATGTACTGGAGTAGAAGACATATTCAGTATTATTAAAGAGGCACAAGAACAGCAAACTTTCCTAACATGAAGTTTCGACAAACCTAAATATGTTGCAGTTAATCAGAATTTATGAAGTGATCACACAGATAATTATTGTTCAGTCATGACTTCTGCTTTCAGTGTTTCTATGGGAGACTGAAGACCTTAGGCCTATATGGGTCGTTGTATCACTGAATCTCTGTTTATGTGATTACATCAATCTGACGTTGTCCAGTTCTAATCATATGAGTCATTTTTAATTCCCAAGTAAAAACTGGTTTTACCTGTTAATAAAAAAGGTTCAATCACTCGACTACTGCAGAAAAGTGATACAAACATCATTAACAGGCCCACTCGATCACTTTAAATCCTCCAAACGATTCAGGACAGAGCAGCATGCTCCACACACGAGCTCACACGCATAATATGGACATTGCACCAGGGGGTTCGTAGGATATAATCGGCAGCGTTTTGTTCGGACATTTTTGTTCATACATACACTCACTCCTGAAAAAGTCAGGATAATGTAAGAATCCACTGCATATCTGAAAGGGCTTATAGTTACAGAAGTTTCTGTATTTGTTCGTGTTTTTCCCACTTTAAAGGACGGAGGAGGTTTAACAGTTGCTGCCTGTGTCCATGTTTGACCAGTGGAAACTGTCTCTTAGATGTTAATGAACATTCAGCCTGCGACTTGTTTCCCTGAGAAACAGACTGATCGTCTCCTCAGCCACCAACAGGAGCTGCTGTTACAAACAAGGTTTCTACTCTCAGCTGATTTCTCCAGTTAAGGTGCTTATTGTCTCTTGCAAACTCAGCGAATTCGCTTCTTGTCCAATTTTTTAAATGGATTTTTACTTTTAGTAACTCTCTGTTGTACAGTTACGAGTTTGCGACACAAAAACTGAGCAGCGCAGGAAGTTTGATCGTGCTGAAAAAGTAGAACCAGCCCGATGCCAGGTTTGTTTTTTTATTCATATTTAAATGAAGCCCTCATTCACGTTCAGGTGTGAGACCGTCTCCTTGGTTACCCACCCTCCTCCTGCCCAGCACCTTCCCCGAAGTTTGGGAATTCGCCCTGAAACAAGTCAGAAACACTGACACACCGCTTCAGAGCTCATGGTCTACACAGAACAACATCATTAAAGAGTTTTTATTAAATATGTTCGACATTGAAACCGGACAGGATATAAAGTCACCATGTCCATCTCACCTGGAAAAGGCTCTGGACATAGACAGTTGGTGACTTCCACACCTCTCCTGTGTCTGGTTAGTTACTGACACGGGATCATTAAACAGTTCAACACAGGCAGTGGATCGTGCTGGTAGTTTATGAACCAGTGATCATTCTGTAAAACAGCTTCACATAAATTTTCATAATTAGATTAGTTAAAAACTTATATAATCAAATTTAGTGCAAGTGCAGGTCAGAACTACAGTTTTAGAGGCCAACATGTGAACCATGATCACTTCAGGATAAGAGAGAGACACTTTTAACCCTATTCTAATATTAAACCATAAGGAAAATAACAGCATTTTTTCTATATGTCATTTGTGAGTGCGTGGAAAAGTTCTTGAAGTACATGTTGAGATGAGAAAGGAGGAGCCTTTCCAGCTGATCTGACACCAAAACCAAGCACAGTAAAACATGACTGCAGACCATAATGAATAAAACTAATCCAAGTAATTCAAGTAACATTTAACAATATTCACACACAATCTGTCACAGTGCGCAGAATTTCCACCGCGAGTATCTGTGTAGTTTGGCCAACACAGGTGATCTGTAGACCTGTGCTTACAAGCAGAGAACTTATTTTAATGATAATACTTTAAAGCTGTTTGAACGCTGTTTATAATTCTTTTATGGAACAACGTTGAAATGGAACTCAACAATCATTAAAGCACTGCACTTTACCAGACTGCCACTCCGGTAGTGTCTTGGTTATTGCCTTGAAAAGAAAACAGCAAAGTGTTATAAGGTGCTCACTGAGAGGCCAGTTAGACTGAAACGATTGTGATGGCTTACAGTATTTTCAGTCATACAAAATGAAAGATTCAGAGATGAAAATGTAAAAATACAGATGATATTATCATCAGGCTTATTTCACAGTTAACACTCAAAAATTTAAGCCACTGTGACATCTTTCAGAGCAGTGGGTATTTTTGATCGTTAGGATTTTGAAATCCCATTTTTGTGGTCAGTTATTGTTGTCTCTTCTACTTTAAGGTAATTTTTCAAAGTAGCTTCAATGGAAGCTGCATCCGTGTCTTTAGTAAGCAGCAAAAATCACACGCTTGTGACAGAATGCTTTCTTTTTAAAGCAGGTCACCATGTTCCAGCTTTTCTCTTGAGAGAACTCTTAATAACACACTTTTTTCCATATATGCATTTATTTCCTATAAAGACAAGATACTTCTCAGACATTTATTTGAAATTAAATAATAAATAAACCACAATTTTGAATAGGTTATATACTCTGTGCTTGGTTTTGATCTTTGTGAGTTCTTTCCACATGATATACAGTGAGCAAGCACACACAAACATACAAAAAGCTCCCAAGCTGCAAACACTTCCTTATCTTATCAAAACAATGTCACCTATGGATAAAGAGACACATGGACCATAACCTTGATAAAAAGATTATAATGTACATTATAACATACAATAAAAATCTTGAACTATTAATGAATGTGTGTGTGTGTGTGAGAGTGTGTATAGGTTATTAATCAGAATATTTAGCGATGTCAGCTCACAGCTCCACACAAAAGTATATGCACTCCTAATCCTATTGCATCTTCAAATGAAGTACCACCAACAACACAAACTCATTTTTCAAGCTTGCTTAAAACTAAACAATGTTGGAGCATAATTTGTACATTATTTACGAATAACTAAACATTTGTCACAGCACTTATGTTCCACAAACATGCATGAACATGCAAAAATAAGCCAGTATAAATAAACACAAGCAAGCACCCATTATATCTTATGCTTTATTTTCTCAGAATCACACAGCAAAGAGTCAGTCTGCAGATTCTTAACTTGCCACTGTCTTCATGCCAAAATGGCAAAATGAAACAGTTTCTTTGTACTTTAACCCTGGAGGGGAGCTCCTTGTTGAACAAGTGAGAACACATGGACACCAACACACACACTGGGTTCTTCTGTTGTGCCCTCTTTGTTTTACACATGCAAAAAGACAATCGCTCATAGCTGACAAGCATTCTCCCGCTTTGAAGAACATTTATACATACGCCCACACATGCACAGTCTGACCTGTTGTGTTTAAAGGCTACTTTCTTGACTTCAGTGGTGGCTTGGATGATCCCTATAACTAGCACAAATACTTCACTCAGCCAATTCCGGGGGGAAATGTTCACAATTTATCCCGTATAAACACACCAACCACCTATGTCTAAAACATAAAGTTAGTCCATCAAGAAAGCTGTCTCCACACTTTTTGTGTTCTAGCATCCTAAAAGGATGGCTTGTAATGACACAGATCAAATGGACAGTTGTGCAGAATTTTAAAAGAATCAATGCTTTAATGAAAAAATATAAGTAGAAACACAAATAAGCAGTAGTTTTTGTAGCCACACTATGTTCCACTTCATTTACTTTTACATATAAAGTTTATCTTTTCTTTTTAATACGTGAGTTACAGCACACTTTAAAAACACGTTACTTGGGCAATACTTTACTACATACGTCTTTCCTTATCAGCCATTACTGTCATCTGAACAAGCACTAGTGTAAATAAAAACTTATGATAGCCTACCACAGTTGTGCTCTTCCCAGATTTTAACGTTAATGAATCAGTTTCTATCACCTAAGGTGGTATTCAGCCATTTTCCACCTTTATAATGGAGCGACAGCCACACGTAATCCCTGCAGCAGACACCTCTTGTGCAGAATAGTAATTAATTACAGGAACACTTGTAGAATAAAACATTGAACATGATTCCTATTTTTAGAGTGCATTTAATTAGTGTGCATGTCTGTAGCAAGAAAACAGATACAAATTGGCAAAGTAAGAAAAACATTTAAATCACTTTACTATAGGACATACAATATTTACTATAGGATACACAAGTTTGCCATCTGATCAAAATATAAAGTATTTCCAAATTGTGACTTTTTAAAATTGAGTGCCAGAAGAACAAGAAGAAGCAAGTTTTCTATGGTACAAACATACAGAGAGTACAGAGACAGCTGTCATATGTTCGGGAGAATCTGATTTCACTGCATTGGAAGAGACAGTGTAATGTTACAAATGTAATCTGATGTCGGAGAACACTTGAGTAAGAATGTTACAGTATGGAGGCAATGTGTGATATCTGTTCAACAACAAAGGACACACTCTAAAAACATACTAATAAAATACTGGGGTTAGTGACCACCTGATCATATAAAATGTGAATAAAATAACTGATGGAACATCCATCCATCTATCCATTATCTCTTACTGCTTATCTTATTTGGGTTGTGGGGGGGCTGGAGCCTTTCCCAGCTCTCATCGAGCGAGAGGTGGGATACACCCTGGACAGGTCACCAGTCAATCTCAGGGCCACACAAAGACATACACAGACAAACAACCATTCACACTTATATTCACACTTACAGGCAAATTTAGATTTACCAATAAATCTAACATGCATCTTTTTGGACTGTGGGAAGATCCCAGAGTTCCCAAAGAAAACCCACGCAAGCACAGAGAGAACATGCAGACTTCACACAGAAAGACCACGGCCTGCAGGGGTGCAAACCCACAATCTTTCTGATGTAACAAGAAAACATTTTAAACTGTTAGCCATTTGGTTGATTTTAAACTAGTGATCATTGCCTGTCATGACTACTGAAATATTGGCATTGTTTTAATCATCACTGCAACCACCAGCTCTGACAATATCAGTCACAATTCCTATAATTTAGCACCAAGTATTCTTTCACAAGTTTCTTTTTCCCAATCATGGCCAAGTGCATGGACAATGTGCTGAATAGTCTGACTACTTGTCAGTAGTCATTCGGTGCAGGTGGTCAAGAGACTAATAGGAGACATAGTATACTGACTCACAATGATAAAATAATACAGTGCATGTATTATAGGAATAATATAGTAAATACATTTACAAAAACCAAAACTGTTTAAAAGCAAAGGTTTAAAGGAAGCACTCCACGAACAGCACTGTGTTTCAGCAAAGAAGAAAGACCTCTGTCACGCTTTGCTTGAATGCAGCAAAGGTCTTTAAACCATAAACCTTTTGATCTGATCATAAACATGTGATTTGTGTCCCATAGCACATGTCTGTATGTGCAGGTTCACTGAGTCTTGTGTTGTGTGTTTCCACAGTTTCAAGGAAGACTGCTTTGCTAAGAAGTGCTAAAAGCTTCTAATGCAATAGTGACAGGTTTAGTGAATTTGGTCGCATGTGTTGTGCTTCTCTCCCACGTGGTCACCCACCATACTGCATTTCACAACCCCTTCCAACTGGTCACAAGCACACAGTTTAAAACCACAACTGCTAAGCTGTGCATCTAACTAATCCCATTTTACAAAAACAATGCACACACAGTTTGCAATCAGTGAGTAATCGGCTGCATACTGGTTAATTGGTGCAAGGTCAAACAGAGAGATGAAGAGAGGTAGAGAGAAAAGATAGAGAGAGGGGTGTTTTGTTCCTGTTTCTCCTAGTGTGTCATTACTGGGTGATTATGGTGGTAATGACCCTTTAACTCTAACAGCTGTCACACCATGCCATCATTGTCCTCTCTCTCCTCTTATCTCAACCTTATCTGTGGGGAGTGGTGACCTAAATCAGTCAAGTTTTGCTTTATACCTGTTCAAGAATATAACACACATTGTAGACCCCATCTCTTTTATACCAGTTGAACAATATAGTTTTCTAAGTGGGTCTATGTCTGGAATGAAAGTACCTTTAAAATGCCTACTCAGCAAGTAAAAAAAAAGTGATGGTTAATGACAAAAATATACTATAAAGAAAGAGATAAGAGATAAGATATCTTAACACAGTGCTGTGATGATGCTCTATTAGCAGATTAATATAAAATTGTACTGGGAGGCTCCCAGTAACTGAATGTAGAAATCTGCAAGGTGAATGGGTGTAACTGTGAATGAATGTGAGGCACGACTTGCTGGAAAAGAACACAAAGCTCAGCAAACACCTTCTTTGCACAAATGACAAACTTACAGCTGATGTTGCAGTCCAGTGACAAGGGTGAGAAAATCATGGTAGAATTCAGTCATTGCACAGTTTTGTTTTTTCTGTCTTTATAAGAGATGGTTATGTTAAGGTTATGATACAATAAATCATACTGACTGTTTGCTTGAAATGGGAAATGAAATGTGTTAAAGCATAATAAGAAAGAGTAAACATTCATAAACTAATTGGACATTTTCCCAAGGTTATAATCTCTAAAAGTCTCAGTAAAAGGCCACTAGAAGCCAATATTAAGCATCATTTAGGAGACTGGTGGTCAGACTAATACAGCTTTGTTTTGTTTGTCTTGTTTGTGTAATTTTGCATTGGGTATAACTATGCACTGATTTTGTCTGTCTCGTAATGTCTTGTGTGTGTTGTGTGTGTGTGCCTGTGTGTGTGTCGATGTCAGGTGGAATCCACGATGCCCATGGTTTGACTAGAGGCAAGGCGCACTGCCAAGATGCAGAATGAAATGTATGTGTGTGTGTTTGTGCGTCACTTTGTTATAAATTTACTAAGACTTAACTGGGGGATTTTATTGGGAGGCCCCTTGTTGTTTTCTATCAGATTTTACCCTATAATCATAATGAAAATAACAGGTGGGGGAATTTTACAAAGCTTCCCTGGACATGTGTTTATATGTTTTGCACTCACTCACACACAAATAAATACACATACACAATGTGTGTGTGTGTGTGTGTGTGTGTGTGTGTGTGTGTGTGTGTGTGTGTGTGTGTGTGTGTGTGTGTGTGCATGCGTGTGTGTTGCTAACTCACTTTCACGCTGATCTGAGTAAAAGATCTGTATACAAAAACACAATGACAGTAATACACTCAGTTTATCTGTCATCTCTTTTGTCTCCCTCTTGACGTCATTATAACTCTAATGAAGAGGCTTTCTGGCAAAGTTAACACACTGCCATATTCCCATTAGCAAACAGTCATATACACACACACACTTAAACACACACACATGCACATGCACACCCACAGTGGGAGTATTTCGAGAATTGGCTTCTAAACCTCCTCCCAGCTTGCCCACTGTGAACTGAATTGAGCTGTACAAACAGCATTTAAACGGTCAGGCTAATGTGTGTGTGTGTGTGTGAATGTTGGCTTAATGTATTTGAAATTGAGACAAATATGACATTGTAGTGTTGAGTATTGTCGATCCAATAGTAAAGAGGATGAAGAGTAAAATGAGGGAGAGATTTAGAGACAGTTGAAGGTTGAGGGAGAAGATAAAGAGAGTGAGGAAATGAATGAGAAATAAATGAAGAGGAGGGAAACAACACTGCAACTGGGCAAAGACAAATGAAGCAATCAAACAGCTTATTAAAGTTCTGGCAATTAGAGTTCCAGCAGAACAAAATATCAGTTGTCACGCAAGTGCACTTAATATCGAAGATATAAAAAAAAAAAAAAAAAAAAATTCAAAAACAACAAGAAAACCCAAAAGAATGTTTGATTTCATTCAGAATTAATCAATGAGTCAATCACATATGTCCCAGAGATGATTTTGATATTTTGTAAAGATTAGGAGCAGCTGCACAATAATAAGAAAAGCTTCTCTGAAGCTTCTGCATATTGCGATTAACTCCCAATGCTTCCAAAACACAGGTGATCTACAGTAGACTCTGTACTATTCCTAAATGCATCAAACAAACACACATTTGTCCTCTCACCCTCTTCCTGAGTGATGTGGCATATTGCATAACTGTTAATTTGACCTCTGCTGAGCAATCCATCTCTACATCGATCCAGTCTGTCCCATGTGACATTACCACTACTTCCTCTTCTCTGCTATTCTATCCCCTTTTTCTCTTTCACATGAATTACAATATGATTCTCTTGTGTTTCCTACTTCCTCTCCTCTTTGCATTCACACCTCTATCCTCCCATGTCACTAAAGGAGCATCCTTCGCTCTCACACTCTCTCCTACCTCTTTTCTCCATCCATTCCTCCTCTCAATAACCATGTCTGGACAGCATCTGGCAGCCTGGCCCAGTGTTGTGTGTGTGTGTGTGTAGGTGACCAGGTGTCTAGGCTTTGTTGTACAGGGTTCTTGTAATTCTGAATCGAACAGATGCTAACAGATACAAGTAGCTGGCTTTCCCGCAGCTTTGCAGACAAATTAGAAATGCAGTTGTATTATTCAGTCGGGGCTTTTTTCGTGTCTCCCCACACCAAAACAAATTGCCACATGTTGGCGAATTATCACTATCTTATTCAATCAGGTACCTAAAAAAGAACAACATACCAAGCTGGATCACTCGTCCTGTGACATTCCCAATCTGTCATCATTGCTTGGAAAGCTTACTCACAACATATTTTTGTTACTTGATGCCACTCTTCCTTTTGCAATTTGGCTATTTTGTGTCATCCAACCAGAATCAGGTACTAGGAGCAGACATGCCATAAGTATATGCAAATGAGCTCATTGTACTGACTGACAGCTAGCTGTAGAGCTGATCATTGAGGGATGAAATGGAGAAAGAAGATTAGGAAACCTGATATTAAACTTCTTACAGGCTCTTTTAAAGCCTCTTAAACCCTTTCACTCTCACTTTACCTCCCTGCCTTTATCTCTCTTTCTCCTGAACTGTTGAATAAATTATGAAATTCAATCTGGCTCTGCAATCACTCCAGCATTTTGTTTCCCTTCCGTTACAGCTGATAGTGTCTTTCATTCTTTGCAATTGAATAGAGAATGAGATTGCAAAGTTTCTCCTGCATTTCTCCTGTAATCCCCTGTTTTATAATACTTATTTATCTCTTTGTTTCTCCTCTAATTGCTACAAGAATACAGCTATGGGGCTGACTGTCTACATGTCCTTTCCTAGGACTTCCCATGGTCTTAAACTCAAATTAACTTGAACACCTACCTATTGTAATTACATATAGGGCTATAAATGGTTCCGAAATAAAGGTGACCTGCACTCTGTAACGTCCATGATTGCATCAGAGTAGTAGCATACAAGCTTGCTAAACAGGTGGTTAGAGCTATGTCATCTATGAAGACCCAATGTTTTTTATTGAACAACCTGGGCACAAAGGCAAAAGAAAGAGAGGGAGAGGAGGTGTGATGTCATACATTTCACAGAGGTAACATGACTGTTGATTGATTTTATGTTGACAAGCAAATCATTTGCCTAGCAAGGCCAACACATGTCCATGCATCTCCAAGGTCAGGAGATGGCTGACATTACTGTCATAGCTCCAGAGAATTGGCTCTGCCATTAGGAACAACAGGAACTCTGCCAACAGGAACTTTTTGCATTGATCAAAAACTAAAATTCTAATTTATCAAAGTCACTTTTTCACTCAGCCCTAGCTGACCAATGACCAAAGCCGATTAATCGTTTTTAACACTCAGTTGCTCATTATTACAGGTTAAACAATATAATTTAAATGATGCATCATTCCACGCTGCCAGTCATGTTGAGTAGTGCTAGATTAAAAAGCAACCAAGAGAACCGGAGATGTGGGTGTTCATGGTCGACATATTAAACCCTGGGAGTTGCCCAAAATGAGCATATTGCTATCAACAATCAAATTTATGCCCCAGTTGTATGCATAGGGTTTTCCCTACCATAGAAAGGGCTACAGCTTTTTAAGCCGAATAAATAAAAAACATCACTTATCCATTATATGAGAGTAGACATAAAAACAACAGTGAGAGTTTTTGGTAATGGAGCTGCAATGGATGTTTCCTATCTTGTAATTGTAAATAGACTTATTATTTGCCTTTGCGTTTGGCCTTAACATTAAAAGTTAACCCCGTAGAGTGCCTGAAGATGCTCCGGTGTAGTCAAGTCCTCTCTGAGGGGCGTTCCGGAACAGTGCGGTGTAGGTGATCCATATCCTGAGGCATCAGGAGCTAATAGCCTTGTGTGTGAGGACTTTTTAGGCTCTATGTGATCAGTATTTTGAACCCCCACTGACTCCACTACAGCTTTTCAAATACAAAATGGTGCCATGTTAGTATGACGTTTCAGTTTGCAAGGTCACACAGAAATCGTATCTACCTGGAGGGACTGACTAGTTACTCACACTCAATTGAACATCTGGATTGTGTGATGTTACTGAAGTGCTAGTAGAAAACAAAAGAAGTGTATCTGGGTAGAAGCTGCACAGATGATACTGCTTTCTGTGGATTTTTAGTGGATATATTTCCAGTTAGCTGTAAGAATCCTTCAGAAGAAAAACATAATAAGTAAGTAAAGTACTCACAATGAATTTTATTTATTAAGTCTATTTAATATTTTGGGTGATTTTAAGTCATAATGGCAAGCTGTGTTTTTTAACCTAAATCTCTTGAGGATGTTTGCAATGTCATTGTCACATTTACTGCTAATACAATATAATACTCTCCAGCCCTTGTCAATCCATCAGTCTGTCTCTTTCTTTGCATCACCCACACTCCATGTCCACTTCTCTTTATTCATTTTTCCCACTGTGTCTCTCGCTTTTTCGTTGTCCTTTTATCTGATGGAGTGAATAATTCATGTTAAATCTTCAAGGATGCTCTTTGTTCTCCCCCCAAGTGTTTTCTAAAGCATTTGGGACAGCATTTGTGTGTGTATGTTTGCAGATTTGTGTGGTTGAATGAAGCTGAAAACATCCTGTACTCCTCTACTGTCACTCTCTCCACACACATGCTCACAAACACACACACACACACACAAACAGAAATCAACTGCCACAATTGCTACGTCCTAAAACAACCTATTGTTCCTGCATCATTTTTTTTGATCTTTTCGTTCTTGTGAGAGAGTTAGGCTTTGCTTATGAAAATGTACATAAAGTAAAAACAAGCACACCTAACACTTGCCCGCTTACCTGGGGCAAGTAAACTCTATGATTTGGTAAGTGAAATGCAGGATGAAGTTGCCAGATCAGGCAAGTGATAAATAAATGTGACGCTCTGCGGTGTTTGATTTCTTTGTGTCACTCTGCCACAAATTGGTTAAAACCTTTTTAATCAATCTTAAAGTGTCCATAATCTCTTATTTTAGGGGATGTCACTTTAGTTTTTATTTGATGTTGTCCTACCCCTGTTTACAAACTTAAAGCTTTAATAATATGTCTTGAATTAATGATTTGGATCCACGCTACAGACGAAGCGTTCACCCAGTTTCAACATACAGTATCATTATAACCTTTTAGCTTTTTGAAAAATCACTATGTCCTTCAACATCCTTACAGCCGCCCGTCACATTTATATTGTGTGAATTTGGCATATTATCTGTGTTGTTAAGGCAGTGTAGAAAATATTCATGGAGCAGTTTCTTATTTTGCTGATCATTTACCACCGATTAATGCAAATTCTGTTTAAAACAGAAATGAAAGGTGCGTCGACAAACACAGAGACAGTCTCTGCAGGAGTTGAGAGAAGCTGGCTGAACTTTTCTCTTAAGTAGGTTATTTTATATTAAACTGTCAAATCAGCTGCTCCATGGTTAACATAAATGAGTAGCGCATGAGTTTTTTTTTCCCAATAAATAAAACACACTCTACTACGATAAATAAAGTAATTCCAAATATCATTCTCAAATGCCAATCCACCAGGTGTGGCCCCACCCAGCCATCAGGGGCTACCCCAGATAAAATGGGAGGGTTGCAACAGGAAGGGCATCTCATGGCAAATTAACGTGTGGAACATGTTCCACTAACTATCACTAACTATTTACCGCAAGTCGTTCTGCATACAATAATGCTATTTGAATTGTTCCATTTGTCACACTGCCGTTGCTTTATAGTTTAAGTTTGCTTCATAGTAACTGCACAGCTGAGCTAAAAAAAGCATTTGACTCAAGATTGGAGCTGGGCAATATAGGACTTTTTCATGACCCTGATATCAGTGGATTTCTGTGAAGTGAGCCACAGCTGACCCAACTTCAAGAATTATTTTAAATTGTCTAAATTTTTGTCCAAATCACTTTTTATTTTATTTATTTTTTAATAGGCCTACATTTTCTATTTTGGACATACATATAATATATATACACGTGTATATACTGTATATTAAAAAAATAAATAAATATAATATATAATAAATATATTTATTTATTTTAATTTATTTGCTTATTTATTTATTCATTTATTGGGGCCTTTCAGCTTATCCCGTTCAGGGTCGCCACAGAAGATCAACTGTCCGCATGTTGTTTTGGCAAAGTTTTTTTTACGCCGGATGCCCTTCCTGAATCATCTCCAATTTCTGCCGGGCTTTGGACCAGCACTGCATGGCTGAGGATGGGGATGGGCTGTTGGGGATTCAGTGTCTTGCCCAGGGACATTTCGACATGTGGTTGGGAGGAGCGGGCAGGAACCTCTGAACCTATATTATTTTTAATATTATTATTTTGTATTTTTTGGTCAAGCATTTGATCGATCTAGAGTACATTATTAAATTCAATAAAGGTCAGATAAAAAAAAATTTGATATTTTATTATTTCAATTAGTGACACCAGTGCATCTTAAGTGCAAGTGTCGAGCTCTGGCTTCTTTTTCTACTAGTTTCCTTATTGGCCACTGCTGGACTCCATATTAACTTGTATTTTCAACCTACCTGTATAGTGTCTTTCAGGATTTTCAAAGAGCACAGTGCCAATAACCACTTATTTTCTGAATTATATGAAAAATATGAAAAATATGGTTTTGGACTTACACTACTTTCCACCTTTGAAATAGATTGCTATAGTCTAATACAGAATATGGCTATATTGACTGAACAAATTATATGCTCTTTTGGCTATTTCTAGCCTGGCTGTACTGTACAGTGCATTTCTTCATTTTGTACTACTCAGAGTAACAATAATGCAGTGTTAGCTCTGCCCGCATTCTCTCATCCACCTTAATCAACCTTATGACTATGTAAAATTGTCATTATCAGGGAGTAACATTAAAGA
Organism: Channa maculata; assembly: GCA_020496755.1. Lineage (NCBI taxonomy): Eukaryota > Metazoa > Chordata > Actinopteri > Anabantiformes > Channidae > Channa > Channa maculata. The sequence continues at coordinate 28,182,403 of CM035600.1, read as the reverse complement.
AAAAGTCACATGTGGCTTTACTTTAAGTTAAAAGCAGGGGGACGGTGTAATGTTTATGTAATGTAAACATTGTGCCAGCTCATGCTAAAGTATTTTACATACATCAGTAGGATTAAGCTGTTCATGATCAGGACGATCAGGAAAGTTTGGGAGTTTTTTAATTAATTGTTAACTTGACTGAGGAAAAGAATGAAATGGGCTGAAATGAATGCATGAATGTGCTTCAGGTGCAAAATAATTACTTATAGTGCAAAACTGTACTGACAGCAAATAGGAAGTTGGACAGCCATACTGACATTAATAGAACTTGTTAGATTTGTTTTGTCATTTATTGTTGCAAAAGTGTCTAAATGTTAGGCTATTTATCTGTTTTAAAGCAGACAGAAAAAAGAACCCGTGTCATGTAAAATATACATGTGTACATGCAATCAGTACTTGTTTAACAAAAGTTGTAAACATCCCCACCCCTAATAAAGATCTACCTAATTTACAAATTGGTAATTACTACAAGGGGTTATTACATTGCTAAAAATATAGTTTTTATTCTTCTAATAGAAACGTGTCTGAGGATTAAAAACCCAGGCAGCATTGCTTTTTGCTTTTTTCACACATGAAAATATCATCACTATCAACAAAGGCAAACCCTTAGCCAGCAGTGACACAGTTCCAAAGCTGGGAGAGAACAGAGTCATCACATCAAACACAAAACCACAGTCACACTGGATAAAAATCTAACAGTATTAAAGAGATAGTAGACCCACACTGTCCTTTGATATTGTCATGATAGGTAGAAGTGGTCTCTGCCCAATTCACAAGCCTTAACAATAGGAATGAAGCATAGCATCAACTGTGTAAGTACTGTATGTCCTAATGTTAAATTTATTCTTTGAACATCTTATTCAGTTTGGATAGTATATTCATTAGCTAGCAGCTGCAGTGGCACTTGTAAGAGCTCAAATGAACAAAACAGCTTTAACAAGTAAACTGCAAAAAGCAATTAATAGTGCAAATGAAGAAATGACGTATTCAGCCTAGTTGTTTGACAGTTTCACTTGTTAGCTAGCCCTATGATCCATGTCATCATTGTCATCATTGTGTGTTGTTGTGAATTCACATATATGTGGAGTTGGCTTTGCATACCAAGGAGCCCAGGGCAGTCATTAAGTGTTCTCATCTAACATGCAAAAGGTTGAGAATTTTTGTTTTTCTGATTAGAATCACAGCCACTCCACCCGTCTACTTCCTGGAGGCAAAATAAATATTCATACCGGTTTATGCCCTGGATATGAATATTTATAATGGTTAACACCAGATATGCAAATTAGGCAGCCAACCCAGATGGCTTCAGATCACGACATGATGATCAACCACACACACATGCACAACACACTCATGAAGAAACGAGCAGACACACAAACACAAATGATGGTGGTTTCTCTTTCAATGTGTCTTGTGCAAAATAATGACAAATTGGAGACAGGAGAGCGATTTGAAATGGGGGCAAAATTTGACAAAAGCCTTTTGTGTGTATGTGTCACTGTACAATCACACGATGCCATGCCAGGAGAGGGAAGTCTATCTATCCATCCATTATCCAAAATGCTTAACCTGTTTTAGGGTCTCTGGGGTGCTGATGGCTATTTTAGAGATAGATACCCATTCACACTTAACATTTGGAAAGGGGTCATGGTATGTAAATAGTTCTAAATGTGATCCACAGGTATTTAACAAGTCTGTTGTCAGTACTCAGAAGTGGCTTATTGTAAGATTAAAGCTGGTCTTCCAGCATAGCTGACATGGATATAGTCAGAAAATCTTCCCCAAGTGCCTAAAGTACAAGGTGGGCTGATAGAAAAAATATGATTAAAGAAGATTACTGCCATATAATGAAGGTAGAGTACTGATAGTGTTAACTACAGAATAATTTTTCTTTGGTTTTGAACCAGGTCTGTACTGATGGAGTTTGGACGCAAACCATTAAGAAAAACATAATACTATGAGATATTAAACATATTTTGCACATAAATATGCAGATATACACATACATAATGTTTACAAATTGAGCAGCATTTAAACTGTTTTTCCAAATAACCTAATCAAATTACATATTTCTGTTTTCTTCCCAAACATGTACACACGAAACAACAAATCCTGCCTACATACTTAGAAATTTCTTTTGAGTTGAAGCCTTTCTAACAAGATTATCTCACCCGTGTGTGTGTGTGTGTGTGTGTGTGTGTGTGTGTGTGTGTGTGTGTGTGTGTGTGTGTGTGTGTGTGTGTGTGTGTGTGTCTCCGGTGTTGTGATTGCTGATTAACATGCTACATATGACACATCTAATATGGCACACACACACACACACACACACACACACACACACACAAAGCTGTACTTGTTTCTGATTCAGGATTAAGGCCAACTAGCCTCTTGTCTGTAGGTTCACCATCCCCTGAGATCACACTCAGTGACACAGCAACTCAATGCCTCAGTCCTAATATACTCACGTAGCTTAGTTGAGGAAAGTTGTACAGTAAATTATGCTGTTTTGAATGACTAAGTGCATTATACACACTGGTAAACAACCTTGAAAGATGTGAGTTTGCTTTTTCAGTTCAGTGAAAACAGTCTAGGCCAATTTAAATTAGGCATAAGATACCTAAAAGGCTAAAGTAATTTTGCCATTTCTGCTACAGCAGCTTCAGATTTGTTTTACTGTGCAGTCAGAATGAGGTCATGCTGAATGACAAATCTCAACTGGGCCACAGGCTCTGACTCACTGTATGTTGCAATATACCTGGACTCAGTCAAACCCCTAGCTAGCATCGACACAGACCTCTGACTGATTTGTGGTTCTATCCATTTATTACTGCCTAGTAAATCTGCTGGTGTTTTTCCTCAATATACAAAAATTATCTGTCAGTCTTGAAATTAATATTAGTGATTTCCACACGCCATGCACTGAATAGCCACAAAGCTATCATCACCAGGTGGTTTTAAGGATGTGGTGGACAGAGGCAGTATGGTCACTCTGTGGCTCCATGGCCCCATATACACCAAGCTGTTGTGCACTGTGTGGTCTGACACCGGTTACATTTGTCCAGTGATGACCCCTGTCCACCATCAAAATCACCAGGTGGTTTTATGCAGAGTCCAACATTATTCGCGTTTATGTTTTAGTTTAATGCAGATGGTTTAGCAACACAGTGCTCATATCACTGCAGTAATGTGAGTTAATACCCTCGGTCAGCAAATCAAGATTTTCAGTGGGTATTAAGCCGCTTAAGTATTGTAACAATATAGCACTGTACAGTGCATTGCCACACCAGTCTGCTGTTCGAAACCACACGATCAAGGATGAGGTCATGGGTTCAAACAAGTTAAATGTTTGAATCTATTTAATGCAAAATTACTTTTTCAGAAAATTCATAGGTGTGTAAACCCTCTTATCAGCTGCAGCACAACATAACAATAACAGCCTTACAATAAAACGGTAAAAAGATGCATTATCCACCATACCCTGGAGACAACATGGCTAATGATGTTTTGTGTCCACAGGCATTGTAAAATGAATATTTCACATGCCTTGTCTGCATCTTGTAAATGTGCTGACTCATTATATGGTGCTGGAGAGTGGTTGAGTCATGTTTTGACTTTGGTAATGCACTTCTTTCGGCTCACTTTGGTGCATATGTGTGAAAATACTTGCCTGCATAAGTAGATGATTGTGTGTGCGCTGTATTCCGTGTCTGCAGACTCTCACAGTATGAGTATGTGTTTCTGTTTTCTCACTTCACCTTTTCCATTAATCATGGTACACTGCTGATACTGTAACTCATGATGGCATACTTACACACTGCTTACAAATTGTTCCAACATGTAATGGAAATATGTGTGTCTCAGCTCACAACAACCTCCTTGCTATGGTATGCATGTATTTCCTTAATAGTCTGCATTCTGATGCAATCGAATCTCTGCACAGGATTAGTGGAGGCTAATGTAGCTCAAAGAAAATAGTGGGTACTTATAGTGGGTACAACACATGAACAAAAGTATGTACAACTTCCACTTAGTGCAGATTGAAAGTTTAACTTCTGAATAGCTTTATATAAACCAGCATTGACATGTTAAAAATCATAACTATTACAAACCAGATGTAATGAAGAGGGGAGAAAATGAAAACATAAAATTGGGCCAAATGAGATTAGAAAATTAAGAACATTAAGTGTAAAATACAATGTTTATGTATTTTTTACCTAATGTATGACCTGAACTTAACCAGGAAAGTAGTACTCAATAAAGGAATAGCCCCTTTTGTCATTAGTTTTGCTTTCTCTGTTACTGCAGTTTGTGCACACTTTGAAGTGTGCGTGTGTTTGAGAGTGTGTGTGTGTGTGTGTGTGTGTGTTTGTCAGCAGGATGGGAAGGGTCAAGCAATCCTGACTGGCAAACTGGCAGCTCATTATCAGGGACAAACAGACCCTCAGGGTATGGATATACTCACACACACTTCTTTCTATAATTGAGAAGATGCTCATAATAAAAAACTACATTCCCCAACCCCTTATGCTAAGCTTAATCATCTCAACTAACACCCATCAATCCCAACAGATTTTTAACCTTAACCCTAAAAAACAGGCCTTCTGAAATTGTGAGGAGTAACATTAGAAGTCATATCAATTTTAACTGTAAAATGTCTTTCACACACACAGAGAGTCTGTTTTCCATAACCTCAGGGGACATTGCAATAATAAAAGGCATTTAGTTGAAACATTTGGATTAAACCACTCTGACAGATATGCTTGTGCCGTGCCATTTAAAATCTAGTGGGTCAATATCCTAAATTTGGAACTAACCTGTATAGGAAGCCAACAGAGGGATGCAAGGTTGGGTGTAATGCGATCAATCTTCCTGGTTCTGTTAATGAAGCTAGCTGAAGGGTTCTGGACCCTCTAGAGGTTTCTAAAGCTCAAATATGATAAACCAGACAACAGTACATTGCAGTAATCCGGCTTAGGTGTTATAAATGCAGTAATAAATGTCTCATGTGTAAGAGACATGTGACCATTTTTGTGAGCTCCAAGAGAACGACAACATCCACCATCCAAATAACTGGTGGACTATTTCTCCACACTTTACCATGTCTGTAGACTACGTATTTGTAGACTAAATTGTCAAACAGCAGCTCAGATGTCTGCAGCATTTCACTTGCATATAAAAATTACAGCGTGATTTTGTAAAATAATAAAAAACATATTTGTGTGCATCACCTCAGTGACTTGACCGGCTGTATTCTTCGATATTTCAATATAATACAAATCTTAAAGCTGAGCAAATTCTGGTGAACTTTCTGTCTGACAATGGCCCACACACCCAAATTCACCCCTTCCTCTGTCAGGGGTAGTAGAGGTTCAGTGGCAGTAATTAAGTTCAGTTTGATTTGAAACTACTGTTGAACTGTGTCATACAGAGAGGTTTTTCTGCACTTAGCAAATTGCTTCATTGATACAGATGTGGTAAAATAAATATAGTAGCTCAGGACACTGCTAGTTGAACGCAATACAGCTCAACAGCTGATGTGAGGATTTATCATCATCAGCATAACAATGAAAACTCACTCCACTCTTCTGGATAACCTGACCAAGAGGAGATATTATAGCCAGAAAACAAAACAGGACAAAGAACACTGATTTACATTCAATTCCTGGAGACATATCCTCTACTTGAATAGTAGAACTTGCACAGAGCCATTGAAAAACTTTGAAATGAAAAAATGTAATTGCTACTATCACAGTTTAATTGCTCCTGGGAGGGCAGGGTTTTTTCCTTAGTTTACTCCATTTACTTCAAATACACGCTAACACTTCAATTCTCTCAAACACTCCTAAAGCAGAGGCTGTGATTCAGTACACAGTACGTCTTGTAACATAACTGTTGACATTTCTTTGGTCAAATTCTTTTAAAAAAATATCTTTACTTTAGATGCCACTACAAAAAAGCCAGTTTGACATCTTCACGAATCATGCGTCTGAGTGTGTACTCAAGTGCCTCTGAGGTATTCCATAGGCCTTGACAAAAACTAGGTTGTCTGAGGCAAGTTTCCACAGGATGGTTAGTTGTTCCAAGTGACGGAAATGAATCACTGGACTTAGCCAGTATTTTAGTTTGATATCACAACTCCTATATGAAGTATGCTGTAATCATTATTTCTGATTTAATGCATATTCAACTAAGCTGCTCACTTTCATCCACTCAACTCAAGTTTTGCTGTTCTTTACCCCCAGCAGTGAGATGTTTATATTCAAAAATAATTCACTGGGTTTCTGTACATCATAAAAAGTATCCTCTAAGGTTCCTGAATTTACCAGCAACTGCCTTAAACCAAAGCAACATCATACAGCCATCATATTTTGGCATGTTGTTGGTGAGTAGCAGCTTGCTGAGCTCACACCATTGCCAACCAGAAAGAATAAAAAATAAATAAAAACACAGCCAACAACTAGGATTAGCTTTCTGCTATTTATAGTATTTGGTGTAAAAGCTAGCTAAGTCGAAAGTAGTGATTTGAAAGTCATCCCTGCTTATAAGGCAGAAGGCCTTAACTACCAAACATTACCTAGCCTGTTCAACACCCTATTGTAGACTGAATATAAAAGCAAAGGCACTTTGAAAACAGTGTTAAAAAGATATTGTGTAATGTTTAACCTTAAATTTAATTATTACAAGGAAACAAAACCACAATAAAATGTAAGAATGAGAGGAAATGCTGACAATAAGGCTTTAATTTTTGAAACTATTACATCAAGACTAAGAGAAAATACAAAGAAAAAAGATAAGGACCCATATCTGTGATGTTATGTTCGAGAAATGGTCAAGTGAACAAGAATTCTGCTCTAGGATAAATTTCCTTTTTAAAATATACTACCCTAGCTGCTAATATGACAGTTAATTAAGAGTTAATACATTGTATGTTCATTAAGACACAGTTTCACATAAATTCGGTATGGAAAGTAGAAGCAATACAAATTGAGGTGAATAACCAACAAACTATAAATGTATGTAACCTCCTCATTTTGGATCATTGTGATGAAAGACTATACTATACTGAACCAGAAAATGTACCCTAGCACCTGCTATGTAGTGTTAATCTGTGTGTGAACAGATGGCATGCACTAACAAGCTAGGCTAAATGTAGCTACTGTTGGCATTGGCCAACACTGATCTCTGACTTCCTGATCCCAAGCTTCTTAATTAAATGCACCATTTAATCTACTCAGCATTTAGTCCCTCTGCTGCTCCAAAAAAACACCGTTCATCCCTGATGACCTACTCGTCCCAGATTACAACATCACACTACTAAAGAAATTAGAATCGCGGAAAGCCTCCAATGTACAGGCAGGTGTTTTTTGAGAAACGATCACTGTGAACGAGGATCCACAGTAACTGCAGCATACGGTGCTGTCCGTGGTCCTGGATTATTTGCTTCAAGTTGTAGTTGCATGCTGAGTTGCCTATTTTCCTAAAATGTCTACTTTACTTGAGCTGACCATGTTCCAAAAATGTCCACATCAACCTGTAGCTGCATACTGAACTGCCTATGGTCTTGAAATGTCAACGTGAAGCTGATGCTGCACACTGAGTTATGTATTCTCCTTAAATGTCTACTTCAACTGTGCTGTCCATGGTCCTGAAATGTCAACGTCAAACTATAACAAGATACTGTAGCTTTCCACTGTGCTACTTTACTCTTCAACAAAAAAAGCAATAATGTCCATGGTAATTAAATATTTACTTTAGGCTGTAGCTGCGTAATTAACTTATTAAACTGATAGTGCTTCAGAACGTTACATCTTTTATTGAAATATCCTTTAAAAACATAGGTGAAGACAGAAATAGGTGAGGTGGCAAATAATTAATACAGCAATATGTTTGGATCAATGATAAATATCTCACAATTTCAAATGTCTTGTACTTCTTGTAGCTGGATTTGATCCTTTGATATATACAATTACAGTCCCACCAGCAACATCTACATTAAACCTTCTGAACTTTTGTGGTTAAATACAATTGTACAATTATAAACTTGCATGCCAAAACTATTCCACAAAAAGAAGGAATTGAGCGTTAACAGATGTGAAATGATAATAAAATGACATAAGCCTACATACTGTAGATTAGTTCTATGGAGCTCAATCGGAAAAAACTGAACACACTTTTTAGTGTTTATCCCTGTTGTTAAATCTCCCAGTAATTTTATACCACATTCTCATCTTGCATTGGCTTTGTAATTTCAACCTGAATATTGTTTGAATACTTATTTCTGTTTGCCTTCTTTAGGCTACTTTTTCAAGTTTCTGTAGTATACCACCTTTCTCCCTCACTTCTTTCTCCGGGTATCTTCATTCAATCTAACACAACTAACCAATTTTGTGATCTTAAAACTTTCCTGTTATCACAGCTGTCCCTACAGTCATGACAGTTTGTGGAGCATGGACACTAAGAGTGGGTTTGTTATAATTTGCACATAGTGGGTTTGAGTGGTGGATTAATAGTCACACTATGTTATCATATGGTTTATAGTGTTAACAGCAGGACTCTAAATCAATGTTGTCCAGTTGTCACAGGGACAAAACAAGTAGCACCTAGGACAAACAAATATAAGAACTGGGACAACTATGGGAAAGAAAAAAATACCTTACAGCAGGGGATTCCCAATACGTCGATCGCGATCTATCGGTCGATCGCAAAGGTAGTGCAGCTAGATTGCATGGAATTAACAAAGTGGACGTCCGCAGATCATCCGTCCTCAGTATGTAATTTGTCACTTGATTGACGTACAGGGCAGCCAATCTGACATCAGATTGTTTTTTCTGACACATGGCTCATCGCGCATGCATACAATGCCACAAAGTGCTGTAAAACTCTAGCAAGCTAGCGAGATAGCCTCCCATGCATTCCTGGCTGACTCGATTCAGTGCAAGTCATCAGAGTAAGGTAATGATGAAAAATGTATAGAGTTCCTTACTGTGGAACTATACATTTGCATTATTGTGCAATATGGGTTCATGTAGTTATGCAAGCTATCCCAACATATATTGTGCATATAAAGAACTCTCAATATATTCATAAATAAATACATGTTTTGTATTTTTATAGTAGGTAGATCATTTTGACTTGGTCATTTTATAAGTAGCTCACAAGCCAAAAAAGTGTGGGAACCCCTGCCTTAGCAATTAGCAGTGCAAAATTAACTGCAGCAAATCCTCCTTCATTAAGGGATAATGTTCAGTTTCTGTTCAGACCCAGCATTCAGATTCACACTTTCGCTGTTTTTTTGTGCGACTATTCAACTGTGGTGCTCGAGATTTTGTTATATAGCCAGTCTTCAGCGATATATGAAATGGAGTGGACAAAATAATAGATAACAGTTTAATGATATGCAGTTTTCAGCTAATTAAGCATTTCTAATATCAGGTTCTACTGTCGCTGGTATAACCATTTTATATGCTCTTGTTTATATAGCTAACATTCCAGCTCTGCAAACGTGGGTACAGAAACTGTCAGAAGTGAGTTATTTCTTTTAAGGCAAGCAAAGCACAATGTAAGTATTCAGCTGCTGTACCCTGAAACAGAGCTAAAAGTGATTAAGTGATTAAGAAATCTGCTGAATACCAATTAAAATTTCATAAAATAATATTTTAGCTGTTAGTGTTAATACTAAACAGTTTACTCTGTATTTCAGGTGGATCTCTGTAAATAGTCTAACAGAATCTACAGGGTAGTAGATAGTTAATTTAAAGTCCTGGTTAACACAGGTCCTAAAGTGGGTATGTATTGTTCAAAAAAATAATAAAAAAGTGCTCCTAAAATTTGTAAAGGCAAGCTGTTTTAGCCTGTGATCATATTTTAGAGTTTGAAAGGTGATACACTGTAGAAAGTTGGTTACTGCACATGTCATTGTGAATATTAATGAACTATGTGAAATTTCAGCAGTGGTGCTCATTCATTTAGCAGCAGTGGTACACTGCTATTTAATTCATAAGGGAAAATACTGCCAGGTACTTTTGTGTTCCCTCCACAACACACGTCTCATCTATATATGTAATCCACACTCGCCCAGGAGAGCGGTGTGGATTGTGAGGGTTTATGTATCAGGGTTTTTTTTTTCTCAAGTCTCAGCGCTGGTAGACGGCTAGGTGTCAATTCATACTAAATGTCTGCCAAACATCAGGTATATTTGAGTATATTTGATATATTATCCACCCCTAGTTTTAAAATAAGTAGAAGGAGCACATGACTGCATTGCAAGTATTCTTTCAACACGTACATATTAACACTAAATGCACTTCAGCACTGACAATAGATAGTGGTGCTAATTTCTTGCACAAACATTTGTTGTGGTTTGCTCTTCTGCTGATTTTTCTCATGATTGTAGACAAAGCAATGACATGTGCCGCACATTATGCACATTGGCCATGATATGTTGTATGTTTAGTACAACATACAAATGCAGCCTTTGCAGAAAGACCAGACCACATACATTGTCAGCATGCTTCGCTATCAGACCCTGTAAACTCAAAGGCATCTAGAGTTGCACAAACTCATTAGGTCAGTCAGCAGCTTTGTAGCTAAAATATTTTAATTGCGAAACTATGAAGTTCAAGTAATATCTCTGCAATTACATGTCCCATTCAATTTACCATAGTTTAGATGTTATGTCACGTTTTAAATTCTTGTGCCCCACTATGATCCATCCATCATTGTCTAAAAAGGGAATTTTGTATTTGTCTATTTATAATAAGCACTGTTAGATTGTGAACCCTAACATAAAACTGTGTTTTGTGTTTTATGTCTGGTGAATCCCTTGTTACAATATTTATAATTAGTCTTATGACCGTGAAAACAGGTCCTGTATCCCATGAAAAGCTTGCATACCAAGTCCCTCTCAAGTATACGGTAAATATGTGCATGCTACTTTTTTCAGCCTGCTCAGTGCAGAGGTGGTCAATACTCATGAGCTTGTACTCTTCTTTTCCCTGACAGCAAATATGGATCAGTGATTAGATTAGATTAGATTCAACTTTATTATTATTACATATGTACAAGTACAAAGCAGAGAAATTCAGTTCAGTATCATAAGTGCAATAAGCAGTGCAAAATATACAGTGTCTACATTATATACAAGATAGGCACTATTATGGACATATTGTGCATGTGGAAGTACTATGGATTAATATACAAGTGGAAGTGCTATGGACAATATAATATACCGATGGGAGATAGACATCTAATAACACACAGATAAACTTGTGTTATTAGATGTTAAGTCTCAGGAGAAGCTATAAAAACTAATTTACAAGTACCATTAGTGCCATGGACATTAAGAATAATGCATAACAAAATAAACAACAGTTGACAGTGCAGTGTATAAGCTAATGCATAACATTTAGTACATGAATGAGTTAAACGAATGAGGACTTGGACCAGGGTGTGAGACTGGTACAGTTAAATGTTTGTATGCGCAAGAGAGACTAGGAGAGGAGGAGAGTGTGTAGAGGAGTGAGGTCAGTGGGGGGCAGAGTTCAGTAATGTAACAGCTGTGGGAAAATAACTGTTTCTGAGTCTGGTGGTTTTAGTCCAGAGGCTTCTGAAGCGCCTCCCAGAGGGAAGGAGGTTAGACAGTCTATGGGAAGGGTGAGAGGAGTCCTTGAGAACGCTACAAGCTCGGCCCGGGCAGCATTTCATCTGGACGTCCTCAATGGCTGGAAGTGGAGTCCCTGTAGAGCTTTGCGCTCAGCGAGAGTGCAGTTCCCGTACCAGACTGTGATACTGCTGGTGAGGATCCTCTCTATCGCACAGAGGTAGAAATTTACCAGGATGGCTGAAGATCAGTGGTTCTTTTTCAGTGTCCTCAAGAAGAAGAGTCGCTGGTGAGCCTTCTTGACCAGGCTGGAGATGTTAGTGGTTCAGGACACTTCCTCTGAGATGTGGGTCCCCAGGAACTTGAAGCTGGCGACACGTTCAACAGCCATTTTGTTGATGTGGTTGGGGTCATGCGTGACTTCATTTTCCCTTCTCCACGATGAGCTCCTTATTCTTGGTGGAGCTAAGGAGCAGGTTATTATCCATACACCATGCAGCCAGGTGTTGTACCTACTACTTGTACTCCTCATCATCATTGTCTCTGATGAGGACGATCACTGTAGTGATGTCTGCAAATTTGATAATGGAGTTGGAGCCATGCAAAGGGCTGTAGTCATGTGACGGGGAGTGTATTGGCAGTGGCACAATAGAGGTGGATTTTGAGCATGAACGCACAGCTGCTTAGGTGAGAGACAGGTTGAAAATGTCAGTAAAATCCTCAGCGAGCTAAACTAGCACATGCTCTGAGCACGTGACCGGGGATGACCGGGGTGGAATTGCTGGGCTTGTAGTCGCCGATGGCCTGGATGCCCTGCCACATAGGCCGGGGGTCAGAGTTAGAGAAGTGTTCCTCTACCTTCAGCTTGTTAACATAAATGCACAGACCTCCGCCTCTGGTCTTACCAAAGTCCTTTCCCGGAGTGTGTGGCATCTGATAAGCTCAATAGCATTGGCAGGTTTACTGCCGTGTAACTTTGTGAACTAGTGAAGATCATGACATTGCAGTCCATAAGTCACTTACTGTGATTGATGCGGAGCCGTATTTTGTCCATCTTATTTACTAATAACTTCACATTACCGATGAAAATGCTGGTTAAAGAAGCTTTAGCTTTACCGTTAGCTTTAACGTTAGCTTTAGCTTCGCTTTTAGCCCTCTGCGCTTCCCTGCCTTTGTTTACTATCTGGACGCTGCCTGCGTGCACTTCCAGCCATTCGGCAACAAGGCCTTCCGATGTGCTTGTGTCGCCATCTTGGTCTAATATCTCAGGGATAATCTCAGGATAAAAACAGTGCAATGTTAAAACTAACCACCACTGCTTGCTAATTCCTTAAAGAGTTGAAGTGTCAGAGTTAGAGAATGATAGAATACCATCAGCGGAACAATTTTTTTTTGTTGTTGTTGTTGTTTTGAGGTTTGAGGTGCCAGTTTGAATGGAGCTGTTAATAATACATTCCTTGTTAAAGCACTGAAACATGGGTCTACCTGAAAGGTTACAGGATAACTCTGAAAAGTTATGACATACTAACAAGGTCACCATAGTGACAAAAATATAAAAATACATAAATCTTTGCTACCACAAGTCCTGATTGGGTTTTCTTTCTACATTTAATATTCTTTTATTTGTAATTCAAATCATCCTCTAGTCTTTGCCTTTTCATGTTAATTGCAAAATTATTTTATCTCCTCAACAAAAAATAAATAAATAAAAAGAACAAGCAATACAATAAAACAGTTAGAGAAAAAATAATCACGCTTTGGTTGCCCTGGTGAAATATGCAACCTGTGAAGACAGATTGTAAGTAGACATACAGTAGCTTTGTATAAAGCACTCATCCACAAAAAAGGTAGGAAAGCATTCATTTAAATTTCAAAACGCCAAGGTCTTGTTTATGAGACAGATGACATAAATGTTTAATTTATCAGCTCTGAATGTATTTTTATTTATGCTTGTAGATCAGCATAACGTAAAGATAGTCAGACATGCAGGGTAGTGGGATTGTACGCATTGTGCCAGACGTTTGTCTGCACTGTCACATTCACCCACAATTATCTATCCTGAACACAGCTCATTATCGCCCAACATGTCTCACATCTGTCATGTCATCCACTCCTCATACTCACACCATCATACACACACAGACACCCACGAACACACAAATATCCATCCTACTGGCCTCCTAAAGTAAGATCTAGTGCTAGACATGTCACAGATTGTTACATCATGTGAGTGGGACACTGATTTAGCTAACAGAAAGAAAGATTCAGGGTGACTACTAAAAAATACAAAACAACTCAATTCACACTTTTTACCAAACGTGACTTGTTGCAACTGGAATTACAGTACAGATTAAATCAAGTTCTGTAAAAATTTCACACAAACAATAACCATGTACAAATGTATTCTAATATAATTAGACTACCAAACTACTAATAAAGACTTTGTAATGAATTTTATACAGGAATTTCAGGAGAGCTACCAGTCAGCCAAAGACTGCTCTGGCAATGGCAGACTATTTAGTTACTTCTTTTTCAACAATGCCAACAGCACTATTTTTTGATGTCAACAATGCAATCTTATACACCTATTTCAGAATAAAATGGTGCAAATGCAGGTGAACTACACATGACAGAACTTCAATAATCCCAGGGGTAACTTCTTTATTTTGTTAAAGCTGCTCTCTGATCAGTACAAAATTAATTCTGAATGTTACAAAATGGAGTGAAACAGTCCCAATTTGGATATGCCTTCCTTGATATCTATGTCAGGTCTTCAAACTCTCCCTGAAATCTAAAGGTAGCTTTAGATTTATAGAAAGTTTTATACACTGGATTTCATTCAGTTGACAGAACTTATCCTCTACTTAAGATGGGGACACACATAAGGACTGGCAAAGACTGTCAAAGACTGGGCAGTTCACACAAGAAGACTATCTAACTATCACAGAATTCTAGTCTCTGACAATCTGAAAGTAGCACACAACTGAAGACTGAATAAGCTGGGGGCAAAACACTTAACGACTGATACCCTTGAATTAGTGTAAAGTGTCATTTCAGACAGACTTTATAATAGGTTATTCATAAAAAATAAAACCAATGAGAATTTTGTCTTACTTGACATTGTATAACCTGCAACATCATCGCACATTGTAAGATGTACAAATAATATACAAGCTAGGGCTGTACAATATGTTTGGTATAATCATAGCTATACTATCACTATAATAGGTGATGTTGTCAACAGGTGCTCTTATTGTAAAACAAACTTAGTTGCTATATGATTATATCAGTCCCTCCACGATTGTGCTGACCCTTCTTTGTGCCCATGTGCTAAATGCCTCATTTTGCAATAGCATTTACAAAACATTGGGATGCACGTTGCAATGATTTTATATTTTAAATTGCAAGGTCACAACATTCACCAAGAATTGGTTTGATTAATTTAATGAGATCTCAACATTGCAAATGCCTGGAGAGACTGTTATATGGTTTAATACAACATTGGAAATTTCTATCAAAATAACCAAAACAATGTACCAGAAGACTTGACCCATGAGCATATTTCACCATTTAAGGTCATTTGAAGGCCTCAGTCTGAGTTTTAAATAATTTGTTTTTCATTTAATAGTTGCAACAAAGGAAGTGGGTTTTTGTTTGTTTTCTCTCCTCAGACAGACTAATGGCATTTTATGAATACATTATCGTAGCTGATAACGGCCAAACATGCATGCACATGTAATTCCAGTCATCCACAGAATTAATCCAGATGTAGTGGCACCAGGCCAGCTTCCTTTAAGGCCTGTCTCTCCACTAGTAATAGGAATTGTTCCCCAGCATCTGTGGTCTCCATCTTTCTCTATATAACATGTTTTCTTCTCACTGCTGCTCTCTCTCTCTCTCTCTCTCTCTCTCTCTCTCTCTCTCTCTCTCTCTCTCTCTCTCTCCCAACTCTCTGTCTGTCTGTCTCTGAGCAGTAGAATAAATTGAATTAGAGCACTACTACCCACTCTGAAAGATCCTACAGCCCTCCGTCAGATAGCTAAACAGAGAGAGGACGAGTGAGAGTTGCAGAGAGATAAACAGAGGGCAAGGAGAAAGAGGGGCATAATAAAAATTCCCCCTGCCCTAAAAAGAATAAAGAACAGACCAGACCCTACAGCCTCTTTACCGCCTGTACTACAGTGTGATAAGAGAGATGTTGCTTCTGCCTCACCTCACCCTTTACATTGTGAGTCGAGAAGTAATGCTTTATTAGAAAATGCAACACACGTCAACATAGTAAACTCTCAGCAGGCCATACAAGTGGACCAGATGTTTATCCGCAAGTTCAGCACAAGTCAAACGCTACTCATTCAGCTGTGATACCAGTAAAGCAAATTCAATTTAAAAATACAAACACAGTGAAACTCAGGAGTAGCTTTTAAAATACCACCCTCTTTCTTCTTCACTTTCTTACATAAAACACAATCTGTAACACAAATGCATTGCCATTCATCTTGAACCTAATGGCATGGCAAACCACTCCTTTCCATCATAAATAGGAGGCTAAACACAAGTAAAATGGACTGAAAATCACCAGTTTCTCTGCTTCGCTCATTCACCCACACTCTTTTTCTAGAGCCGGGGAGGCATTTGCATAATGCCTCCATATCCACGGGCCATTAGCACTACCATGAGTGGCTCGTGTGCATAAATTTATTGCCAGCTTGATCAATCAATGCAAGCTACTGTACCGGTACAAACTGATGACACTCCAATCTGGCATAAAATAGAGCCACAGGAAAGAAAGAAAAAGGAAATTTTAAAATGTTGGCATGTCACAGCCCTAAATAAGACCGATAATAATCTGCACACACCCTCATTGGGAAAAGGTTTGATTAAAATGATAATTTGAGATCATTTCTACTGATTTTCACTGCAGTATAATTAAATAACTTCTCATTTGCTGAGGACTCCAGAGAAAGTACCTCTTTGTCAACAGAAGCTACTTCAATATACAGTGATATATCTAACTGCAATGCAAAGACTCAGTAAAAAATGCTGTAAGGTGGCATTAGTTTTGAGAAGCAAACACCCAGTACTAATGTTCAACTACTTTCTCAAGTCACCTTCAATACGCACTCACTGGACTAATGCAACATCATAAGGTAAACTAACTCCACTGACTAGAAATCCATCAAACTAATAATTTGTTTAAATCTTCAGTTTCTAAAAGATTTTTTCAAATTTTTGGATCCAACTTCCCATGTGGTTTAAAGGCATTGAGATGTTTGTGTCTGGTTGTTACAGTATGTTTGGTCAGTCTAATTTACATGTCAGGGAAATCCACCTATGACAAATATTGACACATGGTACACTGCATTTCCCTCATTGGCATGCAGAGCACTCAGGCCTTGGTTCTAAACTGATCTTCACCTTGAACATAGAGTATGTCTTCCTGGACCCTAAATCCATCATGTTTCTGCTCTGAGAGGACACTTAGAGTAACCAAGGTCCTCTTACAGCGAGGACAGCACAGAACATGCTTCTACTAACACAAACAGAGTACAATGTCTTCAAAGTCTTAATAATTTAAGTAAATATACTAACCCAGAATTTTAAAGTCTGAAAGCCCCAAAAGATAAGCCCTAGCCTCTCTTTTTAGACATGTGAGTATACAATTATTAATATTCTTTTAAGTAATTCTTTATTTATAACAAAGAGTTATAGTGTCTACCAATACAAAGGTATTCATGCATAAGCAAACAGACAAACTTACAGAAAATGTGCAGTAAACTTTGTACAGGCCAGGGGAGCTCAAAGTCCATTAAGTTGCATTTGATCAATATCATACTAAATTAAATTCACTCAAAATAATACAATGTCTTCATAGCTTTTTCTCTTCACATCTTTGATGAATGTGCTATACTGCAAATTGTACTCATTTATTTGAAGGATGTTGAATGATTGACAGTGACTGACGGTACCATGCTGTAGTTTCATTACAGCAGTAGTGTTTGACTGGATCCCAGTGTGGCTGGACTCTATACCATTGTCCCACATCCATTCACTTGTGTCACGGTAAAAACGGACGCTAACACACACTTGTCATCATCTGAAACACGCACAGAAAGGCAATGAGAAAGCTCCATCATAATCTGGCTTTGTGTCAACAAGGTGATATAGGGCTGGGGCTTGAGCTGTGCATGACACACACACACACACACACATTTTGCACAGAGGAACAGTTCTGCTTACGCTCTTTGTGCCGTTTCAAGTTCAATTCACTAACCAGACACATGCAGAAATCCTCATACACTATATGCCCCCCTCCCCCTTCGCTCGACGTACAGGTGTAGTACAGAAAGAGGCCGAGGTGCGGTGTTTAGCGTGTGTGTGTGTGTTTCAATGACTATCCTT
This sequence comes from Channa maculata, assembly GCA_020496755.1. Classification (NCBI taxonomy): domain Eukaryota; kingdom Metazoa; phylum Chordata; class Actinopteri; order Anabantiformes; family Channidae; genus Channa; species Channa maculata. The sequence goes on along the minus strand of CM035600.1, from coordinate 28,164,366 downwards.
ACAGGCTGCTAAAATTATCCATTGCCTACACGAAGATATACGGACACAGCGCACACACATTTTTCTCTTTATCGACGCTGATAGGTGTGTATGCATGCGCGCGCGTACACACACACACACACACACAAACACAAAAGACACTCAACTAGGTGCAGAGCGGCTGAAATTTAGCCTGCCGAAACCAGCCAACGTCTGGGTGCACAGACCACGATTTTAGACGCAAGGGCGCCCACACACACACACACACACACACACACACACTGAGCTTCTATAACTTATTCCGGGCTCTATTTTGACCTTGCAATGTTCTCACCGCGGGTTTTCTTATGCCGACTATCACCTTTTCTCTACTACCCCTCCCACCCCGTCATCTCAATGCACCACCCGCCCCATTTCAGCATCCAGATTAAATGTCTAAGGAAACCTAGAAATAAGTGCCTTTTTTTTAACCCTCCGGGATCCACAATGCTTCTTCAGCAGACGTCAAGAACAAGAAAGAGAGACAAAGAGAGACAGAGGGAGAAACTGAGCTGCTCGTGTACAGAAGACATATAAAGAGTTTAAACTTTACCTCTTTCCGGACGCGGTTCAGGTCGCAATTATCTTTCCAAATCCCATAATTAGAATGGTGGTGCCGATTGTACTTGTAACTCCACACAAATTGGTTCCGGTTAGCAGAATATGCCCCATAAATGTTTAAATGGAGGTAAATACGTGTAATATCCCTTGGGTGGCTGTAAATTCCGTATGGGCTTATAGTTCAATCCCGTCTTCCAGAGGGGTGCGTCCGTTTTGCATTCTCACAGCGCCCGACGACTACATCCTCCTCTTCTCCCTCCTCGCTCTTTCTCTCTCTCCCCGTCTTTTTCTCCCGGTTTCATCACTCCATCCGCGGGCTGAGGAAAGAATCCTATCCGTAAGGAACTACAATGATCAAACGCCCAAAACTCTCCCTTTCAACCGCCTGTTTTTGTTGTTGTTGTTGTTGTTGTTTTGTTTGATTGTTTTCCCCCACCTTTTCCCCTCTTCTTCTCTACCGGCAGCGCGTTCTCTTCCTTACTCGTTTCCCGCCGGTCGCTGTCCTCGCGCAGGTGAAACAGGAAGAATTCCACCACAAGAGGCAAAGATCCCAAGCAAAAGGAGGGTAAAGTCTAATAAATCCAACAAAAAATATCTTGAACTTTGTTAGTTGTTAGATACTCCTAATCCACATTAGCACCTTTGTTTTGGTATTTTTGGAGACCGTTATAGCTTTTTCAGTAACAGATTTGGGGGTTTTTTACCGGCGCGAGCTCCTAGCTCTCTTCTCTCCCTCACTCTGTACCCCAGTGTCTCTTTACGTAGCTCACCCTCCAATAACTCTTTAGAAGGAAGAAAAAACAGAAAACATGAGAACAAAACCAAAAAAGACGAGTAAAGCAGTCGCCCTGTCCCTCACAGCGAACAGCTTAGCGCTACAGTCCCGCTGATCCCCGTCATCCTCTCAGTCGCGTCTCTAGCACCGTTAATCCAGGTTTGATACAATATACATACATGACTTCCGGTGGCGCATTTTCAAAATAAAAGCACGTCTGATAAAGCTTTAATAATCAGCCGTTTTTTAAATCAATTTTACAGCAGAGGGACATGTGATTCCAACTTTTCCCAGGTTTGAGACATTCGGGGGACACAAAAGCTCTACATTAACTTTATTTTTTTACATGGTATGTGACAGTGTGATCAAGTGTGAATATGTTTTGGAAGATGCACTGAAGAATTATATATATATATATATATTGTATATCCTCAAACTGATATGGGACCTGCATTGCAAAGAGTCCTGTGTCATAAAGTATACAGTGACAGTGATGGTGAATAGTGGTGGTGACTGTCAAATACAGGGAATTGGGCACTTCTGGCACTACTGGGTTAACCCAGACATGCTTAAATGCCTGATAGTAATGATTTAGAGTTAAACAAGCTATTTGTAAGACATTGCACACATTTGCTCTGATCCATGGGCAATGGGAAACAATCTGCCCATATCACAGGGACAGTAAATGTAAAAACAAAATGTCAAAACCACGTGATATAAATAAAAAAATAAAATTTAAAAAAATACTTACTACAAATATCAATAAGGTCACTTATATTTCAATGCAACAATTCACATGAATGTAAAGTAAACAAAGACTTTTGTCAGACTCAGTTAATAAATAGTCTGCATAGCCTATGATTAATATACTTCTAGACTAGTGTCAGACAGTGTCACAGTCTCACAGTCAATTTAGTCATATTAATCATATTATTTTTAAACAAAATGGACAAAATCATTGGTTGTTTAAAGGATTTTTTTCCCATAAACGTTTTTCCTTTGTCATTTCAACCAGGTTGCAAATTAAATAATAGCCACACTTTTATTTTGAAGGACACATCACCTTGTTTCCGAATTGCGCCTTGATAATCCTAATGGACTTGACGCAGTATAAAGTCTGCTGCATGGAAGTTGTTGAAAAACCTCTGTGGCAGCCGACACCCTGTATGTTCACCCAGTACACTCATGTGCATGTCCTCACAATAAACTTTAATGAACAGGGTTATTAAATAAGTAATGCTAGTAAGTCTTTGACATTGTTCATGTTCTGAATCCCCCTACCCCATTGTGATGGAGGGGATCATTTTCTGGCAAGCTTGGACGACCATAACGCCTCATGCTACTCTCCTCTCCTTTTGAATAGGAGGGTGATGTGTTCCACTGCTGGCTCTGTCTATGTACCTTTCTCTCTTAAAGGGGTTGAGGGTAAGGAAAGAAGATAAGGAGGAAGGAATAAATCCACACAACTTGTAAATGGGCAACACTGGACTACATTTTTACTGTCTAAAAGACTAATTATAACAGTGAACAAGCTTTGAGAAATATGATTTTTGTTGTTTGAAAACTAAACTGAAGTGTGAATCCAAATGTGAACCACAAGGTCTGGCATTAAGTTTTCTTTTAATAGGACACTGAAGCAACAATATAAGAAAAATGTTGCTTTGGCATAACAGCAAAGTGAATTTTCAAGTTTAGGCAGCAACTGACTAGATGGTGGAAGCTTTTTATTGAGTGGATGCCTCTGTAACAACTGGGGGACTATCAGTGTTCAGTGGTGTAAAAGACAAAAGTGTAGATATGGGGTTTCTGCTTGGTGCTGATAAGACTGATGGTGGTCTTTTGGAGCAGAGACTGGGAGGTCTATGGTCCAGGCCTCCGGACCAGAAGGAGATATCAAAGGAAGGAGTGTATCAATGTGTGGAGCAGGATGTTAGTGGCATAAACCATGTTAGTGGCATTTTTAAATCATTGTTCATTACAAACATAATGAAAATGGATTAATGCAATAAGTCTGCGCTTGGGTGTTCAACATTTATTTAGGTCTTTATTTTTCAACTAATTTGTGTAAATGTCAACCTTTCTTTTGTCAACTGTAGGAAATTACTGACTACTGTGTTTCCTCATCATGTTGCCATTAACATCTAAGGTCTTTTCATCAGCAGTCAGTCAATATCTGTTAAAGAAAGGTTTGACATCATATGATTCAGAGTAGCCCTGAGATAGATTGTCCAGGGTGTACCCTGCCTGTCTCCCAATGACAGCTGGGATAGGCTCCAGCGCCCTTGTGACCCTTAACAGGATAAGTGGTTTAGATAATGGATGAATGGATGAATGATTCAGTCTTCACAGATTATCTATTGACATGCTGTGATCCAGACATGGGGCTGGGTTTAGAGCTCTGTCAGTTGTTTTGATTCAGTCTCATATTGTTATTTCATGAGAGCCAAAAAACAACACATGCCTGCCACCAAGACATAGCTGGTGTGGCTGAGGGAATCCTTGGAATTTTAGAAATAAACAACAAAGAGATTTTTGATGTGTTTACCCATTTGTTATTTTATTACTCATCTCTTGAATGAGCTAAACACAATTGCAAACCATGCAACATTGTGACCAGTGTTACCTCAGCACCGCAGAGTGATTGCTCATGACAATAAATGGCTGTAATCTAACCTTCAGTCTACTGCTGCTGCCAATCGATGTATTGATTAGCTCTTAACGGCTGCTAAAGTCATTGAGACATTGTCAGGGTGACGGGATAGCTCCTCCATAAAATCACTATTCATGTATTAGCCAAGTGCTTATAAATAGGGAGGATGCATAGTTGAAAAGCCATTTAATCCTAATCAGGTTAATCTATTTTTCTTTCCAGGTTGTGTTTCTATTTAGTCATATATCAGTCCTGAAATACCCCTTTGTTATGGAAAACTTACTGTTTATGGGTGTAATAAATATAAGTTTTACTGTCCCAATGCATAAAATACCCCCAGTGGACTACAGCTGCAGGAGCTTGATAGAATTATTGGTCATTTTTGACACAATAATTGCTCAAATGTGGACACATGTTTGCATTTCATTGTTCATGTTACAGGTGGTTAAGTAGTCTGCTAATTTCTGCTCCCTTCATACTTTGGCCTTTCCATCACTTTGGAAGACGTTAATCATGGCATCAGCAGTCTATAAAACATTAAACAAATGTCTTCTATCAATAGTTAATCTTGACACCTCAACTCTGGTCTGTGAAGGTTTTTGCTCACTGTTGGTTTTGGGTTTTTATTCTCAGCTCCCACAAAACTTCTGTCATCAGCTGTTGGTGTTGTTATCTTTGTTCTGTGTATTTTGCTCAGTACACCAGTGGTTTCTTTTTGCTTCAAGACATTTCAAATTGTTGTATTGGCTATGCTGAATGTTTCAGCAAGGCCTTTGACTGATTTTCATTCTTTTCCTACACTGATAATCCTTTCTGCTCAAGGCTAAAACCAAGAGTGGTCATTTAGAATTTTAATTATTTGAACAGTCAGTCTGACAGGACACCCCTGGGGAAGAAACACCTGTCAGTCACATGTGCCCCAGAGTGATCTGATACAAAAAGTGTTATGCTTCATTTTGTATTATGTATCTGGGTGTAAATACAATCAAATAAAAGCAGTGGATCTGAACTTTTACATCCCTCTTTTTATCGTTAACTAGAATTAGCCATGCCACTTCAATACTTGAAGGTAGATTTTGGTAAAATTTCACTGTCACAGTCTCTTTCTGTAAATCACATACATATAGAATAAATCAAACTCAGGTACATGTCACTCTTCCTTCCCCTTGTCATGTGATGTCTAACATTTTCCTCACCCACCGTCAACCCTTCAACCTGTGATTGCTCTTTCAGTAGTAAGATGCTGTGTGGGGCACATGTCAATGCGCATCATAAGTCATCCTATTATTGCCACATTTTACAGATACTGATGTCAATAATGCTATCAAAGTGGGCACTAAGAAATCAAAACTGTTTCATGTAGGGCCCTATGCTGAAAGCTGAAGAGTCAAAAAAAGGCAGTTTAACATAATTAAAATTAGTTTGCTGCTTTATAAAAACATAATATAAGGAAGCTCAACGAGGTTTAGCATGGGACTGGATGCTACTGAGTATATAATAACTATATGTCTGCTATGATACAAGAATGGGAGGTATACAATATATAAAATCACATTCTTATTTTAGCCTTGTCTCATCATCAGGCCCTTTAGATTTGATGAACAGGTTGTAAATTTGGAATACTTCTTAACTGTATCACAAAATCACATCACGTCCAGCATGTAAAGGTAGTTTGATGTAGGAAAGAACTAAAGTATTTTAAGTATTAAATATGAAGTGTGCAGTGTTACATCTTCCAACCTAAAATGTTTTATGAAATTATAGGTTATTTTTCACTTCCAAACCATTAAAACACCCTATGATTTTAATCTAATCTTCTCTGAATAAATACACACAAACAGGATATTATTTTGAATTCTGTTCTAACATATGGAGTTGTCTGTTCCAGCAGGATTTATGGGATAGGATGTGGCTCATGGGATTCCTCTGAAGATAATGATTGAATTCAAAGTTGATTCTCAGCACATGGTTAATCGTCAAACCCTATTTTTCTTTCAAGGATCTGCATTTGTTTTGGTTAAAAGTGGTAGTGCGATGGTCTCTTGACACCACAGTTACTGTAGAGCAGATCATTAATGTGTCATTTTTAATGACACTGAAAACATTTGTGGCTATGAATTTATGACTAAGTTACATTTATAACAAAGGTTTTATTCTTAACAAGCATTGTGTTGCAACTGAGCTACTGGCCAAAGCTCCTGGAATTTCAAACCAGCAAAATTGTCAGCCTCTGGTGGTGCTGATCAGTGCATTGAATGTCTGATCATCTGGGGACCATGCTTGAAACATTGGTAAGACTGAAATAATTGGAGGGCTGGATAGGAAATCCCCCTGGTGAGACTTGGATCAGCGATCAAAAAGGTCCAATAACCAATTTAAGAAACAGCCTGATTTACTGTCAGATGTTTTCCTGAACTATCTGAACCTGCTATAACCTGAATCACACAGCTGTACCAATAATGTACCAGTGCCTTCTTTATATTATTGCTATCCCATAACATATAGATGTCAACACAGCCTCCTTTAAGCTTATCGTTTAAATTCCCTCTACATGTCAGAATTTGACTGGGTCACACAGTGTCCTGATAGAACTGGCTGCCACTAAAGCTTTCAAATCCTCAACCCTGCTGGTGTTTGTGTCATACTCTAACTGCTGAGGGAAAAGCTGTAGATGAGAGCACAAAGGCACTGTCAGTATCAACATAAGCTGCTGAAGCTGTAGCCTTCTGTCACTATGGATCAAGCTATTGATTAGCCGTTCTGGCTATTGCAAACGGCAGCAGGTTATATTGGCTGAAATCTCTTCGCACACAGATGAGTGGTCAGAAAAGTATGCACTCAGCAATGACTTAAACCCAGGAACTATTTGGTTGCATCTATTTCCTGCACATACATTTCCCTTAGTGGGGTGTAATGGCCTCAGAAATAACATTAAGACCATGTACTTGTGCTAAAATGGCCACAGACATAATACTGGATTATGAAGATGTCCAGTATTATTAGCTTACACCAATCCTACGAGCTGCGGTGGAAGCTGCTCTACACTTTGAACAATATTGAAAATTGTAAACCTGTGGATCAATCCCAGTTCTTCCACTTGGTCCTAACCCTTGGTTTTGTGTGTTCACATGTAATGTAGGAGTGTCCCAGTTCACTGTAGGGATAGAGAGAAGCAGGACAAAGTGTTAGGGCTTTGTAGCCCTTCAAACAGAAGGTTTTCAGAGGCCTTTCAGGGAGTGGAGGGTTATAATTAATACTGTACTGTAGTTTAATGCTGTTTCATTATGTATGTACATTTCCTAAACAAAAAATAGAACAAAAACAATCGCAAGTATCAGTTCACCAATAAGCCAGTTAGAGAGTTAACGTTGTTCATTAACTAGTGGGATGGCAATATCAATCTCTCCAGGATGTTACAGACATTTTTGTGATTGTTTCAGCCAAAAATGACTTTGATTGATTGACTTCGAATGATTTTTTTTGAAAGCTTGCTGGAATGTTTTTATGATGCTTTAAACTGAAAAGTCATGTAGAATTCATGGGAGATTGGCAGAGATTGGTTGAATTAAATGTTGCAATTATATAGATATAAGAATCAACAAAAATAGATTGACAGAAAACTACTCTTTTCACAATTTGACAATAGAAACTTCCGACAATAATATCAAAGTGGTGCTGTAAAAATCATAAGGAAATAAGAAGAAAAATATGAAACAAGAAGACCTTCCCTAACCATGATAATTTAGAATTATAAAAACAAACTCTTATTGAAGTAATATAAAATAAAAATAGAAATGGTGATGTACCAATAACCAGTGTTAACATTACTTAGTATGTCATGTCTAGTCTCATATGTAGTGATGAAATGAAATGAAGTTTTATCATGAATGCATCCAAAGCATCTCTGTCTATACACAGTACAGATGCACACACATACCAATGTGTTGAACCAATAGGGAATGGGGTAAAGGAGGGAGAAAGGGCGGTGGAGGAGCAGGTGCTGTGACAACTAAAGGTTAAATGTAGTCACAGGGCTCGAAGCTGCCTACATGATTTAATCACTAGAGCCAGCATCAAAAGTTAGGATGAAATCAGCTCATTCTTAAGTCTTAAAGAAGAAGAAGAAATGAAAAAAAAAAAAACACTTGGTTAAAAAAAGCCATTAAACGTTCATGACGGTAACAGTGTTAAGAACACAGCAAATTTGTATGATATTATTCCTTATTCAGAAAATGGGCAACAACATGGAACAGCAACAAAATGAATCAACTTTGACATATCCAAGAAAACCTGCACATTATTAACATGGAAACCAGACTAATGACTAATCCCTCATTGGCCTTATTTGATCCTGTTGTGAAGCTCAAAGTTAATGAGACTTCACCCTCATTAAATTCAGTGTAGAAGCTAAAAGTAGAGGTAATTTAAGCATCTTGAACAATCTGCCAGTACAGGAAAAGAGATGTGGTTTTACATCTTCAAACAAAATGTGTAAGAGACAATTTTTAGACTTTCAAATAATGAGCATTCAGATGCATGGATAGTTTTGAGACTGCGTTTTCAAAGATATCATAAACCAGACAAGCACTGAGCTGAAAATGACTAATTAAACCTAGACTATCACTTTTGCTATACTGCATATTTTTTAACAAATGAGGCCCCGGACACATCAGATCATGATCTACTGTTAACACCATTGTGTCCCCAGCAGTTGATTTGCTCTGTTGCTCTAAGCTAAGACATTTGCTGACAATATGTTGAGTTATAGACTAGTAGCATCATCCCAAAGGGGAGAACAGCACAACTTTGTCACAGCCCTAAAACCAAATGGTATGATATGCAGCTTGAACACTGATTTTATTGCTAAAGGTTTGGTTGTTGTGTGAGACCCACAGTGTGTCTCCAAGGTGTTGTAAATGGATTTCTCAAACCAGCTGGAGCCTGTGACTAAGAGAGGCTGAGATACACCTGCTTTAGAGCAAACAGCATGACTTCTGACAAGAGCAATGACATCCGTATGTTCAAACTGTGGGGAATTACAACACCAGAAATAATTAAAAAACAATAAAACTATTATCTGTCCTGAAAATATACAGACAGTGGTGAAGCACTTCCATGCTAGAAGTTGGCCTTTTAAGCTGTTGAGTCATCTATAGTGCATGAAGCATCTACTGTACAGATACAGTATGAGGTTCATTAGCAGCCAAAGTTTTGACAGCTCTGACAGTCAGCTTTGTTCTAGAATAATAAGGCTGAGAAACAATTTCTCTCCATACTAAAGCATACACACACACACACACACACACACACACACACACACAGAGAGAGGAGTACCATCTTGGAGTTATTGTTGCACCAGCACAATAAAGCTCAAGTTGAAAGCCAACATTGTACACTTGCTTTCAAGTATCATACTTTTAAAGTCAAACTGAAATTTTGTAGATATAAACTGATCACGCTGGGCTACCATGTTTTCTCAAAATCTGACACCCTTAATGTTGCGTTTGTACTGTATTATATATAGTAGTGAGTGTAGCTGGCATTATATGTTGGTCATTCTAGGATCCACATGTTGGTGATAGTAAGTAGCTAACAAACCACAGCAATCAGGGATGTAGTGGTGTCTTAGTGGTGGTGACATTTAAGTGACGCAACAATAGTGTCATTCGTTTAGAGACTTTGTACACTTGGCAATTGTATTTTTAAAAGCTGTATCAGTGGTGGATCAGCTGTGAAGATGATGTAACAAAAACTTGTGTGCATGCTAAACTTCTCTTTGTTCAAAGTTTATTTTAATCCAAAAAACCAATGGAAAAAACCTTTTGTCATTTTGTCAACCAGGGAGATGCTAACTTTTGTGTTGTCCTGCAAAAATATATCATCCCTCTGGCGCTCTATTGTCAGCAGTCTTATCCTTGTCATACTTTTTTTTTTACTTGTTTGCTTCATATTTGTAGTTGTGTGTTTATGAAACATCAGCACAGAGTCATTTGTTCCCCGAGTTTGTCTTCAGGCACTGCTTCTCTCTTAATAAAGATTTATCACGATACATATGTGTTGCCTGTGGAGAGACACTGCCCCAAAGATTAAAGTCAGGAAACAGATGTCCCCTCTTCACAGTAAACACTACAGATCATTGCACATTAAGCAGTGTAACACAACTCCCTGGATTCTGAAAGGTAATAGGTCTAATTAGAGAAGAAGTTATATCAGTGCAGAGCTGTTTTCTGGGCCTCTGATTAAGAGCTGACTGGTTTAGTTTTGGCTCAGTAACATAATCCTGCCTAGAAGTATTTCATTTTGTGTTTAATTGGAGATGTTTCTATTTTACAGTATATGAAGCTTGAGTTTCTTCTATTTGGCAATTACAATTTGACCAACTTAATTTCATTGATAAAAATGTCTAGATCACAATACAGACTTAGATCATATGATTTCATTCCTATTTATTAACACACCCAATTGCAGTTGACAGCAACTTTAACTGCTTCCACTTTGTTAACAGATTATCATGTAAACTTAATGCATTTGCCCCCAAAACATCCCTCTTGTTATCAGTGAGAGCTGCCATATGCCTTTCAGACTGCATACATATCACCGAGCTAACAGCGTTGTTAGTCGTGTTTGCCTTGTTGGACTACTGTCCTCCAGGTCATAACATCTGCTCTGTAACCTAGGGAACCACGTATGTGTGTGTGTGTGTGTGTGTGTGTGTGTGTGTGTGTGTGTGTGCGTGTGTGCGTGCGTGAGTTTTACTGATTGAGTTGAGTTTTCGAAGCCAGGTTCTTGTTCCATTAATGGTGAGATCTGCTCTTTAGTCTCTGCCTCGCAATATTATCTACCATGACTTAGATAACACTTCTGAAAGTGCGTAGATGTGTATGTGTGTGAGAGCAAGAGACAGAGAGAGACAGAGGGAGTGTGTGAGCCAACAGATAAGCCTCTTATTCATGCAGCACCACTGGGCCACAATCACTCTGAAACCACCGTTTACTTGTTAACACCTTCAGCATGACCAAAAAGACCTTGTATATGCGTATGTTATTAGTGTACCTTCATTAATGTGTCTTGCATGTGTCAAAAGGTGGAGTTACTCTCCCTGTTTACATGTATGTTCACAGGGGTTTGTCTTTGGATAGCACAATACAGAAACAGTCAATACAAAAAGGGCAAATATTTCTGTCTGTTGTTGCGTGCGTGTGTGTGTGTGTATGTTTGTGTGTGTGCATCCTGACAGATAAGCCTCCCTTGCAAGCCTCTTATTCGTTCAGCGCCAAACAACAAGGCTGGCATTACTAATAAACTCAGCTTCTATGCGCAGATATGAGCAACGAATTTAGAGTATCTCAAAGAGGCTCATAGGGGCAAGGCAGACGCATTGTAATCCCCACAACAGCCACATTTTCAGACAGAAACAAGGATGAGAGAGACAAGGTAACAGTAAAAAAAAAAAAAAAAAAAAGAGTGAGAATTATTTTGATTCTTTATTTGAGTGTGTGATAGATAATGTGGAAAAAAATATGGCCTATGGAGCATAAAGATGGATTGGGACATACATTTGAACCATTTCCATCAACAGCTGCACACAACAAGAAACTTATATTGTGTACACTGTAGCTAACACGGGTGTCCTTTGGGTCAAGATGTGTCATCACTTCAAGTTTCATTAAATGGGGATTTGCATGTTTCTTATGCATTAATCACATTCTTATCTGAGCAGTGGTGGAAAGTAACAAAGTACTTGTATTTCACAAGTAGTATTTGTACTTCACATAAGTAAGCTAGTTTGACTTTTTCTCCACTACATCAAGGAGCAAATATTTGTACTTTTTACTCCACTACATTTCCAATCAAAGTCGCATTAGATTCATTTCATAATAAAACTATTTTCCCTTTTTTTGCCGAAAACAAACCATTTCACTAAAAAGGTGCAGGAAGTTAAGTTATAGCATTAGACTTATTTGATATTTTAGTTTTTGCAGTAATTATGTATTATGCAGTAATTTTTGTATTTGGCATATCAGCACCTGTCACAAGCTGCCTGTGGTGTGCTGAGTTTGACCGGACTGAAACATCAATAAGTCATACGTGTCTTGGTGGCCTCTCTCACTAATCTTCTTGCATGTGCTCTTTCTTTGCGTGGATCTGTGTACCTGATTTATAGATGGCCTGTCTGATCAGCAGATCAGCAGCTGATTGGTTTATCCTGCACTTCCTATAGTTTGAAAGGTCTGGCTCCTCCCAGCTAGACTGGCTGATCTGGCAGCAGTACTTGTTCTTAGTCTTGGGCCTCCAAACCGTTTTGAGCATTTTGCATATTTTGGGATCTGGATTTTTTTGTTGGTCGTAGTGCCAAGGTGGAAATTAAAGCTGTGTTATCAGGAAAGTTAGTGAAGCGTGGATGCGTGGCTGGGTGGCTGGGTAGTGGAGGTAGTGGAGGACTGTCATGACACCTGAGAAATTGTAAGTAGTGAGGTTAACCTTCCTTTTTGATAGAACTTATAGTTAGTTATAGTTATGCTGCTATAGGCTTAGACTGCTGGGGGACCCACCCCCCGATGCACTGAGCTCCTTTCCTCCTCTCTTCTATTTATTCTCTCCTCACCTCACATTGATTTGTCACCATTGTAGGACATTAATTTTGTGTCTTCTTTAGTCTCTCCACTGTTGCCTAGGGCTTGCTCAAGGGGATTTGCTGGGCTTTCTCTATGTATCTTTATAGTCTTGACCTCTTTCACTTTTTAGTGTCTACCGGAAACATTGCTGTTGTGTCGTGGCTTTCGCAGCACGTATCTTGATGCTGCTTTGTCAAATTGGTGAAGTTGTTTTTGTATATTTGCTTGTGCTTTGTCAAATTGCAATGCTTTGAGCTCTCAGGGCTGCCAATATATAAATAAAGTTGAATTGAATTGAATGTAAAAGTGGCAACTGCCGTGGGTACCATGGGTACCAGAGCAAAGGATACCTGTGGCATCTGTAGGATATGCTAAAGGATGTATGAGAGCAAAGCAATTTGAGCCCTCAAGGAGTGTCATTATCAGACACTGTGGCATGAGAAAATGTTGGGAAAACCGAGGAAGTTTGTCCAACAACTTAAATTAGCATGTTGCTAAGACCATGGTTTTGTGTGCCTTTGAGCTTGTTCCAGACGCATATTTTATGAGACACTATCCAGTCATTTATTTTGTTCTTTTTATTTTTGTGTCTTCAGAGACTCATTTTGTGGTTCAGACTTGCTCATCTGGAGTGTTCAAGTAAGTGTTCGAGAGCTCCCCTGCACACTGTTTTTAGGCTTTCCTTTGATTTCTGGCCTTGTAAAAATTGGAATTCTGTCAGGTTTACCTCTACATACAGTAGCCCTGATACTGGGAATTTTTTTAGCAGGAAAAAAAAGTTTTTACATTTGGGATTTAAAAAAAACCTTGAGAAAGGAGGAATGACTGTAAAATCAAACTAAACGAATGGATTTAGAGCGGATACTGATTCGATTGATCACTTCTCTACAGTGTGCACAGTTGCTCGTTTCATTAAAGCAGCTTGTTTGTGTGTTTGACCTCCTCTTGAACCAACACTGGCCCCTGACCTAAATATTGGCAGTACTAATGTGAGTCCCCAGAACTCCACTGTGGATCTTGCGTATGCACAGTTGACAAGCTGTGGTTAAAAAGAAAAAAAATCTGGTTTGGAGTATGTGGGGCCACATTTGTAAAAAGACATTTCAACCATACATTGTGCAATGAATCAACATGTCACTCAGTCAAGTGTGGGTGAAGGAGAGGTAAGCAAAGTAAACGTCAAGTTCAGGAAGCATTTGGGGAGCTGGACATTATATTGTTTGATCTACTTTGATATGGCATTCAATGATCTCCACTTAAAGCCGCTTTTTACCATGAATTCCCACAGAAGCATTTGTTGCAGGAGTGATCCCATGTTGCAGTTTTGGCACCAAAATGGTCATTTCTCACAATGGCACCAAAGTGGCAGCTGCCATCATGTACTATTACTTGTAACACACAAACACACATCTAAAGGTGGGTGATATATGTAGTGTCATGTTTGTCAGGTGACACCATGTATGCAGCATAGCTCAGGACAGTCTCTGACTTTACGCCCCCAGCTAAAATTAAATGACATTTTTGTCTGCTATAAAAAATACACACATCTGCTTTCTCTTCCTGCCTTTTCTCTAAACAGAATTTAAAAGGGGGAAAATTCCAATTTTGTTTTGGTTCCATGATGGCACCAGAGTACCATTCTGGTATCCATTTATCTACCTCGAAACAGCCAATGAAATCATGCATGAAGCAGTCATGTCAGCGTTCTGGACACCCACATTAGCTTCCCTGTTAAAGTTTCCTCCTTATCTAACTTACAAACATGGGTGCATGTCATCCCCTGCACATTTGCATGTTGAACAAACGACCGAACAACGATCACCGGAGGGAACGTCTAATGATATTTTGCAGATAGTTAATTAGCTGCTCAGCTGCAGCACATTAACCAGCTTGAAAATTGATCTGTAAATGTCACTTTGGTACAGTTACAGGAGATCCTTGTGTGGCCCTTACTCTTTATTACCCCTAACAACATGCTGCCTGCCCATAACATGTGGCTACTGTACATCAAGTTCTGTTGGTTTTGCTCAATGAGCCTTTTCTTCCTTTTAAATATAATATAAAACTATTAACAATAAATTCTAAAAAACATTTTGATACTTATTTTACTACTAAAAAATAATTTTGGTATTGTACTGGGCAACCAAGAGTTACTTTTCCGGTTAAAACAAATGAGTTTAGGGCTTGGAAAGACGTGGTAGAAAAGTTAGAAATCAAAGAACGATTGCATTTTTAACAGCTTTGGGACTTTAAAGAAACTGAAATTATTGTACATTTTATTTTCAGTTGATCCAAATTTCAGTGAATGCTGACTCACTAACAGTTGCTGCCCAGTTCAATCCAATAAAAGTGTAAAAGTGTATAAACTTTTTCTGGTACGCTGCTCTGAACTAGAAACCGCCTCTGTAAGAACTTCCCTTCAGCACTTGGACAAAGGTTGCTATTAGGAAAACATCCATTTTCTCACGTGGTCTCTGAAGTAGACCTACGCTCAACTTATACTCTGCTCAGCAGAATGAATGTATAGCCTATATAAATGCTGACAAACTCAATAAACAATAAACCAAGTATGATGGTCACGATTTTACGGAACACTTCAGTCTTGGAGTGGCCTTAGTATGTCTTTGCTAGACATCACAGAAGAAGCAAGTCAGAGATTTCGAGGAGGCAGTGAGTGGGCGAAAAAGAACAGGATGGAGTGAGTCAGCTCACTACACTTCAGTTTGAGATGCTGGACTGTCGTCAAGCAAAATCTATACATTGAGACACACTGAACCAAGTCACAAATGTACTGTATCTCTTTACTATAGAATACATATATTCATATGTCATGTTTCATTCTTTACTGTTCTAAGCATGACGTTCTCTGATTCTATAATGTTTTCATACATTTGTCATTGCTGTTTGGCACCACACTCTACTCTCTATTAGTGAAAGCTTTTCTGATGATCTAAGTCAAAGCAGCACCTTATCTTAAAGGAGTACGGCAACGTAGAAATACTAGAAGCCACAGTGTCACTAAGCACCAGAGAAAACGTATATACCCACAACATTAATACCATCTAGTGGTTTTCATGAGGTGGACAGGACTGGACATGAGCACTCTTAAAGGTCTGTGTCTACGCATGATGCACTGTGTGTTACGACACCTGTGGATCATAGCCATTAAATTCTCATGCTGCCCACCACCAGGTTCTATTAATGTTGTGGCTGGTTAGTGTCTAAATGGCACCAGTGTATAACACACTTAATTTTGTGTCTTTGATGGGAGCATGTCTTTCCATAAATTTGAGTTTGCATTCACGCTGATGACTGTGTCAGGATGTACTCAGGCATAGTGGAAACACAATCAACAAGTCCTCCAACCTAAACGCCCACATATGTTTTTTGTTTGAATATTTGTCTTCCCTCCCCCAAATCAGCAGGCATCTGTTAAGATTGCATGGCAATATTTCTAGTTGTAAACACTAAAAAAATGCTGGATTACCATGGTGCAAAAAAAGCTATTTGATTAATTCAATTGTGTTTAATTGGACTTTATATATTTATATAGCGCCAATTCCCAACAAAGTCATCTTAAGGCACTTTACATAATAAAGTCAAGACTGTACAGATACTGTATGTGGAGAAAATCCAACAATTCCCTGTTGATCAAACCCTAGCCATTGGCCAGGTTGGTGGGACCAGTAGCTGCGCACTGGAAACACACATTTACTAAACTTCATAGGTTTACTCTGTAGCTCTCTGCAGATATCCCCAGCTGTGGAGCTAAGACTTTAGGGTTAGGTTTAGGAAAAATGTTCTAGGTAAGCTTGCTTCCATAATGTTTCTCAATGTACTTCATTTACATCAGGTGAAATAACATATATAATGTCCTCCCGTAAGAAAGTCCTCTACTCCTGTATACACAAGTATACATACTACCATCTTGTAAGTATACATACTAACATCACCAGACCTTGCTTAAATGTGAAAATGTCATCTTCTGCCTCTGGTACAAACAATCTCCACAGGTGTATTTTACAGAAGGAAAATCTCAACACAATGCTAACATGTTAGTGTTTACCATGTTCAATACCTCAGATTTCTGTCTTTTCAATTTGCATTTTCAAATTAGCACCAAACACAAAACGAAGGTGAAGCTGGTGGGAATGTTGTCAGTTTTATATGTATTTAGTTATAACCCAAATACTTGCAAAAATTTAAAGTTGAACCATGTTACAGCTTTTGCTAAGAGGTATTATATTTATTGGCCCCAAACAAAAATCATTATTATCATCATCAGCAGCAGCGTCATCATTGTGGAGCCATGAACACCAATCTCATTGATGCTAACATACTTTAAAGGTTACATGAAACGTTTTTATGGTTGTGGTTGTGTTCCTGACTAAATAGAGTCAGGAGACTATCTAAGTCAAAGACATTCGTTCTCCAGAGATTATGAATGTCTGCACCAAACTTTATGACGGTCCATCAACTAGTCAACCTTATGAACCAGAAAAATACATTTTATAATGGCACTAGAAAAAGATTATTTAATTAACATTGTCTGTGGGCATCATCATGTTGTGACAATGAATGTCTATAAAACATTGCATTCAATCCAGTAATTGACATATTTTAGTCTGAACTCGAGGGGTGGACGGACTAACAAATGGACGCTGTGCAGTGTTAAGAAAGACCTAGTTCACACAAGAAAAACTGTTTACCGGCTGTATCTAGTTTTGACTTGAAGACAAAAGTTGAATAGACTTGGAAAAAGACAATACTGTCTATCTCCTGGGAGTCACCCCTTCAATTTAGCACCATTCAAGACATTTCTTTCCAAAGCAGACAATAACAGTGTCAAACGCAACATATTGTATAAGTGCCAATAAAATGCTGTGACTAGCAATTTCTCTTGTCCCATGTTCCCCTTTTTCTTGTCATCTTATCTCTGTCTCTGCCTCTTTCTGAACTACCCCTTACATTGGCAATGTATTCCATTTAAAGTGGTTGCCTGTGGGACTGGCTCACCAAAGGGATATTTTGACATATTGAGTTATAGTCAGTTTGTCGCACGCTTGTCACAGTGGTGGCTGAGAGTTTGTTCTTTACCCTGCATAAAACATTTTATTGACATTATTGAGAAGTCTTCCCAAACACAGACCCCTCGACCTTTCAATAAGGACACTGAGAGTGCAGCCCAAAGGGTAAAAAGTTCATGCAAAGAAGTTCGGAAAATGAGGAGGAGCCCATAATTTGACAAAAAATCTACTTAGAACACCAGTACAGCAACAGAATTTATGGTCACAGTAATGCCCATCATTTTCTAACCTGCTATGCCCGTACACTGATAATTTGTGTCATGCTTGATTGCTAGTAGAATTTGTGAGTTGCCCATTACAAGATTCCAAATCGTTCTTTACATTGTTTATGTCCTGACATCAACTTTCTGTCAATAGCATTGGCCCTAAAGTCAGCATCAATTTAATTATAATGTGCCTGTAAAATCCGGTGAGAAATCAGGGCAGGGTGTGCTGATATACTGTAGCTCTCTCTCTAGGAAAATGTCAAACTGGAAGGTCTTTCCTCTTCAGACAATATTTTAAGATTTACTCAAAAAGCAGCAGTGACAAATATTACATATGTCTCAGAATGACAGGTAATCACACTGCAAAACTGTTAACCTTAGACCATGGCAACAATATGTACACCACTACAGGTGTGAACAAGACTTCAAGGAGTTCTAAAGAGTCCAAAAGCAGACAAATCTCACACTTTTCAGAGATTCATACTATCTACAGTGACAGGACAGTGCTGCCCTGCACTTTAAGTCAATATACTGCTGCTAAAGCTTTTAGTGTGAGCTCTTGCTCTGCTGCTGTTATCACTATGCTGAGCAGATCAACATTATCTGCCGTTTAATACATAAGGCAGTGATTAAAACTCGGTCTATATTCATAAGTGATCCGACGGAGCTAAGAAAGGCAGCAGGGTCATAGCAGGATAAGGGAGATAGTAAATGAAACCAGGAGAACTTCTCTTCTAATCTCTTCCTTTGTCGCCTCTTCTGTCCACAGTTTACCTTGTACTCGCTGTTAATTTCTCTGACAGTGAAATGGAAACCCAACTTTCTCTTTGTGTCAGTTCCCTCTGTTTGAGAGGTGATCACTCAGCAAGACCGGCCTGAACGGTGTCCCAAACCTGGCTGACTATTCAAAGTTAATGTTGTGGTGAGACACGCAAAGTCATGAAAGGCTTTGAGAGGTATGTCATGAAGTAATGTCGCTATTGCCATTCAAAAAAGAGATATATTTTTTAAAAATGTCTACAAAAGGTGACAGGAAGGATGGAGCATTTTATAGCATTTTATTTTATAAAGCATTTTAATAGCTTGCTGTTCACTTATGCTTTTATAGAGCCGGTAGCTCTTATACATAATAATACAGTGGAAGACATAGACACTATTCTACAGCTGTTTGTGCGTCATTGGTCCCTAACTTTCTCTCTATGTCTCATGCCTCAGCTGTTGTTTTGCATATGACGAGCAAATATCCTCTCAGAGAGAACAAAGAGTTTCTGTTGTCTCTTGGACAGACATTAACATCACAGAGGGAGATGAAGAGTGAAGTTTTTACCGTGCTCCTCAGTCATTTAACTCATTCCAGACTGCCCATGTCCACTGGGAAATTCCAGGATATGATCTGTAAAAGATATGGACGGCACTTATGGTAAATGGACTGCACAGGCTGCACTTACTGTACATAGCACTTTTCTACCTTAACAGACACTGCATTTTCCAATTTTGTACACACAGACACACACACATACGCACACACACAGATGGAGGTGTAGCAAGATGCTGGCCTACCCATCCACACCACATGTGAAAAGGATGAAATCCTACTATTAGAATTAAAGCAACATGTATATTTTTTCTTTTTTTGTGTTGTGAGTTTCTTTTTCATAATTTTTTTCACAATTGTTTTTTGGTCATTTTGTGGTATAATTTTGAGCGTTGTGTCTGTTACTGGTAACTGATCCATCCCTGGGTACACTGATAATGTTTTGTACAACAAAACAGGTCAACAATGCTGTGTTGAGAAGTTCTTCCTCAGTGGCATTTGGGTCAGTGAGACTGACGATTCTATGTTTTTAAAGAGCTGCACAGATATACAAGCACAGTCAAGGATTTGTGCTCCCTTTCCTTTTATACATTTTGAAGCAGCTGCCACTTGTCATTTGTCTGCCTCGTGCCCTTGACCGGTGAAGACAAACCCACATAGTTATGTGACTAAATGGACATTTTTAATTCTACTGAACACCTGCTTCTTTGTTTGGTGTTAAGACCAAAAAAAAAAAAAAAAGAAAAGAAGAAAGCCTTGCTTTCAGCAGCAGTCTATTCAACCACACAGTGACACATTAGTAAAGAAAATGTAGAGGCTCCAGCACAGTGTCCTGTGTACATGATGCATTACATTGCAATTTGACAATTTCTTAATGCTTTATATCTTTTTCATTCAGTTTAATGTTTCTAAAATTATGGATACAACAACTAGACAGATAATCAAATTAGAAACTGGAGAGCAGAGGAGCTTAGATGAAGGCCAGTGTAGATATAAAGATGTACTATAGAGGATTAGGTGTTTCCAAATTCTTTGTTATGTTTCTGTCAATAAATTAACTGACATTGTTAGAAAGAGAAAAAATCATCCATTCATCCATCCAGCCATAACAGTTTATCATGTTAAGGGTTCCGAAGTGCTGGAGTGCATCTTGGGTGAAAAATAAATAATATAGATCATAAAAAACATTTAAAATTCACTCACTGTCAACATCAGAATTGCTCTACTCCTTACTAATACAAACTTTTCTTCCTGAGCTGTCAGACGTTTCTCAAATAAAATGCCAACTTAAATGTCTCCTTTCAAACTATTATTATTTTTATTCTTTGTGAATCACCTACAGTATGTCCATCATCTCCATATATACGAAGCACCACAGAATTCTCATTACAAAAGACACAAACTAAATAGTATTTGTTTTTATTTTCCCCTAAATCACATATTGGACAGTTATTCCCTCTCTTTTCAGATCAGCATACCAACAGACAATATTCCAACGCTCATTTGGGCACATACAGAAAGTTTTGTTTTTGACAAGTTAAACAGTGCATTATTTTCAGTAAAGTAATCATATTTAATGTCAAAGTAAATGCACAGCTTCGGCTTACTTACAAACTTTTTTTGTCCAGTGATTTTTCCAATACTGCCTCATTTTATATTCTCTAATCTTGCCATTAAACTTCCCAAAGTACTGATTCTATATCTAAAGTTAATATATTTTAGCACAATTACCAGCGGCTTCACTCACACAATACGTCCTATGGCTTCACACCCCAGTTGCACAGTCAAACACTGGGCAAACACCAGCCTGAAAGAGTTTAGTACAACCAACATGTTGGATTGATTTAAGAGTGAGCAGAGGGACAGGTCAGGTTATGTGATCTTCCAGTATACAATACAAATAATAAAATCAGAACAATTTAAAACAGATCCACCATCTGCTCATAATCAGCGACGTGTTAAGTGAAAATACTGCTTGAAAATCAATGCAGTATTGATCTTAATGTACTGTAGATCTAAGTAACAAAGAGCTATGAGCCATAAGATCTGTTATTTCTTAGCATAACATCACTGTGGTGAGGACAATCTGATGTTTCAATTGTCATTTCAATGAGACTGAGCGTCCCTGTGCATTGAGAGTACATTTACATAATTAACATTTATTTAAACTATTAGAAATAAAAATGCATTTTTATAACTCAGTATAATAACAATAATGCGGATTATGGAAACATGATTTTACAAATGGAACGCAATCAGTTTATAGAATGAATAAATGCACTGTTGTCGATAAAAATCACCAGTATTAAAGTCTGAACTGTTCATTGATTAAAACCTGCAATCTGCATTTCACTGTGCTCAGTGTGTAAAAACATGAAAAGCATGGTGTGTCATTTTGGTAACAGTGCATCCTGACTTTGAACACTACCCTCTGACATTGCGTCAGATGATGGTTCAGGGGAAAGAACATCTAAATTTCTTCTGAAGTAATTCACTTGTATGCTTCTTCAGTGGCAAGATGCAAGTAAAAGAAAGGTGGGTGTACTAGCATAATTTGAGTATGTCATATTTGCACAAAAAAACAAAACCAAAAACATAATTCAAGCATCCTTTATTTAATTTATTTAAGCCTTTGTATCCACTGATCTCAATTTTTTTTGTAGGCCTTTAAGTCCTAAGTCTCTTTTTTTGCAGTACCATAAGTACTTCTTCGCTCTCAAATTGTGCTCTTGTGCCAAGATTAATGGCCCCACCTGAGTGTGCAGTCTGCACTGGCTAACCTTATTGGAAAGCAGCCACATCAATCACTATATTTATATATATATATATATATATATATATATATATATATATATATATATATATATATATATATATATATATATATATATATATATATATATGTAAAAGTACACGCTTGACAAAAAAGGTGAAACCGATGAATATGTACATTATCAGTGAACCTGCAGTGGATCACAGATACACTTCTGACTAGCTTACATCCTATGCTCCAAATCCTCATCAAGCAGTACCCTCTACCCATGAGGAGGAGCACACTTCTGCACACTTATGGTTTAAAGCCCACTAGTGCCTTTTTGTGTGGGAGAGGGATGGGCTCTTAGCTCACAGACTTGGCTTTAGGGACGAATCCTTATCTGAGAGATGTGACTTTATAAGAACCATTTATCTTCATAGAATCTTTGGCCTCAAGTATTTTGAGGATTTTCTGATTCTGCACACAGACTGTGGGATCTATGTCCTGTGCCAGTGGCTGGTAAAGAAGCTTCTCTTTCAACATTATGTCAAGTGGCAGCAGGCAGCAGGTTCATGGCAAAAGCAAGACTAGGGCAACAAACTGTGTCACACTAGTAAGACAAGCAAGACAGTTTGTCAGATGGGTTTCTTGGCCATCTAGTTTTTCTATTTTGAAAAGTAGATAGAGCTTCATGTCTCAAACCCTATTAATATGACTGCCTGTGCTCCCCGAAGAACTCAGTATACAGGTCACCAACACGAAGACATATGCCCTATTATTACCCCATGGAGTGTCGTAGAATGACATTATTTTTAGGCCAACCTGGAAGTTAGCGACTCTCCAGGATGAGGGAACCAGCGGTGGAAAAATGCAGATTTTAGACGTTGTGTGAACTGAATTTTAAGCTCTTATAAGGTGTGAACTCAAGCACAAGTAAAAACCTATTATTCACCACCTAGAAAACTTAATTTCCATGAGACACGTGTCCTTGGGTGGGTGGTGGTGGTGGTTTAAAGCATCTGGCTTTTAGAAAAAGGAGCTGATCTACATTTTGTTTTTACAGTCTTTGAACACATCCATTACTGGCACATTGAATGAGAGGTAGGATGAGGCAGAGAGAGCCAGCAGTTGACCAGTGGTGGGATGCATGTTGAATGAACGAAGCATTTAGTGTCTCAAGTTCACGCAGCATGTAAACGATGCTCATGCCAATTTACTTTGGTCACAATAGGTTCTGTTCATTTGACAGAAAAATTACCACACAAATGTTCACTCTCCGCATATTCATGCGGAATACTGCTCCAGGTTCCAGGTTTTGGGACTCATTCGTACAAAATTACTACTAGTCAGTAAAGCAATGTTACATACTCTTAAACCATGTGATGACATAATAGTGATCCGATACTGTGAATTTTGTACCATACTGTACACATCCCATGCCTTTACAGGTGGGAAGGCTCAGCACATTCTCATTGTCCAATCCCTTTGCATCCCTTTGCATGCTGACACTTAGAGTGATTACTGTGGCACTATGGAAACCCTGAAGTTTCAATTTTTGACACCTAAAGTAATGACATAGAATATAAACTGAAAAAGTCTCATAGGGAGGTGGATGGGGTAATGAACAGCACAACAAGACACTGGACTTTGCTGATGATTGTATCACAATGTGACACAAATGGTTACTATGTGTGTGCTGTTGTCAGTGTTTGTAGCCTTTTGTTTTTGTGTAGTTTATCTTGTAACTTTACCTTAAGCTTAGTTTTTGTACTTAACCCTAAGTGATGTTGAGTCTTAACACAAACTTACACTGAAGTTATTTTCTCCAGCCATAATGCAGATTTGTGTGTATATAAAGTCATTCCCAACGCGTCAAAGGGTTTCACCTTCAATATACGTGAAAGGACGTAAAAAATGGGCAACATTTGACACCTTAGGAAGCGTCATTATCTGATGCTGTGGGATGAGAATATGTTGGAAGTGTCCACACATGCACTAAGTAAGATTTGCAGTAGTAGAACCACACAGGTGTCTGTCTACACCCTTCGTGTCAGTTTTGGAGTTCATATACTGAGATAGTAAATGTCTGGGGGCATTAATCACTGCTCAGAAATCTACCGTAATAGTACCATTGGTGCTCATTCAAATGTATACAGCATAATTTGTCTCCCTGTTGTTCCTGTCTGCAGTTTTCATTTCAAGGTGCTAGATTACACAGCAAATGTGCAACCTCAACAAATAACTTTTGTTTTCTAAAAGCAGTTTGTTGTTTTCATCTTCTTTCTCCTATGAGATAATAAAGCAAACGTGAAATTTGGCTTAGTGACTCACAGAGTCCCTCCTGGGCCCAGTTATCTTTGTTACTAGTTAAAGGTCAAATATGAAAAGTTTCTAAAGGGCAAAAATGGCTGGCATTGGTCCAGTATCATCATGCAACTGTTCTAGCTTGAACATTACTGCTAAACTTTGGCATGATGTCAGTAACGAGGAGTTTTATATGTTTATTTAGTTAAAAAGGGCATCTATTTTAAAAACCCCAAATCTATGATGGACAATACAGAAATGAGGCGGCTTTGCCTAGAAATTTGCATCCTTACATGTTTCTCTCTCTCCCTCCCTGTCTGTCTCTCTCTCTGACAGCAAATGGATTTAGAGGTACAATTAGCATCAATCTGCCATACAGCTCAAACAAATGACTCCTAATAGACTCTACTGCAAGATGCTGCAACAGACTACACTATGAGAAACAGTGATTGAGCCAGCAAACCCCCCACACACACCATGTGCTTGTCGAATTTCAATTATCTTTTACCAAAACAGCATTTTCATAGCATTTTCTCACATAACCAAAATGAGACAAGCAGCAAGCAATAAGAGTCATCACTTTTAAAGAAGCAGTGCATCATCATAACATCATTAGGAATATTATTAACTGATGGGTCTCTACAGGCCTTGTCTCTCAGTCATTAGCATTAGCGCTGTGATGTTCTACTTTCAAAACTGTTGTTTTAATTGAGGGTTTTTTAAAATGAACACGATGACTACAGTTTGTAGTAAAACACAAGGCTAATGAAGAGATCAGGTTCATTTAAAACGTATCCCCTGTTTGGCTGCTTACAGTAGGTTAAATACTTAGTTTTCAGTTTTAGCATCAGCCTACAGGAGAAAAGAATATCAGAAGAATAACCATTCCTTTGCATATCAAACTCATTTTAAAACAAGAAATTTAGGGGCCTAAAATAACTGCTAAATGGTTTGCACCAAAATAGTGCTTTTTTACATTAGTGTTAGTACTCTAGTAAAAGTATAAGTACCGTGAAACTGCTTGGGTAATTTATATTTTACTTAAAGTATTATAAGTAAAAGTACTGTAACATTTTCTCCCCCGTCTTTTTATGTGAACTAGTGCTGCTTTATGTTTGGGGGGACTTTAAGTAATTAATGGTAATGGACATAGATGATGGGTTGAAGCTGTTTAACCAAATGATCTGATGCTTTTTTCAGTTTTATTTCAAAACCAAAAAAAGTCCAAAATAAAACCAAAATAAGTACAAAATAAGTCTTTTAAAAAAGACCATGGAAGGAGAAACTAACACTATGCCTGTCTCTTTAGTGGTTAGTTTTTATTAAAAAAAAATGGAAAAAGTGGTTCATTATGAAATCTCTAAAGTGACATAATTGTAACAAATACGTGGAATGTACTTAAACAAAGTAGTAAAGTACTTGTACTTTGTTACTTTCCACTACTGTTGGCATAAATGAAAATGGGTTAAAGACCCAAAGTTAAACGTTATGGTGGGGAAAGCTTTAAAGAGGACCAACTGGTGTGTTTAACAAATGTAAGGCCGACAAGCTGAGAGCAGGATGGAGCGGCTGATGGCGGGTGACTAATGTTAACCTGAACACTGATAACATCCCGATTAGCTTGAGGATGGTACAGTACTGTTGGCAATTACAGCCTGAAGAATGAACTTTACTCACATGTAGAAATATGTATAGAATAAAACAAACAAACAAAAAAACATTTCCAAAAATGACATGAAATATAATGCATTAAAAGAAACAAAAGCACACAAGAAAAGTAATCGAATATTCAAATTAGTCCCTTTTACTTTTCTTTATGTCCGACCATCAGTTTGACTCCATCAGTCAAGCCATGTTGTAAAAAAGAGGCCAGAGTGAACAAAGAAACAGTGATACTTGACCTAAATATGGCTGTTCTGTACATCAATAAATAATGTCTGTGATTGTTTTCCAGTGAGTCCTTGTCCTGATGATGAAAAGAAAGCTGTTGTAAACTAAATTATCTTTCATTTGAAAAGCGATGTTGTGATGTCTTTATGTCCTCATTTGACATCTATAGCAACAAATACATTGTATTTTCCCGATGCATGATTCCATCAAAAGCAATTACTGCTGTAATGGAATGTAAGGGTCACTTGCATACACCTGGCTTGGCAGAAGATGCAGTACACTAGCAGTATGCTACACAAGCTTTAAGGGGACAAATGAAAATATCCTCACTGACAAGGTTCATCATTCAGCGGTTATTGAAACACCTACACATCTGCTGCAGTGTCTCCACAGCTTTCCTGTTTTTTAGCTGTCTACCATCAGAGTTTTTTTGGCTGAAATGACAACTATCTCTGGCAGATTTCATCAGCCGTAGATCACGCATGGTAAGCTCCATATTTAAAATGAGATATATACACTTGATAGTTACAGACATTATCATATTCTAGTTTCAATGGAAATAAAAAGGGAAAACAAAATTTCAATTTCTGTCCACCAATCTACAAGTTGAAACACATTTTTAAAGTGGATGAAACATGTCTGAACTCATCTTTTAGCCTGTCTAAAGACATTTAATTTAAGTCTGGGCTCTGCTTGGGCCATTCATGGACTAGTCCTGATGGCACCTCCCCATTGTTTTGACTGTTTGCTTTGAATCAAGGTCGTACGAAGTCTCAAGTCCCATTCACCTCAGACCAGGTCTCCTCTGATTTTATTGGTGCTCCTCCTCCTCTCAGTTCTGACCATTCCCCCTATCCGGTATTCTGAGAAGTTTTACTGGGTTGTAAATGTTTTTATAAAATAGTGAAAATTACTACTTTTGAACATCAAAACTAGCCAGTGTAAGTAAACTGAAATGTAAATTCATCTTTCTCCAACTCTCATCCACAAACCCTTTCACCTACTAAAACCATGACATCAATGCAATGTGACTTTGCTATAAGCTCTCTGAGCTTCCACCCCTGAGGTATAAAAACCAGCTTACTGCTCTATGCAGTCCAGCAGGAGGTAAAGTTAGAAATCTAACTTGTTGGAATAAGAAGCTCACTTAAATCTATATGATGGTTCATACATGAAGGCAACGTTCATCTGACAAAAACTTCTATTTTGACTTTTTCTTGATGCCCCTTTTCACTTAGAATCAACTGCATCTCCTCTAGTACAATTTTATTTTTTTGAGCAGCAGAGACATTTGTTCCCTATTTACACAACACAGAAACAAACACCTGTTATTGAAAACTGACTGATTTTCTGACAGTACAGAGGCGTTTGTGCAGTGAGTGCAACATGCAAGTGGACCAGAAAACAGACGAGACAAGTGAGGAGAGTAAAAGTATACAGAAATCAATGATTTCCTTTAGTTATGTGTAAAAAAAATACATTAAAAAATCTAAATACGATTTCTGAACACATTAACATTACAGTACTAATATTACTAAACTTCTATTATTACTATATCACATATAGTAACGTGTTACCCCAAACACTGCCCATCACAGTAACTGACATTGTTGCCTTTAAGAGGTTTACACAAAAAGGTAAAAAGAAGATGAGGAAGTAGCTGAAAGCAGGTAAAAATAGAAATAAAAAAATGGAAATTAAAATTTACCTGCATGTGTGCAATGTAGAAATCATGATGTTAAACATTTCCCTGTGGTTATTGTGTGTTTACTTTATCTCCACTTGCCTCATCGATGTGGACAAAGTGTCTACATTTCAGTAGCCTGTGTGAGGAGGACGTGTGATTTCAGGAACAAATATTTAAAAAATAAAAAATTAAATAATAATAAAAAAAGTCTTATATTGTGTCATTGTGAGTTGAATGAAAATTCAATGTTTTGATAAAGACAGAACTGGTGGTGCGGAAGCTGCATTGGATTTCAGATTCAGCTCAGTGTCTGCCTGCTGCATGTGCTCCATGCAGTAATAGTCCATCACAAACTCTGCATGGGGCACATTTCAAACAACTCACTCCATCTCTTAGCTGGCACTCCTGTCTCTAAATTTTGTGTCTCTTTCTTTTCCTCCTCCTTGAGCTTTTCCCATCTCTTAGCACTGTCCCTTCTCCCCATTACCCCCCACCCCCTCACCAATTTCTTCTTTCATTGCCTGTTGTACATTACATCTTCTATTGAGCTGTAACTCTTTGGGCTTTTCACAGCAGGGGCGGATTTAAGATTGACGTTGCTGTTGTCTGTGCTGAGGCAGGGAGCTGAAGACTCCGTTCAATAAGGGAGGAGTAAAGAAAGACCGCATGCATGCTTATATTTGCATCTCTCTTTGTCAAAGTTGTTTGCAAGGAAACCTATTACAACTTTCTGTGCGTTCTGTGTCGCAATAAGATTGTCGATATCAACTGTCGATAGTGTTGGGGAGGCAGAGCGGATTTGTAAAAAAACACTTCAAAAATAGCAATCCCATTTCTGTGAATGGCTGTCCTACTTTGGTACGGCTTAATGACCACTGAAAGAAACATCACTGAAATTATTGAGGCCAAAGACAGGGTATGTGAGTGTCTGTTATTCAAGGACTCAGTATTATAACCAATGTTTCACCTGTTCTACTTTTTCTCTATGAAGTAACAGCTACTTTGAATGACTAACCTACATTAGGAATAAAAATGCACTCATGACTCTCCTGTCTTTTGTTCCATTCTGAACCAATTCTTCATCTGAGCCACAATTATCATTAAATTAGGGTAGAACAACGTGGCATCTTTGTGAATTAATGGTACCCTGCCAGATTTTTTTTGAATAACAGCTTGCCAAAATATAAAGTACAGTAAGAGGTGTTTCAGTTCTATCATGTCACTCTTTGTTTAACTTAACGGCAGTTGTCCTAAACAGGATGTTTGGAGGTTTTGGGAGAAATTCAATACTGTCAAAAGCAAGAAAGAACATGCAGACAGAATGGTAGGTTGTGTAGTCTACATTTTCTTCAGTGCAAATCCAGGTCCTTCAGAATGTAGTGAGAAAATAAGACCACATGAGAGAGTTTTTGAAGTTGGATGTGGACTTTGAGGTTCAAAAGTTCAGTGAGGCTCAAGCTCAAATGGATGAAGCAGTGTGTGTGTGTGTGTGTGTGTGTGTGTGTGTGTTATAAAAAAGATACACACTTATTTGAAAAATCAATAATGCATAAAAACAACAAAACTAGTTTATAAAAATATCATTTGTAGCTTCACTCATCGCTCTCTGTGTTTCTACTCTCCTGTTCTGTTTTCCATGCATAAGCAAATTGTGAGCAGTGACTTAATTTGATGCTTATCATTAATGCTAATTTCAAAGCTGCATGCTAAACTATGCAACAGCTGCTTTCACTAGAGTAGTAAAATAGTTGTTCATTAAAAATGGTAAAATTAAGTGTTAACATTGTACATTCTGGACCCACAAAGCTAGAATGACTTAACCTTTGTGTTACACAGACATTCAGCAACACAACTTTAAATTGTTTAACTTTATTCTTAATTATTTATTCATTATCCTTCAATTAACTTATACATTGGATGTTGTGGCTCGATCGTATTTCAGCAAACTGCCTCCTACAGTTGCATCCATTCTCAGTTAGGTTTACAGACTACACCATCGCTGGAGTGAGTAGTAACAACCAATCTCATTATATTTGATATTTAGTAACATAATCAGAGATTGTGTAGAATTATGGGTATCATGCATCAGAATGGGCAGCACAGTGGTGGAGTGGTTAACGCTGCCAGCTCAGTGCTAGAAGGTCCCAGTTTGAAAGCCCCTGCTGGCTGCAGCTTTTCTGTGTGGAGTTTTTATGTTCTCCACTGTGGTTACGTAGGTGTCCTCCCACAAAGACATGCAGTTAGGTTAATTGGTGACTATAAATTGCTTGTAGGTGTGAATCTGAATGTAACCAGTAGTCCGCCGCCATGTGTGGCCCTGAGATAGACTGGCGATCTGTCCATGGTGTACCACATCTCTCACCCAGTGACAGCTGGATGGGTTCCCATCCCCCGTGACCCTGAACAGGATAAGAGACTGGTACACAGTGAAATGTTAGAAAAACCTGGCACAGTATTTTTTGTTTTGGTTAAGAATTACATTTGTTAGTATTTTGGACACTATAAACAAAGAGGGAATTGAGATTATTAGTTAAAAAAGTGTTTCTTTTGATAAAATTATAGCATTTTAGTTGCATTGCTTATCTTTGTATTATTTTTGCTAATGTTGCATCAGTGTAATATTTTAGATTTCACTTCCTATGAGCCCAGAACATTGTTGTATATGTTTTGTATTAGTAACTTATTAGTTATTAAAACCCTCTTCCTGAAAATCTATGTTGCTCTAATTTGCTGGATGCTCTCCACTGCACTTAAAGGGGCAGTGAACTAATAACTTTTTAGAACAGGTTTAGAACCTTTTTAAAACAGTCACAGACACATACTTTTTTTCCCTCCTTTCAGCTTATCCCATAAGTTCAGGGCCACCTCAGTACAGTAGGGCATGAACCTCTGGTGAGTGGATGGCCACTCTACCAAAGGAGCCAATGCCGCGCCCCATAGACACATAATCTAGCTTGTTAAAAAATAAATATAAAATAAATATTGCATTTTCCCCCATTTGAGGATACATTTACAATGCTGTAAAATGTGCAATTAAAAGGTATAGAATTGTCTGATACAGAATACATACATTCGCTTTATATACACTGACCTGTTCGATATCTGATGTCTACACCAAGTTCCAAAACAACTTATACAAACTGAACAATTTTTCAAATAGGTCAAATAGGTGTAAGCTGTAACAGCAATAAAGTTAGATTAACTTAAAATGTCAGTAAAAGCACATTTAAATAACATGAACAAACATATTGATGGTTGAGTTCATTTTCTATGGATTTTTAGCACTTTATTATTGGGAAACTGGACCTGCAGTGCTGCTGCAAGTTCTCTCCTTCTGTGACACCAAGTAGCAAGAAGCTGGTGGGAAAAATGAAGGCAAACTCGGTTTATATGAGAAGGAGTCTGCTTTGAAATTTACAATGCAGTGCGATATGATTTGATGAGGATAGGCAGAAACAGAAATGTGTGCCAATTAAATGTAAATGAATGCACAACTGCAATTAGCATCGGCGTGCAGAACAGCTAAAATTAATGGATCATTATAAGACTCTAGTGCAAGATGTTGTAGCAGACAGCATGAAGTGAGAGAGACAGGGTGAGCCAGCCTTATTCTGAATACTGGTAGTTTCTCTGTGTCCTTCTCAGGCCTCCCTGTCATCCTTTGCTTCCTCTCCTGTGCCTCACCATCTCTCTCCCTTTGTCTCACTGCTGCCCATGCACAGCCAACTCCGTCTCTGGAGGAGGATCTAGGGCAGGAGAGAGGGGAAAGATGCAGGAGAGGAGGGAGCATGAGAAAGACGTGTCCCTGTCAAATTAAGCTGCTGATAAGTCTATTCAGCACTTTGTTCCCATTGTCTCAGGATAATTCTGTGTATTAGCTCCAGGGTGTATTTTGGCGTACATATATGCATCTGGGTGTTTGTCTTCAGATTAGAAGTTGCAGGTGTCTGCTTTTAGAAAAACAACGATTGTTTGCGTTTGTATAACTCTCCAGGCTTCATTTGTCTGCTGCTCCATGCAGATGGAAAAAAGTAGAGGTGTGAGTAAACAAGAGAGAAGGGGGTGTACAAAATTAAGCTAAAAAAAAAGAAGCATGGGAAAGGAGAAATGAAGACAAAACGGTAATAAAATAAATGTGTTAGCTAGCTAACATGTCTTTATGTTCTTCAAACGCTGCCAAACAGATCAACTGAGTAATGTTGGACGTTCTACTTCTGGAAATGGTCATGTTTGTTTTTTAACTCAAAGAAGTGGATTACAACATCTGGATTTAATCATCTGGGATATCTGCATGCTCTCGTGGTTGTTGATAAACTAGGGAAATGATGAGCAAGCTTCCCACTGCAACATTGTCTCCAAGTAATGCAAAAAGTGCAGGACTGTCACCATAGATGGCACTAGAGAGATTTTCTTGATGGGACTTATATCATAATAAATTTAGTGGCATTTCCTATGCTGGTGCAAGCTCAGCACAGAAACATATTGTCAAAGGCAGTTTTGAAATTGTATACAAACAGAGAGAGAGAAAGTGAGTAAGAGCTTCTGCTGTAGGACTATGAAGATTTCAAGGATCATTTCTACAGGTAGAGAGGAACACCTGAGGCAAAAGTGGCTGAAAGATAGGAGTGAATGCTCAGGCTGGGGATAAAGTTCGTCATGGCAACCTCATGTGCAGGTTGTCACAAATTAACTGCTTGACACAAACTTTAAATTACCACACATTTGAGAATCGCCACAAGAACAATGTTGATGTCGTTGTGGCTGTTTTTTTTTTGCATAATAACAAAATAACAGTGGTACTGAAACCTCCACACACAGAAGTTCATTAGAGCGTTTTCAGCAAGCAGTGATCAGGCTAAATTAAAAATCCTTCAGACTGAAAAAAATGCTGAAAGTTTGTGATTAATAATGGCGATGATGCTGCTGTTGTATGCATTGCTAGAAAGCTAGTATATCCTTATTCTTACTGTTGCTATGTTGATGTGGTGTATTGCTAAATAATCTCAGCATTAGGATGACAGCAAGAAGCAGCAGAATGAGAAACTAGAAAGAGGTCAAGGAAAGTAATGTACAATTATATTTTGCACTGATGCCTGCTTAACCCTATCATTAATATTAATCTTCATATTGATCACCTTACGTTTAATAGTTTCCTATTTGCTTTAAAGCTACATTATTTTAATTATTTTAATGTGAAGAGGTCAGAGAATGTTAAACCCTGTACTTCACATGCTGACGTAAAAAGGTAACCATTACTATATAATAATAATAATAATAATAATAATAATAATAATAATAATAATTTCCTCATCTAACCCTTGGGAAGAAAAAGACATAAAGATACAGTATTTGATGGATTAATGGCATAAATGCTGTTTTCCTTGTTTAAGTAAAGAAAAAATATCACAAGTTGACTTGTAACTGATGGCACAAATGACTTCAAATGCAACTGCAGTTTTGGAAAACGCCTTTTTCTTAACAGCATTAGAAAAGTCGTTTGAATTACCAGAGTCTGGAAAACATTTGATTATACTGTTGTACAGCATGCACAAAAATTAAAACAAATCAGTTACAAGCCAAAGAACCATCTCGTG
Organism: Channa maculata; assembly: GCA_020496755.1. Classification (NCBI taxonomy): domain Eukaryota; kingdom Metazoa; phylum Chordata; class Actinopteri; order Anabantiformes; family Channidae; genus Channa; species Channa maculata. The sequence continues at coordinate 28,130,909 of CM035600.1, read as the reverse complement.
GTTCTCACACATCCAAAACCATATGTTAAGGTTATTATAACAGGCACATGGCTAAAAGCAACCACCAGACTGAAGGAGGTTTCACTCTGCCATGAGCCTTCACTCTGCACAATATCAGCATAGCAATGAGCAGGTGGACTACCTAAGCTTCTTGTCATCCTTAAGCATATGCATTGTGCTGCATAGCTATTAGATCTTATGAAAGCTATACTGCAGTGGGAACATTTAATTCTACTTATGAATAACAGACTCACACAGACACAGCAGTAGTGCACTTTCTCTACCTGACGACCAAGTCAAAATATACACAAGCAGAGACCCTGTCCGAGCTTGTTTTGCCCTCAAGACATGAAAAGATATTTATAAGACACTCTCACACACACACACACACACACACACACTGTAACTCCACATCAACATGACACACTGATATTCTGTGCATAAACAAGCATCTGGGGAAAGAAATATCTTGTTCTCTCTTCTCCATCTCGAAAGCCTGTCCACATGTACAGATTCATGCGCCACCATTCATAAACACCTGGCAGTGGGAAGAATTTTGTTTTTAGATTATGTGCTTCATTATTATTAACACATGAAAGGTGATATGTGCTGAATAACTTGACTTTAAACTATTCCCTCAGGCCCTTAAGTCAAATTAAAACAGGTCTGATGCATTTGTATGTGGAGCAGTAAGAGTGTGAGTCTACTCTGGAGTGCTGATTTTTACAATGTAATTAAAACCATTTTAATCTCTGCCAGGTAAATGGTGCCAAACAATTAGCAGAGAATTCCTCATGTTCTACTTGCTGAAACAGATCCATAATGCTGTGTCAAGGTCTGAACAGGCTGATTTTGTCCCAATGTTACATTACCTAGCCCTGCTGACGCTGACAGCATCACAGCATGCAGGAAAAAAAAAAGAAAGAAGCTTTTTAAAGCGGCTAAAATACGAAATGGAAAAGCATATTATTTGCTGAGAAATTACACTTTTTGATTTCTGCTGCAGTTGCAATCACAGGCATGATTTTGTGTATAACTGTCATCTTTTGAAAGCAGTAAAGAAAGAAAAGTTGGAAATAATAATAGAATGGCAAGCTTGCTCTGAGTGGCAACACAGTTTGAGGGTAGAAGTTGGCTTATTTTAAAATTAGCTCACTGGACATGCTGGTCATACGTAGGACATGTAAGGAATCTAAACTGTCATGAGGCTAAGACCTGTTTCCAGTTTGTCAATTGGGCAACAGGTATGTGAGCCACAGCTATGTACTGGTATTCTATTTGAACCCTGATCTTTGTCTTATGTTAGCTCCTCCCACCATCATGGGCCACTGGGCTGAGAAGCTTTGCTCGAGATATTTTGCTGTGTGTTGTAGGGATGCCAGGGACTGTTCGTTGGCACAGCGGGTGAGAAGGACTGAAGATGTGAAGGAGTGTTCAGGTGTGATGCAGGTGGCTACTGGAAGCCAGTGCAGAGATCTGAACAGTTATTAATGTCAGTTTTGGCTGATCTAAAATTAGATGTGCTGCTGAATTTTGGATGATCTAGAGGGGTTTGATTGTGAATGCTGTTAGTAGCTATGTATATGACCAGTGCCTGCACAAGCAGGTTGTGGGGTCTGATCTTTCTGATGTTGTAGAGAGATGAACAAGATGCCAGTAAGAACGTAGATTGCGGATTTTCATGGGGGACAATTATTGAAGAGCCTTGATCTCATCATGATGGGGCTATATCCGGGGTCAAACATGCTGTCCTCACCTTGCTCTTGGCTTTAAGTCAGACTAGGCTAAATCCTGCAGCTGTGTATCTAACACAGACATGGCAGCAGCATCAGTCTTCTGATTTACAGTACCCAATGTTCATCTGCTCCTTTAAGAGTTCAATCGTGATATTAGTAAGGTCTGTTTATGCTACAGCTTGCACACACCTCTTAAAACATGCCTTACAGCTCATTATGACGCTATCCAAAGTGACACTTCATATAACATTAGGTTAATCCAACTGTGACAAGAGTAGATCAGAGGAGGAATGTGACAAACACCACTTTTTAAAATCTAATTTCACTATTAAATTGAAAAATTGACATACAGTGATATAGTGATTATTATCTGCATATAATGCTCGAAGATATAGAACTGATTAATCCACTTGGGGATAATCACCATCATTTGTCATTACTAGCTGAGAGAAACACTTGGATGTGTGTGCATGTGTGTGAGCACACTCACATTCCCACGATGTCAACATGCTGTAAAATCAGTGTTTGGGTTACTAATGAGAGTATCAACATACCAAACCATAGAAGCAGGAGTATTTCAGTATACAGGAATATCCTGAAACATGAAAACATGTATGCATGCACACACACACACACACACCTCAGACCATTAAAACCCCACGATCTTCTAAGTGTGTGTAATTGCTTGTATCTGTGTGTGTGTGTGTGTGTGTGTGTGTGTGTGTGTGTGTGTGTGTGTGTGTTTGCGCGTGCAGCCTTCTCCGCCCCGAGAGCTACAACACAACTACAAGTCAATTAGCTTCTGTTCCGCTTCACTCAACCCAACTGTGAAGCAGCACAGAGAGAAACTTTGAAATGCAGACTGCAGGGAGTGCACCAGCATTTAAGCAAATCAACTCTTTGATCATGTTGCCTTCATGTGAGAAAAGTGGTGGCCATTTCCCCACATCTCTATGGATTTTAGCGAGCACAACGTTCACTACCACTGCACTTGCTATTAACCTGACAATTATTAGTCTAAGAGGTGTAGTTGATGGAATGATGTATGATAAGATGTAAAACCAACATAAAGAGACACAAAAGTGACAAAATGACATAAGAGAACTACCACAAAAGTAGTTCTGTCCACACACATGATGAAAAAGGAAATAAAATGAATGTGTGGCTCTTGCTCTTATGCAGAAGGAGTGGACGTAGAGGACCTTGTGTGTGTGTGTCTGTGCTCAGGGGCCATATCAAAATCCTGCCATTTATCAACAGCATTTATGGTGCCATGTTTTGACAAAAAAAAAAAAAAGCTAAATATTCAAACTCATCTCCTCTTTATCCTGTGGGACGGTTTGAGATGGTTCTGTGAATGTTGTTTGCGCTATGAAAATCTGTTACCATTATAATCCACTGCAGGAATTGACAACAGCTGCTGTTCTCTGTGAAGCAGAGTAAAGATTTAACAGCCACCTCTGAGGTATATATAGTCCAAAGACCCATTTGGAGAAGAATGTTTTATCACCCTTCAGCTGATATGAATCTGTGTTAAAAAAAGTCTTCTGTAGATTTTAGTCAGTAGCATAAAACTTCTTAAGTGCCATATTAAGAAAAGCTTTTCCTCAGAGAAATGTTGGTGTAAGTCATGTCTCATCAACTACTGAGGAGAGATTGAGATGAACTTTGGTGGAGAACTCATTTTTCCTCCTCGATGCTTTGTGCCAACTGTGGTGAGTCCCTGTGGAGTAGCTCAGCATTTCATACTATTACTTTGTATTGTACATGCACACTATATTTATAGGGTTAATGTTCACACAGTCTAACGCTGTAGTATTACATATGCCACTATATCATTAGTCTTCAATGAAATAAGCCAAAACGTGACATGTTGTAGTGAATGAACTGTCTTTGTTTTATGAGAAGTAGTATTAAAGTCTTCTTACAGAGTATACAGAGTTTTAATTGTAAAGCTAGAAATATGCTCCTATTAGTAAGCTACAGTGGAGAGATGCTGTTGACCCTGGTTGACTGTGGTGGAGCAAATAATACAGTATTCATACTGCTGTAATTCCTGTCACACCTTGTATGTTTAATCATTCTGCCCCAGCTCTGCCAAGTTTCCACTCAGTCTTTTTCCATGTTGTCCGTCACCTCGCTGGATTCTTGGACTTTGCCTTCACGTTCACTTTTTGCACCGTTTGCCTGTTAGCAGCCTTTACATGGACTAGAACTTTGCCTGTGGTTCATCCTGCTTAAATTGGTTTACCTGGACTCACACTGAGCCTGTTCTCTGGTGTTTTTTCCTTTACCATGGGCCTTGCCTTCCTGTGTGTTCTGCACTTGGGTCAGTGTGCACTTGCCCCGTGTTTCCAATTGGGACTTACTTCTAAAAGCATTCTGACGCACAAGGTAAGAAAAACGAAGCTCTTCAGAAAATGCTGTTACTGTAAACAGTGGCGATCCTAGAGTCTGTTCGGGCCCTTGGCAACCATTTCTGCAACATAAAACCACTATCCTTAAGATACGGAAAATACAATAAAATAAACACCGCACGGCCCAATAACTTACAGTAGTACACTGTAGTGATGTATAGTACAGTATAGCACAACTCTCCTGCTAAAGTCCTGGGCTAAACCTTCTGCTTTACAGGAACACAGCTTCTACCAGTGAGCTTTCCTTCTTAGGGTTAGACTAACGGTGCAGTATGGACAATAAAACTTCTGCTATCACCAGCCACTGGTAATAGCTATAATAAGAATATCAATGTTAATGACCTGAGGGTTATTTAGTATAATTACTGATGTGTATGCTACATTACAACTGCTCTTCCCCAGAGATAGACATCAGTATAGCTGGTCCTGTGCAAACAGTACAGGGAGACGAGGTTGTAGCTGCATCCTCAAAACAATTAAACACACACACACACACACAGACTCTATTTGCTGTATGGTGTGGTTTGTTGTGTATTTTCTACCTTCTAAATTGTACTTGTTTACCTTGAGCACATTTTCCAGCACAGTTATTATCTGTGAGAAAACATAGTGTGTGTCTAAGTAATTGTTGCAAATGTAAAGGCACATCTGCCTGCAAAGCTGGCACAGTGCAAATGTATCAAATTCACATTAACACAACAATGCAGCAAGAAGCATCATAGTTCTAGCAAATGCTTCATTTTCTCATTTAAAATTCAAAGTGTTTTCTTTGTAAAGATGATATACTGCAAATCACACCCTCAAGAAAGAGACCAGGTTTTCAGAACACTCTTCCACTTTCTTCCCCCCCTCACCTTAGATCAGTAAATGGAAATTACAGAGCAAGTAGAAAGCAAATGACAGAGTGAGACGAAAATGGGAAAGAAAAGCAGTGGGAGTGAGGACTGCAAGTTTTTGCATCTGAAGGCCGCCTTTCTCTTATTTGGCAGCTTGAATGTGTTGACTGAGTGGGACCTGTGGTGCAGCTCTGGTGTGAAGCTATGACAAATGAAAATTGAGCATAGACATGCGTCACCACCAGACATGATGTGGATTCTACTTCCTGCTCCAGTCACTGCCTGGAATTGTGTTTTTGGCACATTCAGTAAAAAAAAAAAAAAAAAAAAAAAGATCTTCCAGGATCTTTTTTTAAAAGTCTTTTCTATTTGTGCAATACTAACAGCATAAAACATTTTTCACCTTTACTCTAGTGCCACAAGCAGCTCACACTCAAATATCGCAACATTTACCGCATGGATTTGCACAACATTTGGTACATATTCAGATATACACATATTCAGAGTTGACTTTTACTTCATTGACCCCTTTCCACTACAAGTGGTATTAATGTTGTGGCTGATCACCGTACAACATATCATTCCAACACAGCTCCTAATAGTTTCCATTTACATTTCTAAAAGCCTCCACAGCCCAAAGATTACAACCCCTTTAACAAACTGTTAACATTAACAAACTACAAGTTCTCTATTTTAATCTTTTTTTAGAAAATTTCTCCCTCAGGTCATTCACCAGCTGAGCTATCAGTTATTTGGTTTATTGTCTCTATTGACTTCTGTGTGTTCTTCCATATGGTATAGTGCTCTTTGGCTGTTGCAAACAAATTTACACACAGCAACGTTTGAAACTATAAATTTATCTCAGTTAGCCATTACTTAGTAGATGCATACAGAGCTCCATCACATCATGAGAAAGTGAATTAATGAAAGAGCAGCCAAAATGTTCTCCGTCTACACAGAAAGCTACATTATGGGATCGTGTGCAATCCATGATATTTTGTGTTGAAGTTAAACTTATACCCCTTCCCCTAAATGTGTGCTCTGCTCCTAGGCACAAAGGAAAACTTCCACAAAACATCAGCACACATGGAAACGACAGGGTAAAACCTGCTAGAGGGAGTTGAACAGCCAGTTTGTTAAAATGTGGATTGTGAATGTTGTTGGAAATGTTCCTCTGGGATCCTGGTCAATAATACTTCAATAGCCTTATGTAGGCTAATGTTTCATTGATGCATTTGCGCTGTGATCCTTAGGTTCTACAACCCGAACAGATGGTGTCTGGACACCGAGCAGATCGTTTGAATGTATCAGACAATGAAACCCACATTGGGTTTATGGCACATTAGCTTTTTTAAATTTTGGACCATGAGCCTACGGTCTATCGATCAGCATGTACACAATCTTGGCCTAGACTGAAGTAAATGATGGACTTGGAAGCCAAATAACTTTGGTAATCACAGAGCTTTGAAAAAGGTTTTAAGATGGATTGACACATACAAGCACTCAGAAACATATTATCCACTGGAGGAGCTACGCAGGATACAAACATGCAAATTCATATTTGGAGAAAAAATCTTTTCTTGGAAATAATGTTACATGGTGTAGGTGAAAGTTTGGAGATATTTTTAAACTACTTTAAGTTTATTTTACGATTTCCCTTACTGTTTTTTTAATAAACAATCTGTGGCCACCTTTGGCATAAATATGATCATTGTAATAATCCACGAACACAATAATATTATATTCTGGGACTAGTTTAGGGAAAAATGATGGGACACTCATTACAGCAAAGTAAAATACCATTATATTCTTTAGATTGATGATTTTTTTCACAGGTATAAATATTTTATACATTTTTCAGTAAGGTTATGGATGCAGCACAGCACAGAGCCAGCTTTCTGAGGATTACAAATTATTTGTTCTGGTCCTTAAACTTAATAATTAAATTTCAGTTCTTTTAGAGACAGTTCTTACTGCCGCTTTTGATACAGCTGATGACCCTCGACCACATTAAGTTGTTGGTATCTAAGGACAGGCCTTTGAGTGATTTGCCTCTTTTATGGTTGACAATGTGTCCTCATCCCTTGTGTCCATCTCCTTTGGTTTACAACAAAAGCTCTAGTTTAGGCTCTCTGCATGATTAAAATTTCTATATGCTTCATTAGTGTTGTATTGTTATGCAGATGACACCCATTTGTTACTTACAATAAAACTGGATGATCTGTGCTGCACTAACTTCCTCCAAAATTGCATTATATGGAAGCATGCAAGCATTGAGGGCCAAAGTTTCCTACACTTAAAAGCTATTGCAAAATCAGGCATTTTAGGCTATAAATCCCAAAAGGCCTAAAGTCCTGGAGGGACTCCTTCACATTTAAGAAAACAAACAACAAATAAAATAAAATAAAAAACCTTTTTTTGCAATGTTGCACAGAATTTGCTGGGGATTGGTTCAATTATTATCCCAATCGGAACATAGTGAATTGTGGGAGGGACTGGTTGAGGCCCTTGTGACGAATTCTCAAACTTAACTAATTGCCCCTGGACCTTTGTCTTTGACAGTTAATGCACAGGCAAGCAATCTTGGTGTTAGTTTTAAAATACAATTTGGAGCAGACATTCATGTTTAGTGAACTCTGATGTTCTCCTGACATTTTTTATTAGGTCCGATAGGATACTTAATTTATCATTTAACACTTGAAATAGAGCCGTACAGTGTCTAAAAGCTCCTGTTTTAAATGCCAGAAGCAGAATCGGGCATGTCCCCTTTATTTGCTGCATCAACCCCCCACCACAGAGATGTTATTCACACACTTATGTCCTACACATCCTCCTCTGAACTGTATTCATTGACAAGGTGTTTGCAACTGCAGATGTCACTTGCTTCACCCATTTTCTTCATTTTGCATTTTTTTTTTCACAAGGACATCTTTTTAAGATGCAGAAGCACTAATACAGCATTCAATGGCACTGAAAAAGGTACAAATGACACATGAGCTGTTTGTCATTGCAGTGATTAGGCTCTGTGCATTGTGGACAACTAATCTTGTTAAACGATGTGATTGCTGAGCCCTTTCTGCTATTGACAAGGCCAAATCATAATGTACATTTTCCTGTAAAAACAATATATTTACTGTTACTGTTCATTGTTTTAATAGGGAAGAAACACTTGATAAAATAAAGATTTTCTCATACAAGCAAACAACAAAAATTTAGCAGGTTTTCACTGTTGCCAGGCAGAGGAAAAGCAACAACGATGTGTCCTTGGTTATAAGGCATCCTTATTGGAATGGGTTTGTTTCTCTTGACTTCTTTGTTTGCACTAGTGGCTTGTTGACTCAGTTTTTCAAGGCTTTGACTGGGTGTATGTTATATTTAAACCAATCTCTCACACACATGTAAGAGCTAGGGATTTAACAAAAAGCAACTATTTGTATCTGTTTACTCTGCAAACATGTTTCTATATGTGAAAGGGTTTAACACCTGGATGTTTCAAAAATAATCCAAACAGCAGAATCATTTTCTGTATTGGTGTTTTCTGGTGCTATTTTACCTTTTCTATTTATTTGTGTTAAGCTGTTATCATGCACTTAAATGAAATACATTGATAATGGGCTTATGATAAAAGAAAAAAAAAGAAAAAAACTAGTGGCCAAAAACTGGTCCTGAAAATGCATTTGTTTTTGTCTTTTATCTCAAATTAAAAAGGATTCTGGCCACTTTGTGTCGCATGGTTTCAGTTTAAGATGAGGTGGTAAACACCGCTTATATTTTATCCTGCAATGCACAGCAAATTGGATAAAAATAGAGGATGAACATAAAATGATATACGCCTTTGTATGACACTACAGGCTGGAAACTCAAGAGCACAGTTCAGTGGGCCGACTTGGAAAGTTCTCAAAAATGTGACTGACATTGGGTAATCAAATAAAAATGGCCTGGTGAAAATGTAGTATGGGTGTAGATATTACGTACTGGATTGGCAGGCAAAAGGCACAACAAACAAAACACACAAGAACTCTAATAGATGGATAGGTGTGATAATGGATGCAGAGGCATGGCAGACCATAAAATGAGGGAGTCAGAGGAGAAGTGCTGGTGTATATGCTGGGCAGGCGATTGCTGGATGAGATGCAGGTGAGGAGAAACATCGGGTGAATTAAGATAGAACCAAGGGAAGAGCAGGGATTGCGGAAAAAGGCAAGATAGTGTGAAGTAATTGAATGAACTATGACATTACCAACTTTACTTATAGCAAATAGCTCTTTTATTTACATTTACGTAAATCTGACCTACAGAAAACCACTTTGTTTCTGCTGCTTGTAGTTCCTGTGAAAACTGTATCTCTGAATCTGACAATACAAAACAAAGTCTGAAAGAATTATGGATTTTTATCATTACTGGAAATCAATTAAACATTCCACTATTATCATAAAGAGATGATGGTGCAGACAGAAGCAACATCTAAATCTTTGTTGGTACCTTTGTTTTCCGCATGCTCTTTTAATAATTTTTTTATGGAATTGAAAGTGGCTGCTTTCCATCAAACTGGAAATATAAGCTTTCAAGTGCAAACTGAATGATTTTTTGAGCCTCAGTTAAAGCCAGTTTGTGTAAAAAGGCTTTAAGTGCTCACGAGTCTATGACAGAACAGACTAGGACCTGTCCAGTAGGTATTCTACCACCAGTAATGATTTAGCAGGATAGTGCAGATGCTCTTGTAGTGTCAGAAAAACACTGTTGTCAAATATCAAACTGTAAGGGTGTGTGTATATGATAGGACTCAAGGAGAAAATGACGAGGAGGTTTTATAAAAAGGATTTATTAATGAACGAAACCCAACTAAAACTCACTCCAAATGGAGAGCAGGTAAACATACGCTATCAAAAGGCACAAACTAGCCAAATAGGACCTAAATAGTAAAAACAGAAAGCGGAACAAGGGTCCAACATACAGGAGTACAGACAGACAGACACACGAACAACAGGGCAGGTAAGCAACAAGTCCTCAGGAAAAAAAGTCTCTCAGAAACCAAACCATAGGACTCACTGTCCAGAAGCATGAGTAGAGAAATAAGGAGCATGAGCTGAACAAAGTGAGCATGATCAGAATAACTGGCAGCGAACAGTGAGCAAAGCTGGATTTAAATTAACGGGGAGACAGGTGAAACTAATCAGGGCTGATGGTGAGTGATGAAGGTGAAGTCCCTGGGAAGGAAACAGAACTGAGGAACTACAAAATAAAGGCCAAAAACAGGAAGTAAATTTAGTAAAACAGAGACACGAAAATCCAGAATCTTGACACAAACTGACTATTAACCCTTGATATTTTTAGAATTGAGTTACATTTATAACAATTTAGGAGAAACTAAGAGCCCATTTAAAGATCACCTCAGGACATGGCTGTTATTTAGACAGGTCAGGGTATAAAGACCCAGAAGATAATAGTAAGAGATGACTCAGCTTCCACACTAGATACAGCACAACCTGGCCAAAATGTTGGATTAGTACTGGAGTACTTGAGCCAGCTGAGCCAAGTAGGTGTTTCCCTCAGGGGCATTTTACCTCTGCTGCTGTCAGTCAGTGCTTCCTGCACAGACTGACTCCAGCAGTTTTTTTTTTTTTTTTTGGATCTGGTTTTCCAAGCAGCGATGACCTTTCTGTTGTATTTTTCATTCACTACACAACCCGATGGCTATCTGCTGGCCACAAATATATCTGGGTTCTCAATTTGTGCAATCCATGCTCATCTCTGGGTTTTTGTTTTGCTGAGATGGGCCGGATTATGTTTCATGGAGTGCTTTCATAAAAGGCCCATTTTCTGGTCATATGAACCCCTTCTTCTCTTAGCTTCTGGGAAGGCTTTACTGGTTCTGTATTTTCCAGCTAATACCTTGAAAGTCTTCTTCACACTTCCAAAAAATCAGCATATGTTTAGAGTACAGCAGCTTTAGAAAGTATTCAAATCCCTTTAATTTCACCTCACTTTTTGTGTTGTAGCTTTAATTGCTAGTAAGTTTGTAATTGTGTCCATTAATCTACACTCAGTACCTAGAGATGTTCTCATATGACTTTTTTCGGGACTGAGTACAAGTAAACATACTTACATTGGAGTACTTGCTAATACTGAGCACCAATACAAGCTCTGAACTGTTGTGCTTCTAGTATAAGTGGCTGGACAGTAAAATCATCATCAACCCATGACACAGTTAAGCCAATGAGACATACTGGCAGACACTGTTGGTCCAAATGATATTGGGGACACGCCTAAAGAAAAACTAAGACTTTCAAAGACAGTTCTCACTTGAGCAACAGTCCGGAAGGACCATACACCCAATGACTGGACTTTTTAAGAAAGACAAGCCCCTAAAATCCTGTGCAGACGGAACATTTTGCATGTTCTTCTGCCAGAACAAATATGGTGGCAACTGGGATAATAACTTTGCCTTAAAGAATGACAAATCATAGATTTGAGTTGAGATCCTGGATGGAGAGTCACTGACAACAGGAACTGTAGAGTCTAAAGAGGAATTTGGAGATAAAATTAAACAAAGCAAACTTCAGGTAATACTGCAGTTAAGTAGATCAACCTTGGTTGTCAACTGTGTCAGTTGTAAATAATAAACATGTTTAAAATAATGAAAGAATATAACCTTTAACAGCTAAATCTTGAAACTAAAAAATGATCTTAAAAAGGGATTTTTTCAGCTCCCCCTTCCTGCAGAGGATAATGTGGAATCAGGTGCAGTATTGGAAACTTTTTACCACCACACAAGGGCAACATCAGACCTGATGCCAAATACTGGCATCAGCATCAGGGCAACTCATATTTGCAAAGTGAAAACAAGTTTTCAGAGAAATCTGCGAAAAATATTAAAACCCATAAATAGATTTAATGTCCTAGGAAAGCAAATATCGACTTTCTGGACTTCTCTTAGCAGAAACATGCATCTAGGAGGGAGGATTTTATCATAAGAGGGTTCTGTTTTGCTGTACAGCACAGTTGAGAAACCATGGCCTTTTTTATCCACATAATCTGTGATTGATATTGACCTTCTACCCTTTCAAATCCTCTCAAATGGAGTTTTATTGTTCATGGAATTTGCCTTCTCTGCACTATAACTAAGCCAAACTGTAAGTAGCATCCCTTTATGAGAAATCATAGATTTAATTTTATACATATATATCAATTTGCATCAACATTTTAGTTCAGCACAAGATATGTGCAGCAACCTATGAAGTGCGGTGTGTTCTGATACGTGTCCATCATATCCAGCATTAGTGTTTCTCCACACTGAGCCATTGAATGGTTTTTAATGGCTTTTTAAATCATGAATAAGTAGTGTAGCACTGAAGCCAACACTTTTACACTTTATTAGCATGTTTTCATTATTTACTGTACTTCTAAATACTCATTGCAGTAGTTGTGTTTTGTGTTTATGCAGCTTCTACTGTTTATGTAACTTTGTGATGCACTTTTATTTTGAAATGTCTATGTTTGGGATGGAGCTGCATTTGAAGGATTTCAGAAAGAAAAAAGAAACTTGGTAAGCTTGGTTATATAATCAAGTAAATGCTTTCTGGAGCTACAGCTTTGTGGACACTGCACTGGAGTTATTTTCCAGGGATATGGGCACATTTTCTGGACCATAACTGTTAGTGCTACTATGATCTAAAGCTCCTTTGGTTGTAAAAGCTTGAGCAAACATTTAATGGCTCTGTAAATTCAGCATCCTGTACATTGTCAATGGAACAGAAAAAGTGTTGCTTGGTTATAGAGTGGATTAGGGGGTTTCCCACTTTAAAAGAAATCTGTTCATGTTTTCCAGTTTTGATGAAACCAGCACTTGGCTGTGCTGAGGGTTTATGATGAGGTGGCCATGTTGTTAGTACTATCGGTCATGTGACACGGTAAGAATCACTAATTTTTATTTATTTATTTTTTTTGTGCCACACATCTACTTACTAGAGACATTATTTAAAAATTTTAGACCGTTGTTTAGCTCTTTCATTAAATATGAGTTGAAATTATTTTTATATTGTCCACACTGTAAAACTACAACATTTTTATATGAAAGCAACTATTAAACTTTAAACCGGATTTCATATTTAGCTAACTTCATGGAATGGAGGGCCACCTCACAGAACTTCACTTTGCATCCTATGCCTGTAGTCTGCAGAGTACATGGATATGAATGGTACATGAATGGTATTAACTTCACACTTTCCTCCATGTCTTGAAATATCCAGATGAGATCATCTGGAGGCCTTTTTCCAGTTAGGTGATTTCATCTGGTTGCTACAGAGTTTGTAATGTTGGTTGCTCTGCTCTTCCAGGTCTCCTCTTTATGCACCTGGAGAAGATTTTAATATAGCGAAGGTAAAAGGGAAGAAACAATTTATAAACATGAAGTCCTCAAAGTAGAATCATAGGATCCAAGTTGAAAATGTGTGAAACCACCCTTTAACCAGGTTAAAGCATAAAATAAAGTCCAAATATATAGAGTTTCATGTAACATTGTTTTAATTAGCATCATAGAATGCACAGTAGTCACCGACAGCTTTGGAGTAAATTATAGACCTGAATCCATCAATGAGCTCATTTGTGAGGAACTCAGTGTTGAATCTGTTCATACAAACATTTCATGGATAAACACCATTGTCAGCAGTAGCGGGGCTCTGTCAATATGAAATTACATCCTGCTGCCTGAGAGGAGCCCATCTCAGAGTGAGGGGGAAGCAAAGAGTCGGGAGGGAGAAAGGTGGCGGCTTGGGAAGTGCGGCTCCGACAAGGCAATTAAACGCACCTTGGGCTTGATGGATTTCTAATTGGAGGCTGATCACATCAGAGGTGTGCTGGATTATAGTGCCGGTAATGAATGGGAGAGACAGAGCGTGACAGATTAGTGCTGTTACACCTCCCCCTGAACTGTGGGGGGAGTGTGTATGAGTGGCAGTCTGTGTGTGTCTGTGTCCATATTACAGCACTTGGATGTGTCAGTCTAAGTGTGGATGTGAGAAGGGAGCTACATTACCCAGTGTACATACAGTACAGTGTGTACCTCAGGCATGCAGACATACAGACTTGCTTTTGTGTGTGTCCGGCTGTAATATGAGCGAAGAAACATATCAGTATGACTGTGATGAAAAGATGCACCTTTTTAACATTATTGACAACTCTATTGCTTTGATTTATGGAAAACATCAAACTAGGGATTAAAAAAATCGCTGCATTATATTTAATGAGCAGTACAGCTATGTTGTGGCTTTATAGAGTATTTGTATGAAATTAGGTGTGTGGAACATCTTTGCATAAAGATGCAAAGAGGTTGTTCTTGAAGACACACCATTACCCATGAATAACTGCAACACCTTGCCTTGTCAAAATTCTTCACTGTGTCCTTTCTGCAAAACAAAAGTTATGTTTATAACACTAATTTGATGATGTTTTCTATAAATATACCAAGGAAAATCAAAATAATGTTTGCACAATATTTATTTACAGACTATTGCATTTGTTTCTCCGACAAAAACCATGTGTAGCAACTAATGTCATGAAGTATTAGTTTCCCTTAACTCATTAGACTAAGTTGAGGTAAAACAAACTGGAAAATCAAAGCTGTTAAATACTGTTTTTCACCCTTTTTAGTTGCCTATATTATACCCATAATATATAACATCATAAAAAAAATACAAATCTGTGTCGGTGAGAGAACCTCGGCCCACACTACCTGCAGAAAGACTTAGTTTCTCTAGGATGTTCTTTCATACCTAATTTTAATAAACTTGTTAGCTATTAGATGCTACACCAGCATTACATATTAAACATACAGCACTATATCATTTTTCAAGTATTTTGAGATGTGTTGCTGGCATCAAATTCAAAATGAGCAGATATACATTTTTTTAAACTGCTGTCTTTGCACTATTTACAATCCAAAATCCAGGTTTCGAATGATTTGCAAAGCATTGCTTTTCACAGTATTATATAAATAATATGCAATGACCTTCATGGTAACCACAAATGTGGACGATCTATGACAAAATGAACTTATGCAAATTTTACGGGAACAGCATGAATGATCTGACGTGAATGTAATTCTCGGCTTGACTCATGTGTTGCATGAGTTTAACTGTGCTTCTGCAGAATTCAGAGTGTCAATAAAAATGTCAGATTAGAAGAAAATAAGTGAAGGCGACAAAGGATTAAAGAAAAGGGCCAGAGAAGAAAGGAAGAAAAAGAGACTAAGATGGAGAAGTCAACTGTGCTTGTTTTGAACGAGCAGAAGGATAGGCAGCGAGGAGGCGGAGAGGAAGACAGAGGGGGGTGGGAGGGGGCCGAACAAAGTGAGAAAACAGAAGGGGAGATAGAGACTAGAGACACACAGTGTGTGTGTGTGTGTGTGTGCATGCACGCTTGTGTGTGCATGTGTTTCTGTAAAGTGAAGGAGGAAAAAAACAGGAAGAAAGAACAGGCGAGGAACTTTTAATGGCCCTGCTGTTGTCTTTGTCAGCACACTGTGACAGTCAGAATCAATTATTAACCAGGACCACAAGCGTTTGGAAAAGAAGGAGGAGGAGGAGACAGTGCATCAGGGAGGTGATGAGAGCGAGGGAGAGCAGGACGGAGGGATGGAAGGGAGATGTGAGCAGGAGGGGTGATGGAGAAAAAGTGAGGACGAAGAGGATGTATGAAAAGGAAAGAAGTGGATAAATTAGGAGATAAGGAGAGCGGGAGGAGAGGACGAGGGTGAAAAAAAAAAAACAAAGTTAGGGAGAGAAGAAAGGAGACGAGAACCAGAGGATGAGACATTACACAGCAGCTACTGTATAATAGAGGGAGAAATTGGATGCAAGACACAGACTTTGAGACTTTTTCATGTGGTGGACGTCTCAGTAAACGTGCCTGGCGTTCCATGACTGATGAGGTTTTTTACCACAGACATGTAAACGCTCTTTAAGTGATTATCACATGCCTGCTATGTTTTAGTGTCCAAATGACAGATCACTTAATGTCACATTAGATACCACATGGTGGGGATCCGTTGGTCGTTTAACTGGTGAATTTTTCACCTTCATGCTCAATGATTTTGAAATCAGATCAGATTTTTTTTTAATAATCCAATTTGATCATGTATCACTACATGCAATATAATGAAAATCATATTATTCTGTCTTTCTATCTAATAAAGTTATTTTTTTGTGTAAATGATCTCATGTAAGTGTCTTCACCTGTGATGGTGTGCTCGCGCACACCAGACCAAATAGATTGACCCAGTTAAATGACCAGAGCTCCAGGTAGGTTTCAAATGGTTTATTTAGAAAATGAGTTCAAGGAGTGTGTGAGGTCATCAGATGAGGAATCTGGGAAGACAGGAGTGCTCTGTTAGTAGCAGGTCTGTGCAGTATGGATAAGGAATGCAAGATGGCAAACGGCAGATGGCTTACTCAGAAAATACTGCAGTAGGGTCCAGGTGAAGGGAGGTGGAAAGAGAAGGCAGTAGTTGGCATCAGCCACATTGTCCGGTAGAGAGGGGAGGGGAAGTGGAGGAGAAGGAACAGAAGGACAACAAGCTTTACAGTCCAATAATCCGAGATGCAGTTCACAATCCTATATCCAAAAGCAAAGTCTGAATCCAGAGAACCAGACACCGAGTAGAGGTATCCTAGGCAGCAGACTAAACAGAGCCGGGAAACAGAGCCAGGGCAGATAACCAGAGAGGCAGAGAAGTAGTAATACAATAGCAGACAGGGACAGAGGCAAACGAGACAGGTCCAAGCTTTGAAGTTCATAGAGTTCATTATTTTACTCTTCCAGGCTGTTGAGTAATTAGTAAGCTCCCCTACAACTCTGAACAGGACCTGCCTACCAACCACAACTGGTGTTTGCACTCTTTATTCCTGTTCGACACTTTGCCAACACAGTTTATTGTGGAAATCACCACAGGCACTAAAACAAAATTAAAGATTACAGATTTCCCTGACATTTCCCTCCCGTAAATAATGCTGCTTTTGTCTATGTGTAACATGATGTTGGATCACAGTCTTATGGCTTTGTACAAGATATTACTGTCTGTGAATTACTAACCCCTTGACCAGCAAGACGTTGTTTTTAACCGCTTGTTAATGCTTTATGAGTGAACAACTAACACAGGATGGCAACAGCTAGTAGCTGGACTGGACTGGTTCTTTTCTCTCTTCACTTTCCACTCACCCCAACCGGTCAAGGCAGATGGCCGTCCACCCCGAGCCTGGTTCTGCTGGAGGTTTCTTCCGTTAAAGGGAGTTTTTCCTCTCCACTGTTGCCTATGGCTTGTTCCAGGGGGAACTGTTGGGTTCTCTCTATACATCTTTATAATCTTGACTTTATTCTGTAAAGTGCCCTGAGATGACTTTGTTGTGAATTGGCGCTATATAAATAAAGTTGAATTGAATTGAATTCACTGACAATGACACAAGTAGATTCTAACTCATAATCTGTAAAATCAACAACAAATGATGTAATATTATGAAACATTATAAACATTTGGATGCAGGTCAGTGACCAAGTGCTGAGGCAGGTTAGAATTTATTCATTATCACTGATCTTTGAACTGTTTTTTGATTTAGCTAAAAGTAAATCTTCGTATGCAAACTCAAGTAAACCGCAAACAGAATTATTTATATACTGTAAATAGATGGAAAATGTTTTTATTTTTTCCATCTATTTACAGCAACAAAAACATTTACTGATGCCGTAGTCAAACTGGATGTCACAAGATTGGATGTACAGTGTAATCAATCAGTCACTGAGCTGAATCAGACAGATCACTAAAACCACTAATATTATATATTTTTAAATGTAAATATTTATTTCAACATTAGCAGTTTGTATCTCACTAGGAGGGAAAACAATAAACACATTTTAGCTGAAATTGTAAAATGTGGATGCTATGAAAGGGGTGATTCTTTTCTTTACCTGCTGTAGATACACAGTAGAATAAGAAGTTGTACATGAAAAAAAAACAACAACTCCATTTTATTTATATAGAACTACAGTGTCTGAATTTCTGCATTATGCTTAGCTTAGGATAATCTGGATGGAGTTGTTCTAAATTAGTGTTTACAATCTACAGCCTGTGAGAACAAGAGTTTTATTTTGAAGGTCTGATATGGATGCCATTATGATGATTCAGTATTCCACTGTTCCATTTTTGTAGACAAGACATTGCAGTTCAATGATCAACAGTCACTATCTGATCCACTAATCTCTAACTTCTTTGATTATTTATTTACTTGAGCTTTCAATTAAGAACTGAACCCAATTAGGGAGGAACCACATTCTTTATTTAGACGGACAGCATAGCAAAAGACAAAATGGCCTCTGGAGATGTGTGTGCGTATGTGTGGGAGGTTGAAAGAAAACAAAGAACAGAGTTATTGTAAGTGAATTTAAAGGTCACCCCTGGAGGATTATTAGACATCAGAACCGGCACGAACTGTCAGAGCAAAGCAAAAATCAAACAAGCTCAAACAACAGTGATGATCAGCACACACACAGGGGCCACAGTTGTTGGTTGACCCAGCTTCAAGACTGGTGGGAAACATCCGGAGAATGAGCTTTGAGTGGAGAGGCAGACAAAGCATTTTGTCTTATAATTTCTGAAAAAAAGACATCGAAGAACACACTTTGACAGCTGTAAATAAGAAGAAAAAAAAAAAGAAATTAA
Source organism: Channa maculata (assembly GCA_020496755.1). Lineage (NCBI taxonomy): Eukaryota > Metazoa > Chordata > Actinopteri > Anabantiformes > Channidae > Channa > Channa maculata. Next base: position 28,112,212 of record CM035600.1, on the reverse strand, counting down.
CAGGATAGAGTGAAATTGTCAGGAACAGTTTTGTCTTTGCTGTTTCCATCGAAACATCTTATTTAATGGATATCAGAGGTGTCCACACACTTTCAAATTATCTAGTTTTTATCAGAAAAGAGAAAAGCTAAAAAAAAAACTGTTGGATATTGTAATAGGAAATATGACAGGAGGGGAAGCTGACAGTGAGAAGAAATCATACCACTGGGGTGATTGTTAAACCCTTTAAACTTCACGTATGGTTCAGAAATTGGATTTCTTGGTTTGGCACGACTGCTAAGATCCAGAACATGGCAAAAAGAAGTCCGATGGGGCAGGAAACAAGCAGTCGACCACACTGATGCAAACTAAAGTCTTGTCTGATTTCATTGGTATGATAACAGACAACCGATTTTTCCCAAAATACAGCGCTTGCTTCAAGTGGTTATCTGTTTATAGCCAATGGTTGACTGGTTAGAGTCGGTGGAAAAAAGGCTCTGCTCTGTCAGTAAGCTCGGAAGGAGTCTGCTGGCAGAACTGATTGTGCTGAAATCAATAATTCTAAAGTTTGGCAGCAAAATTATTCATGATTCACAGTGTGTAAAGTCCCAATGTAAAGGCGACTTTGTACACAGAAGAAGTACGATCACAGTGGCACAGAAACATGAGGAAATCAGATCGAGAATGCATTTATAAATGTATTTCTTCTAATAATCCAACATGCAGAATACCCACATGTAATAAGTGAACGTGCTGAGCTTTTATCTTGACTGATGAGGAAACTCATGATGTTTCTTTTCTCGTGGACGGTTTATCTAATTACGTCAATTTTGGGTTTTTTGTTTTTTTGTTTTGTTTTGTTTGTTTTTATGGGTTCTTATAATTACAATATTGCAAGTTAGCTTTTCATTCACCCCTTGGTGCTTAATTTCTTAATTATAACATGACATTTGGACATTAACCCATCTTAATTCACTATTTTTACTCCAACAACATGCTTGTAAAAATTTTGTGCCATCATCTGCTCTGAATCATTTACTAATGTTAAGAAGCCGTAATCTTCCATCTGGCAAATGGAAACTATTTTGGAATATTAATCTCTCTTTTTTAATTAAACCTTATTCAAACAATGTTAAATCATGTTGTGATGCCACTGATGAACTGATGTACAATAACTACAACAATGTAAACCTGTGCAAATAAATGTTTCCTACATGCGTGTACATTCACAATCAACTCTCTAGTGTCAGCCTTTAGTTTGTGAACCATCAATTTGGCTACGAGTACCTAATACTCTGCCAAATAATTTTATGAGTGAGTATTAAAAAATGTGGAGGGATGGAGAGAAAACAAAGTAATGCACAATGTACAAGAAATAAATTTGACAAAGTGAGACACATTACACAATAGACTCCTCATTAAACACAAGTCATACTGACAATAAATTGACAATCACGAAAGTTAAATTAACACATTAAATTAACTCAGTCACATTTAAAAACTTCAAAGAAACAATTGAAGCAACATGCAAAACACACTGGACAAGACATGGAAAGACAGATTGACTGCTTGACTTCTGAAATGTGTCTTTTTTAACTGTTGACTTTTGAGTTTGGCTTCGGGTGAAAAACTTCGACAACCTCCTAATGTATTGTCTCAGAATTCAGTGCTCGTATTTATGTCCCTCTTTTAATTTTTTTTATTTTAATTTTTTATTTTTGTATTATTGTTGGCCATTAGGGGAAACTGACTTCTTTAGACTCGTGAGAGCTACCTTGTGTTACTTTCAGTGAAAGCGCTTATTTTCAATTCAATGGAACTTTATTTATATAATGCCTATTCACGACATTTGAAGGCACTTTAACTCTACAGATGTGTAGAGAAAACTCAACAAATCCCCTTTGAGTAAGTCCTAGGTCAGAATGAGACAATGTCATCATCTACATGGGGAAATCAGGCATGTTTGATTACAGAAACCAGGTCTCTGTTTACATGACATTTTAAAAAAAATCATCATATTGGTGAAAGTAATCTGCTTATTTACTGTAAGCAAACACGCAGATTGTAAGGATATGCTGAACTACATTTGTCTTACTTTGCTGTGATTTCATAGCAAACATTTTTAGAACATTGTCTGAGCTGGCTGTGCACCAGGACTAGGACTACAGACTGTAATTGCATTTAATAAACTATAGTTTTTAAACTGCAAATATGAAGCAAACAAACATTTTCTTCTCACACAATGACAGAGTGATTTCACAGAAAGCCTGCATTCAATTAACTCGTCAGTGTGATGCAGAAAAAACTAAACTAAATTAAATGTAAAAGCTTGTTTGATCATTGGTGGAGCTAATAAAAAAAAGCTCCATCTGTATTGATTGAGTCTTGTCTATTCTGAGCACTCATCAGATATTGATGAAGATGTTTGATGCATGGTTTGGCTAACACTCCTGCTCATGGGTCACAGGAAAACACACACACACACACACACACACACACACACACACACACACTTGGTTTCCCAACGAAATAAACTAGTCATTCTTTGGTGGGTCTCTGCGTGCTGACAGGAGAATCATCAGTATTATCCCACTGAAGCATGTTATTGTCGAACTGATTGACAAATTAACATCTTTTGTTAATAATCATAATTAAACCAAGAGAGGTGATCAGGAGCAGTGGTAAACACCACAGCAACGATTGTGTTCAATGATGAGGACACTGTGGTGAAACCTCTAAGCAGACTTCTTCTCAATCAGCAGGGCTTTTTCATCTGGTAGATGCTCGGTTTGGGAATGGAACTCTTCAAGCTCGCACTTTTATTGAACCTGGGGGGCAGCAGCTTTGCATTTCAGCAGTCGGATTGACCAGCAGAGCAGCTGTTCTTCGCCCACTGGGGTCAATATGTGCAGTGAAGAGAGCAGAGTGGTCACATCAGCACAGCTTGGCCTGTTTTATGCTGTGGAATCACCTCACAACAAAGCTTCAAGTTTCCAAAGTGCAGCTTTGCAGGCAAAGTCCATGTGAGCCCAAAAGGGAGTTAATTATATCCTAAAGTCATCCTTTATCTCTCAGATTTTTTACTTTTGGTTTTTCAGCGCATTTGACAAATGCATTAATTTCCTCAGAACACGTAGAGCTCCTGCAGAAGCAAATTTAGAAGCTTTAGTGAGCTGTAGTGTAGGTTGAATTACTATTAATCAGTTAATTAAGTGTTTGGGGCAGCTTTCAGCGGCATTTTGAGAACTGCTTGTTGGGCTGGTTTTAAGTTCAGTTCCCAAAAGAAACACAACAGCAAGTTTCTGTCTGAAAGTTAAAAAAAATACAAAAAAACAAAAAAAAAATAGAGCAGCAGCAGTAAGTCGGTCTGATATTCAAGAAGCTCCTGGAGCATTTTACCAGAGATCTGGAACACAGTGGGTGCCTCTCATTAACTTATTTCATGTCTCCTCACTCCTTGGGTGACCTGGAAATTGTTCCAGTGTGTCATCATGAAGGACGTCTCAATTCCCTTATTTTTCTACAGAAGAGTGAGGAGGCTGCGTGGAGGAGGCATGAGTGAGGACACAAGAGATCGTCCTTCATGAAGGTCTTATCACTGCATCACTCTACTAGGAATCTGTTAGTGATTGGCTGCTGCAGGTCTTTGGAATGATCTGATAGTTTCACCACAAAATTCTGATTTAAATTGTTTTAACTCACCATTTACAGTCAGGTTTGCATAAATTTGGGCAGAGATACAGTTATCCATATTTTGGATCTGTACGTCACCACAGTGGATCTGAAATGAAACAATCAAGATATCCAGAAAGTGTAGACTCTCAGCTTTAATCAATGAAGGATTTTGTCCCAAATTTTGAACTGTGTGGTAACTGTTTTTTTAGTCAGTGAGCTACAATGGTCTGAAAATGTTCAGTTGTGTGGGCACATGTATCACACACAACTCCTCATTGATTTTCTCAGAGTATTTCCACTTTCCTGCTTTAATTACACCCATCTTTCTGATGTTGGGCTCTAACCATTACCCCTTACAGATGTGAAACCTCCCAAGGCAACAACCGATACAAGCAGAGCACCATTTGAACATTCACAGCATGTGAATCCTGAGGAAATGCCAGACGCGATGATGAGAACACACCACAGTCTTTTAAAAGCTTGTTGACTCTTACATAAACACCACACTTTGACTTTCATGAGCCCTCTGCATAAAAGTTGTTGAGTTCAATTTGAAACATGGGACCGGGCTGTGCTGCTTGTCCTGGCACGAAACACTTAGGCAATCATAAAACAACTGGGAAGCTCAGCAACATTCAAATATAAAAAAAACATTCAGGAAAAGCTAAATCTCTTTAAACCGCAAGTCACCAGAACCATTTTGTATGTCGCGTGAACGTGCAGGAAAAGTTTCATGGTAATTAGCTGTTCATGAGGCAGTAATCTTGTGTGATCTCAGTAGACGTCCTCATTCACACATGTGTAATGAAATGGTTTCTAACTTATGCTGCGGTGCTCGAATCAGTCAGAGCCGAAGAAAATGGACAATGGGATAATAGCTTTGTTGTGTGTGTGTGTGTGTGTGTGTGTGTGTGTGTGTGTGTGTGTGTGTGTGTTGCCTCTAACAAGCTAAAAACCCAGGAAAAAGTTATATAAACATAGTGCTCTGTATGTGTGCAGTGTGTGTTTCTTCACACAGGAACACAGGGCTTTATAGGCATGAATGAAGAAGCTGTATTTGTGTTTTTTAATCTTCTGCTCGAGAGACCTGAACATGCATGCCCAAACGCCATGAGCACCGTGAGCTGGAGAAAAGCAACAGAGAGACTGCTTTTAAAGTGAGAGGCTCAACAGCAGATTGGCAATTGTTTAATTGTTGGGTTTTAAAGAGTCTGTTTCACACATGCAAAAAAATAGTGTACGTGTACAGTATTGTCACAGTGAAATCTAACTCTGATATTGTGAATGCTTCCATGAATTTACGGTCATGAACACATGAATCAGATCTGAAAGGGACAAACAAAAGAAGACAATTTTTTCTCTGCTTATAGTTTCAATTTGATCTGTTCGGTTTGAGCCTGTACCCATGATGCCAATATTAAAAAGTCTTCTTTGGCTCTACAGGAGCTTTATGAAGCTTGAAAAAAATGATCATGTCAATCAGGTCATATTGTTTTCTCTGGTTTCATGAGTACACACATTTAGTGTTAACCCTATGTTACAAACTGGGGGTGCAGAGTTTCAGAGATATAACATTTACTGGTCAGAAAGAATTTCACAATATCAAGTTGATGAGTTGGAAATGTACGAGTGTCCCTTCTAAAGGTCTCCAATGTGCCAAATAACACAGAAACATATAGAAGTTTTAACACGCTAAGTTTTGAAGGACCTCAACTGTACAGGACTTGAAAAACAAAGCATACAACTAAAGAGACACGAGAAATGGTGTCCTCCATCATGGTTAAAGAGTTGGATGTCTCAATCTCTCTCTCGCTCTCTCCACACACACACACACACACACAAATACCAATGTAAGGATCTGCACATAAAACACATATAAGACTAAAGTAAATCTGATCTTAGACACCTATTGGAACAAAAAGACAAAACTGTTGGTCTGACTTCAGCAGGTGAATGTAGCCTTGTGGAATTAAAGGAAGTAGTTTATCAGCCATGAGTCATGTCAAAAATCTCTGGAGCAGAGACACAAGTACCCACAGTACAACAGATATGCTCAATATGGAAATGGAGTCTGGCATAAAAATGTTCTAGTGAAGGTAAGGTGTGTATAACTGAGGTGTGTGTCCTTTAGTTTTGATCCCAGGTGCTGTAGAGGATCAGTATGTGCAGTGACTGATGAACCTTCCATTGACTGGATTTTGTTTTCCTCTGTGACACTTTGTGTTTCCACTGATTCTTACACGTTTTCACTGATGTATTTGCTGTTGTCAGGCAACTCCAGAAGCAGTAAACAGTGATGTAAAGGAGGCTCATAAATGCAGGCACTGGTGCACTGAGGCCAAGGCTCCAATGATTAATATTTATATAGCACAGAATGTGTGAAGTAAGCTAATGACACAAACACTAAAATACTAAATACTAAAATAATCCTCAAACTGGTGGAGGTTTTTTTTTTCTCCATTTGCTTGTGTTTTGCCTTTTTGCATGTGTTTAAAGTAACAGTGTTTTCAGGGCCACCTTACATTTCTGTGTGTATTTTAGTTCCATTAGCACTGCACTAGTTTGCTGAGATTCACAGAAATGCATTATACTAAGTAATTTATATGAATGCACAAATAAAAAGAGAGAACAGATGAACAACATTTTACTAGTGTCCTCGAGGGCCATATTCTAAATGCCTTTCACACATAAAATAATAATTCCTTGTTTGTTTCTAATGTTTATTTGTCCAGGATAAAGGCTTGTTTTTACTCTTTCATTAATCTTCAGCTATTCATGCCCTTCATCTACACACATTTATGCCTCTCTCTCTGGAACACATGAGGTACATCCAAGCATTTGCAAGTAAAAATATCTAAAATTGCTCTCTCTCCTATTCTTTCTCACATGCTCACACACGTACGCAGTTGGGCCCTACACATGTGAGAAAGCATACACAGAGAGTGCTGATGTATTCATGTGCAATGATCCCAGGACTTGTGCTTGTGTGCACAGAGGGGCTTGCATAAAGGAGGGGAGGATAGCTGGATTAAAGGATGGATGAATAAATAAAAGGAGACATATACAAGGATTGGGTGGATTAAAGGATAGATCATGGATGCTGCTGACTGATACAAGATTTTTAAATTAAATAAATTCATAGCTGAAGAGATGCGTGGATGTAAAGATTGAAGATGGATAATAACTTTAATACTGTAGGATGCTTAGATTTGGGGATTACTTTTTAAGGGATTACAAAAATGTGATTACAGGGTCCAGTCCATAATTTTTTGCAGGTGACCATCAGACAGCTATACTGTTGCTATCAAGCTGTCCACTCCCTGCACATGTAGTTAAAGGATGCCTTCACTGACATCATCTGAACTCCTGGGAAGTCATCTGGAGGAGTTTTTCGGCTATAAGCAGATCAATATTTTAATACAGGGAGTTCAGAAGGAAGTTTAAAGGCATTATTGTGCATTTTACACCCTAAACTAAAGCTACAGAAAATTAGTTGAAAATTGGTGAAGTCGCCCTTTAACAGTGAAACACTTTATTAGCTGAGCTATTTTTTAAGTCATTTTGAAACAAAAGGTTCTATAAAACAAAAGTAAACAATAGCACACATTTAAAATAAATCTTCTGTAGCTGTTTTAAACTTACATTATAGCTTCATGACTTCGTAGAAAATCTTTTCCAGTTGATTATTTTTACCAAAATAATCTAAAAGTCTTTTAATATGGGTTTCATGGATATATGCATGATTTTGTGCTAAACAAAGATAAAACTACATGTCCCAGGCAAATTGTTCCACCTTATTCTATAGGACAAGCTGCTTATCTGTACCTTAACCTAAAAACATGAACAAGTATAAGCTAAGCAGGAAAAATTCTATTTTTAGAGAAACAAAGGTTGAAGCCTAACTGAGATGCTTGAAGAACGTAGAATCATCTCGGGTAATTTCGGCTGGTGTGTAAACAAAGCCAAATAAATCCATTAAAAAAACAGAGCAAAATATGGATCTCAAGCACTGGCACAAGTGGCAAGAGAGACGAAATACCAGAACTCTCTGCTCTTTGTTGGTGCAGTAGAGTGATGTAAGGCTTATAAGCATACAAATCAATTATCAACATTTTTATGACTTTGTATTCATTCGTAGAACATTAAAGTGTTGCTTTTTGCATTGTGAGAGGCAGGGTCCACTCTGGACGGGTCTGCAGTCCATCTCAGGACATACACAGAAAGACATACACAGACAGACAACTATGCACACACACAAGGACCGTGGGAGGAAATCTGTGTACCCGGGAGCCCACACAAGCACAGAAAGAACATGCAACCCCCCCCTCAGAAACAGTCACGGTCAGTCAGTGAAGCAAACGCGGCAGCGCCAACTACTCCACTTTTTGGACTGTACACTTGCTTTAATTCATGTTTTCTATAAAAATCTTTTTTTTAAGCTCCAATATGCAGAACATCTGAATTGCACATGTACCAATCGCTGTGTGATGAGGATTTTAGCACCCAGATATTCTGAGAGCCACATTTAATGTTTTCTAAAGATTCCTCAAAGTCAGTTTTCCTAGCTTCCCCCTTCAGATACATTATCTAAAATGTCATTCTGCTTTCCCATTTAATGCAAAGCCTAAGTCTTAGTGGGGAGTTTGGGTTAGGTTCAGCACGGTGGCTCTGTAAACACAATCCCACTCAAGCACCTCACCTCTAGCTTGTGATTTTGCTATGAATTTTAATGTTTGCGCTTCTTTTATAACATCTGGTAAACAACAACAATGAGAATCACTTATCTCTGTGCTGCTGCTGCTGCCAGCAGAAGCATTGTTTCAGTACTGGAGGTGCACTGTGGAAATCCCCTGAGCTCCTGAAGCCACTGCAAAACAGCCTCAATGCTATTTTGGGCATTGGTGCTCGACCATATAACATAGTGTCCTCAACGTGTTTTACTCTGCTGTCTACTCTCTCTTTTCCTTGTCCTGCTCCTCCCCCCTACTCATTATCACATCCACGTCAAACTATAGGAGATAGATAGATCTTCCGCTCTTCCAGCTCTTTCACTCAAGATTTCATTAATTTCCACAGTCTTTTGGGACGACAGCGGGTCCCCTGGGAAAGCCGTGATATTTCCTCTTCATTTCTTTTTTTCTTCTTGCAGCAGAAGCCACTAGGCTTATCTGTCAAATAAAACCCTTGCCCATAAAAGAGGCAGACAGGTAGCGTCAGTAGAACAAAGAGTATTTATAGAAGAGAGTCAAGGTTTGACATTCATTAGAATGACATAAAAGCAGTGTCAATCAAATGAAAGAAATGTTCACTAAAGGAGGCAACAGCAATTCATGCCCACAAGCATGCTGGGAACATTAATGGGTGAATTCAAAGAGAAAGGGACTTGAAAGTTGACTGACAAGTTTTTCCTATACGTGTGATGTCCTTCCGAGTAGTTATATATACGTACAGTACCATTGCACCTGGGTTGGGATGATCTTGTGGGAATTAAACTGACAGTCAAGGTTGGCTCTCATGTTCCACTCATCACCACATGTCAAGAGGGGCCACTTCATGCACTTGGTAGTGAATCAGTTTGCCAATGGCACACAACATAATGTGAGTTGAAAACATCTTGTGTTTGGTGAAACATAAAAAACAACTTTAATGCACCAAAAAAGGGCAATAATTACAAAGTTTTACTCCATAAATAAGTCATTTACTTATTACTTATTAGTATAGATATAAATAGTAGTGTTCTTTGCATATTTAGGACTTAAACTTTAAAAAATGAAAAACCTTTCATCTCCCTTTCTTCCTTTTGCTTTTTTGTTAGTAGCCAACAAGAACCTGCATGGGACAAAATCATGTTCAGGTAATAAAGTAAGGCGGCATTACTTGTCTTAACCTCTTATATTACTCTTTCCAAAATATTACTGTAATAAAAGGTAGCGCCCAACACTTTTTAACACTATATCCTTTTGTACTTCAGCAATAGCCATCTCTCACTGTGATAGTTCTGAAAGAATATAAAATAACTGGAATCTTTTTCATATATTCTGTTTCTGTTTGTGTCGACCATAACATATTGTTCTTTTTGTTCTCTACAGTTCCCATGATCATAAAAAAAGAACAAAGTCTTTTTATTAAGTCAGACCTGAAGGGTCATGGCTCAGTGATCTAAACTAATTACTGTACTCGGGTGGAAAGATGAACTGAGTTTTCAATGTTTTTTTTTTTTTAAGTTGTTTGACCACACAACTTTACTTTCAGCCACAGATGCTACTTCATACTGGCATAAACATACTGTAAGGCAGTACAGTGGCAGAGGGGTTAAAAATGACAAAGGACATTAATCTCTATGCACACAAGTAGTGTGTGAGAAATTCTCAGACACACACACACACACACACACACAGAAAAATAGCAGCAAAATAGAATAGAAATATAAAAAGTTCAGATGTGAAATTGATTCTCCAATAAAGCCTAAAAAAGATTAATTACATCATAATAACTTTGTAATCTGATTGGTCTAATTATTTTTTACACAATATTTATTGTGTCTGTCAACAAACATCTGTCATGCACCACTACCAATGGATTTGTCAAATGTCTGAGTTCCATGTCTATAAACATTGGCTATGCTCGTGACATTCTGTATACTAATTTGTACATATACTGTTTAAATTCAGTATAGAGATTTATTTAAGGAAATGGAAATGTTCCAGTAACAGCAAACAGTAAAATGCAGCTGATCTGAACCTTTTAAAACAAACTTTGTCAAGATCTAGAATGTAAGTCAACCCAGCTTATTCCAGAAATTGCAGTTTCCACTGATGCACTGTATTTAAGAACGGACAGGGTGATGACTCTAAGCTGCAAATTAGGAGTAATAGTAAAACGATCTGAATCTGCTCCATGTCCACTGCTTTGCTGTACCGTCCCTACACCACACAGCTGGCTAACAAAGCTCTTTCCCACATTGGTCCCAGTGATGGTAAAAGAGCTGCCTCTCTTTGCAGGCTCAGCAGCCTCATTCCCAATATCCTCAATCCCAATTGTTTGTTCATGGGTTGTTGTTCATTCCATGTTAATAAAACATTTAACCAAAAGAGCAATGGATGACATTTCTATTACAAAGTCAATATGTGCGGCCCCTTCCTATTGTAATTACTAGCGACATATTTTGCATCTTGCATGGACTTCCTGTCCCTTTCTCTTCAGCTCAATTTCTTGCTCTCCATCTTTTGCTCTTCTTGTTGTTCAGCCTCCCTTCCTCATACACACACACAGACCTTGTAGCCATTTCTCATTGTTAGGGCATGCCAGATTGTGTTGTTTGTTCATGTGTCTTTGCATTGCAGTGTGTGTGTGTGTGTGTGTGTGTGTGTGTGTGTGTGTGTGTGTGTGTGTGTGTGTGTGTGCACGCGCAGTCATGTGTATGTGTTCGGGTGCTTTAGCACACAACGAGATACAAAGCACTAAAAATAGCCAGTGATCATTTGTATTCTAGTTCCTGTGTAAACGCTTTCGTACTGTCTTTAAAATTCTGAACACACTGAAGACGGATTATGTTTTCAATCAGAAATCTTTATTAGCAGGAAGTGTGAACAATTTGCTGCAGCATATGATGACATTATAGCTGCTTCATAACACACTGAGTTTCATTCTCGAAGGTCAGTTTATAAATCTGAATGGTGCAAATGTGAAAGACAAGGAATGTTACTTTTTTGACTTGCATCACATTAAGATAAAGGTCGGACTTTACAGCTCAGTATTAGCAGGGTAAGACTTCTGAAAAAAGACCATAGGGGTAATATTATGATAATAGCATGTAATAGCTGAAAGAGAAATAACAATGAACTGGAGCAGTAAAATGCATAATGTCTTATTTTCTTCTGATCAATTAACAGATTTATTGACTTTGCTGTTTATCTCTAAACTATATTTTTCTTTTTGTACAATTGGCTGCAAACTTTAAATCTGGGCACATTTTACTTGTGCCTGTATAAAGTGATTTCTTTTTCACTTTTGATGTAGCTACCAGACTTTACAGTAAATCTATCTTAGCAAAAAGGTAACAAAGGAAGTTTGCATTTAAGGATAGTTTCACACATTTTTCATGTCCGTCCCAAAACGGCAGTCACATGCATATGAACACTTAAAGAGATATGACTTGATGTGGTGACTCACCCTGCTCATCCTTCCAAAAGACACTTCCTATATAAGTGATGGAGGACTGTGCATTGTGTGCTCCATCTGTGCAAAAATCTCTCTTACGAGTCACACTAAGTGGACATGTTTTAAAGTTGCAGCATTTTAAGGACAAATTCCCCCTTTTTCCCCCCATCTTTCCTTCCATTTCAACCCAATGGGGAAAACAGTGTTAAGGGAAACACATGAGTGATTTTTATACTAGAAAAGATTAACTTTGGAAAATATCCACTTGATTTAATAAACTCCAAGTGCCTTAGCTTCATATTAGCTTTAGATGCATATTTGAATACATTTTTGCAGAGAACAAGGACTGTGGATGACAGATATCTATATTTACGGCTTAGATTTGTGCAAAAATCCCCTGTGAGGACAAAGATTTCCAACTCCTGCAGAAATTGTGTTACCCCACTTGATCCATCTACTGTATCTGCATCACCAATACACTAAAAGCAATACTCTTAACATGCTTTGAGGGCTTGGACACGCTCACCACTGCCATAGGCATTAAGTGGATTGTGAAAATGTATCTGCGGTATCATGAATATTTCAGATCCACAGGAGGCCTGTGGCTGTGATGAGTTAGCATAAATTGTTGCCAAATAGCTGTATTTAATGGAAAAACATGCTAAGAATCCACATGAGGATGGGTCTTTTGTTAAGATGATTCAAGGCTCAAGAAACAAAACACCCTGCAATGGACATGCACCTTCTTTTTAATGAGAGAAGGACATGATGTCCTTATTTATGATAATATTATGCGATAAAGTACATACAAACAACAGATTGCAAGGGTGGCCTTCTCTATAATAGGCCCCGTTTTGTTAAACTTATTTCTACCAAATGTCGATTCAAAACTTCACCTTAAGTTTGACACAGAAATTATAAACATAGTGAGTGTAATTTCCTTTCTAGTAATAAAGAAAACCTCCAGGGTAAGGACGCATACAGACTCAGCCCAGTCCCGCAGTGAACTACAGACCCTCTGGTTTTACTGATGAATAGCCTGCAGCAGAAGAGCTCAGTTGAAACATAATGGCTTGTGAATGCAAATACACCACTTGCACCACAAATATGTATTAGAGGACATTGAGGTGCTTTAGCACAGTAGAAACGAGGACTAATAATGAAGATCATGGTTGTCACCTTAAGCGTTTTCAACCCTGGTATTCAAGTACACATATACCCCTAAAGTGACTGGACAAGGTCATACCCCCCATAACAGGCTTCCCAATGGGCACACTGGCCCACAGACACAAACATCATCAGTAAAGTAATAATATCAACATCGCCCATTCCGTCCACCAACTCTGGTACCTGAGGAGCAAATTAAAAACACGCAGTCACACAATCACATGATAGCAAAGCACTCCACAAACCACACTCAAGGTAAAAGGCACATGTGCCACAACATTATCTGTTCCTTTCAGTTTGTAAGTCTACAGGTCATAGCTTTGCAGGTAAAGTGACCTTCTTGATAATGATTTGGGTATATGGCTGATTGTAGTAACATCAAGGTGTTATAATCTGTATCCACTACTCTGGCTCCTGCATGTGCTTTAAAGCGTTTCAGGAGCTACAGTAAACCATAGAGCATCATTTTCACTGATACAATTATTAAAGTTGGTGACTTTTAAATTTTTTTTTTGAAAAGAAGCTAATTGGCACATCATCCTGTGCTTATCCTCCTCCATTAAAATGGCTCCTGCATCTTCCTGGCGAATAAAAGCTTCGGCAAAGCTTGGAGCAGCTAAAACCAAGGAAGAGAGCAAAAGAAATGTTACATTGTCAAATGCTTGTTGACAAACTGGGGAGTCAGGTCATATGATCTCTACATAAATGTGGATGAGCATCTACAGCTTTGACAATTTCAAATTTGCAGTGTGAACTGATTCCAGGCCAAGAGTTTTAACAGTTTAAACATAACCAACAATATGGACCAAAAGTTAAGAAGTTAAAGGACAAAACCTAGCAATAGAAAAAAATAATCTAGATCCCCTGTTCTCAAAAACCCTAAAACCAGGCTCTTGTATTGCATCATACTGTCTTCTAAATGTAAGAGATTCGTATCCTATTGCATCTAAAGAGGTCTTTATATTGGATTAATAAATAGTGATGGGCCCCTTTTTTTCTTTAGTAAATACATTCAAATTATGGCATGTCAAGGGTTGTTTTTTTTTTTTAAACAATGCATCTTCTAGGAGGAGGCTTGTATTATGTGAAGGAACCAGGCAGGGACATTAAAACAAAAGTGGTTTGTCGTGTAGAGGTTACCAAGTGCTATTTTTGTTGAGTCCAGTGTGATCTCAACCTGCTGCAGGTTCAGCTGCAACCTCAGCATCAACAATTAGGGCAACCAGGGGCAAGCTGAGAAAAATCAGGGTACAAGCGACTGTAAGACCTACAGTCCCATCAGCTGAAAGCTCAGCAGCAACACCAAGTGTGCATATGGCCCCTATAACCTGCTACTCCCACAACTGCTCCAGCTTCCTCTTAAGCTCCAGCGTCAGTGCTAACTGCTGTTGCAATCAGGACACAGGCACCCATGGGGCCTGTGACCAAGCCCCAGCAGTTACACAAACACCAGCACTGACCACCACATTTCCAGGTATTGAAATCAGTAAATGTATGTTTTAAAATGTTTTTATTTTTTTCCTTGTAAATACATCAGAGTAATACACTTCAATTTACGTACACTTCAGTAAATTAAAAGGTAATGTAACCATGAGACAATATAAATACATAGGAAGGAATCGTGCTAGTAAACATCCAGGGAGTGATAGGTCAGCCCAAACTGCTGCTTGTTCAAATTAGTCTGCCCCCTTATGGGGCAAATTTGTATGTTTGGATCCATAAAATCTAACACAGTTGTCTCTGACTGAAATTAAATATTTCACTCAACGCTGGAGCCCAAGTCAGGGCATCATTAAACCAACGTTTTCCCTCTGGAGAAAGCTAGTCCCAGTCTATCTTTGACACATACCATTGGTCTGGAGTATGAGAAAATTGGTGGTATGACCAACACTCTGTGTTCATAATTCAGTTTTACTTATTCCTATTGATTTGTTGCTTAAATTTATGACCCAATACAGTGCAAACTTACTATTTTAGTGCCACAACAGGTCTGTGCAAATCCATACACATAGAATATCAACGGTGAAAGCAGCAACCACCGATTTACCTCTTCAGCGTTTTCAAACAAAAGTTTATTTAGTTTTGGAGCTATTATTTAACATTGGGATGAAACTGGAGTGTATTTATGAGTTTCAATAAAGACGTCCTTGAACATGCACATACACGTGTGCACACACACACACTGCACCGTCTCAGGCCAATGAATGAAGAATGGAGCATTAATCCTGCAAACAGGGGTGTGTGTGTGTGTGTGTGTGTGTGTGTGTGTTTCAGGCTTGGATAATTTTAAAGCCTGAGGCTGGGAAAGTGATGCTGATCAGGACCAAGGTTGCCACCCCAGTGCCTGTGTTGTGTGTGAGAGAGAGTGAGTGTAATGGTTGTCTACCAGCAGCTCTGATTTGTGTATGACTGAAGGATTGCAGTGAAAGTTATGCTATGCATTTCTGTGTGCATTGTACATGTGTGATTCTATGCCTCTGTGTGTGTGCGAGCAAGTCGTGTGTGTTTGTGATTGGGAAGCAGGTTGTAAGTGTGTAAAGCTTGGGTCATCTGTCTTCAAAGGAATTAAGGCTACCAACCCAAACAGTTTGTGCTACCAGACAGCTTACCATTGCACAAATGCCAGTGTGTGTGTGTGTGTGTGTGTGTGTGTGTGTGTGTGTGTGTGTGTGTGTGTGTGTGTGTGTGTGTGTGTGTGTGTGTGTGTGTGTGTGTGTGTGTGCGTGCGTATGTAGTTCCAGTTTATGGCCTTTGTCAGGGAGAAATATTGTTCTGGGGGATAATTGGGGCTTTGGGAAGTATTGCATTGTTAGTTAATTGAAGCTTGCGTGTGTGTGTTTGTGTGTGTGCACACATACGTTTTTGTGCCTTGTGAGGTTGAGATATGCCAAAAGAACCAACTTGATCACCAAAGTAAATACCCTTACTTATAACAGAAAGTTAATGTTTTTTTATATATATATATATAAAAACTTAGCCAAATTAGACAATGTACTATATATGTAAAAAAGCTTTATTTTTATTATTTTGGCCAGTATAAAATGTGTTTAGCTTGTGGATTTATTTGTACAGTATAGCAGTCACTTTGGCCAAAAGATAAGTTTGAATGTCATATATTTTTGGGTACTCACTTATTCTGATAATGAATTATAAATATTCTTATGGTGTTAGCATGTGTGTGCAGGCTGGGGGGGCTCAGAATTTTATGGATACCAGTAGGAGGGGCTCTGTAAACCAAAGATTGGAAGTCACTAGAGCATTGTAGGACAGTGGTGAGATACCTATAAATTGAAAAAAAATGCCAACAGCAATTTCCTTTGAGGCATAATAAAGCTACCTTTCAAACCTTTTTGAAGCTTCCCTTTTTTATTTCTAGAAGATCCCTCCTATCATTTATAAATAAAAAAACCCATCATAACAGCCTTTAGTAAACTTGGCCAATGCAGCACAGTTTCACCTTCTATAAACTGGAAGGGCCATAAGAATTAACATTACAACAAACAGGGAATGAAACATTCAACATCATCCATTGGTTACATGTTAAGATACAGGAGTTCAGGCAGTCAGATCAGTTGATCTGTCCCGTACAATGCACTCAAAGACAAACACACTTGAACACTTGACACTCCTCAAAAAGACAAATTGAGATGTAGGTTCTGTTTGTGCAAACACTATTACAGTAAATGAATTGTTACATTGTTTATCTGCATGATTTTGCATATCATTTACAAACACAACAGAACCCCCTCACAGTACTGCGACATCCAAAACCTGACCGAATGGGAGCCAACACATAGGTCAAAAACCTTCAACAGGCATTCCCATAGGTTGGTGTTTGCTGGTTTTTGTTGCCATGTCACATAAACTGTTGAAATATATTTTATAATTTGAAAAAGTTTACACATTATAAAACATTTCACCTAATGAAAAGCTATTATTGGCTTTATTTCTGACATTTGCAAATGATGGTTCCAGTGCTGATCCAAAAAGTAAGATACAGCGTTCAGGCAAAAGCGTGACTGTTGGCTTGAATGTTGGTCGCCTTCTTCACCATGTTGTTTGTATGATAGTTATCAATTTAAAGGTTCCTGTCATCTGTCATGCAAAGTTTTATAAATATAAATAATCTCAGTAGCCAGAACCCATTAGCTCAGATTTGGGATTAAAATTTTATTTCTTTTTTGTATAAATAATGCACTCGCTAATCTTCTGATACAATATGCATGATCCCAGTAGTGTGTGTGTGTGTGTGTGTGTGTGTGTGTGTGTGTGTGTGTGTGTGTGTGTGTGTGTGTGTGTGTGTGTGTGTGTGTGTGTGTGTGTGTAAAAGAGTTAAATCAATAAAGGACAGTTCAGAAAAACACTGGAACGAGCATGGTAGAAATTTACAGTCAGTTTTCTCAGGTTGCATCATCTGAGTCTTTCATGTAGGATCATACAAAATGTAAAATTGATTTTCACAGACTAATATCCTCAGTTTTTATTGCTACTTTAATATCATTGCCTATAGTGGATCTCCCTCCCTCTGTATTTTTAGTGACATATTTTACACACACACACTCTCTTTACATCAAATACAAATACATGAGGAATTATGTGCATTTTTTCTCCTACCTTGACATGAAATATTACAGTAAGCTGTTTAAAGCCATCATTATACACACAAAGCAGTAACAAGCTCTGATAGATCGACCCGTCACCTTTAATTTGTTTCACCACAGCAGTCAATAATGTGGCCCAAGTTAATGACACATCCCACCCACCGTCCTCTTAATATCAACTTAGCATGCAAACACACAAATGCCTTTCAGCAGAGCTGCTTATAGCTTCTGTGATGGCATTAAGTCAGTAGCATGTCACTCTGTAGAGACAGAGGTAAAAGAAGGGTTATTCTCTGTCTTAACTGAATTTCTATTCACATTGTTCTTTATAGGTACAATAAAACAAATTGAACAACAAGAATTGAAACTTCATTTTAATTTATAAATGCACGTAATTAATTAATTCATTCATTCATTCATCATTTACCCCTTTGTAGTGGTTTTTACCATTAGTAACCACCAATCCTACCATAGAATCCAACTGTAATCCAACCTACGTACAGTTTCTCTGTAAGGTGATGCAAACATCACCCTAAATCTAACATAATAACGCTGAACAGTCAGCTAGTACAACATTTCCTTCTCTCTTTCTCAGAAGTCTAAATGTGTCAAATGATATTTAGCATTTTTATGTTGATGACACAATCCTGTACTGCTGTGGGTCAACTCTTGTTCACGCTACTGAACCCCTCCAGAAAGCCTTTGTTGGGGTTCAATACTTGTTACTTTACTTAAAACTAGTTCTCAATGCAGACAAGACTAAGCTTATGTTGCTTTCTAATTCTAGGAAGAGGCCACAAATGATCCCCTCAGTGTCCATTCTTGGGGTTAATATAATAGAAGTGGTTTACATGTATGAATACCTGGGTGTCTTGATTGATGACTCCTTCACTTTCAAGCCGCAGGAGGAAAAACCTGCTAAGAAGTTGAGGTCAAAATGGGTTTTTACTTCTGAAACAATATGTATTTTCCTATAAATTAAAGAAGCTTGTCGCTGTGACTTTTGTCTGTGTTGGATTGTGGAGCTCTCTTGAATATGAATGCTCAGCTCAATGTCTCAGAATGATTGACTCTGTTTATCAGGCTTCTGAGGTTCATCGCTCATTGTAAAGTGTTGACACAGCACTGTGAGTTTTATTCTTGGGTAGGATGGCCTGCTCTGGCCACCTGTAGGCTCAGTCAGGTATATTCTCATGTATAGGCTATACTTATAGATCCTGATCCCATAGTTACGAGTTATGTTTCTCGAGTTATGTTTCCTGTAATTCAAGATCCGTAGCTCCTATTTATGAGTTATTTTCCTTGTAATTACGAGATACGGGACTTTCGGAAATTATAAATTTGAGAGTTTCAGAACCTCCCTTAGATAAATCAGGTTTTTGGTATGTCTCCACTATCACAGAACTACTGTGATAGTTTTCAATACTTCCAAACCTCTATAGTAAAACATAACTGTCAATTGATAATTTGGTGGAATTTTTAAAATGTCAACGCATAGGCTATAAAGGGAGGTTGGAAAATTGCAGCATATTGTATAACGCTTCATGAATCTTCTGAGGCAGGAATTTTAAGGCTACAGATCAGAACTTACCTGAGAATCATCTTGTTTTCAAGTTTCCTTCATTGATACGAGGAATTCAGTGAATTATCTATACTTTCAATGGTACAAAGCAAAAATGAACTGTTAATAGCCAATTCAGAATATTTAATGTTGCTAAATGTAAACATAATAGCTAAAAATGAGGCAAAGTTAAAGTCCACAGTGCAACTTTCTGTATCTATAGCGACATAAGACTTCTTGTTTCTCTTCTCACAGTGAAGACTTTTAACATTCAATATTCAATTATTTCTCCAGAGTTCAAGATGTGTAGAGAAGTTAGAGTGGTTATTTATTGTCGCTATTGACAAGAGCGAGATAACAATGGCATTGTGGTTCAGCATAACCTAATTTAATTCTTAATTCTCTATTTTATTTAGTTGTTTCAAAGACTGAGTGAATATGATCTTAAATATCAATTTCCGTGTTTCATTTTTGACATAGAATTTTAGAGAATGTCACCTTAAATGTTAAGAATTCACTTGTGTGACCAAGTTCTACAGGAAACAGGAAGTGAGGCTCAGTTAACAGACTATTATCTATCGATAGTTTTGTTTTACTATACAGTTTTGTAAGTATCATAAAAAAGCTGAGCTGAGCCTTATTGCTTCTATTCAAAAGATTTGTTGCTTCCTGTTCCATATGCCTGTACTGAACTTGATAAAAAGGGCTTTTGTACATTCTGCACATTTTGCATGGAAGAAGTTGCAGAAACTGAGCACTTTTCAATCAGAACTAAGAGTCCTTGAGGCCTTGTAAAGTATTTGTTTTTGTTTGTGCGAAAAGTGTGAAAATGTGTCCTTGCTGCTGCCTATCTTGGCCAGGACTCCCCTGTAAAAGGGGCATTTAATCTCTATGGGTATTTTTTTTTCCTGGGGAAATAAAAGGTTAATCAATTATAAACAAATAACAAAAATGGCCAGTGTGAATTTCAAAAAAAAAAAAAGATGATTTTACTTTAGTTTCTGAAGTAATAGCCCATTGTGCAAAAACAAAATGTTTTACTCTTTGCCATTTCAAAAAAGGGGGTTTTGAGTTTTGTACATTAATATACAGTATAACTGAATATTTAGAAAATGTAAGGGTTTCCAATGGCCATAACTGTTCCAGCATCCAAAATAAGCAAAAGTCAATTGTGCGTGCACAAAGATCGCCTACAGAGCTTTTGGTAGCCATTAAAATAATAGTAATTGGGTCACATCTTCAGTAATGAGGAAACATGTCACCCATAGGAGTGATGTGTAAGTCAAGTGTTTCATTGTGGCCACAATGTGGGTTTTACAACCCAGACGGGGCATCAGGAAGACGTGGTAAACTGGGAATGATCAGCAATTATAACTAGCTCACTCACTCAGTAAGGATATCTGAGTATTTGCTCATAACCTAAACTACACTGACAAGATACAGATACATGGAAAGGGGCTCTTAAACTCCAGTCACAAGACCATGATGTTGAGACTTCCCTGCAATGAGTGACTGCAGGCTATGACCTTATATAAAATCAGTGATCAACTCAATACAGGTGTGATAATCAAACACACACAGGTGTGGAAACAAAGTGTGTGTGTGAGTGTGTGGGCAGAGAAAGCAAAGAAACACATAGATCAGTTTAAAGGTTGCCAGTTTTGTATGTAGATGTATGTTTTGAATGATTTAGATGATACACAATAAGGTCAAACAAGGAGACCTCTGGCATTTGCTGTATCTTCTACTGCCAACAAACTAAATAATATGTCCCACACATTCACTAAGGTGTGCTCAATAATTGAATTGTGTTCAATATCTTAATGCTCATCAGACAAGTTGACAAATGAGAACTCCCTTTCCTGCTGCACTGTAATTAAAATACATACTGTTGTGATGTGTTCATTGTTTTAACTTCCCACACTAATCACTGTAATGGAAAGGATGATGAGTGGAATTTGAGAAGATGCAATCACTTTAACCCCAACATTTATCTGCCAAGCTGGGCAAAATATGAAAGTGCATATTGACATCTAACCTCGAGCTGTTATGGTCTAATCAGATCATTTCAAATGTTTTGTTATCCTGCCTAAGTGAAATGAATCCATTCTCGAACAAAATGCAAACACAAACAATGAGCACAAGTGAAATGATTGCATATTGAGTGCATAGATCTACATTTTTGAATCTCTTTTGATTGTGGTCACACGCTTCTTGCAGATGGTGTTCACACATGAACTGTGAGGCAGAAATTTATTTTTCCATATTTTACTGAACACTGATCCCTTATGTTGACACACATTGATCTTTACCATCAGAATAACTTTTATTGATTTGAATGCTGATAATTCTTTAGCTATTTTGCCTTATTGAGTTAATGTGAAATATGATAAATACACATCTCCCCTCACACAGCAGGTTGTAGATATACCCTCCTGTGTATGTGTGTACATTCTCCAGGCCTGTAGGAATAATTGTTTATTGAACTTTCAATCTAAGTCCAGTTTTAATTTGTGTTGTGTCGTCCCCAAGGCAAATTGGGACAGGAGAACGACCAATCCAATTACAGCAGATAGCACAGCATAAGGAACAGTTGCAGAAAGGCACAAAGTAGCATTTGTTTAGCAAAGCCTCATAGGACAGCGTTGGGCATTCTCAAAATTTTTATATTTTCAATAGTCCTCATTCAAACACTAAGAAGGTAGAATCGATCAATCTGCAGTCTGTCCTTTATGTGACATCAACAAGTTTTCTAACTTTGACACTGCTGTAGTCATTTATCCCACCATCTCCAATCTAAATGAACTATTAGCTCTACCCTGTAAGGAGACAGGCCTCTGTTGAAAATGCACACCTTTTGTCACCAGACACCAAAATAGCCGATACCAGCATTTAAAATGCCCTTTAAAATTATCATTATTTTTTAGATAGAAAAGATTTAAGTGCATAGGACGATGCAGAAGAGTTCTGATTTCAGCAGTTGTTTGAATATTGGGAGTGAGTTTGCTGAACATTTTCTGAGTTTTGTAGCTCGTTCCACCTTTGTGGGATCATTGCGCTGAAGAGTTTTGCTGGGTGTCTTCTGTGCGGTGCTGGGATCACCAGATGTTTTTCATTGGCAGACCGCAGCAAACTGGAAGGATTGTAGACCTGAATGAGGGAGTTATTGAGGTGATCACCCTGTATGTGAGAGACAGAGCTTTGAACCTGATGCGAGCAGCTACAGGAAGCCAGTGTAGAGATCTATAGAGTGGTGTGACATGAGTCCTTTTTGGCTGATTAAAAATGAGGCGTGCTGCCGAATTTTGGATCATCTCTAAGCTTTTGATTGTGGATACCAGAAACCCCATTAACAAAGTGTTGCAGTAATCAAGACGAGATATGACCTTTGCCTGTACAATGAGTTGAGTTATATATTCCACGAGTTAGGGTTTGATCTTTCTGATGTTGTAGAGGGCAAATCTGCATACCCTAGCCTGAGGAGATGTGGTCCTTAAAGCTCAGTTGGTTGTCGATGATGACCCCCAGATTTCTGTCCGACTTAGTGGCGACAATCGCCGTAGATCCAATGTTGATGCTGATTTTGTGTTGTGTTGAAGGTCTGGCTGGGAAGACAAGGACTTCGGTCTTGGAGAGGTTGACCTGAAGATGTCGCTCTCTCATCCAGGCAGTTATGTCTGAGAGACAGGAAGAAATGTGTGATGAGACAGTGTAGTCGTCCAGTTGAAAGGACAGGAAGAGCTGCGTGTCATCAGCATAGCAGTGATAGGAAAGGCCATGTAAGCGGATGATAGAATCCAGGGTTGTAGTATAGACAGAAAAAGAAGAGGACCAAGAACTGAACCCTGTGGCACACGGGTAGAGAGGCTATGACAAACATGGCCCCGCCAGGATACCTTGAAGGTTCGTTGTGATAGGTAAGACCAAAGCCAGGTTAGAGCTGATCCAGAGATTCCCAAGTCAGAAAGTGTGAACAAGAGGATCTAATGGTTCACAGCATCAAAGGCTGAAGATAGATCGAGTAGGATTAAGACAGAAGACTGACCCATGGCTTTCGAAACTCGAAGAGATTCCACGACAGTCAGGAGTGCCGTTTCTGTGGAGGGACCGCTCTTGAAGCCAGACTGGTTGACATCGAGGAAGTTATTCTTGGAAAGGAAGTCTGAGACTTGATTCCATTGTCTTGGCCAGAAATGGAAAGTAAAAGGAAACAGGTCGTTAATTTTCCACAAGGGAGGGATCAAGAGAAGGCTTCTTGAGCAGTGGGGTAATCTGGGCCTGCTTGAATGAGGTCGGAAAAGTGCCTGCTGTGAGAGATGAGTTGATGATTTTTGTAATAGCTGGCATTAGTGCGGGTGCAACTGCTTGAAGGAGAGAGAGAAAAAGATCGGATTCCGAGAGCAGGCGTTTGATGGTTAGAGAGGATACATCATCCTCAGATAAAGTTGAAAATGATGAGAGCGATGTAGTTGTTTTTCCATCATTAATATTATCATTATCATTGGGTTTCCACACCTTTTGATGCATTGTCCTGTTCCAATGAAGCTTTTCTTCTGCTGCATTTTGAGGGGCAGACATGCCTTTTGTGAAAGTCCATGCTAGTGTTTCTCTGTTGGTGAGTGTACTCATGTGAGCCCTGCTCCCACCTGCACTGTTACTGACTTTTCCATCTGTGCAAAGTTTGTCAAACGGGTTACAATGTATCTCAAAACCCTGTACCAAATTTTATATACTTAGTGATTGAACCATGGTAGAGTGGTTAGAGCTGCCTGCATTGCTAGAAAGTACCCTGACTGAATCCACAGACATCTGCAGCCTTTCTGTGTGGAGTTTGTATGTTCTCCCAGTGCTTGCGTGGGTTTCCTCCAGGTACTCCAGTTTCCTCCTACAGTTCAAAGACGTGCATGTTAGGTAATTGACGACTCTAAATTGCCTGTAGGTGTGAAGGCGAGCATGAATGGTTGTCTGTCTGTGTGTCTCTCTCTGTGTTGGCTCTGAGATAGAGTGTTTACAGATAATGGATGGATATTTCAATCTGGACCAAGGTGGTGGTCCGAACATAATTTGCATCCCTAGCATGGCTGAAAATTCAAGTACTCCTCTCATCTGTGAGAGCTGATTACCCACAAACAACGCTCTCATTATCATGTAAGACATTTCCTTTCTTTCATTCCCTCTGGATGAAACTAACCTGAGCTGCTCAACATGTGATGATACTCTTGTTGGTAAATAGTGTTTGGTTCAGAGATGATCAACCTTACATTAAAGATTTGTACTTAGCAAGGTCTACTTCTGTGAGCACAAAGTCATCATATAATGAAGAACTGCTGTTGTATGGGGCATTAAAATAAATCATCTTGTTTGCTTAAAGGAAATCTTCCCCTTTCAGCTGATGTTTCCATCCTATAACTCCGGTAAAAACATCAACATAAAGCTAAGGCATGTTAAGACATTGTGCATTCATACTAATACATTATTCATTGTCTCAGTTGTCCGATTCTTCAAAAAACGTGTGCCCTAATGCTCCAGTCACTCCAACATCCATCCATCAATTGGAGCAGCAGCGGAAATTTATGATCACATCACAGTGTCTCTAATCTGAGCTCATAAACTCTGCAGGAAATCTGAAGCAATCACTTGAACCTCTGTCACTCTCCAGTTGTCATTACTCACAGCTTTGTGTTCCGGTGTAAAACTCCATATTATAATTGACACGTCAATCACTTTGTACCTTAATCCTCTTAATATTCATTCATTCATTTGAATTTTCAGGACCTTAGCTGATGCTTGTTTGCAGTATGATTTAAGGTAGGCACACACCTAATGACTGTAGAGCCAGTTATAAATGTGACTTTCTTCTGATGACCGGCTGGACCTAGTTGTACTGGGTCAGTGCTAGTCTGGTTCAGTCTGTGGTGACAGTCAGCACAGAAAATCCTTAAGTGTGTGCTGAAAAGAAAAAGTAAAGATTGTAGTCATAAGGTCCAATCACTTCCAGTCATTTCCACAGAGATTTCCTTAACTAAGTTGTATTTACAACTGACATCAGTGACTAATGATCGTGTTGCTTCTCATTCACCATTTCACACACACGCACGCACACACACACACACACAAAGAGAAGATGGCGCCTTCATGCATGGTGCTCGTCTGATCCACCAGGAGCAACTTGGGGTTCAGTGTCTTGCCGAAGAACATTTCAAAATGAAGCCAGGGGGAATCAGGAGTCGAACAGCTGCTCTACAAGGTGAACTCTACACAATATTCAATTCAGGTTTAGATTTGGGTAGCTGTAGGTCAATATGCAGGAAATATGTTTTCTTCCTTTGTATGCAAACTGTACTGTTATTAAAAATAAAAGTTTATGTTCTTGTGGGAATCGTGGCTTTATCCATCCCCACATCACCAATCGTTCCTGGATAGGTGTGTGTTGCTGTCCCACTTTGTCAAAGACTGAGTAAGAAACTAGAAGTAAGAGTTGATCCTTACAATAATCAGCACTATATGTTTAATAATGCAAAAAAGTTGACGTATGCTAAAGTGTAAAAAGCAGAATTTCACTAAGTGAGCTTTGAGTCAAAAACAGCTGAAAAGAATCTACAGTGCCTTTTATAGTATAAGGGATCTCAGAGATATCAAGTTAAATCTGTAATAAAAAGGCTTTCTAAGGCGATAATAACCCTGTTTAAATTAGGAGGCAATCAAGTCTAAAATAAATCAAATTAATAATGAAAACTGACAAAATCTCTTTTTACAGATTAAGTGAAATATAGATAAAGCTAACTGAACAAAATGATCGCATAAAAGACAAAAGGACAAAGTTCACTAATTCATGTTTTATTGCTTAGTGCAGCCTTTGTTGCTCTGATTAGTAAAACCTTATTTTGTGCTGCCCAAAAGAGTTGATTTATTTGCTTGCCTAGTAGCATCAACATTAAAAAAAGCACTTTTTGTCAAAAGACTAAAACCAAAGAACCAACAGTTACATTAAAAGTGAAACTAGAGAGATTGAAAAAGAAAAGTTCTTTCATTTAAAAAGCTAGTCGATGCGCACCTCTGCTCAGGTTAACTGATATGATATTTTTATTTCATTGGCAAAAAGTGTTTTTTGCATTGGGCTTAGTAATTAGTCACTATAATCCACTTATGTTATAATGGGTTTGATTTTTTACACATTATTTCAAATAACAAATATCGCAAGATGATGTTACACAGATTCACAACTTTTTTTTTTTTGCACTAGAAGCAACAGCAGAGAATCAATGGCAAATATAATCGTACAGTCCCTCTTTACTCTTTAGACTAGCATTTACTGTGAATTAACGATAAAACGTGAAATGTACCCGACTCCCCATGTGACCTTTTATTCTCACATTCTCTCCACATCTTTTGTCCTCCTTACCTATTTCATATTTTCTTCTTTCTCTCTGTTTCTTCTCCACACTCCCTTTTACCTCTCTCTACCTTAGATGGTTTTGTCCTCCCCTTGAAAGAGCAATTGCCCTTTGACCCCAGATTGATTTTTATGGGCCAGCACCGCAGCCAGTAAGCTGGCGGCTAATGAGATCACCACTGGTTGAACTAAATGCAACTGACAACAAAGAAACTGGTTTTCTAACTTGTGGGAATAGACACAGAAATGCACATTCCAACACATACACACAATACACTTAGCTGGTCGGCCAAGAAAAACCTCTCTCCACCACACAAGTGCTTGGTGTCATCAAGCTAAAGCTGATACACTGGGGGTGTGTATGTTTACTACGTAGAGTAAGAAAGAGACCATGTGTGCAGGAGTGTGACCAAACAGCGCATGTGTGTGTGTGTTTACATGTTTGCACGGTCGCCCCTCCACCTCACTCACTGCTATTCAGCATCAGTGGCTGTCAGCGAGCCTGGAGGGACGTCCCACAGCTTGAACCAAACCCACACCAACTGCTGTGGTTTTTAGCTCTTTCAGCCTGGCGTGTGAGTGGGAATATGAGCTTTTATGTATTTGAAATAACCCACAATATATGAACCAGTGGACACTGGAATACAGTTTGCAATCCTCACACATACTGTAAATAAAATGGCTAACTACGTTTAAAGCTACAAGCCTGTTTTCAGCCCAAAGTTTTCACTATAAGTCGCCTCTATTTATGTGTGATTAATCAATTAGAAAACAGTAATTTACTCCAGATATCTTGGTAAAACAAATTGCCAGCAGACTAATTGTTGGTCTGGCAGTGCCATCACACATTTACTTCAGTTGTTTGAGAATGAAATCTAGTATCCAGTTATAGCAGATAGTGGAACAGAAAACATGATTTCAAGCACACCACTGTGTAATAGACCCCGCGCATCTTGTTCAAGTTACTGTATCTATCAAAGATTGTACTCACACTATACCCAGTTACCTTCCACTGTGCACAAGAATGACCTTTCCCTCAATCTACATGATCCACATGACACAGGGAAAACTTTTATCATAGCTCATCAAGAGCTTTAATTTACATAAAGACACGTGTTTTCAGTGTAGAGTCGATGAGTAAACTTTTGTCGATGCCAAAATTGTTTAAGAACCAGTTTACTTGTTTTAGCTTTCACATGTGCCCAGGAGCCACCTCTTGCCTCAACCAAATGGACAATTTTCAGAAGGTGAGAACACAACTTACATTTCCTGTTGTGAGTGGAAGGAACCTTGAAGTTGAAAAAAACAGCTTAGGCCATTTTGCTGCCCTGACACTTATAAATCATTACTATACTGTACTATACTATACTATACTATACTATACTATCCTATACTATAAACCATTACATTTTGTGTGTCTCCATATCTACTCAAAACGTACTAATTGAATCAGAGTCAAAGCTCTTACTTCCAACTGTTCTCTGGGCTCTGAACATGTTAAGACATACAAATATGAGAAAGTGAGAGCTCGTGCCTGCTGTCAAGCATACCTTCTCTCAAATTCAGTTGCTATGGTAACAGCTCAGCATACATAGTTTTGTCATGTTCCTTGTATTGATGTTTTGACTCTTGATAACATTGGTCTGTTCATGGTGAAAGGCTGTGTGTCTGTGTTAGGTGCTGTCTTAATGAAGAGCACATGTGCTGATGTGGGCCTCCTCAGAAATGCAAGTACACATCATGGAGAGCAATCAAGTTCATTCAATCAATCAGGCAGATATATGAAGGAGCTGTGAATGTGTTACTAATCACGGCTTGTTTGTAGAACTCTTTGTTACTTTCTAAATGAACCATAACTTGACCATTTAAACAGTTTTTATGTAATAGTTTGTGAGAATATGCTTCTTCTAGATCCTCTGTATTCATCACAGTTCAGTTCCTCTGAAATTAGAAACTGACATAGATGCACAATGAGGAAATCAGCAGCTCCACGCCACTCATTCAAGGCTTCAAGGGATTTATTGGCATATGCAATCTCAATAAACAAACATTTTTCTACATTACTGGCATATTTGTTATGTATGTTTACAAGAGCTCAGCATTTCCCTTGTTTTTTATTTGAGAGGCTTATTGGCCTTAATTTGTAAAGGGAGGTGCTGCAGCTTTCCCTGATGGGTTTTGAAGCTGCAGACTTTATGTGTATGGGGGCTGTATGAATTCTAAGAAGATGCTTTTCTGCACATATATATACACATATATATACACATATATATGTGTATATACAGTATGTATATGTGCTTTCTCAAATATTCCCTGCAGCTTTTCACTGCCAGTTTACACACACACACACCATTCAGCTTCAGAGGAAATGGTAAGAAAAATGTACTTGCTTGTATTTGTAACAATATGTCATAATAATATGTCAAAACAACCACATATTTCAGGAAATCACCCACACACACACACACATTCGTGTTCATTTTCCCCACTCAAAGAACAGGACATAAGAAATCATTCAGGAACAATTGTTTTGACCGTGTCAATTTATTACAATAAAAATAAGTAGAAGTGTTGGAGTTGCAGCCTGCCGTCCTCGGTGTGATGGCCATAGTGTTGGGCACAGTATAAACCCATTTTAATAGAATTCCATCCCACATTATGTTATTTCTAAATGTCACATTGTTCTTGCAGCCATCTCATTACACGATGTAAAACCAGACACATTTAAGAGCACAAACATATTAAAGGTGTCATTCAAATCAGCTTCAACATTCAAATCAGAAGATTGAATCCAAACAAAAAATATTTCACACTGTTATCAGTCAGATGTCTGAGAATATCTTTTTTTTTTGCATTGACACTGTGTGCAGCAGGAAGAGGATTGTGACATACCTTTTTTTATTCGAGCAATTCCAGTGTCTTAAAGTATCACTGTAGATGTTTCCAGACACATAATAAAGTCATATTTACAGTTAATACAAGACAGAAAGTAAATTATAAGGCAGCAGTACACACAAATCAATAAGACAAGGTAAGATAAGGTATAAGGATAACAATTAGCACAGAAATCATTTAGTGATACCAGTATTGCTCCTCTTTTAATTCTTTATCAGACATAAATGTAAAGTGATGTCAGCTCAACCCTTCTCGCACCAACAAGTGGGATGTTGAATTTTTTTTTGAGTTTCTCTAAGTTTACCTAAAAGTTCATAGTACCTGTGTCTCACAGAGACCTGTTTTTGTGGACATCTTTTGTGCCACTCTTGTGCCACTCGAGTCCAAATGGCATCCTTCTTCAGAGAATCAACACTCCACGAAGAGACTGTGAATGTAGTTTGCATGAGCCACCTTTGCATATTGTGTTTGACCCCAGCAGAAAGGCTCAGGCACATGATACATATTATGAACCTGAAGCCATGAAGCCTGGTGGAGCATATGGTGAGCAACAGCTAAATTGCTAATATTGTTTTAGGGTAAATGATTTTCTATACAGACGATCTCAGCTGCCACTGGCACTTAGCGCCTTCCTCAACCAATCGAATCCAGCTCTCGGACGACTAATTACATATTGATATCCCTCTGTGTCTGGGTGGTTTCCACCTAAGGGGCCACAAAAGAATCATTTGAATTCAGTTGTCAACTAAAGAATATTTTCTTTTATATTCCTTAACCAGAGCGAGACAAAACCTGCAGGAACATTACTGAATGTAAAACTGCAACCAGTGAAATTTGCACCAAATTTGTGCCATTATGAGCTACTATCATCCAAACCATTAAAGATGAAACATCAGGTAGCATGCTTAGTGTGAGACAGAAAAACAGGCATTTCACCTTTTAGCTGCTGGTTGCAATTTCAGCATCATTACGTTGTTTTGAAGTACAAAAACATATATGTATTAAAGTTTTAAAAAATTTCCTAGTGCTCACTAACATACAATCCTTTGATCTCATGTTCAGCATTTAATTTTCTTTCTTTTATCTTCTCTTTTCTTTCATATTTGGGAGAAAAGTGAGAAATTGTGTTTTACTTTCTACCTAAAGGAGAAGAAAGTGGAAAAATCATCAAACATATGGAGTTCTACTGATTCCTGCTCTTCTACTCTGCAGTCTTGCATTTCACCCAAGATTCTCTTAATAACTAAATGTGGGAAATAGATAAAAACAGCAGTTTGTCAAACCTGGACAAGAAATTTTCAGTGATATCTTTGCAGTTTTGGAAGGTGCTGACAAACTCATTTCACTTGATGAACTGATTAATTGAGTGTGGATGAGGTGTGGACACGTGTTACAGCTGCTGAGCTGATTGTGAATACGATTTGGGCAAAATGTGAACAAATCTACAGGAGCTGTCAGTACAGCTGCATGAACTTTGGTGAGTTCAGATGTTATTTTAATGTGAGAGAGCGTGTACATGTGTGTATAGGCAATAGTCCCCCTGTGTGGGTTGCACATGTGTTCATGTTTGTGCATGCACGTGGGTGCACTTGTCCGTGTATATAAATATCTTGCACCACCCCAGGTGTGTTAGAAGCAGATTTTCAGGGGAGTTAGAGATAAATCATCGGAATCTTTGCTGGCATCACAAGCCCTGAAGCGCTAATCAGCAGTGGTCTCAAACAAATGCGAACAGGCAGCGAGGCAGCCACTATGTGGGCTTCAATCATCACTGCTGATGTCTTACTTTGTGTGTGTTTAACAGGTATCTGGGCTGTCGAGGGAAGCGATAAGGAGATGGAGGAGGACAAAGGGAGGGCTGAGAGAAGATAAAGGCAGAAAAATCAAGGCAAAAACCCAGACCGTGTGCTACAAATGTGTTAATGTTTTCTTTTCTTCAGTCTGATGTGTCGCAGAGAGCAACACATCTTTCAAAAGCATTGATGTAACTTATTTAAAATCCCAAACCCATTTCACAAACCGTAATCATATCTTGCTGGCTTGTATGTTCAAATTTAGCTTGAGCAACCTTGTAAGACATTCAGCACCATGTGCACAATGCCGACAACTTGCTTTTCAATTAAACTGAAGACTAACTCAGGTCAAAGCTGCAGAAATAAAATCAACTTTTAAGCTGCATGCAATCCATTCTCCGGTGCATGAGTGATGAGATTTACAGCTCAAATCAAACACATCTCTGACCTATTGACATTGTGCAAATAGAACATTTGTCGCAAAAGAAGGAAATGGAAGTTGCAGATCCTGGATGCCATCTCCAAATCCTGTGCTCTGGTTTACTTATGACACATTTAGTTTACAAGTTACTGTAACAGGTCATGTAGGAGGCTGCTACAAGGAAGTAGCAAAGAAAAGAAAAAAAAACTACACAGTATTATGTCATGATAGAAATAAATCAATACTTTTCTCTGTTGAAATCCTGTATATGTATTTGCTTTATAAAATTATAGAGTTAGTAAATCATAGTAAACAGAGACAGTTATACCCAATCCCATCGGAGGAGGCATTTTTCACTTGCATTCTGCTGACTAGGTATTGTTTTCCTCTGTAAGTGGATCAGTGGCATCCTTGTAATTTGAGTCTTGCCAGTCACATGGTATGGGGACACGTTCCTGTAAATAAAGGAACAAATTAGTACCTGGGAGCAGTCGAGGCCACGAAAAAGGACAATTAGCTACTAATCCTTGGGTTAGTGCCCTTGGGTTGATCGTATAGATATAGGTATTATACCCTTTGTACCCTTTACTGCACATACTACTTTTGTTGCTACCAGGATACAGGCTGGGACAGTCAAATGGTGGCTTGCGGGAATGTGTCCCTATTCACGTGTTTTGATGGCTTCTGTTTATGTTGTAATTAAGCAGGAAGTTCACAAGGTAGAAACTCAGTTAGTCACTGATTATTTAGCTCCACTCTGCCCCCTGTAGGTTAACATTTGTGTTCCTTTGGAAAGACATAACAGTGAAAACAATTATTTGTACAATGACACTTTGGTATATCTGTCCTCTCCTAAGAGCTCCTCAGCATAGATAGGTCTACCTTACCAAAATAATGACAAATAATGGCACAAATTTTACACCTGATCCCACCTGCAGACTCCTGCTTTGGGTGGATATTTAAATGACATTAGTGGGAGGCTAATTAGTGGGTTTCTGTGGTGATGCTATTTGGAAAGAAAATGAGGACCAGCTTCACCAGCAAAATAAACAGATCTGTGGTTTGCCTTAGTTCCGCTTTGGTTGTTGTTGATTTATCTCATTTCTTATACGCCACATGTCTGTAATACAATATTTAGCTTGATGGTGATTAAAGAAACCTTTGTATCAGATACTGTACCAGGTCTTCATCAGAAAAATCTGTACTTCTCTTTGGTTTTTATGTTCTTGCAGAGTATAAAATATTCTAACTGATGACTTGTCTCTCTGTATTCCAATATTTTGCATATTTTATATCTTTTCCATTAATTCCAGTATTATTGGAAGACTTTTTTTTTGCTTCATGCTAACTTAAGTATATCCCTTATAATATAATTGATCCCAAATTGATTCTAACATTTCATATCCCCCTTCTCCAACATGGGATTTATCAGTTTAACTGGTACAGTGCTGAAAAACATCACATTAAGTTTCCTGTTTACACAAAGATCTGCCACACTAAGCCAGCGCACTGCTAAGAAACAGTCAAAACTAATTTGTCTTTCCCCTTTCTGTGCATTCCAGAATCATCACTGGGTTTGAGTCTTTCCAGACCTTCAAATGACGATGTCAGGTGCATGTTCCTACAGAAAAAAAACCACCCACACACTGACAAAGCAGTAAAGAGGCTCTTCAGATACATTTCTCCACACTGCAACATGCAATTACTGCATATAATTCAGCCATATGTAGAGAAAAATTATAGTACTCTTCTCCTAAAAATATTGTGACACCATTTCAGTATGACTCTAAACTAAAAAAACTGACATGTTTCTTCATCAAGTACACTGACTGGATGGATAAATAGAAGTGTTCTCCTCTACAACCATAGTCAAGATGCTTCCAAGTAATTTTATACTTTGACCTTTCAGATACTGTGCACCTGTATACACCCTGCCCTGTCTTGTTTTTACAAAAAATTGTGTGAATTTAAAGAAATGAAACAACTCTACTAAACCGGAAATGTTGGACAGACAGCTTTAAACGCCTTATATCCATAGGGTCACTTTACCAGGACTCCCAGAATTCAGTGCCAATCACCAGACTGCATGTGGCCTCTAGTCTAATTGGAGGTTCTCAGTTGTGTTTTCTGGGAGAGCTTAGAGTATTTCACTACAATTAATACTGCAAAAATACAATGACTGTGAACCACAATATATTTATGTCAGTTTATGTATTGGTGACTTGTCGGATTGAATTCTCCATATGTTAGTCTTGGTTGGACAGGCCCAATACCAGTACAGTTAACTGCAAAATAGTTAGGTGAGTGTCATATCAGGAAAGAGCAGTGTCTGTGTACTTATAATATTTCATTTCTATAATAAAACCATATTCATTTGTTTAATTACACTAAAAGAGAAAACTGGAATATAAAGATAGAGAGGGATTCAAAGTACTGGCCATGCGACTGAGCTCAATCTTTCTGCTATAATTTTATTTTTGACATACAATACAATTGTGGTGTTTGCTTATCCAAACACAACTTCTTTTCCATTCAATAACCCATCTGTATCAGTAAACTGTCTATCCATAGTCATAGTCATTCACACATTTCTGCATTGTTCCTCTAAACATTCAGTATAATCTACCCAGCCATATTCTAATCCAGCCATCCAACCAACTGTAACGTTGTCCTCCAACCAGCCAGCCATCCGTCCACCAACACACCGGCCACCAGTAAGACATTCATGCATCCACAGGTACTGTAAAATCGATCAGTCTACCAACTCTAGATTAATGCATTCATCCATCCATTTCTCTGTCCAATCAGCCATGAATCATCCATTCATCCATCTCTCCAGCTTTTATTCATTCATCCTTCCAGGCTGCCATTTCTCCACCCTTGTCTACCTGAATATTTATCCCTCTATCCACCAATTAATATATTCATCAATCTAGCTGACGTCATCCATTCATTTATATCTATTCATCTATCCACACAGTTATACCTCATCTATCCATCCAACCATCCATACATTCCAATTTTTCAGTACATTGCGTTTGGATTTTGCTTCAGCTTAACAATGCTGTATAAGAACTGTGTTGCTGTATTAGGGTTAACGTTGCAAAAGGACGCATGCCAGTCAAAGGACAGGTAGTGGACAAATTCATCTTCATTTAGGTAATAACTGTGGCAAAATGCTAGAATAACTGTTTTGAAAATACCAATTGAAGTTAGAGGAAAGTGCAGGACATCTGATTCATGAAGATTCTGGTCTTGGTAATGACTGCAAGTCATGTTTTTCAGAGGATTTCAGCTGATGGTGAGCCAACCAAGCAACCATGAACCCTATCAAAAGTAATGGATTTCTGTGTTGAAGATCCTAGTGCCAGGTGCATTAAAATTCACCCATCCCTGCTTTAGCAGGAAACAGTGGAGGCTAATCTCATGCCCCTGCCCCACATACAAACCACAGTTTCTGACTCCGACTTGAAGAACCTCTCACATGACCCAAATGAGAATCTTTTCTCTATTTTAAATATCTCCTGTACATACAGACATTGCGGCCCTGGTTGTGTTGATGGGAGTAGTATAATTGAGTATGGTGTGTTTCTGTACCTGGGATACAGCCATTTTTTATTGATCCTGTAAAGAGTAAAATGCAAAAAGTAAAATTGTGTTGAAATGTGTATTTCAGCACTGTAGTTGTCTTGAATAATATATAGATTAAAGATGCATGTTAAAGGATAAGAAGATGATTAAATAGTCTGTGGGATAAAGAGAACAGGAAACTATTTGCAAACCAAGGTTTTCAAAATGTTCATATTATCATTATTATTATTAATATATCTGGAAGCATATTATATAATCTGGGCTTGAACATTTTACATTCTTTGAGGTGTATTAAGAAAGTGTCATTTAATCTATTTTACATTTTTAATTACAAGAAATGCTAACATGAAGAACCGATCAACAGCTTTGTATCTCACATGTGCAGCAGCCCTTCTTTCTCTGGCTGAGAATAGATTTTTCTGATATTTGTTTTAATGTAATTATCAATAGTGTACTGTATTTACCAGTAATAAGCCTTCTAGTATTACAGTGGGAGACAAGTGTTACAATGCATTTTTGTACATAGAAGTGTAAATATGAAATATAAACTATTAAAATAGTTTGGAGTTGTAATTTGGAGAGTATTTTTAAGGCTTTATCCAATAGCTCAAATTTAAGGAGCTTTATAAAAAACATGTGTATAATGTATTCAGTGGTCTGAGTCATTGCTCAGAGATGTCAAACCAAAAGCAAACAAGGAATGATGAATGAATAATGGGGATTTAATTTATATACAACCTACTGAAAATGACTTGAAAGCGACTGTTGGATGTATATTTTGACCCTCTGTATAAAATATGGCTGCTTGAGGGTCACCCAGGCAGAGTGAGATAATTAGTTTGTGTCTATTGATAAAAACAACATCAGCCTCAATGAAACTACCCTGTGTCTTTGTCCCTCTCCTTCTCCCTTTCTGCTTTCTGTTCGATGTGCATTGTGGTGTCGGCATGTGAAAACACAACTGCCAAATGAATCAAAACAAAACTAATCAGCCACCCACTAACTA
Source organism: Channa maculata (assembly GCA_020496755.1). NCBI lineage: Eukaryota > Metazoa > Chordata > Actinopteri > Anabantiformes > Channidae > Channa > Channa maculata. The sequence continues at coordinate 28,075,970 of CM035600.1, read as the reverse complement.
CATACACACCCATGAGCTGTCACCCTTCTCTTACACTGAGAGCTTGTTCCATAGTACTGTACAAGGGTTTTTGATTTAAGACCGGTGGGGCCTGTGAGGGGTTTAAAGGACAATTTTATTGAAAAAGAAACTCGTACTAAACCTCTTCATTGGGCAGGGTAGAAATAGATCCATCCATCTATCATGGTGAAGATGCAGGGGCATAAAATACAGACGTGCCACAGACTGGAGATCAAATCCAGGCTTTAGGCAACGAAAGCCCTTTGGCCAAAGTTAAAGAGAGGTTGTCGTTTTGTTTGAATGGGGAAAAAACACATCTGTGTTAAGTGATTAAGTCAGAAAATGTTTTTTTCATGTGCTGTAAATCCATAATCACAAGCATAAAAAGATTAATAATACTGTAGTCAGACACACTTTTGTGTTTGTACTACATAACTAGATATTTTGGTGGAAAAGTGAACCAATTTGTTCTGCAAGGACTGAGGTTTACACGAAATATGTCATGTGGGAACATTTTATTGATTTGTTCAATATCAATGTATTTTCAACTTTCCATTTACATTAAATGTCAACATATCCACATTATGTTAATTGAAAATACCATCAGATCACAATCCCCATGAAAATATAACTTTTTAGGTTTAGTAGTAAAGAATCCTGAAGCTTAAGTGAAAAAATGTTTCATACCTTCTCTCTCGTTGGACTTTATGTGACTATGGGATGAACAACTCAGGGGCATCCAGTTTCTTTGAGGGGTTTCCATAATATTTTGGAACATACTGTATATCCAGATATTAGGTTCCATCCCGCTGCAGAAGCCATAATCCCGAGCCGAATGATGTCTTTTGTTTGTTTGTTTGTTTGATTTTTTCATTGCAAATCATTACAGAGTTTCCACAAGAAATTCCCCCTAAATCTTATAAAGTTAAAAAACTATTTTTGCAAATAAAGCGCAGAAGCTTGAATCGTCTGTACTGCTTGGTGCCTTTGAGTCAGATTTCCTTGTGTCGCAAAGAAAATGGCAAGGGACAAACTTTGCATCATGCCATCTAATATTTATCTCATGTCCATTCTTCAATTTTAAACCCAAATTTCCTCATTGCACAGCAAAAATAAATGCATTTGCCTGCTATTTCATACTTTTAAAAGTGATTGTACTGTAACCCTCTTGATGGAAAATCTTATATCTTTAAATAGCACTCTCAAGCAGCCAGAAACTAGACATTTCTCCGTCCTAATCACAGCAACTTTGCTTACATTGTATTATGTATAGTGTTTTGATTTTCACCTTTCATTAGTTTTGTTTTCAAGTATGGTACTGAAATGATGTATGACCAAATTTAGATTTTTGCCCATTGTTTGCGCAGCAAAGAGATGTGATTTTTGCAGCTTTACATGTAGACATAAAGTTAAGTAGTCTCTCTAAACCATGTCCTCATTTCCCTCTGTCTCCCTCCATTTGGTTGGTACTCAGAGGGAGTATGTGTGCATTACTCAGCCAGCCCAGCATGGAGAAGCACATCTAATATGTTATCCAAACAACACTCTCTTCTTCAGCTGCTTTCACTGTTACTATCTTCTATTTTCTTTTTCACTCCCTGTTAGTCTGTCTTCCTCTCTGTTTCCATCTCACTTGCTCAACATTTCATCACACCAGGTCTGCCTTTCTAGAAAGCCATTTTGCATCTACCAACTGCTTACTTTCATCACTGCACGTACAGTATGTATGCGTGTGTTTCTGTGTTTGCCATGCTAGTGTTTTCTCACAATCCAAAATTTTCTCCATAGTGGGATCTATGGTTACAGGCTAAAATTAGGATGTGTTTGTATTGTAAGTAGTGAGGTTATGTTGGCAGATTTCTATCTTATCTATGTTCCGAACAAAAAAAAAGGACTTGTTAAAGACTGCAAGCTTTGTGAAATGGTAATACATTGGATGTGTCTGTGGGTGCATGTTTTGAACCCTTTGAGTTGAGGTATGCTGTATCGAGGATTTCACCCAATTCTAAAAGGACCACAGCTTGTGGTTTGAGCTGTTCATAATTTTTTTTCCATAACGTACCAGATCTAAAAAGTGCATGCAAAGTGTGATGCATGTAATAGCTGAATTAGCTGACAGAAAAATTATTATTAGCAACATAACTATTTTGACAATGAGTAACAGGTTTCAGCTATTCATCAGGAAAAATATAAGATAGATAGAGAGATAAATAAGAGATAAATATTTAGGTTGTTTGTCTCTATGCTAAGACCCATTAGAGCATTCTTACTTAGAAGGTGTCATTTCACATTGAACCATGATGGCAGCTGGCACAAAAAAAGCAAACTAATCTATAGAAATTATTATTATTATCATCATCATCATTATTTTTATTATTATTATTATTCACAAGAACAATAATACACTCAAAAAGAAAAAAAACGAAAATAAATGTGAACTCTTGTAAAAGGATTTAGGGCAGAGATTAACTTAAAGTTCAAATCAGCTTGTAGACTTTCCCTGTAAATACTTGGTTATAATTAATGGCGGAACTGTTATGGTTTAGAGTGGTCCTGGACAACTGGTTAGGTTTAGGCAAAAAAAACAGATTCTTAGGTTTGGATTACAACCTCAATTCCTAAAAGTTTTCTTTTAACTGATTGATTCATGTGACGACAGAACAGCTTTCCATTTTGCCTCAGACAATTTTAAATGAGTTTTGGCCCAGAGAACATGGAAGAGTTTCTGGATCGTGTTCACATATGGCTTCTTCTTTGCATCATACAACTTTAACTGACATTTATGAATTGAACAGTAAACTGTGTTCACAGACAGTTATTTCTGCAAGTGTTCCTGAGCCCATGCAGTGATGTCCAGTAGAGAATCAGACCTGTTTTTAATGCAGTGCCACCTGAGGGCCCAAAGATCACATGCATCCAGTTTTGATCTTTGACCATGTCCCGTGGGCACAAAGATTCCTCCTGATCCTGATGATATTATATTGTAGATGGTGGGATCTTCAAAGTCCCACCATCTTTACATTTGAGAGACTCTGCCTCCTTGTGTACCCAGTCATGTTACTCACCTGTCGTCAGATAATCTAATTAGTTGTCAAATGCTCCTCCATTTGTTTTGCGATTTGTGGCAAGTACTTTTCCATCCTTTTATTGCCCCTCTTACAACTTTTTTTAAATGTGTTGCTGCCATCAAACTTACAATGAGCTAATATTTTCTATGGTATGCAAAAAATGTCTCAGCTTCAACATCTGATATGTTGTTTATGTTCTATTGTGAATAAAATATGGCAAATTAATGCATTGTGGTTTTTTTTTTACATTTTACACATCCTCCCAACTTTTATTGAAATTGGGGATGTAAAATACTGTAAGGATGTCCTTATGTAAGATGACATGCTAAGAAATCACAGGGGCTCTATAAAGGTTCACAATTAATAACACTTTAGATGATTTCAAATGCACTGTTTAGTCACTTTTTACTAGCCACTGTGATATCAGTGAAGAGTCAGGAAGAAAAAAAATGAACTAGGAATGCTACATCATTGCGAGTAATGTTTTGTTAAGTTATTTTTCCATCCCCAAAGCATTAATTAAGTTTTCTACAAGAAAAGAAACAGTCTGGCTTATAGCTTGTCCTTCATGGGTTTGTGGTTTTACCCAGTGGGGTTTGTTAAGGTTTTCATTGGTGTTTGGAGTTTTCTTTCAGTTCATTAGGAGACCATGAAGACCCTCAGCAGGCCTAAAGTGACAGCAGAGTTCCTCTACATTTGTCTCAGTATGTGAAGTCTGAACCCACACATAGCAGGACAGCTCAGTTAAATCAGAAATGGTCAGACATCAGACATCGGTCACAAATAGGTTTTCATCTAGGACTTCTCTGTACATTGCTGCATTCATCTTTCCCTCGATCCTCACCAGTCTCCAAGTTCCTGACGCTGAAAAACATCCCCACAGCACGATGCTGCCACCACCATGCTTTGCTGTAGGGATGGAATTCAAGCCAAACAGTTCAATCTTTGTTTTATCAGACCAGAGAATTTTGTTTCTCATGGTCTGTGAGTCCTTCAGGCAGGCTGTCATGTGCTTTTTACTGAGGAGTGGTTTTTGTCTGGCCACTCTACCATACAGGCCTGACTGGTGGAGTGCTGCAGAGATGGTTGTTCTTCTGGAAGGTTCTCCTCTCTCCACAGAGAATTGCTGGAGCTCTTTCTGAGTGACCATTGGGTTCTTGACCACCTCCCTGACTAAGGCCTTTCCCTCTTGATCGCTCAGTTTAGCCAGCCGGCCTGTTCTAGGAAGAGTCCTGGTGAAAAACTTCTTCCAGACTTCTTCCATTTACGGATGATGGAGGCCACTGTGCTCATTGGGACCTTCAATGCTGAAGAAATTTTTCTGTACCCTTCCCCAGTTCTAGAAACATCTTAAGGATGATCAGTGGAAACAGGATGCACCAGAGTGTCACTGGCAATGCCATGAATAAGAACAAAATAAGATTTCAAACAAACGCTATTTTACATTTTTTATTATGTGGTATTGTTTGTAGAATTTGGAGGAAAATAATGACTTTGATCCATTTTGGAGTAAGACTGTAACATAAACAAATGTGGAAAAAGTTATCGGCTGTGAGGACTTTCTGTATGCACTGTAGTGGCACAGTGGACGGTAAATAAATGATGTGATTGTCTTAATCGGGTGATAGAATAAACTCCCATGACTGATTTACTATAACATTCACACTTTCCCTGTCTCCATGTGACCATGTTGGCATACTGTGTTGTGGTCTGGTGGCTCAAAGGGGAAGAGCATAAGGCTCCTGGGTCAAATTCCAGCCCACGTACCAGATGTCTCCTTAAGCAAGACACTCGAGGGTGCCACCTGTGGCTGCCCACTGCTTCCCTAGGGGGATGAGTTTAATGCAGAGCACAAATAATTCTAACATGTATGTGTCACATAAATATGTGCTTAATGGTGAGAATAAAGCTTCTATTTTTTCTGGACTTGTCATTTAGCTCCACTGTAAATCAAGTCTCACACAACCACTAGCATGGCTGTAGAAACTAAAATCATTCTACTGTATTTACACACAGTACGCTACATTTACTCCCTGCCACTTTAATTGGATGAATTCATTGGGAGAAAAAGCAGTGCCTATTGCATGATGACTACTTTCTGCTCACAGTGATAATAATAATACCAAGCAAAGGGAAACAGTCTCAAGCACAATGTAAATATAACTTGACACTAGTACCTCAGTGGTGACCAGAGTTGGATGATAGATCAGAGATACCGTCATTGAAAAGGTGGCAAAAAGATTAGTGTGTTCCTCCTGAGCCTCTCTACATCTTCTGCTGAGTCCCTTGCTGTGACATCAGCCTCGTTAAAAGTTACCTTTTTACTATGTTAAGCTCACATTCACACACACTCACACACCAAATCAAGTCTCTCAAGGCATGTCTTATGCAACCCCCAGAGTGTTGTCTGCCAATTGAATTATGCAGAGTGGAGTGGAATCGTCTTCAGTGCTCCTCTCAAAGTTATACATACTGGAGGACACAGACAGGCTTGCGCATTCTCTCACCAAGTAAATCACATGTGGTTATGCATATCTAAACCTCCACTCCATGTCTCCTGTTAGTTTTAGTCTCCAGTGTGTAAGTGTTTGAAGTAGAGTTGCTGAAAGCCATTTTAAATCTTTTCTGTCAGTACAAAATATCAAAGACAAAATCCTGAATTTATTTGACCATGAAAAGTCTATATATTCAGGTCAATGCTCTGTTTCAGAGTCCTTTATAATTTTTTAGACAAAGCTGGAAATGTAAATATAACTATATGTATTGTGATTAAATATGTAGCAGCGTTTACAACTTTGAAATACTTGTATGGAAGATCAGGGCCACTATAACAACAAGTCCCAATCTTCTTACATGTTAAACTTGTAAAATCAATAATCGGTAATTCTCACTCTTCATACCTGTAAAGGCCCTGCTCATTTATTTCGGAAAGAAGCAGCTATAGATTTACAGAGACACTTTTGGGGCGGACTTAAGCCACAAGCTTTCTATGTAAAACTGTGTAAAAATCACTACATTTTCACACTGTCCAAAGCAATAGAATATGTGAAAAATAGGTGGAATGCTTGTGATCAATAATGCCCAAACATTCACATATTCACCCCTAAAACCTGCTAACAAGGCATAGCCCCAAACTGTTGCTGCACCTGCAGAAACAAACTCTCTGTAAACTCACACCAAGTCAGTATCTAATGCATGGAACAGGTGTATTGTTATAAGTTAGCACTTACAACTACTGCAGATTGAAAATAACTTTGTAAGTACTGTCTATTCACAGTATTTAAAGATTCAATCCTGTTGTTTTATGATTGAATTGTACTGTTCATATACCACATGGATGACACACCCCATTCTCATTCCCGAGGCGTCAAAAACCGTCGCTGTGTTCAGTTCCTTCTGCGTTACATGCTGACGATCAATGTACCAATTCACGTCGGTGATCTACGCTCTGAGCTTTCAGTGTAGTTCAATGGTTTGCTTCAGTATTTGACGCTTTAAGATGCTTTACCCTGAAATTGTCTTTTCTAACCATCACACAGTTGTTGTGACCTCTTGCCAGGGCGTCCAATAGTTGTGCTCCTGGAGCGTCCAGTAGTAATGCTAAATGGTACCTGTGGTGTCAGTATGATACGACAAACAATGTACAAAGCAGCACAATTTGATGCCTTAGGCAAAATCAATATCTGACGCGTGGGGGTTAGAACGTGTGAAACCTAATCGAGTAACCCGGATTGGCTTGTTTGTTTGTGCTATAGTGTTGGCAGAGCCAGTCAGCGCTGCACATATTGCACTCACCTGCTACATATTGGGAACTGTCTTCATTACCATCAACTGCCACCGTTTCCCTCAAGTGTGTTCATTGATGGTATTTTCTGCATAGTCTCAACAAAATGGTCATCAGATTTCATAATGAGCATGATGTGAGTTGTGATGCGAGTTTTTGGTGTCTGTTAATTGGTGTGAGACATTGTTTTCATTTGTAGTTGATGCACAATTTTTAGAAACTCTCACCTGTTGTGAGTTCATACAGTAATTTAATCTGGTTACCATTTATGTCTAGAGATATTTCACGTTATTATGTGCTGAAAAAGAGCAAAGGACGCAGAGACTGTTATTTTGAAATATTAGTAAATGCGGATGATTTAGGAAACTGATCATAATAGTTAAAAGCATTATGATGTAAAAATATGTTACATTCATTTCATACTGTATTTAGAGTTGAACTCACCCTAATGGCATGTGGGACCCTATGTGCCCAATTTCACCATCAATGATGATAATTATTATTATTACTATGATGGCAGCATCTTCTGGGTAGAATATTTCCCTTAATAATTACAGCTGATCAGAGGAGCATTATTACCCAAACTGCTTTTATTTTAAGAAACTAACTTAATTTTAGTTTCCGGTTTATGTGTTCATTATGTAATTCCCTTTTTTACATTGTATTAATTTAATGTTTTTTACATTACTGTTCATATTGTAAAAGCCACATTAATGTATTTTTTTAAAGAGCCAAAGTTAGACACATTCTGACAGAAGGATTATCACTGCTGTCTACTTTATTACTCCTCTTTACCTCTTTGGTGTGGTGTAGTGTAGTGTTTGTTTTTGAAGTTATTCATTTAAACGCAGGAATGATATTATTGTAAAAAATAAAAATATAAAAAACTCTCTCTCGCTGTGGCAGACTGAGTTTTTGTTCTAGACATGGTGAATTAAGTTCAGTTCTGACTGATTTTTTTTTGTTTTTATTTTCTGTTTTTCTTTTCCTCCCCTCTCCTCTCATCATGGGGGAGTCTTGCTCAAAAGGAGCTTATTTAAATTTGTATAACAGCAGGACTCACTGATTTGCTTTACTTTTGAATTTCTCATTCAGTCTTTTTCTGTCTCTCCTTCTTTGCCTCCACCCACCTCCATATTGCTCTTCTTAGTTCAGCTTTTGCTGAGAGTTTCGTAGGGAATTGATGGCAGTTTTAGCTTACGACTGTGAAATATCGTGTCCACAAGTGTGCACGTCTGTGTGTTTCAAAGAAAAGGGCAAAGCCGAGGTTCAGCCACTGGCTGTTCATGTGCCTGTATAGAAAATTGGTCTGAAGTCTGAAACTTCGATGATGCAGTCTTTGAGCCTGTATATAACTTAAATTTCCTTCTGTGTCCTCTTCCTTCTCCTCCTCCTCCAATTCCATTTGACATCTGTAGCAGGGAAAACTGAACACCAGACTAGACACTGAACTTTCTCATTCCAAGGGAAGCTCGTCCAGTCCCAGATAAGAAAAAGCCATAGTGTGTAGCCCACCGCACATCCATCTCTCTCTGCAGAGCACCATATCATCCACAATCAAGTATCTTTTCAGGGCTCTGACAAAGACTTTAAAACATTAAATATTCATGGTTTAATTGTTTGCCCTTTATTGTGTGTCTGACCCATTGTGCTGGCTCTGCTTGGACATATGCATTACACTGGGCAAAGAATAAGCTCTGCTGAAGTTCAGGTTTATTAAACTTATTGACCCATGTTGACTTTTGTGGCTGCAGCCAATGACTGTTGACCACTGCTTGAATGGAACCATATGTGTGGCTCATCACGGGCTGGTTATCTATCGCAAGTACAATAACAGCCAACCTATGGATTATTAACTGACATCTCACAAACCAGCTTGTTTGCAAATGTGACACTTTGTTTTTTTTTTTTAACAAAGTGTAACTGTAGGCTTAACATTGACATATTTTCTCTCTTTAGGAAGCTAAAGTAAAGTGGATTCTATAAAATAATAACATAATAAAATATGCATACTTTCTATATTTAGGTTTTAAATTTCTACAAAGTCATGGTGAGCAAAACACTGACTGTATAATCAAAGTTCACATAGAAGAGAATTATCCAGTAACAAAATGAATTAATTAAGTTCTCATCAGAATAGCTGTTGGTGTGACCAGGTCAGGTAAATGACCCATTTTACAGTTTAAGTTGTTGTGTCAACAGTTTTAAACACTTTTAAAATGTTGGCTTTATAAGGAAAATGCTTTTATAGACCTCTGTAGTCCACACTGAGTGAAGTCAAAACTAGCTTTTTAAGACTATAAAATGAATTATTATAGCACTAAAAATTCTGACACTAGCTTTTAATATCAAATAATGACTGAAACATTTTCAGCAGTATACAGTACATAAAGGAGGTCCATGCATTGCATGCATATCATCAGTTCTTTGGTCACAAAATCTACAGAATTAGCCCAAAACAAGATGACAGAAAATGTTAGTGGTTGCCTCAGGTCCTTTCTAGATGATGACATGTCTGAGATTCAGCCTTAAGCTCTACACATCACATGTATTTTCCTGTCTTTTAAACTAAGCCACTATAGGAATTTCTTCTATGTGTATCATAATAGGTTTAGGGTTCAGTGGTGGGAACCTTTTGCAGTGTCTGTAGGGGAATCATTCTTTTTGAGCCTTCCTTTTCACTGTAGCCCCCAAAGAGCTCAGGCCCAGACATCATGTCAGTCTAAGTCCCCCCTCTCTCTCTCTCTCTCTCTCTCGCTCTCTTGCTTTTTTTTCTACAGCACGGAGGGAGAGGGATTTTAGCTAGAAAGACTCAGTTGGCTAAGTGAGGATAATACTGTCATTAAAAAGAGAGAGAGATGCAAGAAAAAGCAGGAGATGTGGACAGAAGGTGGGATAGGAAAGGAGGGATAAAGGGGAGAGAGGAATTAAAAGAAGGCATTGATGAAAGAGCTAGTGGGAGAGAGCAAAGAAAAAAAAGACACATTTTTGTTATTCAGGTTTTAGCTAAATCCACCGGTCTACATTACTTTGCATGTGTTGGATCTCCCCCCCCCAGCAGGAACATTTGTGTTTGTCAGTAAACACCTTTGTGCCTGACAACAATAAAAGACAGAGCGAGGAAGGGTAGAGGAGGAGAAGAAAGACAGACAGGAGGAGGAGGAGAGAGGAAAGGGAGATGTTACTTGTTACATGCCTGTAACAAATTGTGCAAATCATATGTGTTTAGTGTTGTTCATTACTGTCCATTTACCTGTTTATTATTGTGAGTTGAATCTTGTGTGGGTCAAAACCATTTCTGTTTTTGTTTTATTGGCATGAATATTGAACGTTGTGGTGTGTCTGCGAGTTTCCTTACTGGCATAAGGACTGTAATTCCCTGTTGACAGAGGTAGAAGCCATTAGTAGTCTTGCTGTGTGCAGTCTGTGTATGTTTGTGCATGTGTTTCCTGAGAGCTGAAGGTCAGGAAAAGGAGAAGCAAACGCCATCACACTTGTCAATCAGAACATGACAGAGAATGAGTGAGAGAGAGTTGATGGGGTGCACTGATAAGATTGGAAAAATGGAGCAAGATGGCAGGTGGAGAACACGGAGGGAAAAGGAGGCAGGAAACAGTGCAGACAATAAATAATTGAAGCAGCACTGGGCTTAGGTTGGTGTTACTGAGGAACTGTTTTAAAAGGGGCACCCCCACAGACACACCCAAACACCGAACGCACTGTAACCCAGATTTAGTCCTCTGATCTGCGTGTTTGGGTGTGTGTGTTGCTTCTTTTAACGCTTCCCTTGCTGCCAGTTCATCAAAAAAGACTTTTAAGGGCGACCAAGTACGTAGCTTGTGAGAACTAGCAAACACTGCAGGAACTAAAAGTCTCAGCCGAACTAATCTCCCACACTGCTTTTAAGTTTTGAAATACCAGAGAAAGCAGGGTTATATATATATACACACACACAAGTTGAGCCGAGTAAATTTGTACTTATTAATAGTAATTAATAACTGATTCTGATCTGTGAAAATGCAACATGCAAATTGTATAAGTTTTCTTACACATTGATATAGATAAATACATGTAATTTTGGACATTAACTACCAATATTTGCTGCACTATGATCCTCAGTAGCCTCAAAACACATTTAAATCTCTGACCAAATTATTTACAGTGTGAAGTTGCATTGAGGAGAAATGCATATAATGTTTGATCTGCCAGTATGAAACACAAAATAGGTTATGTGAGATGTAAATCAAATGTAAATATTTATAGTAATTCCATATAATACAGTTGAAATTAAAATTGAAAACCAATAACCTGAATGGACTTTTTTTATTGCTCCTGAAAATGCTTATAATTAGTAAAATGTGTTTAATATGTGCAACAATAACCAGCGGCATCACAACAGCTAATAAGCACAAAAGCAATACTGCTGGCTATAATATGTGGAGAATATGTGTGTGTAATAGCGTGACATATGGGGAGAAGGCTGGAATTGTTTTTCTATGAGGTGTAAGGCCAAAGCTACAGTGTGCTGACATTGCTCTGAGGTGATATGCTACAAAAACTCCTTAGACGGTTCAGACCGGCGATGGAAACCTAAAATAAACAGTTTCCTGTTCTTGCTCCTTCTTGTAGTAAAGCAGTTGTTGGAATGCCAGCTTGGAATTCTCTGAATGGTTATTTGCCAAGTGTGCTGCCGCTGTCATGAACCCTTCTCATTCTTTTATACTTACAGAACTCACCATTGTTTTCTAGAGCACAGCACACACAGGGGCTGTGTTTGCATGATGTGACTGGACACTGTAGGAGACTTATCTGGTGTCTCCAGCATCTCATCTCATGACGGGATTCAGCAGTTTAGAGTTAGAATTAATAAAGGAGCATTGCTACATTGATTGCGAACTAATCACACATCTGAAATCACAGCAATGCTAAGTTGCACTAGCAATAGCCAATGAGCTCTGTTTTAAAGAGAGTAGAAGAGGTTTGGGACTATGTTTGTGAAGATAGCCACCAGCTGGGACAGCAGCATATGTCTTACAGCATATGTTCAAATGCTTATATTAGTCAGCAGTGAGTAATTCAGGACTGCATTCAAGCTTTTATATCCTCCCCATAAAATTCAATATGGACAGATAAAAAGTTTTTCTTTTTACATGAAAGAAACCTGCAGACACTGCCAAACGTAGTTGTCAATGTGCAGGACAAGGCAACTATTGTATTATGGCCTAAACAACTAATTACAAAGGCTCTTGCCTTTGTCACATGCCCAATTTTCAATTTATTGTAATTTGTTGTTCATGAGGCTTATTAAAATGACCAAAGATTTGAATATATTAAGTGCAATAAAGAACTTTCCCACATTCTATAGAATTCTAACAGTTTCAGATGGAAGACAGAAGAGCCCAAATTTGTGCAGCTTTGGACAGACTATGTTTTACTGATATAAACAATATTCCAGCATTTTAATCCATCCATTTGTTATCATTAACCCCTTATCATATTCAGGTTCTCAGGGGGACTGGAGCCCATCCCAGCTGTCATAGAGCGAGAGGTGGAGTTTACCTCTGGGCCATCACAGAGATACATACAGAGAAAACTCACACTCACACCTATGGAGTTACTAATTACAAACTGGCCGGGAATGCAAACCCAAAAAGTTTTAGCAGTGAAGCAGCAGCCTTAACCACTCCACCAAGAAGAACTGTTAGCACTGAATTAAATGGTGCGTTGTTAGTCATTATCAGCCAACAGTTGTGGTGTGGCAAGGCACCTAGTGGCATATTTATTTTGTGTTTTGCTTGCTACAATAACGCAGTAACAGCCTTATAGATTACTGTTGCAATGCAGGTAGTATGGAGTGAGTATCAGCAGAGTGGGTGCCTCCCTATGCATATCAGATTGCACTGGTGGAACATTTACCCCAGGGAACATTCCTGGAGTTTCCAGGGACATAATCTGGTGGAAATGCACCTCAAGAAACTCTCGAAGGCTGGTCATCTTATTGAATGTTATCTTGTTTAATCTTGCGTAGGAGTGTCTGTGATGAGACACACCACAGATATCACAAGCATATAATCTGAATCACATGGTGTTTCCCGTCACGAGAGCTCAACCCAAGCTGTCTATGCCAGCATCTTCAAAACACCAAATCAGCGAATATCTTGGAAGAAACGTGCTCCATGCTTTTGGTAGAGTTCCAAATACTTGTGCCAGGCTGCTCTGAAGCTGCTGTGGCCCAACACCATATGAATACACTTTATGACATTCCATCACAACACTACACAAGTTTAAGTGTAAAAATGATTTTAAAGGTTATTTCTAAACATCTACTTCTGAAAACAAACAAACATAAGTAAACAAAACATGCCCCAGCTAACATTTTTAAAACATCAAATATGAAACATTACTTTAATCACATTTCTGCTATATTAGACTCCATGGTGACAACAGACAGAAAACGTGTCAGGATGGTGTCAGGATGTCACGCAACAAAGGTTTTAGGCTGAATTCAAACCCACACTATGACAGCAGTTAAGCCCCAAGGTCACCCTGGAAGAGATTTGTACCCTTTCATTTTCAGTCTGTCACATGCCACTGGGTTTGAATGGAAAACCAGCAAACTCCTGGGCTTTGACAGCACATAGTCTGACCCTGCTGCAGAATGCAGAATGCAATGTTTTCAACTGGGAAACAACGGCTAAAAGTAGTCCTGATTCAAAGTTCACTCTATAGCTTCTTAGCAACAATGATCAAGCTTTGTCAGTGTGTTTTCTGATGCAGAAATGAAGAAACAAGCGCTGAGTGCTGAGGTGCTATTTCAGGTTATCACCAACTTCATCAGGGTTCATCATCTGGGGGTTGGGAATACCTGTACAAAATGTGCCAATTCATTTAGTCGATTTTAACATGTGACTACATATGTTAGACACTCATTAAGGCCCCTGATAGCTAGAAGGGTAGTACTTTAGCCTTAATGGGAGCTTTGAGGCGGTTCATAGTCAATATTGCAGTGAGCGCTGGGGCCCTTTTTTCCATTTTTACCCATTTGTCTGGTTTAGCTCTCCTGATAGCAGGCCTCTGTTTAAGGGCAGGTTGTGATTGGTTAGCAGCCCAAGAGACATTACTGAAAACATTTCTGCTTTTGCACCACAAGCAACAAGACAAGTCGAAGCAGCTGAGCTTTTCAAGGGTAATACTGTACATTTTATTTCAGATGGGAGTAGATAACTAAAATATTCATGTTTATTAGCTGAAAATGTCTGCACACAGTGCCCCAATGTTCACCATAGTCCAGTGTGCAATGCTTTGAAAAATGGAAAATGAGACAAACTAAAGTGGGGAGTGCAAGGAAGACAAGCCACAGATAAAGGTATTGACTAAGGAAGCCCATCTGAGATCATATCACCCAGAAGCTATCGTAATCATGTTACACGTTGTCTGTGTACTACTGAGATTAGTTTGATGCTTGTAAGCCAAGATATTGTTGTTCTCTAGATTTGCTGTGCAACTGTCGGAAAAGGATTTTGAAAAATACAATTTTGAAAAATGAGTAACAGCTGATCTAAAGAATTTATTATCATACATGGCTTGTTAGAACTGCCACTTCAAATGCCAGAACCTCCACATTGGCTGTTTCATTTGCCGCACCATTCTGGGATGATTTTTAATTCTTTCCAGATTCTTATTGACATCTTTAAAGGGCACCTCCATGACTGCAATAACAAACAGAAGAACATAGTTTCTGTCTTTGACATTGCTTTTCTGACGGGATGATAAACGAAGTGAAGTGATGATCACAAAAATACCTCAGCCTCAAACAGGGCTTTTGTAGCACACTTGAAAAAAAAAAAAAAACAGACCGACAAGATGTTGGGGGTTCTTTCTTTACTACCAAAGCTGCCAAAATGCACAGACAAAACAGTACACTGTGGTTAGAATTTGTTTGTCTTGCGTCTTGTCTTAACGCTATATGACAGTTGTTGGCGCTGCCTGTTTACTCCTGACAGAAACTCTCACAAAAAGGTTAATCTCACTCTTGTGGTGAACTTAGGTACCAACACTTTCATAATATGTTGTCTGTGTGCAGAAGATTGGAGCGCACATATCTCAAAATAAACAAAACCAGTACATTGAATGTGGCGAAAAGAACTATGTGTAGATTATGAACATAAGTTACAATGAAGTTAAATAAACAATCAACAATATGAGTTTGGGGGTTTGGGGGGGTCATACTTGACTTGGCATTGCAGCTTTTTCCACTGAACTCGAACTACATCTCCTGTGATGGATAGAGCTGTCTGGATGACTGCCTGACTAACTAACTTCCTGGCTGACTTTTCTGTGCATGTGTGTGACCTGTACAAAGTGCATAAGACATCTGGAGAACTCATGCTTGAGGCAAAACACTTCACTTCCAAAGTGATCTGTTTATTTAAAATAACCATTCCTGACACTCCTTGATTGACTATTAATAATCTAGAATTGACTAAAACTTTTATTGGGCACCTTTAAAGCTTTAAGGAGCCTAGCTGCAAGTTTATTATCTTATATGCCCCCAGGACTCCCACCCCAAACTTTTTGATATTCTCTGATGCCTCTCATTTATTTCAGATCTAGATTCAAACAAGAACATTTGCTCCCAAGTTGTAAACTGCCTCAGGAAATCAGGGCAATGAACCAACTGGATTGAACATGTTCTGTAGAAGGTTTTCTCCAGCCTCTCTCATTTTTCTGCTTGCTTGCCGCATATCAGTGAACAGTTGGCTAACTTTAGCATTTTACTAACCTGTAAATGATGATGAGAAGTCACACAGCTGAATGTGTTGCTTATTGGGTGCATTCATCGTTTCTCATTCTCTTACCCATCGCCAGAATTACCCCAAATGTGGACCTTTCATTAGTGCTGAGAACAGGGCACCTTCCAAGGTGCTAAATGTGCATCAGCATGCCAACTACAACTTAGTACATGGTAAATGGACACCTCTTATATAGCACTTTTTTAAGTTACTGGAAGAAAAATCACTTTACACACTCACACTGATGGAGCAGCAACTTGTTGTTCATGGTCTTACCCAGGGACACAGGCAGAAAGACGGACTGGAGTGTGGTGTTAGAGGTAAACAAGTCTTTGACAAGCATCTTCAAATACTAAATGTGTTGGCTGGTTCCCTGTGGCATGTAGTAATTTCCTATATTTTGAACACTAAGTACAAATTGTCACTTAATAATTTAAGTCCTGTTCTCAGTTCCTCTACAAATTGTGGGAGTGCTCATTTTTGAAACCCACTACTACCTACACACTTTAGGACCTATCCTGGTGTCACAGTTATAATATCAATTCACCTCCCACTACTCTTACACAACATTTAAAACAAACACATCTTTCATGCTACGCTAACAAACTAAAAAGTGCAGGGACCACTGTCATGGGGGGGAGAGTCCAGAAGGAAAATAAAACACTAAAGTGAGTCTAGAGGAATTTTGGTTTAAATGTACAATGCATCATGCTCTTCCTGGTTTATGCTTTATAGCTTTTATTGACAGCAACTCCACAGTTCTTGAGCTGTATCTCCACTGCACATTTGAGTAATGTTGCTGCTTGATGGACTGTTGGATTTTTCTAATCAGGGGCGTTTTATATTTCAGAGTAAATGAAGAGAGAAGGAGGCAGACTAGGGAGAGAAATGCACAAATAGAAAAAAGTGTTACATTTTAAAAAGATTTATATTTTATATTTTTTTAAATGGTTATAAACTACAAAAAATGAAATTATTTTCCTGAGCTGTTAAAAGAGTGGTTGCAGTAGTAATTTGTTTGTTGACTGTCAGATAGTTCCAGTTCTGATCAGCGAAGCACCAGGCTTCTGTATGTAAGTCAAAGCCATTAATTGTTTTCATTCAAGAGCTGTTAACAATTTCCTGTTTTGGATAAATACTGTTTTGGTTGAAAACCACTAATGACTATAAACAAGAATGTTTTAATGCAGACATGAGTCACAGGGACTAATAATCTGATTCAATTAAACATTTATGAACTGCTTTACAGAAGATAAAAAAAATCCAGATATAGTTTGTGTATTGTTAAACCTGTAGTTCGTAGGCCATATCACCCAGTCCTATGACATGGAGAGCAAAAAAGTGGGCAAAATGCCAAATATAGCATCATCTTGATGCTTTATCATCTGATTGCTTACAAACTGACTAATAATGTCCAAATATAATCATTCAAGGGTAAGGCACCAAGCCTTTATAACCTGACACGTATTTTTGGTATTTGTAATTCAGTGTTTGTAAATGTGTTAAACATGAATGAACTGGATATTATACGGCAGCTTGGAGTCCAAGTCATTATTGTCAAAGTTGTTCAGTGGCACACGGTCTGAAAAAACTGCAGTCATAAGAATTACACAGATGTTGTACATACTTTCATATTTTTTTTGATCCATAGAGAATGTGCACTAGCATCTTTCCCCAGTTGCACAAAAAAGGCATAAACTTCAATAATCTTATAGCATTTTTCCAATATGTCCTGGACAGTATGGAGGCAAAAAAGTTGAAATGTTCTTCTGATTTTCTTTTCGTTTGTCCTTTTGGCTTATCTCGTGAGTTCAGGGTCGCCACAGCGGATCATTGTCCGCATGTTGATTTGTTCAATTTTTACACCGGGTGCCCTTCCTGACGCAACCCTCCCCAATTTCTACCGTGCTTGGATGGGCTGTTAGGGGTTCAGTGTCTTGCCCAGAGACACTTGGACATATAGCGGGGACTGGGGATCGAACCACTGACCCTTTGAACGACTCCCTTACCAACTGAGCTATAGCTGCCCGAGGCAAAGCAGTTGAACATTAAGTATTAATGGAGATAGCTGTCCAGACATGCCTCCCTTAACTTCTCACAAAAAAAAAGAAAAAACAAGAATTCAACTCTTGTGTCCTATTAGTCAATGCTGATGTAAAATTCAGCCAGCAGAACGCGGCTGCTACTGTGACTGTATTCGACTGAATGATGGATACAGCTGTCGGACTGAATGACTCCCATGTGTGTGCATGTGTCATTTCATATGTACTGTGTGTTTTTTCTCCCAGTGTGTGACTGTACCAAGCTGAAGATGAAAGATACATTTCCATATGAGTGACTTGTGTGTTTATTTACTGTATTTGTGTGTGTGTGTGTTTGTTTGGATGTGTTGGATTTGTGGGACTCTGCAGTGGTGAACGATGATGGATGAGTGTGACAGTTGTCTTGTAGGTGATGGATGGTTGGTATTTCACTGGTACAGATGCAGCAGGCAGCCAGAGTATCAGTGACTTGTTGTGGCTAAATTAATATTGCCGGGGTATAATAAGTATTCTACTCAGGTGACAATTTGAATAAAAATACAGTAGAAGTTTTAATGATGCTTGTGTGGATAAACTGGGACACAGGATATAGTAACAGGATATAGTAAAAAAGAAAACCACAGAATACGGGCTTCACAGTGGTGGAGTGGTTAACTCTGCTATCTCAAAGCTAGAGTGGTGGCAGCATCATGCTGTGGGGATGCCTCTATGCAGCAGGGCCTGAAAAGCTTGTAAAGGTGGAGGTTAAAATAAATGCAGAAAAATATAGGAAACCCGCTAGAGAAAACTTGATACAGTCTGCAAGGGAACGGCAAAACTCAAATGGTTTATAGGCAACAAAGGTAATGTTCTATAGTGGCCAAGTCAGTCCAGACCTCAATCCAAGTGAGAATTTGTGGCTCGAGTCAGAATAAAAAAAGGACTGTTCACTCATGATTCCTGTGCAATCTGATACAGCTTGAGCAGGTTTGAAAAATAAAATACTGGTGAATACTTTAATAATTTTCAGTTTATAATTTTAATTAATTTAAATTACTTTGTAGAGAACTGTTAAGTGCCTTTTTCTGTTCATCACAAACAAGAAGCCAGCAACACATCTGAGCACACACACCAAACAACACTTAATTTTACTGTGCAGAAAGAAAGTGTTTCCATTCTGGGACAGATGAACTTGACAAATAACAACAAGCAGAAGACATTGGAAAAGGAAATGGCAGAGAAACAAATATTACTGGAAAGACAGAGAAAAAGAACACGCCAGCCAGTCACAGACAAAAAGAAAAAGGGTAAATACAGAGTGAGGAAAAGAAGTAAGAAGGAAGAGTGAGAATCAATGTGCCATCGCAGGCTGCCACAGCCAGACTGATTACAGCTGCCTGCAAAACAGCCTGCTGTGTGTGTGTGTGTGTTACAGCGTGAGGTGTCCATGACTTACCCAATCATTGATTAGGAAAAGCCTGCTCACTTCCTGGTCTCTTTCTCCCACACACAGATATATGTACACACAAACAAAACCCACTTTTTATCAGCAGCCTTCTTTATATTAATATGTGATCCAGCAGGTACACACACAGCCTTGCAAAAATACATACAGTACACGCAGACAAGCAAACACCTGATGGCAGTACGGTGGGTTTTTTTTAATTGCTCGGCTCAGCTGTCATTAACAGAAGCCAGAACAAAGAGAGAAGGGGTGAGAGATACTGTAGTGTGGTTTACTGCAGAGGAAAGCAGAGCTGAAACCCTGGAGAATAAGCCAGATACACAGCCAGGCAGAGCTTTGTCTTTTTTTGGCTCTTTGAAGAGTGTATTAAGGAAACTAATGTAGGTGTTTTGCTAAATGCTGCTCTTAGCAAGTTACGTATGAAATTTTTTTGCAGACTGAGAACTTGCATTTGATTACCCACTAATAATAAGTACCGAAAGTACCAATATTCAATTCAATTCAACTTTATTTATATAGCGCCAAATCACAACAACGTCATCTCAAGGCACTTTACAGAATAAAGTCAAGACTATAAAAATGCACAGAGAAAAACCAACAATTCCCCATTGAGCAAGCCTATAGGCAACAGTAGAGAGGAAAAACTCCCTCTAATGGAAGAAACCTCCAACAGAACCAGGCTCAGGGTGGGTGGCCATCTGCCTTGACCGGTGTGGGTGAGTGGAAAGTGGAGAAAGAAAAGAAAAGAGCAACAATGGGTCCCTCAGCAGTCTAAGCCTATAGCAGCATGACTATAAATAACTAATAGCTTTATCAAAGAGGAAGGTTTTAATCCTAAACTTACAAGTAGAGAGGGTGTCTGCTTCCTGAATCTGAACTGGGAGCTGGTTCCACAGGAGAGGAGCTTGATAGCTAAAGGCTCTGCCTCCCATTCTACCTTTGGAAATTCTGGGAACCACAAGTAGGCCTGAATTCTGAGATCGAAGTGGTCTACTGGGATGATGTGGTATTTTGAGGTCTTCTTCATATGATGGAGCCTGACCATTTAGAGCTTTATATGTAAGAAGCAGGGTTTTAAATTCTATTCTAGATTTAATGCTGCAGCATTTTGGATTTATTGTAGGCTCTTTAGGGACTTACTGGGGCATCCTGAAAGTAGGGAATTACAGTAGTCCAACCCAGAAGTAACAAACGCATGGACTAGTTTTTCAGCATCACTTTGAGACAGGATGCTCCTAATTTTGGCAATGTTCCGTAGGTGGAAGAAGGCTGTTCTAGAGATTTGTTTTATATGTGAGGTAAAGGACAAATCCTGGTCAAAAATAACTCCAAGGTTCCTTGCAGTAGTACTGGAGGCCAGACTTATGCCATCTAGAGTAACGATATGGTTGGACATCATATCTCTGAGATTTTGGGCCCAAATACTATGACTTCAGTTTTGTCTGAGTTTAGAAGTAAAAAATTGTGGGACATCCAGGCCTTTATGTCTTGTAGGCTTGAAGCTTGATTAACTGATTTTTTTCATCTGGTTCCATAGATAAATATAGCAATGGAAATTTATGGAGTGTTTTCTAATAATGTTGCCTAAAGGAGACATATATAAAATAAAAAGTATTGGTCCTAACACAGAGCCTTGTGGAACTCCATAGCTAACCTTTGTGTGCATGTAGGATTCATCATTAACATGAACAAATTAAAGTCTATCAGATAGATAAGATTTAAACCAACCTAGTGCAGTTCCTTTAATCCCAATTTCATGTTCCATTCTCTGTAATTAAATGTTGTGATCAATGGTATCAAATGCAGCACTAAGATCTAACAGAACAAGTATAGAGACTAGTCCATTATCTGATGCCATGAGAAGTTCGTTGGTGACTTTTACCAGTGCTGTTTCTGTACTATGATGAACTCTAAATCCTGACTGAAAGTCTTCATACTAATTATACCTGTAAAGGGGGTTAAATAATTGCTTTGCAACTACTTTATTTAGGATTTCAGAAATAAAGGGGACATTGGATATTGGCCTGTAATTGGCTAAAACACCTGGGTCAAGACAGGGTTTAATTACAGCTACCTTATAGGCCTGTGGAACATAACCTGTTTCTACAGATAGATTAATGATATCTAATATGAATTTGTCTATTAAGGTCATAAACTCATTGCTGCTCAAAGTTAACAGAATACTAGGCTCAACAGAACTATGGCTCTTTGTCAGCCTGGTTAAAGTGCATATGCTATAATAATATAATAATATGCTGTTCTGGAATCACGGATGCCTTTTTTGTACGTTTGTACAACACGTTTTCCAGGCACAATTAGATTCTTCTAAATTTCTGGAACACCACTTCCTTCCTAACTTTTGTGTTGCCTGTTTTCAGTTGCGAGTTTGTGAAGTTTTGTTATTTTATTTTAGTTTTATTATTTACCTTTAAAAGCCTGGTACTCTCCACTAACAAGTTGACAGTGTCATTTTCAACATTGCTCAAACAAAACTACCAGCAGTGGATTAATACACATTTGGTGCTTCTGGTGTTGGTCTTTGGGATTTATGGACAATATGAAACATAATTTATGCTTCTACAAGACAACTTCTATTTGGTTTTACACTTTAATACACTTTAGCATTAAACAACATAGACCATCAAACACCATTGAACATCAAATATTAGATGACCTAGATTTTGACTGGCAGGTGTTTCAGGTGTGTCCTGTGAGACTGGTGGTTCAATAAAAACAATAAAAGGCTTTAAATGACATTATCTTGGTTTTAACCTCTGTTTCCTTTAGTTTTTTCTTGTGAAGACTATATTTATCATTAAAAGCATGATAAGTTAAGATAAAGAACAGGTCAGCCAAGAAAAAGAACACAGCTTTTACAAAGCTTCTGTCATCAGCTAAAAAAAACCTAAAAAGACAGTGTGATATCACTAAAACCCTCCACAGACCAAATCTTTATCTCTAATCTTTATTGATGATTTAACTCATGATGGTTGCAGCAGAATGAATTTAAAGGATTACAGAAACAAATTTACAGGGAAAAGCATCAAATCATCATTTTCCGATCCTAAATCAAATGCCTTCAGTGCAGAAACAACCTTGTTTTGCTGTTCCAATACTATTTGTGGAGATTTTTTTTTTAATAAGTACATATTTAAATACATGTATTTATTTTTTTGTGATTTTGTGAAAAGTGGAGGAAAAGAAACAACACCTTTTGAAAGAGGAAAAAAAATCAGAATACAATGTGAAAATAATATCATCATGGAGACACACATCATAAGAATTGTGTTATTGTGTTTCCCCCTCTGTTAGTTACACAACCCACTCACCAAAAAACAGCTGTTTTCTGTTTATGTGTGCACTTTTCATGGCCGCCTCTGTTTAACTGCCTGTGTAACTGTGAATGTTTAACTCGAGTCATGTTTTAATCTCAATTATCAAGACAAAGGCAATGAAGGACATTTTATTAGTAACAAAAAAAAAAAAAAAAAACAGATATGCACAGTACTTCATTGTACTTTTTCTGCTTAGTTAAGCTGTTTATTCACTGTGGAGCAGTGAAAATTACTGTAACAATATTTTGCTAATTTACCCCTTCTTGTCTGTTTGTGTGAGTGTAATTTATTATGCTCTTCCCATCTGCCTTCTGCTTTATTTAACAAAGAGGGGGGGTTGCCTCCCTTGATCCATGCCTCTGCCTGCGTCTCATTTTAGCGTTATGGTCATTTTGCATCACTTTGTAGTGTTTCTTGTGTGGTTAGAGTTTGCACAGTTTTATGTTTAGAGCTTACAGTTTTTTTGCCCAGCATTTCCAAGTGTTTAAAGATGAACAATTGCGTTAAACTGTGTTAAACTGGCTATATTGGCACCATTGTAGACTATAATGTTTTGGTGCGTGGTATCAAATGGGGGCAATGTCAACAGATGTCTGCCTCCCTACATGGGGGCGCTATTTTAATAAAGGGTTCTGTGAGTTATATCAAACAACAGCGTCACTGCATTTATAATGGTGAGACTAGTCATTGTTGTAAGCATCTTTTTGTGTTATTTTGCATTTCGTTTTTATTCATTTTGGGTCATTTTGGGTTGTGCCTGCATTTTGTGTTTAAATCACTTCTCAAGTGTTTGCAGCATTCATTCTGGGAAACTCCCAGGACAGGATACTACTTCTTCACTGCACTTGTAACAGATTGTGTCCACCCAGTGTTGTAACAGCCTGCTGCGCCGAGGTCAGTGTGGTTTGACAGCACAGAAACGAGGGGACTGCGAGCTGCATAGTGGTTACTGCCAAAATAACCAGCTGCTTTGAGATGGATGCATTGCTCTGAGGGATGCACTATGAATGGGATTCTCAGCATGTTTTTGTTCTATCTTTGTTTGTCAGTCATGTACAAATTCTTTTAGCCTTCAATATCACAACAAGATAACATTGCCCATTAGTTGTCACCTTAGTCAGCTAATGGGTGATGAGAGAAATGATCATTTGCAGGACAGAAGAACACAACACTGCTTCCTCTGAGTCATTAATCAATGTCTGAGATGGAGTGAGCTCTGTGGAGTTTACTCAATATGAAAATAATTCAGCTCTGAAAAACATGATGCACAGACAGCTAATCAAATAAACTCGCAGCAGAGCCATTCAGATGATTTCTCTTCGGTGTCTGAAAGAATCATTAGAGCAAACACTGCAGCTGAGAGCAACACAATAACTAGTGACAACGACAGTCAGCAGTGAAGGTATTATTTCTTTAAAAGTTTCAGATCATTTTAAGGAGCAATCTAACATCTCACTGGTGTACAAAGTTCACAGGGGTTTAGGTTTTGCCCTTATTAAGGAAGTTATTCAGTTTGGTGTAGTTAAACAATCCCTGACAATTTGTTATGCCCAGCTTCCATACAATTCCCTGGTGATAATATTGGAAAGTTTGGAGGCAGTTGTCTTGTTTGAATCCGTGGCAATAAAACACATTCTTCCCTCCTTTGTTCAGCTTATTTTTGTATGCAAAATCGTGCTGAGAAATAAACATCATTCTTGATAAGACTGGAGTTAGACAGCATTAGTTTGTTTTGTAACAAGTGTGTCTTAAGTTAAATCTAATGCTAACAAGATAACTTGCACGTAATGACAATCGTTGGGTGCCCCCACAGGTACAACTAGAACTAAAAAGTCTGTGGTAAGTTTCTTTTTTTTTTTTCTTTTTCTGAACTTTGTCACATTTTGTCTCCATTGATACACTAATGGGGCTTGTGCTGATTTGATTTGTTTGTGCTTAAATTGAAATTGTGCATTTTAAAAAATTGTAGCTGGAATCCAGCCATTCAAAGTCAAATTCCTCTGAGCTTCCAGAGTGTCCAAAGTTCACTGCAATCCATGCACTAGCTGAGATATGTTTGTTTAATTTTGGACCCCTCAGACTGATATTAATTACAAAACTTTAAGCTCTCAAAACCTGGATGAAAGTATATGGCAATAATGGCTTTAAACAACAAAATGTTAATTATTGCAAATATTCCCAAGTCCTTTGATATCTTAATGCATCTCCCACAGACGATGGATGAGGCAACATAACATTGAATACATCTACCAACAAACTGTATATCCGTATACAAGATGTACCTACTCTCACGCAGGGTTTCGGTTTCATAGTAAATCTGTCAAGTGCTTGACTTGGTGCCATTATATCTGAAGTGAATGTGTTCTAGAGATTGCAGAGCTCTTATAAAGAATAAATCCAGCTGCATCAGAGCTTCAATATTTACTTCAGACAGAATTATCGTAAGAAACATGAACACCGTGACATATTCACCAAATGTACAAAAAGTTCCTGCCATCTTGATTACTTTGAGTCCTAAATTGGAACTGAACTCAGCAATGGATATTGAAAGACACTGTGATGTGAAATACAAAGGAATACAAATGAATTGGACTGGATTATTATAAGTTGTTTCTTTTTTGTGGTAAATTGGGCTAACTTTCAACCACATCCCATTCAACAGCAGATAAAATATTTTTGAGTGTCTGGGACTTTAATGTCTTCACAGGCCTCTGCCATGTTCTTTATTTTTATTTTCCACATCATTTTGAAAACATAAAGGGTCTTGCATTGTTTGTTCTGCTCTGGTCAATCCATATTATCCCTGCAAAACTTTACTAATAAAACCAAAAGGACAAAAAAAGAAAATTCTATAACATAAAAATTTATCAGTAAATGCGCC
The DNA here is from genome assembly GCA_020496755.1 of Channa maculata. Classification (NCBI taxonomy): domain Eukaryota; kingdom Metazoa; phylum Chordata; class Actinopteri; order Anabantiformes; family Channidae; genus Channa; species Channa maculata. The sequence continues at coordinate 28,050,624 of CM035600.1, read as the reverse complement.
ACTCATGCTTTCTTCCAGTTGTTATATGTCTTTAAAAAAAATAATTCAATTCAATTTTATTTATATAGCGCCAATTCACACAAAGTAATCTCAAGGCACTTTACATAATAAATTCAAGATTATAAAGATGTATAGAGGGAACCCAACAATTCCCCCTTGACCAAGCCATAGGCAACAGTGGAGAGGGAAAAACTCCCTTTAACAGAAGAAACCTCCAGCAGAACCAGGCTCAGGGTGGGTGGCCATCTGCCTTGACCGGTTGGGGTGAGTGAAAAGTGGAGAGAGAAAAGAAAAACAGCAACAATGGGTCCCCCTGCAGTCTAAGCCTATAGCAGCATGACTATAACTAACTATAAGGTTTATTAAAGAGGAAGGTTTTAAGCCTAGAGCCTAAAAGTAGAGAGGGTGTCTGCTTCCTGAATCTGAACTGGGAGCTGGTTCCACAGGAGAGGAGCTTGATAGCTAAAGGCTCTGCCTCCCATTCTACCTTTGGAAATTCTGGGAACCACAAGTAGGCCTGCATTCTGAGATCGAAGTGGTCTACTGGGATGATATGGTGCTATGAGGTCTTCTATATATGAATGAGCCTGACCATTCAGAGCTTTATATGTAAGAAGCAGGGTTTTAAATTCTATTCTAGATTTAATGGGAAGCCAATGGAGAGAAGCTAGTGAAGGTGAAATATGATCTCTTTGCTAGTTCCAGTCAGCAGTCTTGCTGCAGCATTTTGGATTAATTACAGGTAAATTATACTACAGAGGTTGTCGGGGACATTAAATGTCATTATGTCGAACATGGAGACTCATCTCAGTATCCCGCCTTTACAGCCTCATTGTGTTTATATCTGTGATCTCTAGCTAAATCAGGCCACTATATGAACAGAGGCTTCTATAGAAGTTATTGTGCAAAATCAAAGGTAGTGATGTTGAAGTCATGTGACTGTGCTGTACATTACTTTTTTCTTCTGGTGACTGTATTTCAGCTTCAAAAATTACAAATCTCTTTTTGTCACTAGTGTAACTAGTGTAACTAGAATTTTAAAGAATTTTATAGCATAGTTCTTCTATCAACTTTTTAATTTGTCTTCTAGTGGCACTGGGTTTCTGACAAACTAAATCTAACTAAACCAATTTTAGAAGAAGTTAGGAGCAAAGAGGACAATTGGAAATTCATTTTACTTAAAAAGATGTCCCTACCACAAGTCATACTGTATGCTACAAGAAAATCAAGGTCAGATTTCTTTGTAAGTCAATAATTTGTTTGCAGGGCTCGCTTGTTGCTTGTTTAAAATGTCAAATGGGTGGTGAGAACATAGAAAGCTTGCTTTGATTTTCCAATTCATTACTCACCGATGTATTGCTAATGCCTTGATCAATGAAGGGAAGCACATCAGGGGGTTTGTGCTTGTTTTCAGCTCTTACCAGCTGCACCTGGGATAATGACGTTATTAAATATTATATCATGTTAATCAATCTTTAACTGCATTCTCAATATTTTAAACTATGTTTGCTCTTAAAGACTGAATGGCTATTTTTCCATTGTGTCCTTGAGAAAACTAATTAACTTCTTGGTTTTCTGGTTGAACTGCTGTCAAACTCTCATAGACTCAAAATACAACACAGTCATTTTCCAGCCACCGTTACTGTATGTTTCTGAGTTCTGACATGAACTGTTTTCTTGTAAAACTCGTCCCGTAATAACATTTTACCTTTTATCTGCTTTCCGAGAGGCAAATGTTCTCCAGAATTAGTCCTGTGTGTCACAAAAGTGGGCATTAAATATGGTGCTCTTGGTAATGTCCCCAAAACCATCTCTCTCTCTCTCACACAAACACTATGAAATTACCTTGAAACACAATTGGTGTCTCCTGTGTAAAGGGTTGTTCATTCTCTTATCTGCAAACACATGCAAACACATAAGCCTATTATTCCTTTAGAAAAGGGCTAAATAGTGGACAACGTGTAAACACACACATACACACATTCATTTTTGTTAACAGGCCAAACGCTGTGTTCTGCTGTATTTAAATGACAAAATAATTACGCGCTTGGTAAAAGACCAATCTTTAAACACACACACACACACTCAAATGCCACCAAAAGACTGAAAGCTAATAACCTTTTGGTTTAGCTCCCAGTATTCTGTTTATCCTACAGACAAAAGTCATTATGTTACACAAAAGATAACATTACAAATGCTCTGTTTTTCCTCACAGTTCCCTAAAGTTCCATTACATCACACATGACATGCCGTCTTGAAACGTGAAATAACGACAAATCCTTGGATCACAGCTTCATGGAAGAGTTTATGCAAATGGTAAAGGATAAGAATCATGGGCTTACCCAAGGTCGCACTGGTATACATCATCCGAAGGACCTGAGATTCCCTACTGAGGCGGAGATGGAAGAATTTATGCTAATGAAGTCAACTCTGGACATCAGACGACAGAAGGAAAATGATGTTTTCAAATGAAAGCACATTCTGGCTGGTGACAGTGGGGGTCCAACGTGGTGTGACAGTAAAGTGGAATGTCAAACTAAGGCGCACATTACACAGTAAAAGTGTGAAATACTGATGGTGTGATTGTAGGGTGCATTTACTGGTAATTTGAGTACAGGGTCACCACAGCGGATCATTCGGTTGCATGTAAATTTTGGCATGTTTTTTTTTATGCCGGATCCCCTTCTTGATGCAACCCTCCCCAATTTTTACCAGGCTTGGAGTCCAAGCTGTGCAACTGGGGTTGAGCTGTTGGTGGTTGAGGTGTCTTGCACAGGGACAGTTTGACATGTGGCTGGGAGGATTCGGGCGTGAAACTCCAACCCTATGGTTGGTAGGCAGCCACTCAACCCACTGGGCCACTGCTGCACCTTCAAGAACCTGTTACCATTGAATGATATGCACCCTTCATGCACAATGCAGCCCCTGTACTCAAGACTAATAAATGGATTAAAGACAAGAAAATCCTTATGCTTTGATGACCAGAACCTGAACCACAAAGAAAATGCCTGGAACAACATGAAAAACAGGGTTCGCATTGGGCAGCTTTCCAATATCCACAAGCTGGAGGGTGTGCTGAAGGACTTGTGAATCCATATTGATGTGATAATTTTGTCGAGGTAGCAGATTTGGTGCCCACAAAACTGCAGAGAGTTTGAAAGGAAAAATACTGCAATAAAAAATGGATAAGCATTTGTGCCTTGATTAAATTTTGGTTTTCTTTTGCTACTGTACAGTAAGAGAAAGATTTTGCAGATGGCTGGACAACATGGAGTCAATAGTTTTATGTATTCGCACAAAAATGCACGAGAGTTAATTTGGTATTGTCAGGAGTCTTTGTCACAATCATTATTTTAACAACAAAATACTCCGAAAAATAAGTAAAGAATAATGAAGAACGAAAATAAAAACCAATGTGGGGCCACTGTCCAACACCAAAGCTAGATTTATGCTGCTCTGTATCTACAAAAACCACTTTATTTACAACTGTAGTGAGTTTTTCAGTGCTACAAATAGTGGTTACTGAAGCAGTTGATCATGCTGGGGTTGAAGTGAACAGATGCTGAACAGCAGTTACTTTTACTGAAACAACTGAAATGCAGATTAGGTAGTTCGTATAATTTGCATAGGAGCGAATGCAAAGCTAACGAGTGGACTAATCACACTTGTTGTGATTGTACATGTAGTTACTTTCTCGGGGATGTGCACATCAAGCTGTAGTAGATTGCACTGCAGAGGGTAATGGCAGATGTACGTCATACATACTTTGTGCTTCTACTGGATCTACTAAACCAATGATGAAGTGATCTGTGCTTCATCTTCTGTGTTAAGTTCAGACACCATTTACCTTTGTGTGTGTGTGTTTTACTGGATTCCTGTCCCACAATCCTTGTCTTGTGGTCATATCTGCAGATTGACTAAGGCATTATATAATTAACATTGATTAAAATATTTCATATTTTTTCAAACTATAGCAAATACCAGGGACAGATGAAGACCACGCCGTGTCAAAGTGTAGATTAAACATTTCTTTTTAAACCACAAGAGTGATTGCAAAATAGCATCTGTGTAGTTTCCTGTCAAAACTGATATGGTGGGATGAAATGGATACAGTCCATAGATCCATTTATGCTTGGATGCTTGTTTGATACTTGCCTTCCAGCGCTCTTTGATCGCCTCTCCCACTTGTTCATATTTAGCACTATGGTTGTTTGATTGGCTCTGTCAGGAACAGTTCAAAGCAAAAATTTTTTGTCATTGCTCCAGGCACCTCATCTGCCCTGGTGTCATCCTGATAACATTTGCTGTTGACTGTCTGCCTTTCCTCTCAGATGGAGGTGAAGACGGTCTCAATAGTGCCCTCCTCTTCATCATTTGACCATTTCTTATGAGTTGTGTCATAGGATGGATGATAATCTTGGATGTTTCCTCTTCTATTGCATCTGTCTTGTCTCTTTCATCCTGTCCTCTGCTCCCAAGGCCTTGCACAGAATTAGTGGTCTGGCCATTTGGATTCATCTGTAATCTGTTGAAATGTTGACATTTTGAAGATGTTACATTTCCTCCAGATACAGATCCAACATCTACTGCTACTGTCTGTACAGTATGTTTTCTATCGATCAGCATCATATTTCTGTGGTATAAATTATTAACATTAACTATAGTGACACAGGATGAGAAAGAGATGATATATATTTGAGACTGAGGGATGGGAAGAGAGAGACACTGATAAGAGTTAGAACAGGAGAGACAAACATCTCACCCACAGAGGTCAGTGAGCTTAATTGAAACAGATAAACTGCTGTAGATGAGGCCTGAAACCGAATTTAGTTAAATGACTTTCAAAAAAGGAAATTTTAACATATTTTACTTACTTTTCAACAGCATATCAACCCCCTACCTTAGATTTTATTTCCCGGTGGTTGGAATTTCCGAGTAAAAAATAGTCCACCCACCTTGCTTGTTCTGATTTGTTTTAGCAATTTATGTCTTTGCTGAGCAAGTTTTGCTATATGATAGTTTAAAAAATATAAGTTGTATATCTTTGGCATTTGTAATTAACCTTATTAACATGACTTATATAAGTAGCAGCTTACTGATGCAACAATATCATTTCCATAGACATTTCATAATTTCTGTGTAATTTAAATGTTGACTCACAGGTGTTGTCCTCGAATGACGCCTGTGAGGTGGCAGCCATCAACTCCTCTTTGTGCGTTGATTTTGTAAGTTTTGATGCATTTTTCTTGAGGTGAGAAGACGATGTGGATCTTTCTGAATTTCACATTTGTGTGGAAACTTGCATTACCATGGATTTACCATGGACCCAGCATTATTTACACATGACAAAGACAGCACTATTAGCTACTAGTCCTGCAAAATATAGGCCTGCAGCCAGAAGAAAGAAAAAAAATCCACCAAGGGCTGAGATGCAGAGCTGGATTAAAGCGCCGAGAGAAACTTAAATATTGATGAAAACCTTGTTTGGCTTCCATCATAATGGGAATCCCTTTCCATTGCTTCTAGCAGATTCAAGTCATCTGGATGATAGCAGACTGATCTGTGCACAGCTTAAAGACGCCCGAAGTTTTCCTTCAGGGGATCAATCAAGTGTTTTCAAATCAAATCGACAGTATGCACTATAGTCAAAGTGGTTTTATTCAGTGCAGATCAACCACCAGGACCCAGCCAAGACTTCAGCATTAATAGACAATGACCTCAGGAAGCAATTTATTTTGACTGATTCAGACTGCAATTTTAAGTTTGCAGTAGGGCACCTTAAGGTTCTACACTAGTCTCTGAAAAGCTCTATATGTCAAGAAGAAGCAGTGGCTATGGCCTGTAAGCCAGTGCCATGCAGCAATTTGCTGGAGCAATGTGACACAAAATCCCATTTCCCACTTTACGGTGGTTAGTGGGATTCCTTTCTCTATCTTCCCCCTCTTTCTCTGGCTCTCCAACCTTCTAAGCTTCTTTTTTCCTCTCTCTCTCATCCTCTTTTCCTTTCTTAAGTCTATTCTTCCTCGTGTTCTTCTTGCTCTTTGCTTCACATTATTTTCTCTCTTTCCCCTGGTACCTTGTCTTTCTTTACCCCACTCATTCTCGCTTTCAAATAACGTCTTATTGTGAAGGTAATCCGCTTCCTTTCTGTTCAACCTTCACTGTGTTTCTGCCCTTTCATTTGGACCTTTTCTCCTCTCGCATACTCTAGGGCAGGCAAATCTGAAAAGTGTGCATCCAAAGTAGCTTTGTCAGGGTGTTTTTTTATTGGTCTCCATCTACAATAAAACAGTCTTCGTACTATTTTGGTCTTTAAGCAACATAATTGTGTGATAGGAAATATGTGGTAAGGAATTGAACACACACTGCAGTTTCAGGCGGTCAGACCTCCAATTTGTGCCCACATTCTCTTTGTGACCACCTATACTATTTTAAACCCCGCTATTTAATACAGGAAACCTAAGATTTTGGTCTTTAGTTTCTTCTTTAGCTTTCTGATTTATTAAAATGCAGATTCTGGTTTTGAAGCTCAGCCGATCAATTTGAAAAGATACTGGTAAAAATAGGTTCAATGTTGCAACAAACAAATGTGATAGAAATTAAGTTTAACAACGTTATAGTTTTAAATTGTAAATGTGTACACTTTTAGAATTTCTAGTGCAATTTACTGTGGTTACTGACATTACAGATGATGTCATTATCATGTTCACCTTCAGATAAAATAGTTTACTGACCTGCTCCTAATTTGCAACTCTCTGATTCACCTGACTAATTATGTTTGTTGCACTGTTGAACCTATCTTTGGCTCTTTCATCAGATTCCACAGGACTTTACTTTATACATTTATATTAACTGACTATAACTAAACATTGTTGCACTTGTTGCACATTTGGGAAGTCCAATAAATAAGCTGTGATACACACTGATAACAACGTACAGTGGCTTAGGAAAGTATTTAAATTCTTTCATGTTCTGCATAATTTTATTTATAAAATCAAAAACTTCCAATTTAAACATTTCCCATTTAGTAATCAGACCTTAAATGTTTACTCCCATTCTTAGTAATAGATCTTCTCAAGCTCCTGCTGTCATCTTCAGGTCTCTCTATAGATGTTCTGCATTTTAGTCTGGACCATCTGGACCATCTAAGGACAGTTAGAGATTCTTCTTGATGACACTGCAGCATTGTCTCTGCCATTTGCTTTGGATCACCATTGTACTGAAAGGTTAACCATTACCCCATCTCAGATCTCATACACTCTGGTGCAGGCTTTCCTGAATAGATTTATTTGGCTGCATTTACCCATTTACCCTGCGTTTACCCATATTCCCTCAAATATGACCAGCTGCCCTGTCCCAGCTGCTGAAGAGCCCGCCGTTAGCATTGTTCCTCCACAATCATACTTTACTATAAGGATGGCATTTACTAAATGATAAGCAGTGTGTGACTAGATATACTGCTCAGCTCTGTGAATTGTGTATGTCCCTTCGTAATCTTTTTTTAAAATATTGGTTTCTGTTATTTGCTACACTGTACATTCTCTTGTGACTAGGTGGATGGGTTTTCAACAGACCTGATGAAGTTCCCACATATGTAAAGTGAGCTCAGGAACACCTCTGAAAACCATTGTCAGTAAACACAGTGAAACAACTCTATATAAACAAGATCCAGAGATGTCGCTGCTTTCTGTTGCGTGAAACAGTCCGCTGGTCTGAGGAGTCTAAATCTGAAGCATCTTTGGAAAAAGATAGATAGAGACAGTTTGATTTGTTATCAGCACACAGTCTGAAAGCTGGGGGTGCATTAATGGACACAGAATTAGTTACTTGCAGATCTGTGAAGTATCCATTAATGGCAAACAATATTTATAGGTTTTGGAACAACATGCTGCCATACAGATAAAAGCCCAAAACCACATTTTACATGTATTACAACAACATTGCTCTGTAGTAAAAGAGTCCTGGTGCTAAACTTCCCTGCAGCTAAAGTCCATAAGACATGTAATATAATTTACAAATCATTCCATAGTGTTTATAACCACATTTACACAAAGTCTTGAATTTTGCTAAGAAACACTAAAAGAGATAGATGGTTGTTGTTCTCAAATTAATCTTTTCTTTGGGGAGTGATTTGAAAAAAAAAAAAACTTGCAGGTGTAAAAGTTATCCTCTTGGAGTGGATAATTTTGTATTTTTTCTGGATTGATGCACCTTCCCCTAGGAACAACGAGGAACCCCATGGGTAAAAATGCGGGATGATGCTTGAGGAATTAGACTTGTTGCCTGTGTGTGTGGGAGTGTGTGAGAATACACAGGATTTGACTGGAGAAGTAAACAAACCATAAATTGTCCTGCTCATGCTTCTCAAAAAAAAAAGAAAAAAAAAGAAAAACTTGGACACACACACAGAAACATAAAAACAGTTGTGCTGATTTACATTTATTCATTTGGCAGATGCTTTTTACACGTGGTTCTGTGTGGAGGTGTATTTGAGACTCACATATATGCAATAATAAAGATAAGTAATAATAAATATTCATTCACTTACTTTAGATTCTTTCTGAAAATGAAAATTTTGTTTTCTTCTCATAACTTCAAGTATATTCTTTCCTTGCACAAAGCCAGAAGTAACTGCATCAATAAGATGACATCTTTTGTATAAAGTGTCTTTGAATCTTAAAGATTCACGTACTTGCTTTTCAGCCACTTGGCTATGAGTTTTATTTGCGAAAGACAGCACAGACCTTGAGGCAACTCTGACCTAGACTGTATTTTTAATAAAGACAAACTGACTGACTCATAAATTTCCACAATGAAGCACGCATGGTCCAACACACACATACACACACACACACACACACACTTCTTGCCTTTGTTTCAAGGAGTTTGTTAAGACTGAGCCTTAATATTGAGCTTTGACAGACAACCACATATTATGGAGGACCACAGAGGTTGCAAAGATAATTATTCAGGGATTTATTTCTAATTGGATAATAAAAAATAATTTCTTAAATAATTATGTGATATAATAATTATTAATATAATTGTATTAAGTAATAAACAAAATTGCAAAGTCATATATTTTATATTTTATATTTTATTCTGTGATGAAAAGAGAAATGTATTGACACACACTCAAATTGATTATAAACATATAAGATCATCATCGATCATCATTGAACATCATTTAAAATGTTCGATTCCATTCGGCTACATTACCTTTTCTTGTGGCATTGTTTTCTTTTTCGCTTTTTAGTTTTTTAATTTAGCTTATTTTTGTAGCATGTCCATGAGAATTCGGGCCTGGCACTGGTAAAACAGTATAGACCATATATATAACTTGAGAGTGTGTAATGTTTCTGTGACATCTAAATGTGTGTTTGGGCATGTTGTCTCCCCCTGGGTCATTCTCTGTCAGTATGTGTGTTTTCTGTGTACAGGCATAAATGTGTGTTTGCTGTATGTCCGGACAACTTTGTGTAAATGTTTGTGTGTATGTGTCTGTGACTGTGCAGTGAATTGGGTTTTGTTTTACTGTTCCTAACAGGCACCTGCAGCTATGTTTTCCCCCAGTGTGTCTTTTTGTGCTCCTCTGTGTGTCAAATACAATAAAATAAACCCTGTAACAACTGCATTTTTTCCCTAGCCTCAGATGATGCAGGGCCAGTACCTAGGGACATTAGAGTCAGTGGAGTTGGATCAGAAGTAAATGCCCTTATACCCTTGCCTTGATCAGAGGAGGAGCAAGCTAGATGTAAGCAACATGAATATAATACAAACATTCACAGTGATGCCAATTGGAAGCAAACATTTGTGTGACCAACATTTTTTAATTTGCAAGTGTCTTTTATTCTGCAGCATGCAAGTTATAAGATGTAACCAAGTTAATTATAAGCCCAATTCCCAAAAAGTTGGGAGGATGGGTAAAACAAATAAATACAGAATGCAATGATTTGCAATGAAATCTCATCAAACCATATTTTACCATAGAACATAATCATCATATCAGATGTTGAAACTAAGACATTTCACAATTTCATGGAAAAGATTAGCTCATTTGGACTTTTTGGACTGATGTCAGCGACACGTTCTACTGTGAATAAAATATGGCTGGATGAGATTTGCAAATTATTGCATCTTGTTTTTATTTACATTTTACACATCTTCCCAACATTTTTGGAATTGGAGTTGCATATCAAAAACTTTAAATTCACATGTTCATATAATGCATCAAAATGTGCAATCAGTTTAAAAGGAATTTCAATGGTATGTTACTTTGTCAGCACAGTCAGTGTACACGTCTGCGTTTGCAGGGAAAAAGTAACTGCATTTGTAGCCTCAGGTTAAACAGTTTTTCTTGGAAATAAGAGCTTTGTGTGTATGTGTGTGTATTTGGCTGAGTATTAGTGACGACTAATATGACTGGAAAACACACTGCATGTATGGCATTAAACCAATCCTCATATCACCACTAGATTTATTTATGTTACATTTATCCAAAGAAGAATTTTTAGACATATGGTGGGTTTTCATGAATTGTGGGCATAACACAATGCTGTTTGAGCCGTAAATACACCTGTGCTCTTTGTGACTGTACCAACAATGAAGCCAAAGTTTTTCCCAGTGTTTTTTGACACACTCTGAATAATGTCTGTTATTATTGTTGGTGTATGTCTTTCTCAATAACTGTTGATTTTTTTCACAGTTATGTGTTCTGTCTGCCCACATGTGACCTGTTAAGAAATATTGCTTACATTAATATGTATCTGTATCTTAGAAGGTATCAAAGGTCTCCTCCATGTTTGTGTGTGTGTGTGTGTGTGCACATGTTTGTGTGCATGTGTGTTTCTGCACCTGTTTAATTTTTCTACACAGTGTTAAATTATGAAGTCTGTGATAATTTGGCTGTTGTGCCAATTCCCTCATCTAGAGGATTGATAATTAAATCTCATAGAAATCACACGCACACGCACAAATATAATTATTGCATGGTGGTTTTATGTCTATGCTAACTATATGTTATGGTTTACATTCATGTCTGTCCAGAGCTACATTGTAAATTTTTTTCCATGAGTTCAAATTGCTGTTAGTGTTAGATGCAATAAAACTTCCTCCATGCCATTCTAAAATGTATAGCATCGATATTGCAATGACACAGGTGGACATGCTTAAATTCACAGTGACTTGACCTTTTATAACCAAATATAATTAGTTCATCACTGAGTGATGACAAGAAAGGGGGCAGATGGATTGGATGGACATGAAATCACAGTGGCCTTAACCAGTGGTCCAAACGGACATTTGTCTCATGAGATCTCTGAGATCTCATGTTCATAAGAATTTACATGTAAGGTAGGTGGTAGTCTTGACCTTTGACCACCAAAATGTCATTACTTCATCCTTGATTCAAATTGGACAAGTTCCAATTTAAAGCAATTCTATTACGATGTGTCTGTGCTCTCACAAAATGAGATGAACAGACAACCCAAAAACAAAGAACCTCTGTGCTTGTGACAGCCAAGCAGTGGTGGGACAAAATTACATTACAAGTCTTAAGTAAGTCTTTACTAGAGAGTCCCAAGTCAAGTCAAAAGTTTTTTTTTATTCATAAACAAATCATCATTTGTGACTTACCAATTTCTGAACATATCAGAAATAAGGTCTCCTTTTAAAATTATGTAAAAATACCAGTTAATGTTGGGGCAACTGTGGCTCAGCAGATAAAGCCCTGCTCCTTCTGTCAAAGTGTCCTTGAGACACTAAACCCAAATTTTCTCCTAATGTGTCAGACCAGCATCTTGAAAAGTGTGTGACTGAATATGAATTAGAGGCAAAATGCTAAAGGGTTTTTTTCCAGTGAAGTAGAAAGTGCTAGATGAGCATTGTCCATTTCAAGACCAAATAAAAGGAAATTGTCAAATGTGACTAAACTGGGATTTCATAGCATTTTATAAAGTCAGTTTAGTTTTGCATCACTAACTGTGATTTTGTCTTCAAAATGTTAAATGTCTAACTTACTCTGTCATTTTTTACACCCTAACAAGATCAATGATCCAAATACTGGAGCCCTGATTCAAAAATCTTTACTTTAGCAACTTAAAAGGTTGACATCAATGGCAGCAAGGACGTCTATTCCAAATTCATTAAATACATACATGCAGGAGTGTCCTTACACACTTTTATTACATCCAAATTAAATTGAGTCCACACTATAATATTGGGAATTTTAAAGAAGCTATTTTAACCTGAAAAGTATTTGCTTTATTGTTACAGATCACAGATATCAGAAATATCGGCAAGTACTACTTCTGTTTGATTGAGGTTGTTGAGGGACGTTTTAAAAGTCACATCCATCTAGTAAAAATGTTAATGTCCCAAATTATATGGACTTTAGAATTTTTGTGATTTTGGTGGTGTTGACAAATAAAGTTTTGGTGTAGTGCTGTTTTTGTCATTATTCCTTATCACGTAGAGGAAAAAAAGTGAGCCTATTTTAATTTACTATTTATCTTATGGGTGTTTATATTCATGATATACAGTATACTGTATTATCCTTTTAATGTAGTAGAGTGTGTGTTATTGATTGCGATGATTAACACCATAGTCTCGGTGCTACTGTCGCATTTTATATTTAAAATACTTTTTAGAAAACGTTTGGGCTTCTGTCAACTTAAGAAAGGTTTTGTACTTTTAGGGGGAAGGACATGTCACAATGAGGGACTGGGAGACATCTTTCAGTTTGGTGTTGTGTGCTGCTGTCGGATTAGTCTGATTCAATGCCCACTTGTTATATTACCAATATAAATGTTTGGGCAGAGGGAAGCCGGAAAGTCATCTCAAATCAAAAGGGAATTCATAATTCAGTGATGTTAGAGTCTAAGTCACCTTGCAAGTCTTTTATGATTTAAAAATTTGAAAGTGTGTTAACCATAATGAGTTTGGGCTAATCATTTTTCATATTTTTTTTTTACATCCTCCACACTAAACAAGCCCCCCTCTTTCTCAAAGCAGTACATGATCAGTACATGAAAAATGTTTCATAAATTTGCAAATAAAGTTAATTGCAAATAAAATGTTTAATTGATTGACAGCCCAAATTTATTGCATCCAGAAAGTATTCACAGTGCTGAACTTTTTCCACATTGTGGTTTTACAGATTTATTCCAAAATTGATCAATTTTGGAATAAGAGGAAAAATATTTTCCTCAACAATCTGCGAACAATAGTGAAAGAAGTTTATGTAAAAAAAGGAAACACATGTACATAAGTATTAGATGCTTTTGCTTAATATTTTGTTGAAGCACATTCACAGAGTTGTACCGTAACCACTCCTTTGTTATTTTGGCTGTGTGCTTAGGGTCGTCGTCCTGTTGAAAGATGAACCGTTGCCCCAGTTTGAGGTCCATAGCGTTCTGGAACAGGTTTCCATCAAGCATGTCTCTGTACATTGCTGCATACATCTTTCCTTCTACCCTGACTAGTCTCCCAGTTCCTGCTGCTGAACAACATCCCCACAGCACGATGCTGCTAGCACCATGCTTTGCTGTAGGGATGGTACTGTGAATGAAGTGAATTCTTTCTGGATGCAATGTAAATAGCTGCATCTCAAACAATCAATATTTCAATATTGTGAAAAATATTGCTTTCCACAGCCACACTCATTACAGACAGGTATGCAAACATATGGTCATGCAACCATAAAGTCAATGTCATAAATTCTTATCACAGAGAGGAATTAATGTATATTTGATACAATAGATTTGCCCTCCTGCTGCATGGAGTACACTAGACAGAGAGATACACAATATTTCCACTATGGAAATAGTGATTCGCTCAATGTCAAAATACTCCGATTTTGATCTATATTAAAATACTGGATTTTTAATTTTCATGAGCTTTTTTCACTTTTTGAAATAAAACACAAAACAATTACTTTTCACGCTATTGTATTTTTTTAGATGCACCTGTATATATTTATTTGCTGTATATATAAAAATGTCAATAAAGCACACACAGCCTGTCTCTGTAATATAGGTCTGACATCTGACTATGCTCATCTGCCCCCACTGAGGGAAACGGAAAAGAAAGACACAGCTGAGGAAAGAAAGACACATACAGAGAGAGTGGGGGAGGAGATGGAGACAGAGAGAGCAAGTTTGAAATGCCACGAGACGGTTAGCGGTAAATAAAAAAGGTCTTTATGGCCGGCTGAGCGATTTAGTGGATTATCCCTTTACAAAGGTCAATGCTGGTTTGTAGCACGACCAAAACAACAGAATGAAAAGAAGAAAAAAAAAAAAATCTATATATTCTGACTAAAGCTATAAAAGATATGAGTAGTAAACAAATAAGCTTCACATATGGTGCTGTGATAAACTGAAATCTGACCAGAAAACAAATTAAATAAAAAGGAAAATGCTTAAAAAAGTAAAAACTCCCAAAGGTATAAACAACAAAACAAAAAATGCATCTGGACACAAAAGGAGAAACTGACTTATTATTATTGCACACATTCTGTGATATGAGCCCCGATGACATGACATTGTAGAGAGTAATAAATATACATGCAACATGTTAATATTTATTTTTTAACATCTTTTTCAACTTTAATTGATTATAATGCAACAATATTTTGGTTATGGCTAGGTTGGGTGTGGGCACAAAACAATATTACTTAGGTTTGGGGTATTAAACACTGACAAGTGGACCCAAAATCAGAAAGAGTGCACACAAGAATCTTTTAGTAACCAAATTTCGAACAACAAAAAGTCTCAGCATCTGTGCTGGGGAAAAAACAGCAAATACAAACTATAAGTACCAACTAAAGAAGTCTCACTACAAAAAGAGGCAAACCAGAAGAAACATAAATCAATCTCGAGGAGGAAACTAAATGCTACAAGCTCTCAATAAAGACAAGATAAATGCAACAGACTAACTCGCAAACAGTATAAAAGGCTGGTGGCCAGGGAGAGTACGAACAGAATTGGGAGATCATGCTGGAATGGACATGACACACCAGAAACAAAAGAATCTAACACATATACACAAAACATGCAAGGATGAGGATGGTAGGGAACAGGTGAGTGAACTAGTGACCAGCTGAGGAGCGAAAACCAGGAGGGAGCAGAGCCTGGCGAGAAGCGGAGTGGTGTGGCAAGGGAGCCTCAGCTGGTGAGGAGGAGTACTGCAGGTGCAACAGAAAGTGAATGCAGCCATGTTTGTTTTATGCTTAAACCTGTGATGTCTTTGTGCCTAAATCTAACTAAACTGTTATGTTTGCACGTTTTTTTCCAGTGGTTTTTCCAATTTAAAATTTGCCATTTTGGTTCCATTATTCCAGACAGCAGCCACTGTTCTAGTGCCTAGTGCCAAATTTTGCCATGAGGGTGCTCCTTCAACCAACACTGAGGGTTTTAGGAAGACGTACAAATGACATACAGTATAGTTGTCTGGGTTCAAGGGCTCATTGAGTGTCATTGATTTTACTGGCATACACAGACTCTCAGTGGCAGTTCTGTGGGCATACATCACCTCATTCAATATATGCAGATAATTACCACACATTTGCAGGCGTTCAGGCACTAATCTGTTTGAGTTTGTCCACAGTTTCTCAAGAACTGAGAGAAGGTAGTGCTATTCAAAGTTTAGGATCAATATGTGTTTAAAAGAGCTTGATTGTAGTCCTTGTTGACAATACTTAGTGTATTTTACACATATATTTTCAAGTTGTTAATGCAACCACAAGGGGCACAAGCCAGTGTCTTCTTGTGCCAGTCTCAAGTCTGGATAAAAGCAGGAAGGTCATCCGACATAAAACACATGCCAAATTAAACATGTGAATCATGACTTCCAACCTGAATGGACCATGATGTTTGCAGATGACATTGTGATCGGTGGAAGAAAATCTAGAGAGGTGGAGCTCTGGTCTGGAAAGCAGAGGAATGAAGGTTAGAGACAGTGGCACTGAAGAAAAGACAGGAGGCAGAGCTTAAGATGTTGAGGTTCTCTTTGGAGTGATGAGGATGGACAGGATCAGGAATGAGGACATCAGAGGGACAGCTCATGTTAGATGTTTCGGAGATAAAGTCAGAGAGGCCAGATTGAGGTGGTTTGGACATGTTCAGGGGAGAACATATCGGATGCTTAGATTGGAGCTGCCAGGCAGGAGGTCTAGAGGAAGACCAAAGAGGAGATTTATGGATGTAGTGAGAGAGGACATGAAGTTAGTCGATGTGAGAGGAAAGGATGGAGAGGATAGGGTTAGATGGAGGCACAAGATTCGCTGTGGTGACCCCAGAAAGGCGACAGTCGAAAAGAAAAGAAGAAGAAAGAAGTAGACATTTAAAGTAGATGCTGTTATACAGGAAGCACATCTTTATTTGGCAAAAAAGGGAGGCAGCTAGAGAATATTAAGGGTTTTCACTGCCTAAACAGTTACCTAAAATGGACCAAAGTTGGCTTTAGTGACAGCAGTAGTGAGTACTGCTGCAAATTGTTGTTATTAGTTGCATTAGCAAAGACACTTTACTGATACTTTCTGTTCAGAAGAGGACAGAAACTAGAGCGGCAAAGCACCAGCCTCTTATCCTACACTCTGTCATTACACAGTCGCTGGTGTTTTCTTAGCCTACTGCTTGAAACACAAGAGGTTTTTATTGTCTTGTAATAGGGGATTTTTTTCAGCAAAATAAGTGCAGCAGATAATGAAACCTTTGTTGTGTACAGATAAGGTTGATATGTTTTAAATCCAGAAAATTACATGCAGTCGGTTTTTCAAGCAGCAGGGATACTCTTTACACATGTGCAAAGTGCCTCTAAGGTAAGCAAGCATTAGTACTATCATACTAAAAATAGGTACTTTTAATAAATAAAATATTAGATGATGCAAAATAAAGTACCTGAAAATAATGTGATTATTTTTGTAGAAACCTTCGACAGTCCTCAATTTAAACCAGGTGTGTCCAAACTGTTTCCCCTGAGAGCTACTTTTACACATTTTTACTTCAATGAAAACAAACTGATATGTTGTTTTCCTGAACCTTTACAAAAATATTGGTGTTCACACCTCACATTTTGCATTATAATTATCATTGAGAAGTGCTTTCACGTCAAAGTCTCCAAAACATCGAAATAAGTCTCTAGATTTGGGGCGAGACACTAATAAATTTGATTGGATATACACGACCACTAAAATTTGAGTAACCAAGTTTTCAAATTTAGGTAGGACTCATTAACCCTTTGGCGAGCTACTTGGAAAGTGGTCACAGGGTACCGGTAACTCAGCTTTAAACCTTTTAGGGTTTCAGATTTTTAAATCCTTCCATGTTAAACATAAAAACTACAGCATGTATGTATTTTTAACTCACCATTTTAACAGTTGCAGGCAGGGGCTTTAGCCAGTAAAGGTCATGGCCACCAACAAAGAATCTGGAATTTACCTAAATCAGTCTTTAAAACTCTTACAAAATAAATGTTCCTCCCACCACTAATGGCTTTAAACGTTAAAAACACTTTGGTTTACATCTTTTAGTTTAAACAACATTAAAACAAACTCTACTCTTAAGAGTTTAGTGATACTGAAAAGAATCTATTTAAATAAGCTAAAATAATCTATTTAATGTTCACCTGATTTTTTTAAATTTCATTTTGTTTAAATGTGAATTGTGCTAACGCTAACCACTAAATGTGCATTTTATACATTTTATACATCACAGTAATAGACAGATAAAATTCCAAATACAGTAACATCATTGTACATTGTTAATGCACATTAAGCTACTTCAAATGTTTGTTTATCAGAAATTAATTTATTTGGGGGGGTGCAAAGTTTTGCACAGATAATTTACTATAGGTTTTATAGTTAAATACTAAAAAATAACACTTGTGTTAAATGTGCATTGTTAGGTTTAGGGTTAGGTTTGCATAACCCTACATGACATTTTAATGTAAAGGGAAAGCAAGCTTAACCCCAATACATTTATAACAGTGTTACTGTAAATTCTGATATTATGCTCAAATTTCTTTGTGGGCAGTTTTAGGTCTGCTGTACTTGTTTGTTTATTTTAACTCAAAGATGTTCAATCCACCTATTTGCCTAAATTTTGTTTTTGAGTCAGTCTCAGAAAAACAGAAAAACCAGGCCGACTCAGGATTACGTTAAAGGATTTGGGCTGAAATACAGAGTTAATTCAGGTTAACATAGAGGACTAAGCCTATAGTGGGACTGGAGGTAAAATAGTGAAGGGGGATGAAAGGGATGAAAAGAGAAAGAGAAATGACCAGAGAAGTGGCTGTAGAGAGCAGAAAAAGAAATAGCACGTTAGAATGAGTAGAGCAGGATCAGTGAGCACATTTTAATCTGAACTAAATGAGGGAGAATAAGTGGGCAATAAGTGAGGAGACTGAAAGGGATTAAAGTTGAAAGAGATGCTGAGAAAAAGACAGAGGCGGGTCATTAAGAAGTCTCAAGTGGAATAAAATGAAGCATTATCTTTTTAATGCATGACTTAATATTCCTGCTTATGAAATATGTGGGAGGTATAAACACATATAGCCTACATATCTCTGTACCTCTCTCAGTTGTTAATTTCCTTTAGTTTTATTTTTCATTCTCACTTTCCTACTTAATGCCTATACATTTTGTTTGTATTCGATTGCTTTATATTAAAGCTTTATCTTATTTTAATTAAGTTTGTATGTTAGAAGATTTAAATTTTTATTTAATGATTTTTAACTGTTAACACAGATAACTTTTAAAATTGTAGTAAATTAAATGATTTAATATACAAGTTTGTCTTATAAGTCAATATCTTTTTAATTAATGTTAAGTAACTAAATATATTATCATAAGTAGATAAGTCAATTATTATCACATGTTTCAAGATAATTATAATGTAATTACTTCTTAATATTACATTCACTTAGATTTAATCTAAACTATTTTGAAGATATGAACTAGTTTTTAGGCATACATTTTAATCAGATATAACTGATTATCATGACATTCTAGTACAGTTCGGAATTGTAAAGCAGTAATGAAATCACTGCTATGATTTACA
This sequence comes from Channa maculata, assembly GCA_020496755.1. Classification (NCBI taxonomy): domain Eukaryota; kingdom Metazoa; phylum Chordata; class Actinopteri; order Anabantiformes; family Channidae; genus Channa; species Channa maculata. Next base: position 28,031,566 of record CM035600.1, on the reverse strand, counting down.
TGTTAGTTCTGCAATCTAGAGCATTAATGACAGATACATGTTATGACTGTTACAAATATTTCATATTAATTAATAGTATAACTCTCAATAGTAGCATTGTTAATTAATATTAGAAATTTGACATTTTAGACTTAGTTGCTGTATAAGCATCTATGACAGCATGACATGACAATAATTAACATTAATTACATGTATGACCAGTCATAGAATGATAGTAATTTTATGAGGCTAGTGTACTGATTAATCCTGATCAATGTAGCTCATCATGAACTTATTGGTAATTCCTTAATGGAAATATAACAGTAATAATTACAATGATCTTGACATATAACATTTCTTAATGCAATGATATCAATGTTAGATTGAATTATCCTAAAACTATTTTGCATTAGTCATTTGTTAATTAATACAATAACAGTATGATTAAATGAATTACGTAATCATCTAGTTAAGGCATGATCATTGTATTATACTATAGTACTTTTATTTACTATAATGTTAGATCATCTAATCTGACATGATCAGATACCATTACATGCACTATATTAGACATATAGCTTCAGTGAATTTGACCATAATTTATGAAGTGTGAACATTCATTCTAATGTCAGTTGCATGATCTAAATTGTATTTCTAGAATGTACTGTTATTAGTCTAGTTATTTTATTACTATGTATTACTTGACTTAAGCTAGTGCAATATCAGATTTACATCTTCATGTCTTTACATGAGTAATGTATCTATTAAACACTGTAAATGTGATAAGCATTATACATTGGTAAATGAATTAATTTCGGAACCTATGTGCTTTGCATTCAGTACTGATTATACTGAATCCATGTAAGTGCAGCATACCAGTTATATCTAGTTGAATTAGAATTAATAGGTAGCTCTAATTTTACATGTTATAGTCTCAGCAATGATACTACAGAGTTAAGTACGACATAACTATGTGTAAATCAATATCAATGAATGGTAAGTACTAATGTTAGATGATAGCTTGTGAATAGCTATTTATGTAAAGTCTACTGTCATAAATATTGATGTACACAGTTCAGTAATGTTGACTGTATGAGTAGTGAGAGAATGCAGAGAGTGCAATGTATTAATCTAGTAGTATAAAGTACTAGACAAGCTGAAGATTCTAGATTGACTGAATGCAATTAGAATGGAATGATTGAAGTGACTAGTTGTAGCAAGTTGATGATCATATGATCAATGCATATACGATGGAATTAAATCAAAGACAGTTCAGAATTGGACATAAAGTGCAAGAGGTAAGCTATATGTGATACTATTCAGTTAGATATGAATCTGCAGATAGATCTAGACACACTGTATCATAAGCATAGATATCTCATGAACTTAGATATTATGTTCTATGTCAGTGAATTGAAGTAACAACTAGATAATTTAGCATCTGAAAATGAAAGCTGAGACAAGAGTCATATCAAGCATTTGAGTGACTTAGCATAAGTTCGAGTATATGACATATGAGCATCACTAGATATGAAGTACTAGATTAATTATAATGATTCGTGAGTAACGGACATGTCAGAAAACTGATCAGATAAATTGCATATGATGTCAGTTACATTGCAGAAGCATCAGTAACTAAATGTCAAATGTACTTAGCATACGATGCAACATGTCTATGATCTGATCACATATGTACCAAGTTGAACTAATGTATAGAGTGATCATCTATATGATGTTGATATGTCTATATGAATATTCATAGCATCTCTTGATCTTAATGAAGTATAATAGACAATACATTAGATTCATGGTGATTGAACGTATAGATATCAGGTCATGATTCTATCCTTATCTAATGTAAGAATTAGTCTTGAACACAGTTCCAATTATGAATGCTTGAGAGAGTTGATTGATAGATACTAAATTATTCAGTTCAAGAAGTATAAGTAACTGACATGTCAGCATAGTACAGAATGCTGCACTAATTGAATCAATGGATAACTGACACATTGCTTACAGTTCATGAAGAGCATTAAGCAATCCTCAAATCATTGCTCTATATTAGCATTGTAGTAAAACTATAGAATAGTGTACTCGAACTATGACAATGTTGATGACAATGCATTCATAAGCAATTGTGAATCTAATGATACTAGTAAGTATAGTTTTAATTATGTCATACGCTAATATATAGTGAAATAGTCAAAGTGTACTTAACATGACTATCAGACATTGCATGCATTAATAGTTGTATCTAGCACATTTATGATAATAATATGGAATGCTCTATTTAGCATTTTAGATTGCAAAGTGACAACATTCTTGTATCAACTGACATAGTGATCAATAGTAATTGACATCTGACTATAACAGGTATCAAGCTAGCAAGTGATAGCATGATGTCAACTGAAGATGAGGAACGTAATACTGCGATCAAGCATGACTGCAGATATGATTGGTAGATAGTGATAGAAGTAGAACTGAATGTGACTAGCAATGACCAAATGTAGATATGTGACATGTTAAAGATCAGTATACAGTGATGGATGCTTTCAGTGCATGGATGAAATGATCATGCTACATGCTAACGCATAAGAGCACGTATGAACTGGATAATAGAACGGGAAGTAGTAGTCATGTGATAAGTAGAGACTGCTATGATAGAATATGACATGATAAGTGTAGTCAATGGTATAAGCAAGAGTGTAGAGTGACACTACTAGATAGCATGAGCATATCAGCATGGTAGAAGAAGATGTTGAGTAGAAGAATGAGCAATGAAGTGTATAGATGGAATAGTAGTAGCATATTGAGTGGTAATGATCTGAAGTAATGCAGAAGTACGTGAATGACATGTTGCAAAGAACAGTAAGGTCAAGATAAGAGAGGTGAGATGTTGGCAGAATACCGAGCTACGTGCAAGATCGGATAATTGGCGAGAATGTATGTGAGGATGATGCTGGAAATGAGACAGAGTGGAAGTAAGTCAAGTGTTATGTACAAGGATGGATGAGTTATAGAGATGAGTGATGGATAAGCAGAGAGTGGAAGAGAAGTAGAGGAAGTGGAAGATGAATTGGTAGAGTAGAGAAGTGTGCAAGTGAAGCATAGGGAGGAATGTTGCAGTTAGTAGAGTGGACATGATGAGAGGTGATTGATAATGTGAGAGTGGCAAGTGAGAGTGAAAGATGAGATGTAAGTTGGAGTGTAGTGATATGCAAGGATCAAGTAGATGAATATGGGATGTGATCAGAGATAGAGTGAAGAGTAACAGGATCAGGATAGGATGGAAGTGAGAGAACAAGGTGAAGTATGAGAATGATGGAGATGAGAAGCAGGAGTAGGTGATAGTGATGTGTAAACTAGATGAATAGTGGAACAGGTACGACGAGTAGAATTGAGATGTGAGACGAGGACAGGAGAGAGTGATGTGGAAAGGTATAGGATGTAGACAGGATAAGAGGGAAGTAGGAATGAAGCTGTGAAGAAGATGTTATGCAAGATAGGAGAGTTGGAAAAGTGAGTGGTCTGATGAGATGTAGGATGGAGTGGAGGACTGGTATGAAGTTGAAGGAGGACAGAGTGTGATAGCAGAGAAGTGAGTGATAGGACTGAGAGTGAAGGGAATGGATGAAGGAGAGTGATGAGTAGTAGGAAGTGCAGGAGTGACAGATGGAATGATGTGAAGCAGCAGATTGGAGTATGGGAGGAGATGGTGTAGGTAGAGGAGATAGTGATGAGATGAAGTAGTGAGTAGAATGTGTGAAGATAGCTGAAGTACAGGAATAGTGAATGAGAGAGTCAGTGAAGCATGAGGTGTAGAGGAAAGAGTAGGTAGAGAGTGCAGATAGTCAGGTTAGTAAGTAGGTGAATAAGAGTGGAGTGAAGATCAGGTAGTGGAAGAAGAGTTAGGTACAAGTAGAGAAGGATAGAGTGAGTGTGAGCCTGAGAGTATCAGAAGAGGACTAGAAGAGATAGGATGAAGAGTAGTAGTTGATGAGGAGGAGAGACGAGGATGATCAGAGGAGAGGAGTGAACAGTGAGTTAGATGGGACGATGAGTAGAGATGAGATAGTGATAGACATAGTGAAGTAGAAGATGGAGTGAGATCAGTGAGTGTATGAGAGTATGAGCCCTTAGACATTTCCACTTTTCCTCAGAGTTATTTCCAGAACCTGTATCCTGCACAGGAGCAAACAGGGGTACTGCTTGCTGGCTCATCTTCATTCATATCTAACAAGCCAACAGCTGCTTCAGTTCACTCTTAACCAGCTTTAGGAGTATTAGATGTCTACGTAACTTAACATTTGAAACTCAGATTCTGCACATTTATACTGGCAAATAAACCAGGCAATAATGTAGAAAAACATTAAATGCTTTTAAGATGAAAGAGCTATAGGCAAGTCTGTTCAAGTCTCAACGGAAGCCCCTGTACTTCTGGTGCACAAACCTCTTTTCACAGCAATCAATCAGGTGAACCCTCACTGGCCCCATAATGGCTACCATTAAGCAGCTGGCAGGGTGCTGAAGTAAATGGCGTTTATGCTCACCAAACTGCACATTTCTTCCATCACACAGGTTTTCATGGAACCCTCAAGATGGACCTAATGGAAACCAACCGTTGGTGCACTGATGCTTTTACTTCCAGGTGGCTTGTGACAATATGCATTTTGGTAAATCCCTGAACTAATTTTATTTATTTCTCTCTCTCTCTCACCTTTTGTATTCATAATGTGCTTTTTCCATGAGTTGTTGTGCATAGTAAATAGAAGTGGTTTTCATATTTTATTTAAGTGTTTGTTCTGTTTTGTGTTGTTGCTGGTTACTGCTGTATATATTTCATCTCTCCTGCCTCTTTAATAAAGTAAGTCAAGGCAAATTGATGTGACCTAAACTACATCGGTCAATGTAATTATTTCTCTTTCTCAGAATGGACTCCAGTGATGGAGTGGGGGGGGACAAAATTCCGTCTTATTTTCAAAGTGTAACATGGCTGTAGCATGGGGAGGTAATATGAGTTTCCAAAATAAAGTGTATATCTTCCCCCAGTTATCCACTGCGATAAAAAACACAAAAGTTGAATTTTATATTTTAGCATCTTTCAGAATATCTCATTAGGTTTATCATCTGTGACACTGACAATTCTTGGCTGCTTGACAGATGATTTGGACCTTGACCAGTGTATTTCTGCAGCAAAGATGCGGGAGGATTTTTTGACTCATTTTGGCACTAAAACACACTATCCTTTACAAAACACTGTTGGCTAAATAAATTATTGTAGTGCTAAGTGTAACCCAGTAACTCTAAAACACAAACACCAAACGTAGGTGAAGATACTTGGTAGCCTAGCCACATCAAAGCTTTAGAAAAAACAATGATGCAACATACCCCATGGGATCCAATTTGGACAGTTACCAAAGATTATCTAATGTTATGGATGCAATACCTGGTTAATTAAATCTCAAATAATTCTTCTCCTACATTAATATTTTATCAAATTATCAAATGAGAGAAAAACACTGATAAGGTTAAAAATCAAGTGGTCTTTTACTTGTAACATTCAAAAGATCTTTGCTTTGGCAAACTCAGAGTAAAGTCTGAATACCCAAACTGAACTTGACCTGTCAGAACCTTGAGTTTTAGGTCACAGAGGAAAGGTTAAATAGGCAAATTGTACTTTTAAACATTTTTGATGTATAAACTGCACTACATGAAAAAATGCTCCATCATTAGTCAATAATGCTGCACAAACATAAGTAATGAGCTCCTGGTGGTTAAGTTGCCCATCATTAAGTGCATGACAACTATCTACATCATCATACGAGCATACCAGATCTGCTAATCAACGGATACCGATTGGTATGTGCTAATCAGCACTACAAACAAGATGCATCTGAGGGTGATGCCATAAATTGTGCAGGAAGTTATACACTTAAGTACTAACCTGATGATGGCCCAAGACCAAAAATAGAAAATGAATGCAGATATGCTGTGACACTTTGACATACGTTATTCGTATAGTTCTTTATTATGGTAATTTTTAAAGCACTCAAAATGTCAAAAGTCTGTTTTGTTGAGGTTTGTTTTTGAGTGATACCATTTCTTAAAATAAAGCATTTACAGTAAGAATGACTAACAAGATGGAGAGAATTAGTCCGACAGGAAGGTGTCCTACACTGTCTGTAAGCGAGGCAGCTGCTGTGACAGTTGAGAGCAAACGGTGTCCTAATAGGATCATGTGAAGACTCAAACTGTCAAACTGTGAATAGCACTGAGAAGATAAGAGAGGGAATTAAACACACGTACCATTTACAAATGGGGATGAACGTGTTCAGAAAAAGACGGTACTTTGAATGGACTTTACCTCAGATAATGACTTAAAATGGTATTTTTCTGCAGATGTAAACGTGGTCTGTGATATAATAATACAATTTATAATGTTGTACAGCAATTCGATGTTGTAGAGTGTTGTGTTTCCTTCATAAGTGCATCAGGAATTATATTGTCAAAACAAACTATTAAACCAGTACAAAAACCTAAACCTGTATATAATCCTATTTGCTACAAACTGGGCTTCCATTTTCACCTAGAGCCCTCACAAAGCACTGAGAACTTTCTCTCGAAGTGACTAAGCAGAAACTGCAGCACGCTTGACTTATCTGACTGCTGAGAATGCAAATGATTTCACAGATCTCGTTGTTTCAATTTAACAGGGCAGCATCCTGTTTCACACTTGAGCGCTTAGTTCTAATCACCTTTATTTACAGTACAGCCATCACCACACAACTTTGAGACAAGGTTCCAACATGATTTAGGTTTATTCCCGTCAATGTTTATTGCCACATATTGGAATTACTTTTTCACTGGTTAATTAAATAGACATAAACAGATTAAAGCTTACTTTATGTAAGAAAAGTGATGCTCCATTAATGTGTCCTACAATGTGGGTATTAGAAAGGTTGGGAAACTGAAAGATGAATCTGTGTGAAGTGTCTGTATAAATGAACAGACTTTATGCATGCTATGATTCTTTCCTACCTGCCTCACTGTGCTATAGGTTGGGGAAAAGCTCTACAAACAGTCATTAAGCCTCTTTGTACAAACAAATTCTAAAAGCTTTGGATAAAAAAAAATAAATACATAAGCTAAAGCCAAACTGAAAGAAACTTCTTTAAAGACCCTCAACTCTGTAGCCACTGACTGGCTACAGCTATTGTTTTTTAGTGAGCTGCTGTCTTGGATTCTTATTGTTTCTCATGTGTCTTGTTTTATTGATTGTTGCTTGTGTCCGTTTGACTGATGTTGTTTTCTCATTGCAATTGTGTTTTTTGATGTGGCCTGCCAGGCGGACTGAAGACGAAAATTACCTTTAGGCCAACTCCGGTGCAATGCATCAGACTTTTTTTTTTTTGGTCCTCTTGGTTGCCACAGCAGATCATTGGTCCGCATGTTGATTTGGCACATTTTCGAACCTCCTCATCTTCTACTGGGCTTGGGACCAGTACTTGGCACTGTACTGCACAGCTGGGCAGTTGGGTGCTCAGTGTCTTGCCCAGGGACACTTTAACAAGCAGTCCGGGAGAGCGTGGCGCAAACCTCCGACCATAGAGTGGCCATTCTACCAACTAGAGCCACTGCCGCCCATCTGCATCAAATAGTTTATGTTTGATATTGCACACGGCCCATTTTAAATGCATTTGAATGCATACAGTGTTTACAATGTTTGAAGCATCTGGTTTCAGTCGTGTTTTTGTTGTGATGTACATTTTGTAGGAAAAAGTAAAAACACTGCTGTAAATTACATGCAAGCTTAAAACACACACACACACACACACACACACACACACACACACACTTATTTTTCAGCCACATCATTCAGCTCCACATGAAGCCTAATCAGTAATGTCAAATCCCTTGTTTGAAGACAGCTCTTTGCATAATCTACAAGAAACCTGAGGCAGCAAAACATCACTGTAGCACATACTAACCTACATACTTCACGGTCTGTACTGAAGTCAGTCCTGCAGAATTAGTTTGAAGAGTTTTCATACACTGTTAAATTTGATTAAACTGCATCAGAATAATATCAGTGAGAGCCCATTTATGAAGGAGTATTATTGAGAATTACTGGAACTAAGCTTTGAGAAAACAGATCCCAATGTTTATTAGCCATCTGTACGCCTCTGCAGATGTATACTTTACCATACTAATTTTGTTGAAATCGATTTCCTTTTCTATTACTGCAAAATGTGTTTTCAGTAAGATAAAGTGACAACTGTGCCTGTGTCTTCTCCGCTGTACCGACCTCTGCTGTATGATTAGCCGCTGTGGGACTTCATCAGAGTCTTTCTATTGATTGCAGATCAGCTTAATGAAGGTGACATTTCAACCCACTACTCAGGCTCATGTCATACACTCCCACCAGGGAGGCCAGGAGTGAACTGGAGAAACAGGAAGTAACTGATGGATCTGATTAGCTAACATATCAGAGGTGTGTGAGTGAGTGCGTGTGGTAGTGAAAAGTTTATGGTGAAGAGCATTCAAGAGCGTGAACAAACTGACTTCAAAATATTCTATTAGAAAACAAGACAGCTTCTGTTGACGGTGCGGGAACCTTTGGGCTACGTTGAATCATCATTAGCATGCTATTGTGTTTTAATGCGGTAAAAGGAATTGATGCTGTGTCTTTTAATTTCACTGTTATTGATGTCACCATTATAGTTCAATATGAAGTGACAACATCCACCCCAGTTTTCTGAAATAAGAATAAATCAGTGACATCAGGTATTACTTGAGGTATGATTCACAAATGGGGAAAAAAGCAGCTTGATTTAGAGCATTTCAAATATAAGTATAATAAATGACGTTTCTTAAGTTTCACGACTGTTAATCAGTGTTAGGATACAAAATCTGATTGCTAAACCATATAGGTGGGTGGCAAAGTACACAGTACAACCACGGAAAATGAGCAAAAATCACATCTTCCTTTATACTTGTTACAGCTGCTAATTTTGCCCTTTGTCTCATTTTACTGATACACCAAATTTTCCATCTCGGCAAAGTGTAAAAACCACCAACAGGTAGTAAAAAATTAAGCACAAAGCACATGGACAAAATAAGATTCATTACACTGCTTCATTACACCAGTATGTTGGCATTATATATACAATTCTTGCCTTTGAGAAAAACCCTTTGCTTATCATAAAAATGAACACTACTGCATAGTCAAAGCAGTAATAAAGTGAAACTGGATATTATATGATGTGATTAGAACTATATTCTAGTCTTTCATCCAACTCAACAGCTCTTCCATGCTGTTTAATCCAGGCTGTTTAAACTGACTGCTTTCTAAAAATGTGTCTTCTCATCTGTCCACACACATGTTCAACTTTTACATCTTATTTTTCTAACAGGCTGTGTCCTTCACTTTAGTGTTTAGTGAGATTGGAGATGAGAGCAGCCAACATGTAACAGAGGTCAGAGAAGGGGTCTGAACCTCAAACCTTACCTCTACTCTGAACTTTGATCTATTTGTGCTGAGGAAGCTTTATGGAAAGCAGACGTTTTCCCCTCATGAAATTTAGTGGTTTGGCCAACTTCTTCAGCTCTGTGTGGGAGTATGCTGGAATCAGCTGAGTCATCAAAACCATAGAATTTTTTTCATTCAATATAGTGTTTTTTTAATACTTAATTTGCCCCTGTCACCGAAATGGCTATAAACGTTAACAGAATCCAGATTCCTCGTGGTGCAATGGATTAAACAACCTGAATCTTTTCAAAATTTTATTTTTTTATTTTTTCAAACTAATTTAAACCTCTGCTTTGCCAAACTGATACGACTTTAATAATTCCAAATGTGTCGTGTGCTTTTCAAATAACTTGTTAATTGAACAGTCATGGTTTCAATTAACTGTTTAATTATACCTTTGAGCTCAGTTAAAAATACTTCTATTAAAAGGCAAGTTGATCCAGGCAACTTGATGGTACTTGATGACAAATTGGGTGTCACTTTATGAGCTGCACATGGCACAGAGTGCGCGGGGGGGGAGGGATTCAAGTTTCTACTGCTCCTTCAAAGCAGATTTGTACTGCTTCAAATCCCCGAAATATTTCTAGATAACCACAGAGCCATCATAGCCCTGCATAAATAAACTGAATTCTGTACTGTACAGCGAGTTTTAAACTGAGCATCTTTGATTACCATCAGGGTCACGACACTTACTATGCATTAAATGTGTTAGGCAGAGTTACTGAGTTACCTCCATTATCTTCAAACAGATCAGTGAATGAAATTGATACTGGAGCAGCATCATTTCCACGGACTGATTATCCAGTCGAGGGTAATAAATGTTAGTTAGTAAAACATGCTATATCAATTATGCCATTATACCTTTCAACCCACTTTGTTTGGCCACGTGACAAGATTTTATACTAGGCGGATAACAGCTGCTAGGACTGGAGGCAGGAGTTGCAGCATGGAACATTAGTGTTGGAAAACAAATCAAGTATAAATCATAACTTACTGCTGTGCCATACTTCATTTTTCAGTCTTTTACTGCAAAAAATGATTCATACTTGGATATCTAAGGTCAGATATGCAACAACGCCGTTATTAACATGCAGTAAACAATGGCTGGCTTCCTTTCTGTGGCTGCACAGCTAAATCATGTTTATATAGATTTACGTTACATTTAGAAACTTCTATGTCTGCAGTTACTGGCACCACTACTCTGTGACTAGTACCTCATTATGAATGGTTGAAAAAGTTTACCCAAGTACACTCTCCAAGGCCATCACATTTTCTTTGAGACTCTTATATTTCTTAAAAAATGAGGATAAATGAATTTGACATAATCAGCTGCATGTGTATAGCTCAAGCTAATCCCAGAGTACACCGCGGACAGACTGTTGATTTCAATGCTGACATACAGAGACAAACATTCCCACCTACGGCCAATTCAGAGTTATCAGTTAATTTATCTTAATGACTTTGGATTGTGTGAAAATACATGGGGAGAACATACGAATCCCACACAGAAATGCCACGTTTTAAAACCATGACCTACTAGCTGTGATGCTGGAGTTTTAGCCACTATGCAAACTGTGCCGCCCTATTTGCAGCTTCACTATACAGGTGTAGTTGGAAAAGTGGGTGACATGCAAAAGTTTACAAGACAAACTTGTTTGAAAATGTTTGAGGCTTCAGATACATAATTTCACACCTCTGGTCAAAAATCCAACTTACACTCAACTTATGCCGCTACAGTAGGGTGATCCGAAAATTACGGTCCACATTATTATGAATGAGATGAGCCATTAAGATCACATTAAAACCAATGTTGTGGAAGTATATGTGCTTTGCTCCTCTCCATCTCTCCCTCTGTGTGTGTGTGTGTGTGTGTTTGTAAGGTGCTGAATTAGCTGACTAGGAAATATATAGTTTATCACTGATGTCAGTAAGTGCACTTAAAAATGCAACATTTCTAAACTGTTGTCTCATAAAAAAAAAAAAATCATTGCATTAAGTATTTTGGCACATGCTGCCAGCTTCTTCAAATAAAATCAAAGTATGTCAAATTGATTTTCCTAATAGTGCAGAATGGATGGGTGCCACACTCACTCAAATAAAGCTGATGTCTACTTAACAAGAGAGCATTAAAACCCTGACATTTTAGCTCGGGGAGCCAACAACACTATGACGTGATTTGCTGGCTTCAATCAAACCTTAGGACCATTTTTTTTAAGCAACATTTTCAAATGGCACAGCGGAGGAAATGGATTGTACATAATCCAGAACCCCCGCAAAATATCAATATGTCTGTTCCATCAGTGTGTGCCCATGACCTCTGAAAGACAGCACCTGAGAAGCTTTGAGACAAAAGGCATCAACTGTAACAATGTACTTTAAGTTGTGTATTGTTTGTGTGTGTGTGTGTGTGTGTGTGTAAAGTACAGTTATTATATTAACAGCCTGGACTTGACATTGTTGTTGACTCATCAAAGCTGTGAAACAGTTTTTTACCACTTGGGGCAGCAGAAATAGGCCATAAACACTGCATTTATATTGTTACTATTACTGTAAGTTACATTTTTAAAATCAAACTTTGGCCTTTTTGGACAGAAAATCTGGACAGAATTATGTGTGTCCACCTGATGAATTCAAGTCCAATAGAAAAAATTCTCATTTTGCTTTGTTTTTGGTCTCCACCAACTCCTGAGTGTCATTTTGATTGATAAATGCTCCACTGTTGGAACTTTTAAAGAAGTGTTTAAAAAAGTGAGGTTCTCAAAGGAGCCTTAAGCGGACAATGACTGTGATTAATCAGTTTCCTCCGATGCAATGAGACTCAATAGGAAACATGTCCCGGTGCCTAATACTGGCAATAGGGGGGAAAAATGGCAAATGGCAGCAAACCAAAAGGCATTTATAGCCATTCATTTAAAAAAATAAAAATAAAATAAAACAAGATGAACCTTTTTACCAAATATGATTACATTAGAATTTTAGTTTAACATATATTAAGTTCAAGAAAAAAGGAGAGGGAGAATAAGAGCAACATTTAATTTTCACAAATGAAGCAGGGAAAAATGAAAGAAAAAAAATAAGAAGACTAGTCCTACGATTTATATACCACAGCAGTCACAATGCAGTGTAATTACAAATAAATTAGAAGGATTATGATAATGGCACTTTTCTGGAGAAAAATATCTTCACACTTCAGCAGGTGCAGATAAACTCTAATCATGCTTTAATTCTCCTGTCTTTGAATTTTTAAAGGGGCACTTTGAAAGCAAACATCTGATTTATTATGCATGTCACATTTTCTAATTTTCCGAGCCCAGGACCCTGAGTGAGGAAAAAGACTCTCTCACTGGGAACCAAGCCCATTGTTACGTGCCGGTGTTATTGTTTTCATGACAGGAACTGGTGGAAGCCTTCGATTGAAGCCTAATGAGCACAAATATTTGATTTCTTTTTTAATTGTATAAATTGCAGCCTCTCTTAGTTTTAAAATACAATAGGTTAATGCTGGACATTAAACAGTGTACACATTTGACAGTGTCCTTGCCACCCTCTTTAAAAGGGCCATTTATTCGGTTCAGTAAATCTTCAGGATGCCCAAAAATTGTTAATATCTCTTACATTTTCACAGTAAAACCTGTAGTTAACCACATAGAGGAATGAGATTTCAATCATTTTGGGATTTGAGCACTTGTTCTGAGGTTGTAGGACCACCTAGAGAAATTGAAAACTCTTATTGAAAACTTATTTTTGTCTCCATCAGGAGCTTGGAACTTAATCTACTGTCAGACTGGACCAATCAGAGAGGAGCTTGTGAACATACATTAAAACATTAAACCTATAAAAACATTTAATTAATAAATCAAAACATATTTTATATACAAGAAATACATTAAATTGTTTAGACAATCATATTTGACCCTTTTACTTCACTTTGCTAGCAAAAAATTGTTCTTTTTTAATTCTACAAATAATTCTAAATATCTATTATTGGTATATTAAAACATGACAGAGCACAGGGATGCAGGTTTGATTCCCAGCTCCTATTGTTCCTATCCACATGTTGAGACACTGTGCAGCTCTCTAAATATAAAGCACTTTGCACAGTATTCAGTTCTTATTTTATCTCAAAACCATGTCATTCAGGAGAAATGTGTAAGTACTACATAAGAGCTTCTTGTTTATTTTGCTTCTTCAGGTCCAGTTTCAGCTAGATGGTTAAAAATGTTCAGTCTTTCAAAAGCTCAAAATAAGAACACAATTAGCTATTCGGGACATAGTTTTGCTTAGGGTACTCTTTTAACAAGTTTCTGAACTTTATGCTTTGTACCTGCTCTAAACTGCTTGTCCCTTGAGCAACAGCAAAATGTGTTTCACACATTAATTTGGCTTGAGTTTTTATGCCGGATGTTTTTCCTACCACAACTCTTCCATTTCTATCTTGGCTCGTTTGTCTAGTAATGTCTATGATGTTTATTACAGCCAATAGATGTCAGCTAACTGTATTTTATATGCTAGTGGTGACACAAATTGTGTTTTTACAGGAGGACAGTCTCTGCTCTTTACTGTGAGTTTTCACAGTCTAGTCATTTACCATCATTGTACAACACTTACAGGTTGTTGAAATTGCATGAATGAAAAGCAACATCTAGTAGAACTCATCAGGCATAAGCATGGAATATTTTTTTTTTGGAGGACCACGTATGGGTCTCTCTGATGGTGAGTCTTGCCATCTATAACAGTCATGCTGTTCATACTTGGACGAGGAGAAGTCTCTCAGCAACACTGATTCTCACATAAGACAAATGGGAAATTACCACCAAGGGCCTTTTTGTGTCGTTATAATTTTGATTCCCTTGCTAATAAAGTAAGGACAGTTTACTTTTCTGTTTAGCACTGTTATAAGTATTGCTGTCAAAATACTTTGAAGCAAATCAAATGGATATGTAATTAATAAAAAGTTTACGTGTGTACGTAACACCATTATAGTGTGAGACAAAGGCTCAATATCATATTGTTAGGGACACCATGACCATAGGCTTAATGGCAGTTGATATGTTTAGAGAAGGGGAGAATAGAAAGCTTAACTTTGTCTTGTTACGTTCATTGTAACGGAGACTATAGTGATACTCATTCACATTGTTCAACTGATTACACCTCATTTGTGAGAGAACAAGTCAGGCAGAGAGAGTAACAGAGAGGGGAAGTTGTGGAAATCGACAAGGAGAAGTTCCAGAAAAAGAGGTGTAGTGCTGGAAGTGCCAGACTGAAGACATCATTTATCAGAGTTATGGAGAAAAATTACATTGCAAACTGATGTTCAGTCACATACACACATGCTGGGATCCAAGTGGGGGGCCAGTTAGCTACTCCACTACTAATGCTTGAAGCACTAATGTTTGTGTGTGTGTGTGTGTAAATGTACACAGCAGGACTTCAAGAAACACACCTCAAACACATTAAGAATAAACTTTTTTACCTACTGAGAAGGTGTCAGGAGAAACATAGAAGTGGCAGTTTACATGCACTGTGTGTACACCGGTATTTCAATTGCAGGTGTTAGCGTGGTTCTTTTTAGCATGCACATGGGTAGTGCGAGTTTCACTCTTCTGCAGCAAAATTGCACTGAGACTCAACAATTCACACTGTAAATGCTATTTACTTCTCAGCAGGCATTTGGGTACCAGTCTGCCATCATGAAAGATCTGCAGCAGGTGAGACAGAACATAATAACAGACAGAAACAAACAAACAGACCCAATATGATAAATGCTGGAAGAGATTAGTAAAGTCATTAAAGATGTAAACAGGTTCCCCTGATTTGATCTATTATTTTAGCTGTGCTAGCGGCATCATGAGCTGTCTGTCTAGACTAAAGACCTGTCAGGGGGGACCCCCACCTCACGCTCAGTGACAGCTTGAATGTGCTCTAGCCCCCCTATGACACTGATCAGGATAAACAGTTGAAGATAATTGAATGGATGAATGGATTCATGGTCCCCAGAGAATAAATCCTACTAACACAGATGCCTCACTGACTCTTCTTTTACTGCTAGTCCTGATATTTTGGGTGATTTTCACAAGATTTTTATGAAATGTGTTACACATATCTATGGTTTATGGATGAAAAACACTGAAAGCTGCAGTGAACTCTAGAGTTTTGATGTAGTTCTATACCAGATGGACTGATACAACATTTTGAAGATTCATGATGCCATAAATGTGTAATCTACATGCAAATACTGAATGGAAGTTAAAGATCTGTTGGGAAACACAGGTGCCACATGATTTCTATGATATTGTTGTTTGATACTGTTGCTTGCTATTCTGATTCTTTTTCTTCAGAAGGGTCCAAGGTGCCCGTTCTTCCTTCTTTTTTCTTTTATAGCCAAGCAAAATTATGTAAGTAACCCCTACTTACCAATACCACATATAGTATCTCTCAAGATGGTGGAGTCACCCAGTAGTTAACACAGAGGGAAGTAACTTCACATTGTCTATATTGTGACACATTGTTTTCCCCAAGTTGAACTGAGGATTTATTGATCCCCTAACTTCACATCAGTTTGACCAGCTTTAGCCAAGTACTTTGATTTGCTTTCATTCTGTAATTAGAAAGTAAAATAAAACTACACATTGCACATCTAGTCAGCAAGCTTGGCAAACTAAGTTGAACATGGTAAACGAACGAGTACCATCATAAAAATCAGCATTGCCCCTTTGACATGAGTATTTAGCCCTAAACACTGCTGCTTGTGGACACCCAGAATTTATCATCAATATGTGTTGTGAAATTGTAAACAGTTTATGTTCAAGGTTGCATAACCAGACACATTGGTTCATTAATAAAAAATGAAGTAAAGAAACAGTTGTGTCTTAAAACTTCATAATGTTTTCTACAGGCAAAAAAGCTCCTGATCAAGTAATAGATAAGTCACTGGTATTGATCCACAGTGCTGTCAACCTTGGCAGATACATCAAGGACATTTTGTGATATTTCTCTTTATCTATTTATTTATTCTTTATTTATCTTTATTTATTTCTCGTTTGAATGCCTTGTTGTGCCATGAAAACATCTTATCTCATGAAATATCTTTCATTTCATTGAGTGAAACAACTAGAACTATGTGTAGCTCTGTTGGCAACAGAAGTGAGTGCTTATCAAAAGGCCACTATTGCCTGACATTATTCATTGCAGATGGTGAGGCAGGTCACATTCTGTTACTAAGCTGAAAATGAAGGGAAAGTATACTGAGATTATACATTCACTTCATTTTTATAGCCTTTTACTAAAGACAATGGGGATAAAATGGTTCAGAAAGCATTATTGGGCACAAATGCATATCTGGAAGACAACTGTGTGCATCACCAAAGGTTTTAGAATTCATCCTGAGCAAACCTTCAGCCTGTACAAAATTTCCTGGCAATCAAGCTAATACCTTTTTAGACATGTCAACATGGTGTCATGGTGGTACTACAATAACATAGATCCTCTTATGAATGGTGATCTGCCCATCTTTCTGTCAGCTATGTTGGCAAAATAGTAAATACTGTTACAACAGTCACACTGTGGGACCCCGGCTCATTAAAACACATTATACTCTTACCATTCAGTGAATAAGCTCAGTTAGGTCCATGGCCCATTTTATGTTCCAAACACTAGTGTTATGAGCTCAGCATATTAGAATACATGGGGAGCAGTTGTTTGAAGTGGTGTGGTGTTCATTACTGTGGCATATTATTCAGTAAAGCTGCAATGAATTTGTGCTTGTTAGAGGCCAGAACCACCTCACATTTACATTTTAGGCAATCAGGTGACACTTTTATCCTGAGGGCAACAAAGAAAAAGCCTCAAGTCCTAGATCATGGTTGGATCCCAATGGAGACACAATTTTGACTCAGAACACATGAAAAAGGATGCTCTTAGACCCTCAGTAATGCACTGGATACTGCAGACAACTCCTGCAGGTAGTCCAAAATCACCATAGAAAGAATAGTTATAGAACCAGCATGAGCATTTGTAAGATACAATAAATGGCCACAACTTTAATACTATCAGGAGGTGTTATGTTGCAGGGGTCAGCATAGTAAAGCTCTGAAGCACTGTGCATTGGGACACCTAGCCAGGATGAAATGTTTCCCATGCTGACCCCTTTCCACCACAACAATAAAACGACTGCATGTTGATATTGTGTGAATGCAACCACAAGGGGGCACAAGTCAGTGTCTTCTTGTGTCAGTCCCAAGTCTGGATAAATGACAAACCATGACTTCCACACGGAATCTGACTTCCAAACCGGATCGGTCGTGGCCCGGTTAACAAGACCACCACCGGTGCTTTTGACCGACAGGATGCCGGTAGAAATTGGGCTACTGTTGGTCAAAGAAGGAGAGGAGGAAGGAGTGTTTGTAGGCAGAGAAAGAACAGGAAAGCCAAGAGTGTAGGACTGACAGTGCGGACTTAGAATGTTGGGACTATGACAGGGAAGGCTAGAGAGTTGGTTAATATGATGCAGAGAAGGAAGGTGGATATACTGTGTGTCCAGGACACCAGGTGGAAAGGGAGCAAGGTTCGAAGCTTAGGAGCAGGGTGCAAGTTGTTTTACCATGGGTCTAATAGGAAGAGAAATGGAGTAGCAGTTATCCTGAAAGAGGAGTTTGTGAGGAATGTTCCTCTAGAGGTGAACAGAGTATCAAATAGGTTGATGAGTCTGAAGCTGGAAATTGAAGGTGTGATGTTCAATGTTGTTAGTGGTTATGTCCCACAGGTAGGATGTGAGTTAGAAGAGAAGGAGAAATTCTGGGGTTAGATGAAGTGATGCAGAGCATCCTCAGAGGTGAGAGAGTGGTGATTGCTGCAGATTTCAATGGGCATGTAGGTGAAGGGAACAGAGGTGATGAGAATGTAATGGGCAGATTTGGTCTTCAGGACAGGAATGCAGAGAGAGGGATGATTGCAAAGAGGATGAAAATAGTTGTGGTGAACAACTATTTACTTTCTTCCAGAAGAGGCAGGAACATAGGGTAACATACAAGAGCGGAGGTAGAAGCACTCAGGTGGACTACATCTTGTGTAGACGCTGTAATCTGAAACAGTGACTGCAAAGTATTGGTAGGGGAGAGTGTAGCCAGACAACACAGGATGGTGGTGTGTAAGATTACGCTGGTGGTGAGGAAGATGAAGAGGACTAAATTAGAGCAGGGGACGAAGTGGTGGAAGTTGAAAAAGGAAGAATGTCGTATAGTTTTCAGGGACCAGCTGAGACAGACTCTGGGTGGATTAGTAAGAGTGAAGTGAGGAGGACGTTGAAGAGGATGAAGAGTGGAAAGGCAGTTGGTCCTGATGACATACCTGTGGAGCTATGGAAGTGTCTAGGAGAGGTTGCAGTAGAGTTTCTGACTAGTTTGTTTAACAGGATCTTGTAGAGTGAGAGGATGCCCGAGGACTGGAGGAGAAGTGTACTGGTGCCCATTTTTAAGAACAAGGGAGATGTGCAGAGCTGTGGCAACTACAGAGGAATAAAGCTGATGAGCCACACAATGAAGTTGTGGGAAAGAGTAGTGGAAGCTCGGCTAAGGGCAGAGGTGAGCATTTGTGAGCAGCAATATGGTTTCATGTCTAGAAAGAGTCCAACAGATGCAGTATTTGCTGTGAGGATGCTGATGGAGAAGTACAGAGAAGGTCATAGGGAGTTGCATTGTGTCTTGTGTGATGAAGGTTTGTTCTGGAAATCAGAGGAATGAAGATTAGCCGCAGTAAAACAGAATACACGTGTGTCAATAAGAGGGACCCAGGTGGAACAGCGAGGTTACAGGGAGCAGAGGTGAAGAAGGTGCAGGACTTAGGTTCAACGGTTCAGAGCAACGGAGAGTGTGAAAAAGAGATGAAGAGGCGAGTGCAAGCAGGTTGGAACGGGTGGAGAAAAGTGTCAGGTGAGTTGTGTGATAAAAGAGTATCAGCGAGAATGAAAGGAAAGGTGTTTCGGACGGTGGTGAGACCAGAGATGTTGTTCAGCTTAGAGACAGTGGCACTGAAGAAAAGACAGGAGGCAGAGGTGGAGGTAGCAGAGCTTAAGATGTTGAGGTTCTGTTTGGGAGAGACGAGGATGGACAGGATCAGGAATGAGGACATCAGAGGGACAGCTCATGTTAGATGTTTTGGAGATAAAGTCAGAGAGACCAGAGTGAGGTGGTTTGGACATGTTCAGAGGAGAAACTGTGAATATATCAGTAGAAGGATGCTGAGGTTGGAGCTGCCAGGCAGGAGGTCTAGAGGAAGACCAAAGAGGAGATTTATGGATGTTGTGAGAGAGGACATGAAGTTTGTTGGTGTGAGAGAAGAGGATGCAGAGGACAGGGTTAGATGGAGGCACATGATTCGCTGTGGAGACTCCTGAAAGAGAACAGCGCAAAGGAAAAGAAAAAGGTATGTTGTTGTTGTGCAGCTGATTGATAAATACAGTGTAAGGAAATATATAGTTTTCTGACATAAACCAATTAATGTGATCTCATCTCTATCCCTAGACAAACACAATGTGCTTAAAATAATAACACAAGTATAATTTCTCATGACTTTATTGTGCCCACAATGTTCACTCATTTTGTTGTACAGTACCTTAAGCTTTGGATCCAATAAAAAATAAATCGGTGAATCTTCTTTGGCAGCAATAACCTCAAACAAGTGCTTCCATTGGCTTCACATTAGAGCTGCACAAGATTCAGGAGGAATTTTGGACCATTTTCTTAAAAGAACTACTTCAGTTCAGACATATTCATAAGATGTCTTGTGTTATAGACTCTCTTGCGTGGCTCCTCGCTAATAATGTTTTCATGCTGATTGAAAAGCATTAATATTTGGTCAAATTCACATTTAATTTTGCAATAATAGTAAACATTAGTTGTTATCATATTTGCTAATAGTATGTTAGCATTTGACCCTATAACCCTGATACATTTGCTCTACTACCTACAGTAGTAAAGTTTGGCTATACACACATTGTTACTGGTATTAGTGGTGTGACACAAGCAACAACCACTGTAAAGAATCATCAACTCATACTCTCATACAACAACTCATGACTCTGTCCAGACCTTTATCAGCCATGTTTAAACCCCTACAAGCCCAGCCAAGATCCTGAGAGGGTGGTATGTTTGCCAAAGGCACTACTTTACAGTTCAGTAGTGCTTTAGCAGTCAGAAGAATAACAGTGTGACTAGTGGGGTGTGTGATATTGTCAGCTTCTAAAGCTCTTGTGTTCACACAGCAATAGTCAGTGAGAGACAGAGGTTGTGTGTGTCAATGTGCTTTGTGCTAATTTACAGTAGCTCTGCTGAGCAATGCTCTAGTTTCACACAGGTCTGTTGTCTTCTTTGTCGCTGTCATCTTCTACCTTCTTTCTCCCCTTTCTTCTTCATTTACTGCCCCATGTATTTGTCTGTTTTCTTCTCGGACACTGTTGTGTTTTTGACATTGTTCTCTTTACCTACTCTTTCCTCTTTATATTGCTGCAGGTCAGGTCACAGTGTACAAGGTTAACTGTCTTTGCTGTTGTGAAAAACACTAAATCCAATTTAAAGTCAGGTAAATTTACTGTGTCATTTATGCTGTCTGCTTGTTTTAACCCTAAACATTGCAATATTTATCACAATAATTTAAAAAGATATCCCAAAATCAGGCAACAAAGTGCTCAAGAACTTTCATTAAACCAGTAAAACATCATACAACATCACCAACACTAGCATCATCAAAATCAACATCTGCAGTAACATCGTCATCATCAACAACAAAATGCAAAATGATGATTTCACTTGCTTTTATTATACTGGAAGTGAATTCGGACGGATTGCTGCTGTGTGGCACCACTTAATTGCAGACGGAGCACTCTGCATAGCTTTTGGGTGAAAAATAGCACCACACTACGCTTCTCTATCTTGGCCATCCTTGCTGCCGCGGAGCTGTTGACTCTGTGCAGCGTCAGTCAAGCACTGGCTCAGTCCGCTGCTCAGCGAGCCTTCAGCTTTGACATCTGATAGGCTGCTATAATCATGTGACATGGAAGACCATCAAAAATATGCCCGGGCTAGTTTTCACACATGCTTAAACCTCTTAGAAGTGAAAACAAGTTGCACATTTTTTATTGCACAGTGGCATTGCGATATTTAAGAGTATCAAGTACAAAATATTGTCCGAAGGTTATCAAAGTATCAATAGCAGAGAATCGATTCACCCATCCCTACTTCCCATCGAGCATCCCGCTATAAAGCCGCTAAAGCATCCGGCTTTTTCATACTTGGAATAGTATGACATTTTGAAAAATGGGTTGATTTACCTTTTTGCAGGGAGTTACAAACCACATTTACAGAAAAATGTTTGAAACAGAAGAGAATGCAATGATTTGCATGAATTATGTTTACTTTACATGTTTAATATTAGTATCTGGTGCAACAAGTCGGTTAGTTTAGCTTAGCATAAAGACTTAAAGTAATGTAAACAGCTGTTTTATGCTGTTTTTATTACAGTTTTATTGGATCAAGACCAGAAAGCACCAGTGTCAGATTAAATTTCCTGCACTGCATCCATTCTGTGTGACACACACTTTGGTTTTGGTACGGATTAAATGAACTAGATACAAAATTATAAATTCAAAAACAACCAACCAAAAGCAGTTATAGAGGAATTCCTACTGTGACAAAATTACCAACTGTAAAAGTTTTCAGTTCTTGTAATATAAAGCGATATGCTAAAGTTGAGAATGAAAGTTCCTAAACATTATCTCAAAATAGACTGAAATTCATGGTAGATTAAAGCGCTAGAATATTTTGTATTTCATTCAAAACCCCTCTTATCATTTAAAGCCTCCTCACTTGCCAGGAATGAACTAGAGTTTCAGGTATCACAATCTATGCTTCCTCTCTGCTGACCTGTATTCATTTGCATTCCTTCAGCTGGATTTTGAAATTTTCACTGCTGGCTGAGCTCTCTCCCTCATTGCTTTAAATCCACATTCATCACAAGCTAAATTAACTGCAGTGGATTCACCCTCTCCATTTAGATTGTTTAGTTGTAATGACAGTGTATTAACAGATGCTCTGGCAGAGAATAGGAAGAGAGGGGCGAAGATATTTTCCAAAGAGCCCTGTTTTATTAATGTTAACACGGTGACTGGGCAGAATGATCAGTCTCCTTCAAGCATACATAATCACTATGGTACCAAGAGAAAGAGATAAAGAGCAGAGGAGGAGAGAGAGGAAGGGTCCAGACAGGTGCAGTGAGGTGAACAGCACTGGGGAAATGAGGCTCCATTAAGTTTGTCATCAGCAATACGCCACCCGAGGTCACCGCAAAAGATGACACTCGCCCCCACCCCCACCTCCACCCTTCTTCCTTCACTCTCCATGTCTCTTTCTGGCCTAATTGTTCCCGTCTCTCCATCTCATATTCCAATCCTGCCTCTTGCCCTCCCATCATTTCTATATTTATAAACCTCTCTGTGCATAAGGGTGATTACAGTGGAGTGGAGCATGTATGCTACCATGTCACTCTTCCCCAATTCTTCCCCTCCCCATCTCTGTGTTTAATATGCATGGCTCTAACCATTAAGCTGAACGGAGCAGTGTACTATGGTGTACCTCAATCCATTTCTCTGCCCATTACGCCTACACAATGGAGAATAATTTAAATCAAAGTCTTGCTTTGGGAAGATGGGGCATCAAATTCACTTTATTTGATAATTTAAAGGAATCATTTTTTAGCTATGGACATAATGATAGAAGTAAAACATCAGACTATAATTTTAAATGGAGCAGCATTACTCTGATTAGGATTGTTCAAATTAACATGCTGAAGTAGATACATTTCCTAATGTTCAATAATAAAAACCTAAAAAAATACAAAAAAATAAATTCTGCCTTTTCAGATAAAGAATAGAAATGAAATAAAATAAAATTAACGAATCACACTAAGTGAAGAGACGGCGAGAGGGCGTAAACTAATTAACAGGTTTATTGTGGAAAAAAACTCAAGAACTAACAGAAAATCGCTCATAAGAGAAGGATATGAAAAAACACATGGCAAGTAACACTGAAACACTGAACAAGAATATTAAACATAGACTACAAGCCCAAATGAACACTAGGAAAAATGACTAAGGAAAAAGAAAGCAAAAGCAGATCAAACCTCAGGTCAGAACAACAGGCAACAGGGTTCAAAACACAAGAGTCAGGAATGCAAACAACACAGTTCAGGTAAAGCGGGGAGCATGGTGTACTGTCCACGAGTAAGATGAGGATCAGGCCAGGAACTATGGGGAAAGCTGGGTCTAAATAGTGAGGGGAACAGGTGTAAACAAGAATGACTGAATGGTGGTGGAATAGAGTGGGAACAGGCACTGACTGGTTGGAATATGATATGTGCCTGGAAAGGTAGTTCAGGTGTACTGACTGTGAAGTTGCATCTTTCCTCTTCTAATAAATTCTACCACCACCAATGTCTAGGCCCCAGTGGGATTCTCCCTATCTCCTGCTTTCCCCGATCTATGTATGTGTACAGAACTTGTTAAAATAGATGATATGTAATCATTGAAGTCCTTTTCGGTGGTCACTTAAACAGAGTTAAAGTCCTGCAAGTGACTGTGTGAGGCTCCAATTAGTTGAAGACATTCTTTTAGCTATAATAATAATAATAATAATAATAATAATAATAATAATACCAATTCATTTTATTTATAAAGCACTTTACATTTGTCAACACATCTCAAACTACTACACAAGCGGATTTAAACCAAGAATAAAACATAATAAACATGTAAAGCATAGAAACATATAAAACATAAAATAATACAGCATTAAAAAAAAAGTAATGATCACTTTTAAAAAAAAAATTCTGAACAGAAAAGTCTTTAACTGTTTTTTGAAACAGTCCACAGTCAGATTGCAATGTGAGGAGTTCCTTAAGATACTGTGGGGCATTTCCATGGATGCACTGGTGGGTAAGTAGACATACTTTGTAATCAATGCAGAGGTGGATGGGGAGCCAGTGAAGTGTCCGGAGAACAGGAGTGATGTGTTTGTGTTTTTGTTCCCTCATAAGGATCCTGGTGGCACTTTTTTGAACATATTGGAGCTTTTGAAGGCTCCTGCTGGAGATTCCAATGAGAAGTGCATTGCAGTAGTCCAGCCTGGAGGAGACAAAGGTGTGGACCAGCCTTTCAGCGTCACAGAGGGAGAGGGAAGGGCGGAGTTTGGCTATGTTTCTGAGATGAAAAAATGCAATTTTACAGAGGTGTTGGACATGTGTTTCAAACCAACCCAAGAACCGACCCTGTGGCACCCCACAGGTGACCAAGCGTGACTGAGATTTGGCATCCCCTAGGACCACATACTCAGCTCTATCTGTGAGATAGGAACTAAACCACCCCAAAGCAGTGCCAGAAAATCCAACAGTATGCAGCAGAGGATGGAGGAGAATTTTGTGGTCAACTGTATCAAAAGCGGCAGTGAGATCCAGAAGAATGAGAAGAGATGGGAAACCCTGGTCAGCAGCAATTAGGAGGTCGTTAGTGACCCTGACCAGGGCTGTCTCTGTGCTATATTCAGACATCAGTAGCATCCTCAGTATTTCAAATATTAAAAAGAAAAAGCCTTGCTAAATTTTCATCTGAACAACTGTATCAAGCTGCCACGCTGTTAGCATGGAAAAATACAGTACTATGTACTTGAATGTCATGTAAGTTCTATCAGTTATCAGTGGTCTGTCTGTGGCAGTCGTGTGGCCTAGTGTTACAACAGAGGAACATTTAGCAATACTCCTCTGTCTCCTGGTACCGAAACCTCACACCAAATGGCTGCATGATTATTATCTTCCCTGCCATTGCACACATGGATAACTTGTGTCGAGCAGAACTATAAATATGATTATACACTCTCATATTATCACTTAGATCTCTTTAAACAGATGATACTGTGAAAAAGGAGAACATAGTTACTTATGTGAAGTGTACCTGTGACATAACATAAATTAATAATAAATTAATGAAAAACATCTTTGCAATGAATTAACAATTGTATTGTGTATTAAACTTAATTTATGGAAAACAATGACATTTTGAATTGTAGTATCATGGAAAAACATTCAATCTGTAAATAATAACATTTATATAGTATTTTATTAATGGGCGTGCCACACACCATCAAATCAAATCACGACGGCTCTTCCTTCTTATTTGATTTTGGATCTTGTTTCAAATGATGTGACAGTAAATGACTTCCTTGATTAAGTTAAAATCTTAGAATATGTGTGCATACAAATATCTGCAGTGACTTGAGTTTTGTCATCATTTTAGCATCGATTCAATAAAGCCATGGCTGCAGGCAAACACTCAACAAAAGTCCTGCGTGTTTCCATTAGGATAACTCAGTTTTTGTTGAATAAAGAGATGTGAGAAACGAGGGGGGAAAGAGAACCGGAAATGGTGATGAAAATATACTATATAAATAACATGAACAAGAAAAAAGAAACGGTAAGGGAGCGAGAAAGATGAATGGAAAGACATGTTGGTCCAGAGAGAGAGAGAGAAAGAGAGAAAAGAGCAAGAGATAATAAATGATTGTAAATGATCCTTTATTACTGTGCAGAGTGCAGCACTCAGCATTCTGTAAACTGATGAGCCATGAATGGCGGTGTGTGTGTGTGTGTGAGAAGGCAGTGCTCACTTACTCTTCAGCTTCTGTAGACCCCTGTCCTTACTCCTAAAATGATTTTGCCTTTGTGTTTCAAATGTTTGATATTTCTCAAGCAACAGAGAGGTCAAGAGGTTAATATTTCTCCATGTTTGTCTTTGTCATCAGCCTGCAATCTTTTAGATGGCATTAATAAATTATTTTCAATGCATTAAAATTGGTCTCATCTCAAGTGCTTACGTAGTTTGAAATCTGGAAATATTTAGGGCATCGTCTCACTTTTCCAAAGAAGGAGGCCTGGTAGAAATGCTCCAAGTCAGTTGAGTTATTTCAGACGCTGAATCTGAGTCCAGACAAAGCCACAGGACACAAATGGGCTTCTTATTTAAAAGTGTGCACTATGCAATGCTACATTAACCTTTCTTGCGGCTTCTTGCTTTACTGATATAGTATGACTGCAAGCACTTTATTTTGATCTCTGCCAAAAATACGTTTTGTATATTCTCATTGAAATTTATAATATGCAACTTTTGGGAATCAAACTAGTGGCAGCATAAGATATGAACTTTCTGCTCCAACCCACCTCCATCTCCCTGCTCCACTATGTTAGCTGTTTGGAATGCTATTATACATAATGCCAAATGATTGCTCTTGTGTTAATTTGTCTTTTCTTGAGAATAGAGACTAGAGAAACAGGGACTCCAAGAAAAAGCCACCTAGTGACACCTAAAGAGGAGCAGTAGACCTAAAGCATGTTGAATGACAACAATAAGCTCCGTTCCCTGATGTTGGCCTTCTCGGGTGAGCCTGCCATTAACATATGCTTTGAAGTATATTTCTACTTCAAAAGATAACAAAGTTAGATACTGTAGGTTTAAGTAAGGTTTTCCTAATGTTTTTAAAGTTTAGACTGAAGAAAAAACCTATATGAAGGCTCACTTTCTCTTTATGTACCTTTTTTTAGTTTGAGAACAATAACTAACTGTAGGCACGAGCAAACACATTGACAAATGTTAAAAACTTGTCATCGCAATAATGATACAATTATTAGAAAAAGGACCTGATTAAAAGCACATACAGAAACTAGTGAGGGGCACATACTGTACATCCGTATGCACAAAATAAAAACTTAAACTAATCTGAAAGATGAACTAGACCAACACAGAATATGGCGTGATGTCCCATCTACTGCAAGTTTTCTGCCTTAATTCATCCACAATCAACCAAGCTAAGCTCTGAAAAATCAAGATTAACTTTATTGTCAGCAAAGGGCAACTGTTTGTTCAGTAGTAGACTAACACAAAGACACAGACTATATAAGACATTATCTAACATGGAGTTCATAAAGGAGAGGAATGTGAAATTATATCACCAATAGCAGAATGTAGAAAAGAAAATATGTATATGTTGGTTCTAGCTGGTGCCTACTGTACCTAAAGAGAGATCCATAAGGCAAGACTTGGAACGCTGAGTCACATAGAATTGACTGTAGCTGAGGTACATTTGGTAAAATGTCACCCAGGTGACTTACCAGGTAAAGAACTTTGTACTTTGTTGGGAATCTCTACCTTAGGCCTAAGTTTGAGAATCCCTGAATTAGCTGATATAAAAATGAAAAAAAATAAAAATGTTGGATTATATGCTTGCTTTTATTCATATCTACATACTTTGCTAAAATTATTTGTAGAATTCCAAATTGTTTATCATACTTTTTGCGTGCAATACAAAGTGAACAAAACATATTTGACTTAGTTTTTCCTCTATAAATATTCATACACACATGTATTGCATCAAGGGTTTTAAAAACCAAGATTTGTCACATGGGAATGAGCTTTC
Organism: Channa maculata; assembly: GCA_020496755.1. Taxonomy (NCBI): domain Eukaryota; kingdom Metazoa; phylum Chordata; class Actinopteri; order Anabantiformes; family Channidae; genus Channa; species Channa maculata. The sequence continues at coordinate 28,003,552 of CM035600.1, read as the reverse complement.
AGTGAAGTATTCCCACCCGTCCCAGGATTGCTGTAACCCCCTAGGGCATGTTTTCTTCAAGCTTAGCTCCACTTCTCAAAGTGGATCTACATCATTTTATCAATAGAAGTGATAGTGATGTGCTGTGCAGTGATGGCAGCTTAGTTCTGCGAGCTACTGTGAGGTTCCCTTTAAGTCTAGTGAGCAGGAATCTGATCTATCATTGTTTGACCTGTCCTCATTCTTTGTCTGAAGGACACACACATATACAAACCTACATATGAAGTAGGCAGACACAACTTCACATCAACCACAACACATGACTGTGGACAGAGATAATGTGTGTGTATGGGTGGGGGGGTGTGTGTGCGCGTGCATGCGTGAGCTTAGCCCCCCATAGTTTCAGTGATAGAGTATGGCTCACAGTGATTAGAGACTGGCTTTGTCGACACAATGGCAGGAACCAGGATGATTTTACAGGGATTGTCTAACTTCTGTGACAGTTGGACACTTTCCAAAGTTTGCCTAGATTTGTGAGCAGGAACAAGCCTCTCAGGGAGCTAGAGAAGACAGATGTGTAGATGTTGATGATTTGTTTCCTTCACAGTGAAATTAATTGTATAAACAGAACAATAGACAATGTGATGGAACAATAGAAAAGCAATCGGAGACAATAGTGAAAGTCAGTAGAAGAGTGTAACTGTGATGCTCAACTTTTTGCCTGTGTCAATGGAAGATATAGTAACATTTAATGTCCACAACTAGAGAAATAATTCTCTAAACAGGTTTTACATAAAGATAGGTCACCAACATCAGCATAGCAGAATGTTTGAAATAGTGACAATGGTTGGTATAATTTCATAACATATTTAAAACATTTTACTATAAAGCTGATGTTTTCACAAATTTCAAATGAATATCTAATGAAAGATATTCATCTATTTTTAGGACACTGCACTGACCTGCTGTTAGTCTCTGCTATGCTGACTTGGGCAAAGTTAAACAAACTACTTTTCAGGATGAAAGCGAGTCTATTTTTTTTTAAAGAATCTCGTGATTGTCTCCTGCTAGTTAGGACATGTTAACAGGCATTAACTAACCTTAATCCTGAATTTGATTGATTACTAAATTGATGTGAATGCTATCATCACATCAATGTGCATCTAAATTTACTAATTTCACAATCTCTTCACTGTTGTGCAGTCTACCTAGATACCAAACGGCTTTAATGCTCATTCGTTTTTTTTTTTTCTAGTTTATGATTGGTCATCAACACTTTTTCTAGCTGCTGATTGGCCATCCTAGATTTAAAAGCATTCAGCAGTCCATATAATCCAGAGCAGAAGAGCACCATTCAGACCTTGTTTTCCATTTGTGGTTATAGTCTTTGCTAAACAGTAGTAGTTTTACTGAGATTGCCAGGGCCTTGCTTTTACCATGGACCCTACAGTTTGCTCCCACATCACCCAACAGACTTGTTTACACTTTGAAATGCCACTCAACATTAGAACAGTCAGAGTAACCCCATCACCATGTGTCTTCTGTGAGGCCTCCAACTCACCCTCACAAACTTTACTCACTTAATTCAAGAGGTCAAGGCTAAACAACATGTTTCATCCAGCTGACACTGTGTCTGTGTGTGTGTAATAGTATTTTTCCAACAGAGTAAAGACATCTTTGAAAATCAGGACATTTTGTCGTTTCCTCACAACCTCAAAAGGACTATTGCAGCAGTAAAACTCAGTTGTATAGTAAGGGTTAGAGCTGTAACAATATACTTGTGTAAATTGTTTTTTACATTGCAAAAAACATGGCCATAAACCTCTTGAAACACTTATTTGGACAACTCAGTCCAATATCAGTAATACAATCAACTTAATAATAATATTAAGTGGCTCAGTTGGCATAGTGTCTGCCTACCAACCATAGAGTCGGAGGCTCGTGCCCCGCTCTTTCTGACCACATGCCAAAGTGTCCCCGGGAAAGACACTGAACCCTTAACAGCCCATCCCCGTCCCCAGTTATGCAGTGCTGGTCCCAAGCCTGGTAGAAATTGGGGAGGGTTGCATCAGGAAGGGCATCCAGCATAAAAACTGTGCCATATCAACAAATGATCCGCTGTGGCGACACTGAATGTATGAGATAAGCTGAAAGAACAAAAATAAAAATATAAAAATTAAGACATATATGTATAATATGTATAGTAACGTAAGAAACAAAATGTACAATTTTAAAGATAAAGAATATAATTTAATAAACAAGCCTAGGTTTTATGTTATTTTATTCCTTTCGTTTATCTTACTTTATTTCTTTTTTTTTTCTTGTACTCCTATTTACATGCTGATGCTTATAAAATCATGGAAAGCAGTGTATTTTTTTAATTATATAAAAATACAATGTAATGTGATTGCCACATTTTAGTTTTTTTCTCGCTTTAATTTCTTTTGTAGCTCACTGGTTATAAATGTACTGCCTAAGTCTGGGACCTGGTCTGTGTGTACACCAGCAATAACATAAGCTATTTGCAGTTCCTGTTTGCAACGTATCCGTGAATGCACATAACAATTACTATTTGAATTATTATAAGAATTATTATTATTTTTATTCTAAAGACATTTTAAAAAGTTGTATTTAAAAAAAGTTCTTAAAACGTTCTAAAAAACATTTTTTTGTTTAAATCTGGCTCCATTAAAAAACCTTGGCTATAAACAAATTCAAACTACAATCTTTTCCTCTTTTGCTAGAGTGTGAGAGAAATAAAGAGACGGAGTGAAAGAGGCCTTAAATTAATTGAAATTAATGGAGTTAATTTATTTTCTAATCTCAGTAACCTTACAATCTGGCTGTACAGAATTAACCTCATGCATCCGTCAGACATTACTCACACTCACACTACAGACACAGACAACATAGTGTGTATGCAAACATAATAAAATCTTAAATCAATGTCACTGTAATGTCACTTTTCTGACCTTTGGCCTAACCTCTGTATCTGATTAGCACCACAACATTTGACTCTCTGCTGTTGTATGGAACTACAAACCAGCCAGGAGATCATACACACTGGTCAAGTTGAGAGGAGTCCTGTTTGAGACTGAGAAATAATGATTCACAAGGCGAAGTTCACTCTCCTGTACTGTGTTTCTGTAAGCGAATCATGTTTGGGAAAAAGCTCAGTTTGGCAATTCCTGATGATAACTTGGTTCTGACCTCAGTTGCAATTATTTATTTATTTTTTAAGTTAAAGAGTGACTTCATCAATTTTCAACTTCATTTCTATGGCTCTAGTTTAGCCGTAGAAAGCCATAGTTTAGTTTAGTTTCTGTAAATGTACATTAATGCTTTTAAACCTCACTCTGGCTTTCCTATATTAAAATATTTCTCTGCTTATGGCTGAAAAACTCTGCCAGATGAGGTTAGCCGGAAAAGTTTTTCATCATTAGGACTTCAGACAATTTCATCTGGAGGAGCTCCGGAAAAGCAGGTTGGCCATGATTACAAACTCCATAGTAAGAGCAACGAAATGACACAATGTGAACTGAAGGTTCCTCTAAGTGACGTCATCTGTAGGCATTTTTCAGTTAGAGTTGCCAGCAAATATGCAGGATAAATGGTAAACAGTCTGCACTTATATAGCACTTTTCTACCTATTGGCACTGAAAGCGCTTTACACTGCTTCTCATTCTCATGTAAGTGGAAGCAGTGCCAGAATTAACTGTTCATTTGTTTTACCGAGTCCTGGCTACAAGAAAAAATATCGGACGCGGCCGTAGATCTGGAGATGATGACAATGTTCTGAGGAGACAAAGAGCGTCCAGCTCCGGTAAGAGAAGAGGAGGGGGTTCGGTGTCTATATCAATAGAGACTGGTGTGTGGACACCACTATTGGTATGAAATACTGCTCCCCTGTAGAGAAATTCCTCCTCGTGAAGTGCCGGTCATTTTACCTGCCGAGGGAATTCACAGCTGTGATTGTAGCTGCTGTTTACATCTCTGAGCGCAAATGCTAAAGCTAATGCTAACATAGCACTCGGTGATCTGCATGACGCCATGTGTGAGATACAGACTGTACATCCAGACAGCTTTATAGTGGTAGCTGAGGATTTCAACCACACCAGCTTAAAGACTATATTTCCGAAATTCCAGCAAAATGTGGACTTTAAGACCGGAGGGAAAACACCTTGGATTTGGCCTACACAAACATAGCACAGGCATAAAGCGCAATTGCCTTTCCCCTTTGGACCACTCTGACCACAGATCTGCTAATCTCAGTTTAGAGACCACTGCTGAGACGTAACCAGAGAAAAAGCATTTGAGAGTTTGGCCAGAGGGAGCTGCGTCCTCACTATAGGACTTGTTTCAGACGCTCGGACTGGGAGGTCTTCAAGACTGCAGCCTCCCAGGGAGACCATGTTAATATCGAGGAGTATGCTGGATGCTTTAAAATAGCAGATGTCCTGACAGATGTCTTTAACGTCTCCCTTAGTCAAGCCGTCGTCCCCAGGCACTTCAAAGTGTCTACAATTATACCAGTGCCAAAGAAGGCAGCTGGGTCCTTCTTGAATGATTACCGTCCAGTTGCACTAACATCCACGTGATGAAGTGCTATTCCGATGATCTCACCTGGCTGAAAAAGTCCACTGCTATAGTGAAGAGGGCCCAACAGAGATTGCACTTTGTAAGGAAGCTGAAACAGGGTTCACTCCTGACCAACATCGTCACATGATTTTACAGAGGGGTGTTGGAGAGTGTACTGACATAATGTATGCCTTCATGGTACTCCAGCTCGACAGTGGTAGAAAAGAAGGCTCTGCAGAGGGTGATACGGGGAGCAGAGAAGCTAATAGGAGTCTCCCTGCCCTCTGTACAGGAACTCTTCCAGAACCGGTAAAGGGACAGGACACTGAACATTGTCAAAGACTCCTCACATCCTCTCAACAAACTGTTTGAACTGTTGCCATCAGGGAAAAGGTATTGTAGTATTAAAGGCTGCTCAACAGCTTCCTACCACAAGGGGTCAGATTGTTGACCATCTGACCAAGGACCTTATTGTCACTTTATTCCACTGATTGTCACTTTGATCTATTATTCATTTATTTTTATTATTTATTTTATTTATTTAAATAAAATGATTTATTTACTTTCTGTTGTCTTTTTTTTAGTAAGAGACAAATACAATTTGATTCTGTCTGCACTACTGCTGTATGCATAACAAAATGACAATAAAGTTGATTGAGATAAGAATGTATTTTGGGTTAAAATGGAGAAGCACAAACAGTTTCCCACTTCAATCTGATAGTGCTACTGAACCATAATTATGCATTAAAAGCCGGCAATACCGCCCTAGTGAATGGTGTAATACCACTCAAATCTGCTGAAGCCTTAGTGTTTTGATGACTACTTGTACATGAGAACAGGTCTTGGTTGCTGTAACTAAGGGAGGTGTGCATGTTGGCTTTTCTGCAAGCTACAGTTACCCACAATGCTGTTGTCTTTACAATTGAGGAACACACACCATGAATATCTTGGGGTTGAGTGTTTTCCTAAGGACACTCTAATATAGTGATGGAAGGAGCCAAAATTGGTGGTTAAAACCTTCAACCCTGTGCTTAATGGATGCTCATCTCTACCTCCTGAGCCATAGCATGCAACAGTCTATGTGAAGTTATGTCAGGTTTATAATACATTTATAGTAATGTAAAACGTACACATTGACTCAGACATACATTTTTAAAGTCATGGCTTTGAACATTCACTATATGCTTTTAAAGGTGCTGTGTTGAGTTTTTGACCTCTTAGATCTTTGGAACAATGAGTGTGTCACAATTTCAAGGTATCAGGGAACAGTTTAAGATCATTGTTGGTTAAACCATCATTTTGCAACAATCCCTCAACAACATCAAGTACAGCAATTCATTTCTCATTTAGACAGAAACCTCTCTTTCTTCTCCCTCTGGGTGGTTGCTAAAGACCAGACAGACTGAGGTTTGATTAGGCTGGAGACTGGCTTTAAGATGATCACTGTGGCTTTAGTGCTGTCTGGATTCCACCAATTGTCAGTTTCCATGTCAACGCTGACCACCAATCAGAAAGGATTTAATACAAAAAACTATTTTTGAACCAATTAGCTCCTCTTTAATCAGATTTTTTTCCACTTTGTCTAAGATATTTCCCCCAACTCTCATGTTTGTGTGTCTTTGTTCATTGATTCCAAAAGAGTCAAGGCCACACATCTTTTAAAGCAGGGTAGGATTTCCCTTATTATTTAAAAAGCTTGAAAAGTCATGCGGGGGCTGTGTGTATGTGTGTTTATGTATGATACATAGGGCACAGAAGGAAATTTGACAACTTTTATTAATAATGTAACTTATATTACTATTTGTAATTCATCTTGTACAAAAGTTGAAACTAAATATAAATTTGAATGGAAATAATTGATGATCAAAAAACTGTTTATACTACTATCTCAAGTATTCTGGTGATGATGCACAGGTTTGTCTATGATGGAAAAGTACAAGGCTATAATGACAAATTGGATTTAAAAAGTCCTAAATTGTCTTGTTTAGTGCCCAAACAAGGCATCAGGGCTTCCTCGACTCTGATGAAGGAATCAATGTCTAGTGTGTTTTGCATTCAGACATTTAAGCTGTTGTGGCATTCAGGGAAATCAGAGTGACTGCCTGATGAGGATTAGCTGTCACAAAGTTGAAATTAAGTCGTGGCAGCTTGAATCTGGAGGGAGGGAAAAAATATCTGCTTTTGTGTGGTAAATCTAGCATTTGATTCAAAACTGGGCTGTGTAGCAACTAAATGAAAGGAGCTGCTTACTGAGTCACCAAAAGCCACAATATACAGATAAATAGTACACCTGGTTATTGTTTTGTTTCCTTGGTTTTTGATCATTATATAAAGTCCTCGAGATCAAGATGATGTAATTTGGACAAGATTTTCAGTTCTTCTTTTGTTATCTGGTGAAAATTCTGGAGAAGTATGTAAGTAACCTTACTGTAAGAAGGAAATAAGTCATCTGATCTAAACAACTCCTCCAATAGACTATTAAACAATAGCCCTTAATGAAAGGAGTCCAAATAGAATCTGGTTTTTTACAGACCAAACTACAAGAAAGGTTTCAAATATCTGCATAAAACTGCAATCGACACTGAAAATACAGACTTTGCTATGGCCAAATATTTATTGAAGCCAAACATGGTCCACCTTCATTCGTAAGGTTTGTTGGCCTTGAACTACTGTCATTGGTAAATAGTGAAAATGTTTTGCCTATGTAAAGAAAATTATTCTACATTGTGTAAATTAGTCATTCACTTTTATTCACCATTTGTGATTTTGGTTTTTGTGTATCATTTTCAGAAATGCAGAATAGCTGTATGAAAAATGAGTTAATGCTGTGTTGGGCCTGGGTCTGTTGAACCACTGGCTGTAAGTATTTTTTTGTGGGTAGGACTGCTAGCAGACTTCTCCTAACATGTACAGGTGCAGGTGTTTGTCACAACTACTGTCCATGGTGCTGAAACTGGGGCTGTCGGAGGCAGCATTCCCCAGCACTTACATATGCAGGCAGAGGTTCCACTGGTGGGTGCTAATGACCAATAGCCCGTTTGCTGTCTCAGATCAGTGGAAGTAGTCATTGGCTTTGTCTGCAGCCAGTCAGCAACTGTAGGCTGCTGCCCCTTCAGCAGTAGTTTGTTTTTGGCTTGAACCAAGACTCATGTAACTGCAGATGGTAAACTGAAGATAGATAAAATCTCATCTAAAAAGTGGTATTAATAATCCTAAGTTGTTACCATCATTTGTCTACTTCAGTATAAAACGGTGGTGATGCCGTTTTAGATCAGTTGGATCAGCAGCAGTGTCCAGTAACTAAAATATTAACATTAAAGGCGTGTGTCAGCCGATTACAAGATTTTTGTGAGAGGTAATTTGAACATCTGTGCTCTTGGCCCATTGGCGAAGAAATAAGAGCTTTTGGGAGCTCTTCATACAGACAATCCAAAGAAATTCTGGGTTAGGAAAGATAAAGGGATCGGGAGCAATCCAATAAGGTAAATGGAACATTTTAATATGCTGTGTGTTTGAAAATGTCCCTAATGACTTGTCCTACAGTGATGAATATACAACAAGTACAACAGAACAAATTTTAATCACAGAGAAATGTCCTATTGACAGTGTTAACCAAACTTCAGAAATGTCTAAGTCTGGTAGAGAGTGATAAGTGGTAGGAAAAGAAGTAAGGCAACCTAGAGCTTTAGGGATATGTGGAGCATGGAGAGCTGGGACATAGGCAGTTGAAAAAAAAAATGAACAAAAACAACAGCATTTGGAATTGGAAATTTCAAAAGCCAGATTGTGGACTTTGTTCTTTTGGAGCACCCACACAAAGGATTTTGCCTTTTTTGGCTGATTAGAAGTCACTGCAAGATTGGGCTGGCCAGTTAATTTTTATTTAATTCAACTTGTAGGCATTTATAAGGCCTTAAAAGAGCCCACAACAGAGCTGCTACTTTACGATTGGTGCCACAAGAGCTTGTAAAAATGAGAGAGTTCTGTATGAGAGAGTTCTATATTAGTTGCAAGTCATTTGCAATGAACATAAACTAATAATATTAAAGCCTGTAGTACATTTTTTTACTTATTTCTTATGGAATGTGTTTTGTTTGAGTGAAAATTATGTTTTAAAAGATTACATATTTTTCCAAAACCTGCATTTTTATCTGTTGGAATGAAATTTACAGTTTGACCACCGTGCTTGCTTTTAAACGTACCCAGGGATTGAAGAGTGTAGATAATTTCCTACATGAAAATTCTTAAATGTGAAGTGTTTTCATAGTATAGCTTTGCATGTATATGAATGAGTCTGTTACATGTGCGACTGTGTGGGCAGCACATCTTATAACAACATATACAGCTCTGTCACAGATAGAGAGGATTTGATGTAGCTCGGAAACAGAACACATCTCGCCCAAAGCCAGACACAACCAAGCCAATACTCCACTACAATCTTGTCAGGAGACACTGTCTGCAGCTCTTTTTTCCCCACTTCATATGGGAGACTGAGTTTGTGCATTCATAGTGTTTGCTTCAACCTTTACACCCTAGTGACTTTTGTTTCAGAGTCACAGGAAAGGCTTTAAAGCACAGCTGGCAGCTCAACCTGGCTGTTCGCCCCATTGTGCTGTCATTTGTTCACACAGTCAGCCAATTTATGTCATCTCTGTCCTGGTCTTGTCAGCAGTAGACAGCAATCCTTGATGACATTGCATTTTTATCTTGGGTTTCTTCAACTTCTTGCATTGTTATTATAGGTTTCAGCATTTACGTTGCTGAGTACAATGATATCAAAACTGATAGAAATGATGGTCGAAGTACAGAACAGACATAATCTTCAACTTGATGTCTGCATAGTCGCATCATCTTATACTGAGTATCATATCGGTATAGACTCATATAGTCAGATCTTAACTTAAATCTGATATATGCATTATATCATGAATGTTACTCAACGATAGACATAGAATTAATGACAGTATGCTATGTTAACAGTTAAAGCATGTAAGATTAAATACAGTATTGAATAGTTTAGTTATTATGTTAAGATTATGACAAATTCAAACTGTTAAATATGCAATTGTCATCATTAAGCTGTATGATGACACTTATAAGTAATCATTATAAACCATAGATATAGACAGCATTATATATAACTATGAATATGATTAAGTTGAATATCAATTAATAATCAATGTAAATCAATGTATAAATGTATTATGATTAATAATTTGCAATCGAAATTTATATTACTTTATCGTATGATATTAGCTTAGCATATGATTAAGCGTATATTATCATGTATATAGTTTACTTACATATTAAGCATATGAGCATTACAATATGGTTATCATGATACATCTGAAAATAGCAATTGTTCAATGCTTAATGATTATATTCAAATACCGCATACTCATCATGATACGTAATGATCATTCATTAGTGACAATTGAGTAGATCCATGTCTATAGTATAGATTAGACAGCAACAAATTACATACAGTCTGATTTTCCACTGTACTAATCAATCTCCTCATGCATTCTAACATTTACGTGTCAATAATAGACTAGCTGTAATGCATTTAACACTTCTCATATATATGTATAGATCTACATTACTAAATCATAAATAATGTAATTAACTAGCTGACCTACAATATATTAGTTAACTAGTGCATTAATCATATGATAATAATCAGAAAGTGATAATATTCAACACTGATAGAATTTAATTTAATGCAAAGTTCATGAAAGATATCAGCTATGAATAACATAATGTAATAATTAAATGCAATCATATCAGTCAAAATAAGAATAGTAACAATCAAAGTTAGAATGACACATGAATGTAAGATTACATATATGCATAGCATACAGCGATAAGTAAAACTAACTATATCAATCTGTATTAAACAGCACATTAATGATCATATCATACTAGTAGATTAGTCAAGTACAGATACAACAGATGTACAGTTAATCCCAGTAATAATGATCAGTGATCAGTCGAGCATGTATATAATGCAAAGATTATAGCATGTAGCATTACATGATAAATGACAACTAAAATAAATTCAATAGTAACAGATTCGACAGTTCATCTACAATGACATTAACGACAGTAAGTTTAACTGATCGATACTATGTATCAGTAATGTGAAGATTATAGATACATGAAGTCATATTATCAGGTATAGATGAGACTAAGGAATTGATACATAGTATGAGTATCTATAAATCTGTAATAACATCAAACATATTGACAGTATCAGTTCAAACAAAGATTGCTATAGTCAATAGAGCTGTAAGCTAGTAATAGATACATAAGTCAAGCTGGCAAAGAACTAGAAGTTAGCATAACAGTTGAGTACATAAAATATGCATGACAATAGATCCATGATGATAGACTGAGCATGAACATGATACACAGAGATGCATATAACGTGACAGAACAATCAGGAAGTGCAGTCATTCGAATACAGCATACGTGATAAATGAATGGAACCAAGATGCTAACACAGTGTATCAGAGATGCTAATCCATACAGTCAGACAGTATGTCGTAATTTAAATGAATAGAATCAAAACTGCTAAGTGACAGGGTAGATATATATGCTCACACTATGACTATGAAGCCTTGACGATATCATCATAATACTAACATGATGGTAATCAGTATTCATGAAATCATACATTACAATCAATAAGTCACAATGAATGCATGTTTACAATAGTTGAATATTAATCTAAATCTTATTGCAAATCTCATTAGAATCTGTACAGTGAAATTAAATTGATCATGTATCATATAGTAACTTGAAGACTAATAAAATAAATAGAAGCCTAAATGTATATAGATGTAACAGAATGATGTCAAATTCAATAATTAATAATATGAATATTAACATATATAGTAATTAGATTGACATAGTAGAGAGATAATACATTAATAGATTAGTATCAATAGATCGATCTAAATGTAGCTATAAGAAACTGATATGAATGAATACGTGAAGAACTAGATTGAAATAGTCTTGAATGATTGAAGAGTGCAAGAGATCATTGACATCTTTATCACTTGCAAATGAAGATTAAGTGAAAATGTCAGGAAGTTGATGAGATAATATCAATATTCAGTGAAGACTGCAGCAACAGTTCATTAGGAGCATTAGATGAAATTACGTCATGAATAGATTGAACTATGTTCAAATAGTTATGAAGCATGAATCATAAGTGCTGAGAATTGCAATGTCAGATTACTATGAACTGGAATGAGTATCAGATGTGTAACTAGACAATTGCTATGAATAGACAGATCTACATGTATTAATTGCTATGACAAACTACTTTGAGTTGTATATTTGATCATGCATTATGAACATGATAACAGCTAATGATTTAAGACAGACTACTAGACTTAGACTTAAATTAGTAACATCAAATCTCATGACAACTAATATGATGAAGACTCATATAAGCTAACACAGAATGACTAGATAAACTCAGACATGGTGTCTGTATGCTATAACTAGTATCCTGTATCAATGATGACACATTAGTCATTTGAAGTAATTCACATAACGTATCTAGATACTAGATATAATCTGATTTGATGGATACTGAGAATACAATGAATTTAGAATCATATAAAGTCAGAGTAACATACATGTCAATTCACGATAATAATTTAAATGACATGAATAGATGAGAACTCAAGTGTGCGAGTCAATATACATTACTAAATAAACTATTAATGGCATAATACATAGAATTGATATCATACACAAGATACTTATATGAATATAAGCATCAATATTATGATTAGTATACAATAACAATATCTAAGTAATGAACTAGATACTATTACGAAAACATAACAGATTGAAAAGAATATCGCATATTGACATGACTGTAAAAGATTACAAGATCGATGGTCCAATGAGCATACTAGATATGTAATCAACAGTAAATCTGGAAGTGTATCTGAGCATTATTCTATAGAAGATAATGTATTGTGAACTTAATTAGAATAAGTATTGATAAGAGTAAGTAGATGACATGTTTATAAGTAGTATGAAGATTGAAGTACAATTGCAGAATCAGACTCATGATTCACTAGTTGCTAATATTCAAGCTATGATACATTTAATGTATGAATAATATAAGATTCAGGCTACTAGTCATTGCATAGTTAGCATAATTAATATTATAATGCTATTTGACATTACATATTAAGCATATTAACAAGATGATACAATGATGAACATGTATAGTATTATATACATGTCATATAAGCTAGACATTACATTGCATTAGTACTAGGTACATGTTAAGTGTTATGATCTGATGACATATCAGTGTTATGAATGAATGTCTATTATGAACTTTCATCATTGACTAGCAATTTGTACTAGATGTTACAATCATTCTAGATTAGCAACATAATCATAAGATTAGTAAATGTTGATGCATGTTTTCATGATGTATACATAATTAGCATTAATGAATATGAACTATCATGTGATAAATGATCTAATACTTGAACTATTGAACTTGCATGTAAATATTAAGAACTAAGTCAACAGATAATTGCTTTATAGTGTTCGACTGAATATTAATTCAGAAATAAATGATAAATTAGAATAAGTAATGAAATTAAAATAATAAACTTGAAGAAAATTGAGTAAATTAATTAAATAAAACATTTACTAAGAGCAGTACACTAAAAGAATCAATTATCAATCATTAACATTTGAAAAGCAAGAGAATAGTTATAGAATTAATATGAAATGAAGAAAAGTCAAAGCGATGACTACATTGAAAAATGAAGTTAGAATATAGTTCACTTTGAACTGCATCTAATTACCAGGACTGTTAATAATGATTGATAAATTACACTAATTAAAAAATTAATTATTAAAATTAATAAAGCATAATAAAATGTAAAAACTATCATTATTACTAAACTTTTATGAATCATTATTCAAGTCAAACTAAATAATCATTAAATGAAACAATAAACATAAAATTCAAATAATTCATTTGAAAATGACACATAATTTTCAATTTTAAATCTAGTACACAAATTAATCCTTAAAATCACTTAAAGTACTAAGGACTTTCTAATTACTTACAAAGAAATACTATAAGTGAAGCATACAATTTTTTAAACTATAGGGATTATGTAATATCGAAACAATAATGAAGTTAATATATACAAAGTTCGTAGCTAACTATAGAGTGTAAGTATGTACATGAAGCAATAGCTATCTTTTAGTCACAATTAACCCAAAGAGAAGTAAATGATGGCCATTTTAAATGAAAAACACTAACTAGTTTTGATTCAAAAAACCAGAATAGATACACGGGACATACATTATCTAGATAGTATATCAAAATTCACAGTTTGACAAAGGAAAGAAATAAATTTTTGAATCTAATTGAACAGCAGAATTAATAAGAGTTGAAAAAAATAAGAGAGTAGCTAAGAGTTTGAAAACATCATTATCAACGTGATTTTTAAAGGCAATTAACATCAAAATATATAACAATAGTGAATTTGAAAATGTACTTAACTATTCAATCTAGCCTATATTAAATATTTTGCTTTAAATTTTGTTAAACATCCCAATCAACAAGGCATACTATAGATAGTTTCTGTGACAAAGCAATTTAATCACAATAAATGATAGAATAGAGATGATTGTAATTATCTAGAAGAAGGAAATATTATAGTGAGAATTGAAATAAATTGCTATGCATAAAGACAAGGAAACTAAAAGTAGAAGACTTATGTGTGATAACAATCACTTCAAGATTGGAATGAAAGCATTACTGCTTAAGTGGATATTTGGTCTGTTGTTGGTGGCAGTTTCAGCTTAGTAATCACAGAGTGTTCACACCTTTGACCTAACAAAGGCACACAAGTTAGGTTGGTTTCAACGAGGCGGTTTGGCTGTAGCCAATTAAGACCATATATAAGGCACCTGGTGGGCTGGAGCGTCAGCCCTTGTGTTCAGCCCTCCTTGTTTGAAGGCCGACAGTGAAGACAAGTGAGTCTACCTGCACGAGTCCGACGGTGTAAAGACAAGCGAGTCTACCTGAACGAAACCACCGAGCGAGGACATTAGGTAGTTTATTTCTAACTTCTTTTACTTCCTCTGTTTCTCTACTTTTCTTCACATTAACCCCTTCTACTCCAGAAAGCCTTTTTCTTTGTTTTACCATGTGTTTTCAGCAGATCCCTGTTCTCCTCCGCAGACGCAGGACATGGCGTCCTACTAGGGGACGCCTGTCTCTCACCTGCGCACTCTCACCCAGACCACTTTGCCACCAGCCTCTTTTTGTCTTGCCCTGTGGAACTGCCAGTCTGCAGTGAACAAGGCCGACGTCATACCAGGTTTTGCTACACAGTCAGCTGTTCACCTACTTGCACTTATAGAAACCTGGATCATGCCACAGAACACGGCCACCCCAGCTGCACTCTCCGCCAATTTTTCATTCTCTCACAGTCCTCGCTCATCAGGTCGGGGGGGTGGGACTGGTCTTCTCATTAATGATACCTGGAAGTTTTCCTCGACAGCACCACTCAGCAATCTGTCTTCTCTGGAATATCATGCCATTAGGATCACAGCACCGATTGCAGTCCAGGTGATTGTGATATATCAACCACCGGGCCAGCTGGGGAACTTCTGCGATGAACTGGACATGTTGCTGTCCCACTTCCTGGAAGATGGCACTCCTTTCATCGTCATAGGAGACCTGAATATCCACCTGGACAAACCGATGTCAACCAGTCTGGCTTCAAGAGGGGTCACTCCACAGAAACTGCACTCCTGACTGTTGTGGAATATCTTCAAGCTGCAAAAGCCACAGGTCAATCATCTGTCTTAATTCTACTTGATCTATCATCAGCCTTTGACACTGAATTATCAGATCCTCTTGTGCATATTCTGACTTAGGCATCTCTGGATCAGCTCTAGAGTGGCTTCGTTCTTACCTATCGGGACAATCCTGCAAGGTATCCTGGCGGAGGCATCTTTCTCACACTCATAGCCTCTCTACCGGTGTGCCGCAGGGCTCAGTTCTTGGTCCTCTTCTTTTTTCTATCTATACTTCATCCCTAGGTGCCATAATTCACTCGCATGGTCTTTCCTATCACTGCTACGCTGATGACACACAGCTCTTCCTGTCCTTTCCACCGGACGACTCCACTGTCTCATTGCGCATCTCTGCCTGTCTCTCAGACATCTCAGCCTGGATGAGTGAGAGACATCTTCAACTCAACCTCTCCAGGACCGAAATCCTTGTCTTCCCAGCCAGACCTCTGACACAACACAACATCAGCATCAACATGGGATCTACAGTGATTGTCCCCACTAAATCGGCCAAAAATCTGGGCGTCATCATTGACGACCAACTGAGCTTTAAGGACCACATCTCCTCAGTCTCTAGGGCTTGCAGATTTGCTCTCTACAACATCAGGAAGATCAGACCCTACATAACAGAATATACAACCCAACTCATTGTACAGGCGCTGGTCACATCTCGTCTTGATCACTACAAGTTGATTACAACATTACTTTGTTAATGGGGTTACCAGTATCCACAATAAAATCCTTGCAGATAATCCGAAATGCAGAAAAGTTTAGGAGAGGAATGTTGTCCCATTCTTGTCTGATGCAGGATTCTAGATGCTCAACAGTCCTGGGCCTTTGTTTTTAAATGATACCCCAAAAGATTTTCTATTGGTGAAAGGTCTGGACTGCAGGCAGGCCAGTTCAGCACCCGGACTGTTCCCCTGCAAAGCCATGCTGTTGGATGATACAGTATGTGGCTGTAGGAGAGAAAAAAATATGATAGTGTATTGGGCCTGACAAATAAATGAGGTGATTGTGATACTACCCACAGAAGCATTTGTTATAAGAGTATCCCCAGATCAGCACCACTTTTATGCCAGGCTCCAACTCATACATTGGGGCCAAACTGGCAGATAACATCAGTATTTTTAATCCTAAACACACAAAATACTGAATTAAGCGTGTGCACACATAGCAAAATGGTTGGTTTTATGCATGAAGACACAGACGATTATGGTACTGTATTGTTTGCAGATGATGTGGTTCTGTTGTTTCCATCATATCGTGACCTACACCACGCACTGGGGTCAGATTTTGCTCATCATTGTATGCCACCAAAATAGCCTTACTTTTGTTGCTGTCACACTTATTATGTCTATGGGATGTTACTCTAGTCCTGCTGGTCTGATTCCTCAAACAAATACAAATATCAATGGTAAATAACATTATAAGGTGGTTAAACATACTGTTGCACACAAACAGATAATTGTTATAGGTACACTTACATTAGTTTGTACAGCAGACATGCTTTTTAAATTAAGCAGGACTTGCATGCAACCACCTTTTATTCCCGCTCATTTGTTTAGATAGTAAGACTCTAAGAAAGCTCTATTGGTTAAAAGTAGGCCACTGTGTTCTTTTGTTTTTGCTTTGTTGCTATTTTTGAATGAAGTAAGTTGGTAAAAGAGAGTCGACAGAAATTATGAAGTGAGAGATAGTGTTACAGCCGTCTGCTAAGATATGCCTGGCCATGTACTCAGTTAGTTAGTTGATATTGAAATGAGAGACGAGACAGTCAATGGATAGTATAATATTAAGCCAGACAGAAACCAGAGTTATTTTATGTACTTTCTACCCACACATGACAGCTTAGCATGAACGGCTAGTTAGTACATTTGGATTTTGCATGAATAAAACCAAAGCAATCCAATATATTCTAGAAACCAAAAGTGGGTCATCATACTCTGCTTTATACAGTACATAATTTTAAAACATTTACTGGTTTTTGGTTTTGTTTTGCTCTGCATAACACCAGTCATGATGCTGACATAGAAAGCATTCATAGGAAAAAAAAGTAATTTAAAGGAGTGAATTTAGTCATTTGTGAATGTGCATTACTTTAGATCTAGATAAACTAGCCTGCTGTAATACTCTGGGTATTTGTCCTTTATTGATGAACAGTTCAGGTGCACCACTGACTCCATACTCTGTTTTGCACACTCCACTGTCTATTAGAAAACTAGGTACCTTAAGAAGCAAAGCTGTCAACATGAAGGCTGGATGTAGCGAGAAAACAATTGTTACAATCAGTAATTTACAGTCATCTGATTTAATAACACCCGGGCTACTACTACAGTATTTGCATTTTAAGTGTTAAAATTTCCCAGCCATCTGTTGTCTGACGACAGCATCTCATCCGTCTATGGATGTGTATCTTGTCTTCGATCGTTTGGCCTGTGCAGCATTTGCTCAGTCTAAGCTCCCTGGAACACCGCAGCATATCAGAGATGTACGGGTTGCAAACGGAACCTTGCCAACTTCACCATCACATTTGTTTCCTGGGTGCCTTTCCTCCAACTGTTCCTCCACTGTCACATGCAGCATAGAATACCCAAAAGCTAAACCACCCCTGTAATGATAACATGAAGGCATGTTAGGAGATCTTTTGTTAAAGACTGAACATTGATAGATTAAACTGAAATGAAACAAAATTACAGTGGTGCTCTAACACTCCTTAAACATGCCAGATAAAGGTTGGCCATAGGGTGCATTGGCCCACACCACTTTACACCCCTGACCACACGTCACAGTTGATGGGAGGCTCTCTTTTATCAATCATTCCTGTCTACTCTATGACATACAGACCACTGGAGAAATATTTAAAATTGTATCAAATCACAGATGTCACACCAAGCAAATGCTTACAGTGTACAAAGCAACATAGATGTGGGAGGTTACTCAAACCTGGAACAAGGGGAATGTTTTTAACTGCAAATAATTCTGGCACCACCACGTTTAACCAATGGCATAACATTCTTTTCACATTTTTTCAAAGCCTTCTGTTGTCTTGTCCACAGGTAAGCAGCAAAATTATTTCAGGAGACTAGGGGCTTCTTTACAACTGGACATTGTTAATTTCTTCTTAGATGTTACCCTGGGGTTCATTGTGATGTATTAAAAGACCCAGAACTGACTTCTTTAAATCAAGCTGGGCTTGAAGGACTCACACCTGATTTTCATTACATTAATTGAAACACCTGACTCTAATTACCCCTTCCGATGAAATGATAGTCCTACAGGGTCACATACTTGTGTGTTCAATTAGGTTCCATCCTACGTTGGTGCATTGCATTCACCAAAGAAAAAAATTTGAGACCTTATTTTCTTAATTAAGAGATACGGGAGTTGAGTATCTCATAAATATGGTAACGTTTCAGAACTTGCCTTAGATTAATTAGGTTTTTAGCATGTCTTCAGTATCACAGTAGTTCTGTGAGAGTTTTTGGTACTTCCAAAACTCTATAGTGAAACATAACTGTAAAGTATCTCGTAACATTAAGTATCTCGTAATTACTAGATAAAGTCTCAATTTTTTTTTCTTTGGTGAATGCAATGCACCGCCATACCATCCATCTAGCTTTAAGTCAAATCCATGCAGAATTAGTGACAAGGTGAAGGGTCATGCCTATTTCTAACTTTAATCATAAAACCCAATTTTAACCTCGACAAAGTTGTCTGAACTACTTAACACTGGCCAAAAAGGTCCTAACACTGCAGTAATGTCCTTAATAGAATTGTGTGAAACTGAAACGTCCATAGCACAATGGTTTAAAACAAAGGCGCACACAGATTCTTCTTTATCATGTTCCCTCCTGGCATCTGTCACAAGTTTAAGCAACAGGTGAATAAAATACCCCCTTTTTTGCTGACACACAAACACAAACACTGCTGCTCCCATCTGACAAGAAATAGGAATCAACTAAAGCTGACTGGACCTGGCTCTCAGGTAAATCATAGACAGCAAGCGATACTGGAGTGGGAAAGAAAAACATCTTGAATTGAATCGTGCACTGAGTAATGCTACAGTAGAAGGGGAATAGGAGAGGATGATAACAAGAGAGCAGTCAACAGGAAAGGTGAATTGAGAACAAGGGAAAGAAGGTAAAACAAATCCCCTTTGTCTGCCTCAGTAACTCTCGCTCTCACATTTACCTAGGAAGCTGTGGCCACTGACCACCCCACACAGAATACTGAATTACACTTAATCATGACGTGACAGCTGCATTCTTTAAATTTACATTAAGTTATTTAGGTAGAATAGATTTAAGTGCATAGGAAGGTGCAGAAGAGTTCTGTTTTCAGCAGTTTTTTGAATATTGGAAGGGGTTTTGCTGAGCGTGCAGAGTTTGGTAGCTCGTTCCACCACCACACCATTGCTTGGTGTCTTCTGGACAGTGCTGGGACCACCGGACGTCGTTCGTTGGCAGACCGCAGCAGACAGGAAGGATTTTAGACCTGAATGAGGGAGTTGAGGTAAGCAGGAGCTGTTGAAGTGATCACCCTGTGATGAGGCAGAGCTTTGAACCTGATCCGAGCAGCTACGGGAAGCCAGTGTAGAGATTTGAAGAGTGGTGTGACATGAGTTCTTTTTAGCTGATTTAGCTAAAATGAGGCGTGCTGCCGCATTTATGATCATCTGCAAGGGTTTGATTGTGGATTGTGTTCTCTGACGACGAACTACGGCGGACTCGTGCGGTAAGCGTGTTGCGTCACTTCCCGTTTCTGCACACTCTTGGGTTTCTACCGAAGGACTGTTTACTGATTAATTGTAGCTGTTATTTTTACTTAAATAAGTGATTTCTTCACACAAGAATTAATACTTGCGTCGTAACATACGCTTGTATTACACAAGCACATGCTCTTGCAAAACATAACCAGCTAAAGTTTACAAATTCCAGATTTCACCCATATTAGCTTCGTTAGCCTAGCAGTTATCCGTTAGCAATGGCTTCTCTGTCTCCCTCTGTCTTCTCTCACTTGCTCGGTGTGTCTCATGTTCAGTTTTTCCTCTGCCTCCTTTAGTGATAATGGTGTATGTAATAAGTGTAAGGTTTTTGCAGCTTTGGTGGCGAGGCTCACGGAATTAGAAGCGCAGCTCCGCAGCCTTCTTCCACCTACCGAACATTGCCAAAATTAGGAGCATCCTCTCTCAAAGTGATGCCGAAAAACTGGTCCATGCATTTGTTACCTCTAGGTTGGACTACTGTAATTCCCTACTTTCAGGATGCCCCAGTAACTCCCTAAAGAGCCTGCAATTAATCCAAAATGCTGCAGCAAGAGTGCTGACTGGAACTAGCAAAGAGATCATATTTCACCTTCACTAGCTTCTCTCCATTGGCTTCCCATTAAAACTAGAATAGAATTTAAAACCCTGCTTCTTACATATAAAGCTCTGAATGGTCAGGCTGCATCATAAATAGAAGACCTCATAGCACCATATCATCCCAGTAGACCACTTCGATCTCAGAATGCAGGCCTACTTGTGGTTCCCAGAATTTCCAAAGGTAGAATGGGAGTCAGAGCCTTTAGCTATCAAGCTCCTCTCCTGTGGAACCAGCTCCCAGTTCAGATTCGGGAAGCAGACACCCTCTCTACTTTTAAGTCTAGGCTTAAAACCTTCCTCTTTAATAAAGCATATAGTTAGTTATAGTTATGCTGCTATAGGCTTAGACTGCTGGGGGACCCACCCCTCAATGCACTGAGCTCCTTTCCTCCTCTTGACCCTCTCTCCTCTCCTCTCACCCCACAATTGTCACCACTGTATGTCATTAACTCTGTGTGTTCTCTCCCGTAGTTGTCTTTGTCCTTCTCTGTCCCCCTCTCTCTGTCCCTTTCTGCAGGTGTCCCCAGCTTTGAAGCTGTGTGTCTTCCAGCATGCAGCTACTGGTCCTACCAATCTGCCCAATGTTTTGTTGTTGCGTTTTGTTGCTCTGTTCTTTTCTCTCTCCCCTTTCCACTCACTCCAACCGGTCAAAGCAGATGGCCGTCCACCCTGAGCCTGGTTCTGCTGGAGGTTTCTTCTGTTAAAGGGAGTTTTTCCTCTCCACTGTTGCCTATGGCTTGCTCCAGGGGGAAATGTTTGGTTCTCTCTATACATCTTTATAATCTTGACTTTATTCTGTAAAGTGCTCTGAGATGACTTTGTTGTGAATTGGCGCTATATAAATAAAGTTGAATTGAATTGAATTGAATTGATACCGGTGACCCCATTAACAAAGAGTTGCAGTAATCAAGGCGAGATATGATCAGCACCTGTACAATGAGTTGGGTTGTATATTCAGTGAGGTAGGTTCTGATATTTCTGATGTTGTAGAGGGCAAATCTGCATGCCCTAGAGACTGAGGAAACTCGGTCAATTGTCGATTATGACCCCAGATTTCTGGCCGACTTAGTGGCAATGAACACTGCAGATCCACTGTTGATGCTGATGTTGTGTTGTGTTGAAGGTCTGGCTGGGAAGACAAGGACTTCGGTCTTGGAGAGGTTGAGCTCAAGAAGTCCCTCTCATCCAGGCAGAGATGTCTGAGAGACAGGCAGAAATGCGTGATGAGACAGCAGAGTCATCCGGTGGAAAGGACAGGGAGAGCTGTGTGTCATCAGCATAGCAGTGATAGGAAAGACCATGTGAGCGGATGATACCCAGGGATGTAGTATAGACAGAAAAAAGAAGAGGACGAAGAACTGAACTCTGTGGCACAGTGGTAGAGAGGCTACGAGAGTGAGAAAGATGCCCCCACCAGGATACCTTGAAGGTTTGTCCCGATAGGTAAGACCGAAGCCAGGCTGGAGCTGATCCAGAGATTCCCAAGTCAGAGAGTGTGGACAAGAGGATCTGATGGTTCACAGTGTCAAAGGCTGAAAATAGATCGAGTAGGATTAAGACAGTTTACAGAAGCCTGACATTTTTAAAGAAATGATTGTGACAGCTGACTCAAATGTAAAATAACGGCAGCACCACCATATTCGTAAAGGCACACATCAAAACAGATGGCAGACTGTACTCTTGACTTAACCGTTAGAGTTTAACATTTTGCAATGTATGTATGGGGTGACTGTAGACTGACATAAATGTTAGAAAATTGGATGAAAATTCAATGACAACATTTAAATATTAAAGAAACTTATTTCAGTAATGATAATTTCTGTATAATCGAGGCTATCAAGGCTTCCAAACTAGCTCCCAAAATTCAACAAATCAACAGCAATTAATACACAGATAATTACATACTACCTAAGCTGCTTATTTGACTTACTGATACAGTAAAAGTTCAGCTTCTGTTTACACTGATAAAATCAGTGACACACAGACAGTATACACTACTGTGGACTATGTCAAGTAAATTATTGACCCTAGTTAATACAGTAAATATAAATTATTATTATGCAGTGGCCTGTATGTGCATGTTTGTACATGATGCAGCAAACTCAGAAAAGAGGAGACCAGCATATTTGGTCTTTCTACAACTGATAACCACCCTTGGTATTTGCATGCTGTAGTGTCCCTGCTACTGCTTGCACATACTGTAGGATTAGAATATATCTTCACAAACGTTGGTATGAATAGGTTGTGGCACATATTTGCCCCCTAATGAATAGACTACTCGTATGGTTATCTTCAGTATCAAAGGGAATATTGGTGTGCATTTAAATGTAACAGATGATATAAAAAGGACTTTGTTCACAACCTCTTTTCCTCCTTTTGCTTCTCTCTGTTCTCGCTCCACACTCCCTCTGTCTCTCTCTTTTCTCCTAATGGTACACATCTATCACAATGAAGCCTGTGTCTTTTTAAACCTCCACACACACACACACACACACACACACACACACACACACACACACACACACACACACAAACTTTCATGTAAAATAGCTCTCTGGTGGTAAAGCACAGTATGCATACACTGCCTGTGTGCAAAGTCTGTTGCTGCATGTAGCTCATCTGGCTGTGCTACATTGTGTTCATTTACAACTTTCTCTTCACACACACACACACACACACACACACACACACACACACACACACACACACACATACAGTATACACCAAAAACATGCACATGCTCAACAGAGGTCATTAATAACAATAGTGTGCATTTGATTGGGTATATTGTGATAAATTAGATGACTTTGTCCATTGTTTGCCCCGTAGGCAGCAATTACTTTTAACATGACTCACACGGAGCAACACAAGGATATAAGGCTACATTAAGTATATCACAAGATGAGGATTTACAGATATATATATCTATCCATTCATTATCTTGTTGGGAGTGTGTGCGTGTGTGTGTGTGTGTGTGTGTGTGCTGAACAGGTCTCCAGGTTACAGTATTTCAGGGCCAACACTGAGAGACATACACAGACAACCATTCACAGTTTAGAGTGTGTAAGTCATATCTTAATGTAAAGACACTATTATTTCTAAAAAGATGCTCAGTGTCCATCTGAACAGTTAACATGGTTGAGCAATGAATTGAAAGTGCTGCTCATTAAGAACAAAACATAGCAGCTCCCGCATTGGTTTGTGATTGTGAGTACGAATTGGTGAATGAGGAGCAGTGTAAAGCACTTTGAGTGCCAATAGGTAGAAAAGTGCTATATAAGTGCAGAGCATTTATCATTTTACAGTTTCAGCAAATTTAAGGATCATCAAATCAAAACTTGCAGAAGACACAGTTGCCATCAGTCTGCTGATCAATAATGAAGAGTTTTATGGTCCTGTGGTGGACGAATATTTGAGTTTATTTCTTGAGTTGATTGCATCTAAAACTAACGGTACGTACACGTAAGTACGTACACGGTTTTGTCAGCACTGTAATAAAATCCAAACATGCTGTGTATTGTTGGAATTAAAAAACCATCCATTTGAGCTCACTAAAAGCAGGCACTAAACAAAGCACAGCTCATCCTGTCTGACAGCCCCTATCCAGGTGTTTTCAGAGTTCCATGTCCTGCCTTCTGGCTCGCTCAGGCCGAGAGCCAACACTTACAAACGTTCCTTTCTTCCCTCACACAGAAGATACAATAATGGAAGTTCAAATTTTTTTATGTACTTTGTGTTGGATGTTGTCTTTCCTGGTGTTTCTCTGATGCTGAACAAATAAGTGCCCTTTGGGTACAATAAAAGTAATAGTTAAGTGTGTGTGTGTGTGTGTGTGTGTGTGTGTGTGTGTGTGTGTGTGTGTGTGTGTGTGCCTTAGTGTATACATTTTTAGTCTCTCTGCCTTATATCTACAGAACAATGTATTACTTGACATAGTAGACATTTGCATCAATGCAAAAAAGACTGAAAACCCCAGAAACTGCTAGAAACGATAAAGTAAATAATAACAAAATCTATTTTCAAGCTACTCTAAAGTTATACCTTATTTGTTTAATTTGTATAAAAATTAATCCTTAGGTTTTAAATACAAATAAAAGTTAAGTAATGTAGCTTTATTGTCATTAGCTATGGACAGCGAGTGCAAAAAAAAACAATCAATGTCTTGTGTCTGTCTTGTGTTCTTATGTGTCAAAATTTGAAATTCTCTTTGAAATCATATGTAAATAGTCATGAACAAACAATAATAAACAGGTGGGGAGGTGTAAAAATCTGCTTGGTTAGAACTGCTACAAAATCCTAAAGTGACAAAATATATGATTTCAGCAAGAACTCTGCTGCTCCGAAAATGATTCAATTGTATTGCGACCTCTCCATTCTAAGGAGTTAGGCCTCACAAATTATTGTCTGTCCAATATGTCTGAACCAGTCCATTTCCAACTGATGCCACAAACTATCGCTTTAAGGAATTCCATCGTGTTTCTCCATGTATCAACAGTTTATGACAAGACAAAGCAGCATTCAATATATGTGTTTTAACTGAGGCATGTGTGTCAGTAATTATAACCTAAAACCTATTTAGAAGTTAGCCTCTGGAGGGAAATGTGCTCTGGATACAGGCTGGAAACACACACATGGACAGACACACGTGTAAATCTCGTGTGGTAACTGTGCAGAGAGCTACAGAGAATAATAAAAAAAGAGGGAGCATTCACTTTAGTATCTTACATGTTTCATATTAAGAACTCTTAATTAAACCACACAGCTTGGCTGTGTTTGGTTTGCTTTTTATGCTGTCTAATTTTGCAGTAAACAAATCTGCACAAGCACCCACAACACACACTTAATCTCTGCTGAGCTTCATCGTGAATGTTTGGGGTTACAAATTGTAATATCATAATGAAGATATGACTTATCATCCTACTTTGGAGGAAAATAGTAATTACTGTAAATTATACATCATTATCCTGGCAGGATAATTGTCAGTGTGCTTGAGTTGGCAGTCTTACATTAATGTTTTAACCTCTAGGCAGACACCTTGAGGTTCGATGCAAGACTAAGTTAGCACAATCACATCAAAGCTGAGAAAAAAGAAGAAGCACTTTCCTCTAACACAAGTGTTTTGATTCTTTCCTTTTCCAATGTGTGCTGTCATATTTACTTATCTATAAAAAGTTTTGTTGGACATCCTCACTCAAACACAAAAACAATCCAGGTTGATAGCCTCAAAAAGATTAAAAATGCATGTTGCAGCTTTCTGCTATCATGCTATTTGATGGTTATTCCCATTCCACGTGAATCCGGCTTTAGTTTTATCAAGTAAAGTAAAGCTTCAGGGTTCTTCTCTTTGAACAACACAAGTTAAACTCTAGAGAATTTCCAGCTTTAAAGGCAATGGAAGAATATGCATTGTGAAGAACAGAGGTGTTTTTTGTCTTTAGTGAATTTGTTGAGAACCTAAAACTGGAGAGTTTGACAGCTGAGCGAGCATTGAAAAACAAAGAGAATAGTTTTCTCTGGTCCTTGACAATTGCATTTTGGAACCTTGACTCCTTTAGTCGAATATATATATATATATAT
The DNA here is from genome assembly GCA_020496755.1 of Channa maculata. Taxonomy (NCBI): domain Eukaryota; kingdom Metazoa; phylum Chordata; class Actinopteri; order Anabantiformes; family Channidae; genus Channa; species Channa maculata. Next base: position 27,977,193 of record CM035600.1, on the reverse strand, counting down.
ATATATATATATGTGTGTGTGTGTGTGTGTGTGTGTGTGTGTGTGTGTGTGTGTGTGTTCTCTTGCACTTGGAGCAAACCAGAATAAACTGACCCTATGCTATCAAAACAAACCCATATTGTCTAATAACTGCTAAAGTGGATGTAACATGTACATTGTCATAAAAAAGGCTTTTTAATTAATGCATTCATTACCTTACCTAATGAACTTATTAGCATAAGCAATTATGTTCCATATATCATGGTGAATATGGGAGGACATTAAGCAGTTCCTGTTTATACTGGGGTTACATTTTACTATAGCAATGTTGAAATAATTTACCTATGTATGTTACAGATGTATTTTCTTTTGACTCATTTTCTCTTGCAAAATGTTTTTGTTTTTGATATTACAAAGATTAAGAAGATTCTTTGTTGTCGTCATTAAGCACATATACACATTGTCCACACATGTTACAATGAACTTTTATAAAGTACTGAAATCCAAAGAGACTGAAGTATTTCCCTAATTTTGAAAATGTGATCACTAGATACATCATTGCATTAATTCTCCAAGTTTGATACTGGTAATGTTTTACTTTAATGTTTTACTTTATTGCTATGAGTTCTTGAAATTATGCTTCATTTCTCAAAAATTTGAACCGGAGTCTGTCTTCAAAAACTTCAAATTACCATTTCCATGTCTCCACTCAAAGCTAGATAATGGTACATTATGCCTTCATACATCATCAAATACACAAACACTACACCACCTTATGCCAAAAAATATTTAGGCATTATACATAGTAGCCTATGTTTGTGATAGCCAGCTCATTAACTAATATCAGAAATCTAAACTCAACCTGCGTGGGCAACTGTACATAAAAACTGAATCAGTAACAGTAGTTTAATTTAAACTGTTGCATGTTTAATGAGATTCTGACTGAGAATGCACCAAAAAATAGACACAGAACGACCTATGACTGTGGACTAGGTGCTCGTTGACATAAGCTTGAGCACAGGAAATTAGATCAAGCACAATCATGCCATAAATGTTATAGCAGAAAGAGCCAGGCCATTTGGCCTTCAGAGGGCACAGAGGCCACTTGTTTGTGTAATAAGGCCAATAGACAAATTGGCAAATGTTGTAGCATGTTGGCGTGTTGCCTACCGATGAAAAAGGAGGTAAATTACCATAATTACACACCCAGAGATTCTGTAATGGTTGCGTGTTGTCTTTTTCTGGAACCCTGATGAGCAGCATGACCAGGAGCACCTGTGGCACAATGAAATTGAAAATAAAGGTGCTGTTGACATCACAAGGATTGGAGGATATTTCTACTAAAAATACCAGAGAAAACAGACCTACCGTAGCTTTAAATATATAGCTATAAAATGTATGATCTGAGCGGATCAGGAAAGTTCAAAGGCAGTTCTTTATGGGTTTGTCAATATAAGCGGCTTGTTTCACACAAGTGGTCATGTGACCTATTGTTATGGAACATCCCTTATAAATGGTTTAAATTTTGCTCTTGCCACATTGTATTAACTGTAATGTAAAATTAATGGGACATGATGTGACAGTTTGAACTGAGCTTTAAATCCTTAGGGGAGGAGGTGGGGAGTGACAAATAAAACTAAGTTTGTTCCAGGTAGGTGGCAATCAAGCAGTAGATTCCACTGCTGACTTTGATTTGCCTGCTAAAAAAGCTGTAGGCACTAATATTGTGTGACACTGATTGAGAGGGAGAGAGAGAGAGCAAGGTATGAAGTGAAAAGTAAAGGGAACACAGATTTGAAAGAAAGATGGGAGGTGGGTGAAGAAAGACAAAAGACAGAAAGAGTTAATGCAGGGGTGAGAAAGGAAAAGACAGAGACATGTTGGACAGAGGGTGAGTGATGGGCAAAGAGAAAGTTGTCAAGCTGCCATGTTATTGTGGTGACTCTTCAGAATCAGCTGACTGACAGAAACACACACATATTTGAGTTGGGGGACAAACTACACAGAGACACACACATACCCACACACAAAAACACTGGCAGCTACACACAGCCAGACTAACTGATGTGACAGCGTATTTTACCGTGTGTGTGTGTGAGAGTGTGTGTCTCACACATATTCCCACTCTGTGAGTTAGTGTACTTTAATTGTAGCCAACGTGTGCTGTGAGTGACAAGTGATCTTTTCTAATGACAGAGCTGGTTAACTCAGGCACCCAGGGGGAGGGAAGACACTCCCTGATTGGTTAGGAGATGGAAGTGCCGTCAATCAGACAGTGTCAGTGTGACTTCATTTACATGGGGTAAGCTTGTTGAAGGCCACTATGCTTTACTGATGTAGTGATACTAGCTGGTCATACAGTGGCTACTAACTGTTGAGGCTAGTTTTGCTTAATTCCACTTAGTAGAAAGACGCTGGTGCTGCCTTTTATTTAATGTAGCACAGTGAAAAATGAAAGATTTAGTAGTAATTTACACTGTAACTCTAAGGTGCTGTTGTTGAGAGAGCTGAGATCAATCATCAGATCTTTCAGAGATGAGAAAATGTGACAGTTTAGAGCTCCATTAGCTCTGATGAGGGACCATTATGGCCATGTGAGTTCAACAAATGTGTGTTTTCAATGGATTTGTTTCACTTTAGTTCACACTTTTAGACCTGTGAAAGCCCCTAATGTGGAGCTATGAGTCAATATTTTAGACACTTTAGAAACGATAGGACCTACTCTACCTTTACATTGAGCCAGCTACTGATGAAAACAAGCCTGTGACCATCATCAGGAGAGGCAGCAGTTCCCTTCCTTTGGAAAAAGTGGCCTGCATTAAAACAATAACAATAATTGCCAACTTTAATGCATGAATTCCCCAGCCCAAAATTAAGTGCTATGGAGACTGTACTTAAGGTTTTTATGCTTTGCACCTGCAACAGTCATAGCTAGAGGTGGCTGGTGGTCTATCCATCCATCTCAATGTAGTGACCCTAGTGTCTCGTTTAGTTCTTTTTTAAAATTTGGCACAAACACCAAGGATGAACTGATCACCAGATGACAGCCAGATAGCTCTGTCATGGTGAGGCCTTTAAATGTAGTTTATAACTTCTTTTAAAACTATGTCCAGTCAAGTTCTAGATACTTCTCGAGGATAATTAAAGCAAAAAATGATGCCCATGACCACTAGCACTTCAGAAAAGACATGAATATTTTTTGTTAATAGGAGAATACTGTTGATTTTGAATGAATTTAGAGATATTTCTACTGATGTGTAGGGGAGGAGGAGAGGAGTAAATGGCAGGAGCAACTTTAAATCATTGTACTTAAAATTAAACCACAGTAAATCAAGCTAGCTGAAATCCAAATTCAATCCACTGTGTGTGTGTGTGTCTATGTGTATTTCTTACCTTCACCCTTTTAAACATGTAACTCAGAGCACAATTGAACTGACTTATAAGCTGTTTCTTCTCTATGTGTTTGTTTCACTAAAACAAAAACAGCAAATACAGTACTGCAACAGACATTTATCTCCACAGCACTGAATATCCTAATAAGTATTGCAATGTATGTGGCTGTATAGAATGCAAGTTAAGCAAGATTCTCCACAGTGGTTTGTAGTCTTTTCAGTACCAACATACCACTTCATCAGGTCAAATGCACCACAGAGCGACTCCACATGCTTTATAGGCAACTTACAGTAAAGCATCCACTTGCAAGCACTACTGGAAAGTTGAATCCTGAAAAATTTTGAGGTTTATGCCCTTAAATAAGACGCTATAGACTCAACGCTGTAAACATAGTCTGAGCTGGAATATGAAAATATGCAGCATCTATGGTTTCTGGATGTTCCCCAAAGCTCATCTTATCTCAGTGGAATCTTCAGCGTACACACCAAAATGTTCTACAGCTCATTAAAAGATACAGTACCCACTCTTACATGTCCTGTTTTGGGTTCTGCCCCAGAGCATTAGCAACACTGGAGTAGTACACTACATTCACAAAATGCTTAAACTGTGATTATATACATGGAAGAAAAGCCTCATGTGTCCTTGCCTACTGTGCCATCTGGATGGCCTGTATTTATCTGATAAAACAGGGGGTAACTGTAGCACATCTCCTGCAGTCACCTTGCGACAAGAGACTGTTTTACTGCACGTGTGCGGGAGGGAGGTCCAGGGTAGGACACTAATATGCACTACTTTGTCTCTGTATGTCCTTGTCCCAGTTTAGCAGAGAGTAAGACACAAAAAGAGCAAGAGAGAGAGAGAGAGAGAGAGAGAGAGAGAGAGAGAGAGAGAGAGAGAGAGAGAGAGAGAGAGAGAGAGAGAGAGAGAGAGCTTGGAACATCATTATGACTTGCCACTGTACTTTGGGAACAAGATGTGTCTGATGCAATGTGACACACATGTGCAGATTACTCAGGTGTCATCTGTAGCTTCAGTGTAAAAATATGAAGACCTGTTCATATCAAATACATCTCATAGTATAACCTTCTTCTTGTCAACAGAAAGTACACAGCTCTGTATCACCAGGTCACTTTACAGTAATGCTGCAGTAGCTCACTCACAGTGTTACTGTTTAGTGTGATCTAAATTACAATGAGAAAAAAAAAGCTCTAATGTATTTTCATTTCCACTATGTGTTTACAACGAGCAGTTTAACTATCCACCTTTGACTACAAACACACTTTTAAAATACCAATGCCAATAGAAACACATCCTACCTTTCAGTAGGGATATGGCTGTGCAATCAGCACATTAATGTACTACGTTTCCTGATATAGATGGTAATGACAGTGGAAGGTTCTGCGGAATTAGTGTGTGAGTGTAAATTGGTAAAAGGGCAAAAAGAGACTTAAAGCACTTTGGATAAAACAGATGCAGTCCATTCATTATTTACTGCACCTAGCATAATCAAGAGGAGTAGGATACTTATCAGGTTGACTGCATATTTGACTTGAAAACAGTTACAAACCACAAAAGAGAAACACATCTCATCAGTTTTATTATGTGATCTGTCGGTTTTGTTAAGTTTGGGCACAAAAATAGTTTAGGATTTAGGAGTTATGGTGCCTTCCATTTTAAATTGAAGTTGGAATTTTCAAAGTTCCATTTGAAAATTTAAACTGTTACACCCATTGGATTTGTTGGATTTCCAACTTCGAAGGTCGGCTGAACCTCACCAACTCTGACCTCAAAACCCAAGATGCCTGCTTCGCTCACCAAAAGTGTGAAAGCTACAGGTTATTAGTGTTTGAATCTTATATGTGCCTCATTAAAGCAGTCACATGCTGTATATATTTATATATGTTCTATCTGTGACATTGCTGTGGTGTTTGTATGCACCCAGTATCACACAGTGCATTGTTATGAACTGGTATTGTTAACAATGGCTAACCTGTCTAGAAGTGGTATTTTTATGGTAACTTATGAAATCGAAGCTGCAGTTAATGCAGTGCATGTCTGTACAGGGTCATTTTCTTATCAGTTTTTTCTTGAGTACAAGTGGATATTTGTGCTAGAAGTAATGAAATTAGCTCCAGTGTCATTGTGTCGGCAAGGATGAGAGGCCCATATTTCAAGAAATATGGGATATCACAGTAAGAATGAAATTAATAGATATCCTGTTTAGGTCAAAATTTTAGCATTACCCTCTGGGTGGGACAGAAAGCAGCAGGGGGAGGGAGGACTTACTATGACAACAAAAACCTTACAAAACCTTTTTTTACAGTATTTAAAAATAAATGCAATTTGTGTGTCAAAGGACATTTCAGCTAAACCAAGTTAGACCTTGTGCTGTGGTCCGTCTTTAAGTCTTAAATCACAGGGGGCAGCGCTAGGATGTTATTTAGAGGTAATGACAATGTCACCTCTAGTATTTGAGCCTTTATGCCTGAGCAAGGTAATTCCTGCTATTGTACATGTTTCTCTGAACACTTGAAGTGACAGCACAAAGAAAAGCCAGGCTACATATTTTTTCCTTACAGTTTCGTCATATGTGGGCAAAAAAAAATCTCTTTATACTTGATACTTGACAAATCAGAATACTGCACTTTACTGTGTCCTTCACCTCTACCTTGTCATTGTTTATTATGTATCTACTTGACACATTTTAAAATAAAATACTGTTCCAGGTAATAGAGGAATAAATTACAATTACTCTTGTCACACTAAAGTGGTGCCACTTTCTTAAAGTTTTGCTTTTAGTTGTAACTTTCGAATTAAAATTTAAAAGTACTATATGAGGTGATGAATTCAGCTGTATCATTTAAAAAACACACAGCACACATGACAAGCAATGATTTCACCTAATTAACATGGATAAGTAACTGGATTAATTGCAGTAATTAACATACTTAATTAGGATCTCATTAAAGACGCCAAAGCCACACTTATTTCAAATGAGTTGATTGCTTTTAGGGTATTGTTGGAAAACTGATAAATGTCTCTAAAGGTCAAGCTTTGCAGAAAATATCATGGGAAAATAGGAATATAAGTGGTTCAGCTTAACCAAATTTAGCAATGTTCAGACTAAAAGCACTTTTATTACAATTTTAAACAGCAGGGCTGTTCCCTGTTCCCTTCAATGTCTCAGTTCACCCCCACTTGAATATTAAAAAGTACATGTAGGAGAGTATAAATGTGTATATGTACATGTACATGTATATATATATATATATACACACACACACCACACACTCTCAGCTACGGGGGTGTGTGTAGGCGCTTTGGGATGGGTAGTGAGCATTGGGGGCTTCTCAAGAGATCAATAACCTGGTATTAAAATGACCAATGTCCTGTTTGTTCAGCTACTGAGACAGCACATGTCAGCTAGAAGGAGTCACCTGAGGGCATGCAGCAGAAAATGGGTTGGCCTCCTAAGGAAGACACTGATTGTATGTGGTGGCTGGAGACTTTGGAGCAGTAATGAATTACATTCCAGGGGACACTTCACAGATCTGTGCTGTATATAAACCACTGTTCCCCCTGGGATTCTTTTCAGCATCTAGAGTAGCTGTTGTCTTGAAATCTACAAGACTGCACCACACAAACACCAGCATAGATACACAACTTGGTTCCTGGCAGGTTTGCCTCTGTGCCCTTTTTACCAGTATAACCCCTATGTAAGTGGAGACTGGGTATAATTGTAATACGTTTTGACTCAGCACCTGTAATTCACTGTCTAGTACAAATGGCACCAACTAAAACCTCTGCATGAATATCACAGACCTCATGACTTGATGTCAAAAACATGGTGTTCTTTTTTACAGGATAAACACCGTTTGCAGCATGGCCTAAAGATAGGCTTGAAAAAAGTTATGTTGTTAGTGTCAAACAAGTGTTTCTGTGCTTTTACACAAGTACCAAAAATCCAGATGGTGAAGCTTCCCTGTCAACTTCTCTCTCATTGGTTATACAATTGGTTTTCAATGTACCATCTCTGCTCATTTTGCTCATTTGCCCTTTTTGTAGAGTGGGGAGAGTGTAGCCAGACACAGGATGGTGGTGTGTAAAATGACTCTGGTGGTGAGGAAGATGAAGAGGACTAAGGCAGAGCAAAGGACGAAGTGGTGGAGGTTGAAAAAGGAAGAATGTTGTGTAGTTTTCAGGGAGGAGCTGAGACAGACTCTGGGTGGTTTGGAGATGCTTCCAGATGACTGGACCCCTACAGCTAATGTGATCAGGGAGACAGGTAGGAGGGTACTCAGTGTGTCATCGTGAAAAGGAAAGTGGAACAAGAAGACTTTGTGCTGGAACAGGAAGTTCAGGAGTGTATGAGACCCCAAGTCACATTAATTATCATGTTCCTAGATGCACAGGCCGAGGTGGAAACGTGAGCAATATTTCACTCTAGCCTATCAAGAATTCCTAGAACAAACATAGTTATAACTCATTTGAGAGTCTTACTTTAGCCTTTTCAACTAAACTGGAAATCTCAAAACCACATATTTGTTCTCGTGTCGAAACCAGTCCCTTATTCAGAGTTTTGATTGAATTTTCTATTTTCTATCTGACTTAGTGCTTAGTACAGATAAAGTCATTATAGTGGGTGACTTTAACATCCAAATAGATGCTGACAGTAACTGCCTTGTCATGCTTAATTCATTACTAGATTCAATTGGTTTTCCCAAAATGTAAATAAACCCACTCACTGTTTTAGTCACACATTAGACCTTGTACTTACATATGCATTGAAACTGATAATTTAATAGTATTCCCATAAATCTGTGTCTGACCATTTTCTAATAACATTTGAATTTACAATAACGGACTATACAGCAGTTAGAAAATTCCATTACAGCAGATGTTTATCTGAAAATGCTGTGAATACATTTAAAGAAATTAACTTCATCTTTTCACCACCATGTGTCAATACTATGGTGAGTAGCCATCTTACTCCTGTACAAATTGATTACTTAGTTGGATTCTGCAGCCTCATTGCCTGATACTAGATCAGTTGCCCTCTGACAACAAGGCAGTGAATCCAGGAGGCGACCTCCATGGTACAATTCACAAATGCACAGCTAAAGCAGGCGTCCACGAAAATTCGAGAGAATTATTGGCTCACTAATTTAGAAGAATCCCGGTTAGCCTGGAAAAACAGTTTAAAAGTGTACAAAGCTCTCCGTGATGCCAAACAAGTGTTTCTGTGCTTTTACACAAGTACCAAAAATCCAGATGGTGAAGCTTCCCTGTCAACTTCTCTCTCATTGGTTATACAATTGGTTTTCAATGTACCATCTCTGCTCATTTTGCTCATTTTGCCCTTTTTGTAGAGTGGGGAGAGTGTAGCCAGACACAGGATGGTGGTGTGTAAAATGACTCTGGTGGTGAGGAAGATGAAGAGGACTAAGGCAGAGCAAAGGACGAAGTGGTGGAGGTTGAAAAAGGAAGAATGTTGTGTAGTTTTCAGGGAGGAGCTGAGACAGACTCTGGGTGGTTTGGAGATGCTTCCAGATGACTGGACCCCTACAGCTAATGTGATCAGGGAGACAGGTAGGAGGGTACTCAGTGTGTCATCGTGAAAAAGGAAAGTGGAACAAGAAGACTTTGTGCTGGAACGAGGAAGTTCAGGAGTGTATACAGAGAAAGAGGTTAGCTAAGAAGAAGTGGGACACTGAGAGGACTGAAGACAGTAGACAGGAGTACAGGGAGATGCAGCGTAAGGTGAAGGTAGAGGTGGCAAAGTCCAAACAAAGAGCATATGAGGACTTGTATGCTAGATTGGACACTAAAGATGGAGAGGTGGATTTGTACAGGTTGGCCAGACAAAGAAATAGAGTTGGGAAGGATGTGCAGCAGGTTAGGGTGGAGAGAAGTGTCAGGTGTGTTGTGTGATAAAACTGTATTAGTGAGGATGAAAAGAAAGGTCTTCAAGACATGGTGAAACAAAAGATGTTTTACGGCTTAGAGACAGTGGCACTGAAGAAAAGACAGAAGGCAGAGCTGAAGATGTTGAGGTTCTCCTTGGGAGTGGATAGATAGGGGTTGATAGGATCAGGAATGAGGACACCAGAGATACAGCTCATGTTAGATGTGTTGGAGATAAAGTCAGAAGCCAGATTGAGGAGGTTTGGACATGTTCAGAGGAGAAACTGTGAATATATCGGGAGAAGGATGCTGAGGTTGGAGCTGCCAGGCAGGAGGTCTAGAGGAAGACCAAAGAGGAGATTTATGGATGTAGTGAGGGAGGACATGAAGTTAGTTGGTGTGAGAGAAGAGGATGCAGAGGACAGAGTTAGATGGAGGCACATGAGTCACTGTGGTAAACGCTGAAAAGGGAACAGCCCAAGAAGAAGAAGAAGAAGAAGAAGAAGAAGAAGAAGAAGAAGTTTCGAAATGGCGGTCTGTTCAAACTGTGTACACGTTTTCACGCAGTTGCAAGAAACCATCACACTTTTGGAAAACGAACTAAGAAAAAAAAATGAACTTATCTTGGGGTTTTCCAACGTTGCCGCCACACAAGCGAAGCACCTCGCAGCTCTTAATACCTCGAGCTACATGGAACAAACAGTTTCTATCCACCCAGCTGTTTGTTCAGTGACCCAGGACACCGATGACACGCTGCCGTGGTCTGGCCCTGTTGCTACTGCTGGAATAGCGATGCCAACCCGCGGCCTTCTGGCCCTGTCGGATGACCAACGGCCTGTCCCGACACGGGCCTGCTCCTCGCCGCTGACACAGGAGGCCTGGATTACGGCTAAAAGGAGACATCGGACGACACCTGCTGCAGCTAATCTTGTCAACCAATCCATTGGACCACCTTCCCCGGTCCAGATGGAGAACCGTTTCACTGTTCTTGAAGAGCTGGAAAGTCCGACTTCCCGGCGGCGGTTGAAAGACATCCTACAGCAACAAAAGTAGTGATACACGTTGGCACAAATGACACCAAACGCCAACAGTCTGAGTTGCTGAAACGTGACTTCGTGTCATTTTTCAACTCACTGGAGAGTTTCCACGACAGACGGTTCTTCATTTCCGCCCAATTCCCACGCTGGGTCGCGGTGTTGGCTGGTTCTCCAGACTCCTCAGCCTGCACACATGGCTTCAACCACAAGTCTCCGCACACGGACTCTTCTACGTAGACAATTTCAATCTTTTCTGGGATCGTCCTCAGTACTTCAAGCAAGATGGACTGCACCCGAACTTTCTGGGATCACGGATGTTGACTGAGAACATTGTCCACAGCATCTCAGTCTCCGGAGACTGACTGACCATTGAAAACACCTGTGGCTCTGATGTGCTCACCTCTCCTGCATCCTCCGCTCCAACACCCGACAACATCCACAGGTATAAACAGTCCGAGATATTTATAGAATCTGACGTTACCAACAGACAAAATGCAGCTCTTATGGACTCTAATTTTTCACACAGGGAATATTATTATTTTGCTGAATGTTATGATCTTAACCACACTGCTATTTGCCCTATAGAGACTATGTCTGCTCCACGACCAATTAAACTTTTTAAACCAAAAATGAACACAAGGGGAGTTAATCATAAAAATCTAATACAAGTTAAGACTAATGCTCATACTGAACCAAAACCCAAAACTATTAAATGTGGATTATTAAATATTAGATCTCTCTTCTAAATCTCTGTTAGTAAATGACTTAATAAATGATCATCAAATTGATTTACTTTGTCTCACTGAAACCTGGTTGCAGCAGGAAGAATATGTCAGTTTAAATGAGTCAACCCCCCCAAGTCATATTAATTATCATGTTCCTAGATGCACAGGCCGAGGTGGAGGAGTAGCAGCAATATTTCACTCTAGCTTATCAATAATTCCTAGACCTAAACATAGTTATAACTCATTTGAGAGTCTTACTCTTAGCCTTTCACACGCAAAACTGGAAAACTCAAAACCACTATTATTTGTTCTCGTGTACCGTCCTCCAGTCCCTTATTCAGAGTTTTTGATTGAATTTTCTGATTTTCTATCTGACTTAGTGCTTAGTACAGATAAAGTCATTATAGTGGGTGACTTTAACATCCATGTAGATGCTGACAGTAACTGCCTGAGCACTGCGTTTAATTCATTACTAGATTCAATTGGTTTTTCCCAAAATGTAAATAAACCCACTCACTGTTTTAGTCACACATTAGACCTTGTACTTACATATGGCATTGAAACTGATAATTTAATAGTATTTCCTCATAAATCTCTTTTGTCTGACCATTTTCTAATAACATTTGAATTTACAATAACGGACTATACAGCAGTTAGAAAAAAATTCCATTACAGCAGATGTTTATCTGAAAATGCTGTGAATACATTTAAAGAAATTATTTCTTCATCTTTTTCACCACCATGTGTCAATACTATGGTGAGTAGCCATCTTACTCCTGTACAAATTGATTACTTAGTTGACGATTCTGCAGCCTCATTGCGTATGATACTAGATACAGTTGCCCCTCTGAAAAAGAAGGCAGTGAATCAGAGGAGGCGACCTCCATGGTACAATTCACAAATGCACAGCTTAAAGCAGGCGTCACGAAAATTAGAGAGGAAGTGGCGTTCCACTAATTTAGAAGAATCCCGGTTAGCCTGGAAAAACAGTTTAAAAGTGTACAAAAAAGCTCTCCGTGATGCCAGAACAGCATATTATTCCGCACTAATAGAGGAAAACAAGAACAACCCCCGGTTTCTGTTCAGCACTGTAGCCAGGCTGACTAAGAGCCATAGTTCTGTTGAGCCTAGTATACCCTTAACTTTGAGCAGCAATGACTTTATGACTTTCTTACTGATAAAATTGCAGCCATTAGGGAAAAGGTTCACGAGATCCTCCCTACAAATATTACAGATAGATCTTCATGTACAACAGCTCTAGAATCCTCAATAAGGCCCCAATCCATCTTAGACTGTTTTTCACCCATAGATCTCACTGAGCTAAGTTCAACTATCGCCTCCTCAAAACTAACAACATGTCTTTTAGACCCTGTTCCAACCAAATTGCTTAAAGATGTTCTACCTTAATAGACACATTCATATTAGATTTGATTAACTTATCTTTAGAAACTGGCTATGTACCAAAGGCTTATAAAGTTGCTGTAATCAAACCATTACTTAAAAAACCCTGTCTTGATCCAGGTGATTTAGCCAACTATAGACCAATATCAAATCTCCCGTTTATTTCTAAAATCCTGGAAAAGTAGTTGCAAAACAATTATGTGATCACCTTTACAGGAATAATTTGTATGAAGACTTTCAGTCAGGATTTAGAGTTCATCACAGTACAGAAACAGCACTGGTAAAAGTCTCCAATGATCTTCTCCTCGCTTCAGATAATGGACTTGTGTCCGTACTCGTCTTACTAGACCTTAGTGCCGCATTTGACACCATTGACCACAACATTTTATTACAGAGACTAGAACATAGATTTGGGATTAAAGGAACCACATTACATTGGTTTAAATCTTATCTGTCAGACAGATTCCAACTTGTTCATGTTAATGATGACTCTTCTTTATGCACCAAAGTTAGCTATGGAGTTCCACAGGGCTCTGTGTTAGGACCAATACTTTTTAATCTGTACATGTCACCTTTAGGCAAAATTATTAGGAAACATTCCATAAACTTCCACTGCTATGCAGATGATACCCAGCTCTATTTATCTGTGAAACCAGAAGATACTAACCAATTAGTCAAACTTGAAGCATGTCTAAAGACATAAAGACCTGGATGTCCTACAATTTCCTACTTCTAAATTCAGACAAAACTGAAATCATCCTCTTTGGGCCTAAAAACATGAGAAATATGCTGTCTAACAATATAGTTACTTTAGATGACATAACTTTGGCCTCCAGTACTGCGTTAGAGGAACCTGTAGTTATTTTTGACCAGGATTTGGCATTTACGTCACATATAAGACAAATCTCTAGAACAGCCTTCTTCCACCTACGGAACATTGCTAAAATTAGAAGCATCCTGTCTCAAAGTGATGCCAAAAACTGGTCCATGCATTTGTTACTTCTAGGTTGGACTACTGTAATTCCGTACTTCTGGGGTGTCCTAATAACTCTCTAAAAAGCCGTTCAATTAATCCAAAATGCTGCAGCAAGAGTGCTGACTGGATTAGGAAAGAGAGATCATATTTCACCTTCACTAGCTTCTCTTCATTGGCTTCCATAAAATCTAGAATAGAGTTCAAAACCCTCCTCCTTACATACAAAGCTCTTAATGGTCAAGCTCCATCATATTTAAAAGATCTCATAGTTCTGTATCGCGATTAGACCACTTGATCCCAAAATACAGGCCTACTTGTGGTTCCCAGAGTTTGCAAAGTAGAATGGGAGGCAGAGCCTTTAGCTATCAAGCTCCTCCTGTGGAACCAGCTTCCAATCCAAATTAGGGAGCAGACACACTCTACTTTTAAGACTAGGCTTAAAACCTTCCTTTTGATAAAGCTTAAGTTAAACTGCTCACTCAACCTGAACTAGCTTTTCTATACATTTACTTGTCACTACTGTATACCATTAATTCTATATCCTACAACCTGCAGATGGTTTGTTGTTGCTTTGTTGTTTATTGTAGCTTTTCTTTGTTGTTGCTTTTGTTGTTTTGTTGTTGCTTTTTAGTTAAGTGTTTTTGGTTGTTGTTGCTGTTAGTTGTCTTTTCTTTCTTTCTCCACTTTCCACTCACCCCAACCGGTCAAGGCAGATGGCCGCCACCCTGAGCCTGGTTCTGGGAGGTTTCTCCCATTAAAGGAGTTTTCTCTCCACTGTTGCCTAGGCTTGCAAGGAGGATTTGTTGGTTGTTCTACAACTTGTGTAGTCTGGACTTTATTCTGTAAAGTGCCTTGAGATGACTTTGTGTAAATTGGCGTAATAAAAAAGTTGAATTGAATTGAATTGAATTGAAGAAGAAGAAGAAGAAGAAGAAGAGTGCATTAGTGTGTACTTAAAAGAGCAGGGTGGATAAAGCTTAGCAGCTGAGGAGTTTGTGTCTAGATAACTAAACTATGAAGCAGCAACAGTGCAACAATCAAATGTTAAAACAGAGCTATGTACTGTAACATTAGTGAAGAAGACTCACTACATACATAGTGATCAGTTGAAACGTCACTCTTTTTGACAATAATGTTTGATTTTCACTCAACTCTGTCCTTTACAACAGCAGGCCCTGTTGTGTGTGGGGTGGATGGATATTCACTGTGGTAAGAGGATGCAAAAGCCCTGGAGTGAGGATGTAATGGTAAAGCGCTCCCACAATTTGTCCAGGAGACTGACAGCAGGAGGCTAGTTATTGGTGGCCTAGTTATCAAGGTTATTTCAGTGTTTATTGCACATTGTCATAAATATAAATTTTGTGAATAACCATAAGACAGATATAATTTCACCAGTGGCACAGGAAACCAGTTTGTTTAGCATAAGGCTGGTTTCCTGCACCTGTTTCCAAATTCCTATTATTAAATACCTCTACGTTGGACCACCCCTCTGGCTGCAGATAAACACTACCTTTGAAGTCTTCAGTTGTAGAATCTTTGCTAACAAATCTAAACTCTCCCTCTCAAAGTTAATAAAAGGATTTAATGAGGATTTGAGTGACTTTCTATTTTTATAATTTAAGAAAACAAAGATGGGCAACGTGGCAATCGGCTAACAGTAAAAGAGTGTAGAGAGAGAGCTCATAAGACAAAGGGGGTTAAATAATTAGAACAAAAAAGAGGGGAAAAAAAAGAAAGAGAGAAACAAATGTGGAATATGCATTAGCTGAATGTTTGTTGTTGTTGTTGCTTTCTGGCATGCAATGGTTTTATGGTACGTGTCAGAGTTGAAACAGGCAGCTGAATGGTATTGCACACACACACACACACACACACACCCACGGCAGAAAACCAACTGCAAAAAAGTACACTCTCTCTCTTTAACACTGTGCCTGATGAATATGTCATTAGTCCATTTAGACAGAACAACACGATGGTTGCCACACGCCATGCAGCTCTGCCCTATCACTTTTACTTAGATGAACACGGGGTTAGAGCAGGACTGCTGCAGGATTTAAACACCATGTGTGATAAGAGAAAGAGGGAGAAAAGGGGGGAAGGGAACGAGGGTAAAGGAAAGAGATGGAGAGAAAAGGAATAGAATTGGTATCTGTATCTGCCAGATCAGTTTCCCTTAAGTTAAACAGCAGCTGTGGTGAATGGGGAATAGATTGTGTTCCTGAGAGGAGAGGCAGGCAAGATCGAAGTAGACGATCGAAAGAAAGGAAAAAATTATTGAGAAGAAAAAGTGTCAGGAAATAGTGGTGAATAGTAGAAAAAAAAATATCCTAATTAAACAACCTAAAACTTGAGCTAATTTTTTTTCCAGTCGGAAATTCTCCACACACAATAGCAAAAATACTCAGCTGAAGCTACCTGGGCCTCAGCTCAGGAACATGGCTGATAGTCACCACTCAGCGCCCACTCATGATTGATGACAGTGGGAAGAGAATGCTAAAGCAGCAAATCCTCTCCTAATATTAGTGGAATGCTCATTAGTTTTTTAAAAACGAATATAATTATTCAGAGTTTGTACATATGTCGTAAAAATAAAAATGAGAGTTCAACTCTATCAGGATAAAAAAAAAAAAAAAAAACGACTTTCACACACAAAATGTTTTTTGATAACATATTGTTTATTCCTAGTTCTGCTATGAGTATAAGAGAGGCTGTTATACAACCAAGTAGGAAACTCTGACATAATCAAAGACGAAAGTTAGGTAATGTAGTGTAGAAGTAATGTTTTGAGGTTTAACTACATATTAAATGCAGTTTTTATGTACTCCCAAACTAATATTGATACTGCTTGAGTGAGTGGGAGATAACAAATTCTCAGAAATGAAGAAAACACGACGATTTTCCTACTATTCTTCCTTTGTCTGTTTTTTTATTTCATAGGTTCAATTCACAGTAAAAGCCAATGAGTCATGATTTGCCGCTTCTCCCTGCCATTTGGTGTTTCATACCTGTTTTAATCAAGTCCTACGTTGCCATAAGGCACAGAGCCCACTGGGAGGCGCGACTGACTGCCGTCCCAGTGTGCTGCACTAACGCCGTCCTTTAGGGCAACAAAACCACGGGTGTGCGTCTGTTTACACCAGTGAAATCTGTGATGCACAGCGGTGGTTTTGTCACCCTACAGGGCAAGCATTCACGACACACACCAAGAAATAAACAGTCAGCAGCGCCATCCCAACACGCTCTGAGCCTGGTGGCACATGCAGCTGCGGTCATAAATGCCAAGCACTGGCTGGCGGTGTAAAACTTTAGATAAAACACCAAATTATAGCAGGTTTAAAGCACCAAATGGTGGAGGAAAAGAGATGATTCATGAGCTGTATTGTCATAAATATTAATTTTGTGAATAACCATAAGACAGATATAATTTCACCAGTGGCACAGGAAACCAGTTTGTTTAGCATAAGGCTGGTTTCCTGCACCTGTTTCCAAATTCCTATTATTAAATACCTCTACGTTGGACCACCCCTCTGGCTGCAGATAAACACTACCTTTGAAGTCTTCAGTTGTAGAATCTTTGCTAACAAATCTAAACTCTCCCTCTCAAAGTTAATAAAAGGATTTAATGAGGATTTGAGTGACTTTCTATTTTTATAATTTAAGAAAACAAAGATGGGCAACGTGGCAATCGGCTAACAGTAAAAGAGTGTAGAGAGAGAGCTCATAAGACAAAGGGGGTTAAATAATTAGAACAAAAAAGAGGGGAAAAAAAAGAAAGAGAGAAACAAATGTGGAATATGCATTAGCTGAATGTTTGTTGTTGTTGTTGCTTTCTGGCATACAATGGTTTTATGGTACGTGTCAGAGTTGAAACAGGCAGCTGAATGGTATTGCACACACACACACACACACACACCCACGGCAGAAAACCAACTGCAAAAAAGTACACTCTCTCTCTTTAACACTGTGCCTGATGAATATGTCATTAGTCCATTTAGACAGAACAACACGATGGTTGCCACACGCCATGCAGCTCTGCCCTATCACTTTTACTTAGATGAACACGGGGTTAGAGCAGGACTGCTGCAGGATTTAAACACCATGTGTGATAAGAGAAAGAGGGAGAAAAGGGGGGAAGGGAACGAGGGTAAAGGAAAGAGATGGAGAGAAAAGGAATAGAATTGGTATCTGTATCTGCCAGATCAGTTTCCCTTAAGTTAAACAGCAGCTGTGGTGAATGGGGAATAGATTGTGTTCCTGAGAGGAGAGGCAGGCAAGATCGAAGTAGACGATCGAAAGAAAGGAAAAAATTATTGAGAAGAAAAAGTGTCAGGAAATAGTGGTGAATAGTAGAAAAAAAAATATCCTAATTAAACAACCTAAAACTTGAGCTAATTTTTTTTCCAGTCGGAAATTCTCCACACACAATAGCAAAAATACTCAGCTGAAGCTACCTGGGCCTCAGCTCAGGAACATGGCTGATAGTCACCACTCAGCGCCCACTCATGATTGATGACAGTGGGAAGAGAATGCTAAAGCAGCAAATCCTCTCCTAATATTAGTGGAATGCTCATTAGTTTTTTAAAAACGAATATAATTATTCAGAGTTTGTACATATGTCGTAAAAATAAAAATGAGAGTTCAACTCTATCAGGATAAAAAAAAAAAAAAACGACTTTCACACACAAAATGTTTTTTGATAACATATTGTTTATTCCTAGTTCTGCTATGAGTATAAGAAAGGCTGTTATACAACCAAGTAGGAAACTCTGACATAATCAAAGACGAAAGTTAGGTAATGTAGTGTAGAAGTAATGTTTTGAGGTTTAACTACATATTAAATGCAGTTTTTATGTACTCCCAAACTAATATTGATACTGCTTGAGTGAGTGGGAGATAACAAATTCTCAGAAATGAAGAAAACACGCACGATTTTCCTACTATTCTTCCTTTGTCTGTTTTTTTATTTCATAGGTTCAATTCACAGTAAAAGCCAATGAGTCATGATTTGCCGCTTCTCCCTGCCATTTGGTGTTTCATACCTGTTTTAATCAAGTCCTACGTTGCCATCAGGCACAGAGCCCACTGGGAGGCCGCGACTGACTGCCGTCCCAGTGTGCTGCACACGAACGCCGTCCTTTAGGGCAACAAAACCACGGGTGTGCGTCTGTTTACACCAGTGAAATCTGTGATGCACAGCGGTGGTTTTGTCACCCTACAGGGCAAGCATTCACGTACACACACCAAGAAATAAACAGTCAGCAGCGCCATCCCAACACGCTCTGAGCCTGGTGGCACATGCAGCTGCGGTCATAAATGCCAAGCACTGGCTGGCGGTGTAAAACTTTAGATAAAACACCAAATTATAGCAGGTTTAAAGCACCAAATGGT
This sequence comes from Channa maculata, assembly GCA_020496755.1. Taxonomy (NCBI): domain Eukaryota; kingdom Metazoa; phylum Chordata; class Actinopteri; order Anabantiformes; family Channidae; genus Channa; species Channa maculata. The sequence goes on along the minus strand of CM035600.1, from coordinate 27,958,390 downwards.
GGAGGAAAAGAGATGATTCATGAGCTGTTTGAGTGGAAAAAAAGAAAAATGTTAGTAAATCAATCCTAAAATACATGATCTACACGTGTCATGAAAATACAAAAAACCCTGGCAAGTGAACACATCATGTATGACGTGCTGAGGAGATTGTTTTCAGTAATATTTAAGGAATGTAACAAATATAATTGGCATTTTCAGCCTGTTTTGACATGTAAAAATTAGGTTAGGGATAATTTAACAGAACACTGGGCCTGAGATAGATTGGTGACCTGTTCAGTGTGTATCCTGTCTCTGGCCCAATGACAGCTGGGATGGGCCCCAGCCTCCCGTGACCCTGACCAGAATCAGAGGTTACAGATAATGGATGAATGGGTGAAATTTAGTAGAATTGTATGGGTGTTTATAGGGGCCCTGTTAGGTTTAATTTAGGGTTCACGATTTTATTCTGGGGCTTGATTGAAATCATTTTGGATTATTTTTTTGAAGTATTTCTTCTTCAGCTCCGGTTTCTAAGCCCCCCTATGTCAAAGTCCATATCGTTTTGAGGAAACCTGCAGTTGGACAAAACAGAGCAGTGAGCTTCTTATAGCCGATAGAGATGGAGAAACGTGAGATTTTGTGTAATGTCCTCTAAATACATCCAGCTCACTTTTTGTAACATTGGTGTTGTTGTTTATGGACACTCATCATCACAACAGTTATGTTACAACTAAATGTACAAAAAGGCATAGTGCGTCCTCTATAGGTATTTGACCAAGGGCTAGTAAGAGACGGCTGTTAACCACAGTAGATACACACCTGCGCAGACATGAAAACTTCCTTTTTAAGTGCTGATCATCCGCCTCATTAATCTGCATGGAGTATGCACATCCGCTGACAACACCACTTCATGCAACCTGGTTCTCATCAAGAAATTTACTACGATCCACTTTAACACACCACCTGGCAGACACACACTCCCCAACCTCATGATTTAAAGAATTGGCATGCCTTCACACACCCACCTCACCACAACACATTTTAATGGCTGTTTAGTGAGGGGGAAAGACACCTGACGTGCTGACAGCAGACAGACGCTCACACATACACTGACACGCTGTCTCACTGTCACAGCAGTACACACACTTGACACATAGACACACAGACTCATGGAGAGGTAGACAAATGCAGACATGCTTTTTGATGGGAATTCATGCGAAGTGTTGGGCCACCCTACATGTATTCACTCAGCATGCTACTGTATGCTCCTATTCACACACACACACACACACACACACACAATCTGTCAAAGAGACACACAAAAAATATTCAGCAATACAAGCAAAAGTCAAAAGTACATTCTCAAGCGTCAGCCAAAAAGTAGATGACAAAAAGGTGCAATGCTGACAAACATAAAGAAGAAACAGGTGTGTTCAATTACATCTGTAAACATCAAAACCGGGTTTCCGAACGTGAAAATCTGGCTTATTCTGAAAAAACACACATGACGAAAAGTCATAATCATTAGAAAAAGTATCTGAGAAAAGTCTGAAACATAAACCTTTCTACAGATATGCTGCATACAGATATTAATGGCAGGCAGAGGATGAATTCTCCTGACTTTGGAGGACCAGCTGATTGATGTTTTTGCCATTTACTGACATATCTTGACAAATACTGAAATAGATTGCCATGAATTTTGATGCACACGTTTATATTTGCTGGGAGAGTGAAACCTATTCACTTCAACTGTGGTATTTCTGTAGCTTACTTTAGTACAAATATGAGGAAGTTGTACAATTCTTTTCTTTCTTTTCATTTCACTTGACATGACTCAGATTCTAACTATACCCGAGAACCTTCACTAATATGCCCCTTTCCTCTACTATAGTTATCATACAAGTGAAGATACTTTTTCATTCATTCAAATTCATTAACAAGTACACAAAATTGTTTGTCATTTTTATTGTAAAAATGATACAGTTCACAGTTCCAGCTTCCTCAGATGTGATACCTAATTTTCCTTTTAACCACTTTTAACCATTACATTTATGAAGACATCACATGACCTATCACAACCACTTTCACCACAGATATTAAAACAGCATAACCCGTGAAATATATCTTAAACTAATAAATACATACATTTTGTAATCCAAACTATATCAAAGAAGGTCGTTACCAAATTTTGAATGTAAAACACTATGAGCTCTATGCGACCATTCTACATGTTGTCCCAGTTTTTTTTTTGTAAACCCTAGTGAGGACTCTGGACTGAGCAAAGTGGGAGGATGATCAATAATGCAGCATTAGATGACTTCCTTCAGGAAGTCGATGAGTATATTGAGATCAGAGGGAATCGACATGTAGCACAACAAACTATTGAGCTTAGACAATTACACACCAAGGACAAATAAAACACATCAGTTAGTGCTTATATAAAAGCAGTGGTTTTATCTTTTCTAGAGACAACAGCCAAGGCATTCACAGTATAAAGTAATTTAAGTTTGATTAGCTGACACACCAGCCTGCTAGAGTCATATTTTATTGCAGCAACAGTTACGCCAAGGTGTTTACAAGATTTACCTTTACTTTGTGAAAGATATCTGTGGTAAATGTGTTTATTTTTTTATACGAATTCTGCATTCTCAGATGGCTAAGAGTAGATATGCTAGTAGCCATATGCACTACCTCTGCTTCTTTTAATCAGCACAGGTAAAGATGTGCCAGGGCTCAAATCTAACATGTTAGGGAAATAATAAAAATAGCACCTGGGCCACAAACCTTTGGGATCTGGGACAGTTTTGGGGTCAATAAAGAAAAATGCAATTGACTGCAAGCTTTTTACAGCTAAAACATACCTAGAGTGTGCAAACACAAATGTGTATTTGAGTACCCAGGGTAGTTAGGATGAGGCTCAGTCAGCACCTTTCAATCACACAGTGGACAACAGGCAGAGGTTGCAGACAGTTCAAAAGTAAAGTGACACCTACTACTCATCAGTAATAGGGTGAGTGATGACCTCACAGCCGAGGAAGACAAACAGTGATCACATCTTTACCTGGAGTCGTTGTTTCATTGTTACTTACACCCGTTTCTCTATATAAGCTACAATGCTGTGTATCCATGCCTGTCTACTTCAATCATCTCCTGGGTATTTTTTTGCACATCCTCAAGAGTCAAGGGTTTGCAATGGGGAACTTGTTTCTTTGCTATAGAAATTATAGCAAGGGTGTCCTTTCAAATCCTACCAGTGAATTTTCCCCATGAAGCAAACAACAACACTCTCGTTCTAGTGACTGGGAGGCAAAGTTGGTCTGTAAAATGCACAAAACAGTACCATTACTAACATATGCAGTGCAAATATATAGTAGTCATATACTTTATTTTACCAATACAAAGTTCACAATGTTCTGTTGTTGGCTTTATTATGGGAAGAAAATCAATAGCAACAATCCACAGTAATATCAAGTGTCTGCTTCGCCCTATCATCCTCCTGAGCCATATAATGTATGGCTGCATTATCGATGCAAGACGTCACAAATACAGCTCTATACTGGTATAGACAAGGCAACCTGAAAAATAGCTTTCAGTGAAGGAAACACATCAAAATCCACTAGGTTGTAGTGCTGAGCATCTCTATAACAGCACCAGCCTGTCTTGTGTTTCAGTTTTTTGGAATCATTACTTTCTCTGATTTAGGTTCAATATGCTAATGCAGTCCCAGTCCTGGCAAATAAAGGTTTCTGAGGTTAAGGGATCATTCTGTCTAGACAAGGAAATAACAGCAACCACTTTTAAGTCTATTGACACGAAGAACCATTTCCTGCCCCACAAGTCAAAAACAAATAGCCTCAAATCACTTTGTCTTCCACCTGACATTGCTATCTGATCACTGTTTCAACCACTGCTCACCTCCGACCTGTACCTGTACAGCGCCAACATGCCAAACTGCCTCCAATATGTTATGCACATGCACTATAGAAATGTACTTTAGTTATGGCTTTTAACGTTAGTTTCATTCCGACTAAAAATAGTCTTTACTACTACCCCACTCTGCAAGTGACTGCAAAAACTATTTCTGGTGAATTTTGCTAATTTTAGTGGAAGTGAACTGAAGTTGTCTCCATCTGCTGTCCAACACGGTCTTGTGATAGGCTTTGCTTTGTAGCTGTCCTAGAAAACATGTCGGTCCTGATGTAATTGGGGATTTTATTGTTCTTGAAAGATGATCAGTGTCTTTCTTCAAATCTCAACTCCACCATTCATAAATACCCAGCAAGAAAAGCACTAATCATTGTTTTTCCTGGTGAAATATTCGAGCCATTTCAAACTTTTGAAACCGGTTTGTTGAAAAGCTCTTTTTTTGTGTACCAAACTGATCTGATGGGTACTAAGAGTTCTTTAACTGGCAATCTAATACTATACAATCTAATACTATTGAATACTATACTATTCTAATACTAGTACTAAAAAAAAAAAAAAAAAAAAAAAAAAACACACAGGGACTCAAATGCAGGAGTCAAAACCAGAGCTTGGAGTGCAACCAAAACATTTATTTTAACAACTAACTTAGTACACACCACACAGGTAGAGGAAGAGGCAAATCAAACACAACAGGGAAAAATTACTAACATAAAAGGCTCACTAAAGAAGGTAGGAGGAAATAATCTACTCTATAAAACTAGTAGAAACAGAAAACTCCCACTACAAAAAATGTAGGAGATGGCTATATGCAAACAAAAAGGAAACAACTAGGAGAAAATGAAAATACAAAGCTAACATACACAGCACTCACTACTGGAGTAACAAATAGACAGATCTACCAACAGAAAATCACTCTGTGAATGTGGAGCAAACGAGACTAATAATACACTGACCGAGAAGCTGAACTAAGAACAAGAATAGTAATACTGACTACTCAAGTACTGGTTTATGAACCAGAGTTAACAAAAGGGCTGGTGGTCAGGGAAATGACGAGCATAGGAAAGGGATAAACGAACTGGAACCAAGAAAGACACACTAGCAAATAACACGGTAAACTAAAAGTCTTTATATACACATATGAATGAATTAATATAAATCAGGTGTGATGATTGGCTGCCAGATGAGGAGAGGAAGACTAAGAGAGACAGATGGCGGTAGAATGGAGTGGTGGGAGAGCCTTAGCTGCCAAAAAAATAAAAAGTAAAAGAAAAACCAAATTTTCTGACATTCTTCACGTCAATATGCATCTAAATCTACTTTTTTCATGTAAAATAAACAACTAAACTGTTTGGAGAAAATAAGATCAAACATAAATAGTCAAAGCTAACTGTAATTTTACAAAAAAATAAAGTAGAAACAATGGGGATAAATGGTTGGTTGTTTCAGCCAAATTATATATCATTCATGCTTCTTTCTGGCTGCTGATTAGTCAGCCGATAATACTGCTGCACACTTTTCCCCACACGCACTGACTGACAGCTGATGGTTGGCCGTTATTGGCGAACGTCCGCTGGCCTGGTTTTTGTGGTGTGTGCGCCACTGTCAGTGCTATTTGGACCGTCATCTGTGGCTTTTTAGCCAATTTGACATGCATCGGCTTCAGCGGGTATTGGCCTGTTGATTAAAGAGATCACTCACATTGTTCAGCTTAGTGAATAACTACATGAGAAGAGACCATGGTACCAAAAGCACCAGAGTATTTACAACATTATTTTAATTTAGTATTGGGTTGCTGCCTGGAATGCAGTCAGGTAACAGAATTTGGACTTTACTCCTTCACAAAATCCTTTTTTGTTAAAAAAAAAAAAAAAAAAATCAAGTAATATCCGTCTCTGTATAAACATGTCATTTACAGGGAGCGAATCAGCTGCTCCAATATTCTTCACTGCGCATAAATGCACTCTAAATATTTTTACCTGGGACCCCAATTCAGAATAAGGCCAAATAAGAGAAGGAAAGCACTGCAAGAAATGTAGCTTATTAGTGTAGTAAAGGGATCATGAAGCATAAGGAAAATGTGTGCACGTGTCTGCGTGTGATCAATTGAAACTGAGCTTTGTCGTGGACAAGTCTTTGTACGTGTGTATAAAAAGTAGGCCAGCAAATGACAAGCTCCATTTGTCATTGCCATTACCTCTGAGACAGCAGGAACAGATGCCCTATTGGGACACAAATACACAATCTCAGTCATGCGTTCAATTTCTAACTTACCATTTTTGCCTACTATTTTCATCAGAAACATTTCCGAGCTGGCAACCGCCATAGCTTGAGGGGTTATATTTTTTGGCTGTCCATCTGTCAGTTCGTCTCATATTTGTGAACATGATATCTCAGGAATACCTTGAGGAAGCTTTTTCAAAACATCCACTTGGCTTTAAGGATGAACTGATTGTATTTAAGGGAGTCAGAGTTCAAATTAACTGGGACCTCACATCTGTTCATTTTTGCGATCACAATATCACTAAAATGTGTTGAGGGAAGCTTTTCCAATTTGGCACAAATTTTCACTGAGGTTCAATGATAAACTGATTAGACTTGAAGAGGGAGGGTGTTTTGAAAGGACAAAGTAACTGTGATGTCACATCTGTTTATGCTTGTGAACATGATATAACATGGACCTCTCAGGGGAATCTCTTCAAATTTGTCCCAAACATCCAAAATGATGCAAGGATGATTAGATTTTGGTGGTCAAAGGTCATAGTAACCCTGATCACCTGTTTTTTTTTCTACCCATACCATTCTTGTCACCTTACATCCATCCATTTTTGTGGATGCAATATTTCCGGAATAGTTCAAGGGAATGTTTCAAGTTTGCTCCAAAAATCCACTTGGGCTTAATGGTAAATTGATTAAATGTTCTTGGCCATAGGTTAAAGGTCATGGTCACTGGGTCCCATGTGCTCATTACTGTGAACACCTTGGGGGAAACTTTGTTACGAACATCCACTTGGACTTGAGGATGAGCTGCTAAGGCTTTGGAGGTCAAAAGTCAAGGTCACTGAGACCTTCTTCCTATTAATTTGAAAGCAATATCACAGGAACCTATGGAGGGAGTTTCATTACATCTGGCACAAATGTCTGGACAAGACATGCATGCAAACTTCAACTTGTGATCTGATGATTCTACTTAAAATGGCAAACTTAAATTAACATAGATGAGCCAAAAGGAACAAAGCAAAATCTGTACTCAAATCTTTGCTTGTTTAGGGAACATCCAGAGAGAAGTGGCAGAATCAGCATAACATAAATACAGCATGTAGCTTAAAGTATGTGGATATTCCTGCCTTCTCTGCATCTGGTCTCACCTGTCTCTTTGTCATTGGCTGGAATTTACAATAGTCTTCCTAGATTCAGTTCTTCGTAGTCTCATTCAAGGGTGAAATCTTTATTTAGACTTTGGCGGGACCACCTGTACCAAATCTGGAATAGAAACACATGGGATTTCTTCACAGAACTTCAGCCTTCGTTGTCCCCAAAACAGACTGATGAACAGACTTTCCACCCATGAGCATATGTGTAAAATTCAAGTAGTTAAAGAGTTTACATTGAACATGAATTTTAACCTGTGATGCAGGTGATGTGACGTGTGATGTGTTCAAATGTACATGGGTAATGGGGGGAAACAGAATGGTCAATGGTTGTTGTTGTTGTCTCTTTCTTGGTATTTTGTGTTACCTTAGCTCTATCAAATAACAATAATAGCAATAGCATTACTGTCCCATTACTGACCTCTCAGGCAGTCCTGTTGACATATGGACATAAACCTGGGTTTAGTGAATTTTCCTGACAACATCAACAAGTAAAGGTACAAACATGCAAATACAGATATACCGTAAATAAGAAACTGTCTAAATCACGACTTCAACACCTGTGGTAGCAACTGTTTGTGTGATAAACAACAAATTACTTTTCACGCTTCTGTAAGCCAGCCAGCCGTGCATTTAGTTTTTTCATCCATATGCTGTGTACCACAGGAGCCCAATTAAGACTGCATTTTCGTAAGTGGGAGGAGAGCATTTAAACCCCAAGATGCCACCCCCCCCAACACAATAAAAAAAACTGCATTTCTAGCATGTGCAGTGTTGCCACATTAGCAGTTTTCCACAAACTCTGACTTCTTTTTATTTGAGTGGTGGAGATAAAACGGGCTACATCTTTGGGGTTACGTTTTCTACCATCCTGGTAGTTTCCAGCCAGCAAGTCTTGCCCTGCATGTTCCAGTTGGATCAGTACAGTACTTACCCTTCTGGTTAAACTCCCAGGGGTTCCCTGTCAGCTACAGTGCAAATGGTCCTAGCAGTAGAGTGCTACCTTTGAAACTTTTAGTGTTTTACCGCTGATGGTAATAGGGAGGCAGGAAAATAGGCTTTGTGTCAGTGTCTGGTCTTGATATGATGCTAATCAGACACAAGTTGGCTAATTAGTTTTGCATTCAATCAAACTGTGGTCAACACTGATTGGCTGTGCCAACAAAATTCAGTCCACTCTGAGCACTGTCTGTGTAGTGCACTAAGTATAATTCTGGCTTTATTCTAGAAACTCTCAGAATGGCTCAGTATTGTCACATTACAGAATCCCCCTTTGGGACTTCCATAAGTGGAGGAGGAAATAAAATGGGACTAGGACATCTGGGACAGAATTCTATTGCCCCAGAAAAAAATAAAGCAAAAAATAATGAAAATTACAGTCTTCCAGTAGCTCAGTGCAAAATCTGCTACAGTAACTCAATCACAATCCCATTCTCACAAAGATAATGCAGGACTCCTTCACTGGCCTTTTGTGGCAGGAGCATAGACCCACCATAGCAATGCTTTTCAAAATAACCACAAAGAGAACACAGAGCACAGCTTCACCAACAGAAGAGCTGGGGGAATATCACAAGATGAAGCACATGTCTCCTAAACGTTATCGTGAGGTGATGTCAACTTCACATACTCAAAAGTACGTTTTGAAATACTATTATATAAAATATTTCTGTGAAAAAAATTATATTTTCTGTAATTTATCTATGAATGTTTTTAATGAGAAGCTACCACCACAAAACAGATTATTATATCTTTTTGGGAGGAGCCTCTACACAGACAAAAAGTGATCATTTGTTATTACTGCAATTACAGTAGAGCTGAAAGAGCTGTATTACCTGTTGGGTACTGAACTAATTGTTTGTAGGGATATTAACATGCTGCACAGCCTACTGATTTTACAGTGCTCAAATAATTTTATTTATCATAAGGCCTCATAATATAGCTAAAATGATGCAAGGTTTGTAATAACAATATTGATAAAATGATGCATTGAGAAGCATCCCATCTCCAGGCTATGTGCCAATTTCCATCTAAGGATGATATTAATCCACTGGCAGTTAATCCTGACACTGCAGGTATGCTATGCCTACTGTAAATGAAGGATTTATACATAGGGAACAATTTTAATTTCTCACTAACAAGTTTGCAATTCTCTGTTAAACCGATTTTGTGGCGTGTATTCAGCTGGGATTTTATTTAATCTAGTATCACCCTGCAGCTTCACATTCACGAGTCTTTGAGACTGAGGTGATTTCTGCTGCCTCCCTCGCTAACATCTCCAGCTGGATATTTGCCCACAGCCCACTCAAAGCTCAACACTGACAACCCCAGTCGCTTCTACCTGGCAGGAATCACTTTCTGCACGATTTCTCTACAACCATTGACAAAACAATGGGGGCTCCTGCCAAGACTGGCTACAAACTTCTACTAATTTTAGACAACCAGCTGTTATGTGAGTCTCGCGCTGCAGCCAAGTCCTCATCCGCCACAAAAGCTGTCAAATCAGACAGTCTCTCACCATGAATGCTGACCAGCTCAAGCTTTAGGGTTGTGCTCACGCTACTTCATTTTGTTGAAATTGTCAGCACTCCTTTTTTGTGCATTACAGTCGATGGAGAGTAGCTCAATCACAAACAGGTACTGACTGCTTTGAAACATACTCTGTCTAGTGAAGAGATCACATGGGCAGGTCCTGACGTGGTACAAGTACCTGAAATAGAGGAACTTGTAGTGCGAATGTTATGGATTCTTTTATGGAGTTTGGTAGTTTAAGAGTTGTACATAAGCAGTGTTTGTTGAATGACATGATTGAAACACAACAGCTTTTTATCATCAGCACAAACTGCAGTTGAGGCAGCGCTTTCACTACAATAAAAGCAGAATAGTGTGAATTTGTGCCCTTAGACATTTCCCATCTGCTCTACTTAATTTCCCCGCCTGTGTTACTCATGAGCTATACACTCCACAGCTCCATCACAGTGACATTTGCATGTATATCTTAAAGGAATCTGTGCATATAATGTCATGTTCGATGAATTGAACATGAGAAGAAATCATTGGGAAACTACATAGCTGTCTCAGTCACTTGTACTTTCTTGGAGCCAGCATACAGTAGCTGTTACAACAGTTGAAACATTTGGTCAAAAGTGAGATCATTACTACAAGAGGAAGGATGGCTGTGGCTCCGTACGTAGGGACATCACCCACCAGTGTCCACCTCCTCCTGTTTGTATGTCGAAGTGTCCTTGGGTAGGTCAGGACAGTGCCTTGTATGGCAGCGGCTACCACTGTTTTAAAAAGGTATGTGAATAGGTGAATGAGATGCAACTATGGAGTGTGAAATACTGTAGGTACAGATCATTTAGCATTTATGATTATTACCATGTCATGTCTTTGTGGTATTTATAGACATGGAGTTATACTATGTTTAGTCTAAAGCTGGTTAAGCTCTGTCCAAAGTTCAAAAATGTGTACATCAATATCACTAAATATGTTATACCTGGAGAATGATCCGTACTAATTGATGATCCCTATTAAGAAAGGTTTCAGGTCAAAGTTTCCACACATTCAGAAAAATAGCTCCAACATCCAAATCATGGTTTGGACTTGGGGCATTTATATTTCTCTACTACAGCAATAAAAAAAAAAAACCCTACCTTCCTGAAAATGCTATGAAATACCTCATGCAGGCACTGCTCATATCTTGTCTTGACTGCTTGTCATCTGAATTGCAGCAGCATGTCTCTTGTTTCTATACCACTGTATACACATTACACTGGCTTTGTGTGGTTAACCGCAGCAGGTTTAAAGCACTGACACACGCCTACCAGCCCACCTATATGCTGCCATCCAGGTCTACTATCTCTCTTGCCCATTGCACTCTGCCAGAAAGATGATTGAATGAGCTACACTTTTCTTCCATATCCGGAACTTATCTCAAGAAATTGAGACATTTCTTCTCCTGGCACTTTGAATGTCTGCTCATGACTTGGCTTTTTAGTTTGCTTTGTGTCTCAGAGAGTTGCTTTAGATTTAGTCTATCAAATTTCAAAATCTATATGAATGGAAAAACACCTGTTTGACAAGAAGAAGATCCAACATCTAACATGTACACATGTGGCCATTAATTTCACTTCAGACAGTGAATGTGTGTGTGTGTGTGTGTGTGTGTGTGTGTGTGTGTGTGTGTGTGTGTGTGTGTGTGTGTGTGTGTGTGTGTGTGTGTGAGAGAGAGAGAAAGATGTTCTCAAGGTCATCCAGCCACATGGTCTAGGCATCTGAAGAGGTAAATGGTCAGCAACACTGACAATTTACTGCTACATTAACCAAACGTGTCCATGAGTGGGAGTGTGTGTGTGTGTGTGTGTGTGTGTGTGTGTGTGTAGGGCACCAACAAAAAAATTACAGGAGTCACCAAGAGACCTCAAGAATGCAAAACAAGTCCAAATAAAACCGCAGAAAAATGTAAATAATAAATAAACATTTCCAAAGCAATATCTTGACAGAAAAAGGCAGAAATCTTAAATGTGCTGATATCTAGTGGTTCAGATCTTTACCTGGCTGCTCTGCTTGGCTCCAGTCTTCAGTCAGCTTTGATGTTTCCAGAGGTTAAAGTACTTTTTTGTTGGACCTTCAAGGTGGACAAAAGGAGCAATATATTTAACAGTATTTAGGCAAAACTATAAAAGTTTATACAAAAGGGTAGTGAAACAGTGAAGTAGATTGTTTGGCAGTTAATGTTTTTGTCTATAATTTCATACTGTTTATCCACAAACCTTAGGATTTAGGAATTTCTTTATGCCAAAATGTTTTACCAACTAAACATCATATGCACTTACAATTGAACCCAAAGCTGAACAGACTAAATATGAGGTTTTAACCCCTTTTTCCGTTAAACCAAGAGGCACTTTAAATAAATGGCATCAGGCTCAGCTACAGACAAATTTATCAGCAGTAAGTGTATTAATTAGCCAGCTCCAATGATACAATGGTTCCCAACTTGTGAGTTGCAGTCCAAAAGTTAGTCATGTGTCCATTCTATATCAACTGCATGTAAATCAAGCGCCTGTCAAATTTATATAATAATAAAATAAGAACTAAATTATTTATTATAAAGTGTTGTAAATTTACCATCAAGATCAACGGCTTTCAGCTTGTCCCTTTTTTTTTGCCCTTACAATAATATTTTTCCTCTACACTTAACCCATCCTCATGGCAGTAGGAGCTAGCACTGAGCGTCTTGCTCAAGGTCACACATGGTGCATGGCCTCTGATCAGATCCTGCAGACTTATTCATCCGAGCCTGATGGTCTACCCATTGAAAGACCAGCTCACAAGTTGGTTCAACTTTTAAAAAAGACAGACATGAGAACAATGCTCTAACAAAAATCATGACAGCAAAACTACAGGACTAATAGCAGGAATGATGAAAGGGAAAGCATGAGCAGACCCTCAAAGCACCACATTGCTAAGCAATGAGGAAGCTGCACTCACCAAGCTACCGTGGGACAATAACTGAAGCAGATGTTCAATGAAGCGAGTCTCTCTCAGTTTTGTTGTACATTTAATACCGAGTATTAGTACACTGCAAATAAAGCCTGTAAATCATTGAGCACATTGGCATCTGTCTCATTTTGTATTTATTTTATTGAAGCAGGTGAGGGAGCACAATCGAAGACTTACCTACAAAACCCCAAGACCTCTAGTGTCAGGGAATCTTGGACAGAGGGAAACAAAAGTTACAGAGCATTAGACCAATATTACACCCCCACAGCCACAACTTGACCTTGGTTAAAATTTGCTACAGCTCAGTTTCAGTATTTTCTAGCTAGTAGCAAGTAACTTTTGGATTGTGTTTTTTTTTTTTTTTTTAGTCTTTTCTGTTTTGTTTTCCAGGGGTGCCATTGTGAAGAAATCTGTCCCATGTTGTTTCGCAGTGTGGAAACTAAAGAGAACAGAGCCTGTATTTCCAGCCAAGAGTTGGAAGGCTGTTGCTACAAGAAAAAAAAACACCCAATATAGTCTGAATGATTTCCAGGTATTTCTTAAACCTCCATGTGTGACAGACAGAAGGATAGAAGTTGAAATGATACCAAATCCAAAAATGTTACCTTCCTCCTTGTCAGGGTGGAGTTTTTCAAAGTTGTCTTGTAGCTTGTACAGGCATTAAAGAAAAACCCGCTGGAGCCTGGAGCTCACAACATGGGCCCATTTTAGAAACAGCAAAACAATATCAAAAGTTCAGTTGTCAAACTAATCATGTAACATATCCCATCAAATAATATGCTCAGTACATTCCAACTACATAAATATGTATGAATCACATCCAAACTGTTTCTTCAAGATTGTTACTTGAGCAGAAATGTTGTTTGGTTTCGTAGTATCTACTTCATGCAGTATTTGAGAGGATTTTTTATAACATCTTACATGTTACAGTAAATACATATATATATATATGGAATGTACTGGGGAGCACCATGGTGGAGTGATCAGCACTGAGTGAATGGACGTGTTGATGACGTCCATTTCCTGCGACAGCCGTGAAACTGGGCAAATAGATTCTCTTTTCATCTTTCCAATAAACAATTTTCTACTCTTAGGTCTAAATACATTTTCTATTTTACTACATCAATGTAACAACAGCCAACATTACTGGTGAGTCTCATCCACCATCTCTTAGGTGCCGGAAGGAAAACACAGTCACTTCCGCAGCTTTGTATTTGTGTCATATTCTGACCCCTACTCGTCCAAAAACCACCCCTTGCCCAGCTACCCGGATTATTTCTTCACCAGTGAAAACGCATCTCACACGGACTGTCTCCCGATGTTGGCTACATGTCTGAAAGGGAAACTCCAGACCATGTCAGGACCTGATTCTCCTGACATTCTCTACAGTTCATGTCTAAAAGGGGCTTAGGCGACAATTTTATGTTGAATACAACTCCAAAGTTACTGTTTTAAAAGCATTTATATTATACATCACACCGGGCATCACGTTAAATACCTCATCAACAGTGGTGTAATATTCAGTTTTTCAAAGCACTGGCTTCTTGAAGTGATTGTAATTTCGGTAAATGTATTTTTTTTATTAGATTTTTTTATTAACCTTTCCAAAGTTTAGGTTTAAAATGAACCGTCCATGCAAAGACAAATGTCCAAGCTGCATTAGTGAGAGCTGCCGCAAAGCCACATCTGCATGAGTTAAAAATGATTGAACTTTGTTGAAAACTTGGAGCAGCTAGTGGGTCTTGGAATCTGCCAGAGGCAAAAGCGGTACAGTGGTACACAGCTACTTTAGCTGCAGCTAATGTTTGTTTGTGCAGTTGGTACATTACCTGTCTGGGGAGCGTAAACACATACTCCAATAATCCAGCAGTCAAATATGAGTATAAATGTTGCATTTATATTTTCTTCTTTTAACACATACCTTACTTAGGATCATTAGTTGAGAGGAACCTACATTTTGGCTTAATATATCAATGTGCAAACACAATATGTTTGTGTTCATACATCACCTGACTATTATCCTATATATTGCATACTTTCCTTAAACTCTTTATTGTGTGACTGCTTAGGGAAATTCAACCACCCAACACACAAACAGTGCAGTTACATCACCTCAGCTGTCAGTGACACACTAGGATGAGGAGAGGAGGCATTTATAGCTTAGGAATATGTGAGAGAGAAAAGAGCGTGTGTGTCTGAAGACATTCCTCACAATTATAATCTATTTTGAATAACCCATGGGACACATGTA
Organism: Channa maculata; assembly: GCA_020496755.1. Taxonomy (NCBI): domain Eukaryota; kingdom Metazoa; phylum Chordata; class Actinopteri; order Anabantiformes; family Channidae; genus Channa; species Channa maculata. The sequence continues at coordinate 27,943,363 of CM035600.1, read as the reverse complement.
GTTACTGGTTATGTGCTTCCCCTCTTAAAATTGTCATTCTCCCTCACACAGATGCACGCACAGTGAAATTCTGCAGTACAAAAACATACTTCCAAATCGCTTTCTGTTACCATCAAAGGCAGCACTCAAAACCATAGCGTGTCCAAACCTTAGTTCTTGTGAACTCACTTCTCTTTTCTTTCTACCCGTCTCTCTCCAACATCCTCTGATACTTAACACTACAATTGACAAATTAGAAATCAATCCTCAAAGAATGCTGGTTCTGAAGTTGAAGCATGTATCATTCCTCAATTCAAATTACTCATAAGCAGATTTAAAACAACAACAGGTAACTAAATTGCTGACTATAATTAAAAGGAATATTAGGACAGATAGCCACAGATAGCAATGAGTAAGGGGAATCTTAACCAGGTTTCCCAGGATTTGTGTCTTATTTTTTACGTTCAAAACTGACTAAAACTCTTTCATAATTATTGCTGTTATTGCTAAAGGACAGTGCCAAATAAAATTCAGTCTAGACCGTGGAACAACAAGGAGCACCTGGGCAGAGGACCTCAGTGTAAAATCTCAGAGAGATACAGAGACTACAACAAACAACAGGCCTATTACATGCACTTAAGTAAGCAGTTTACTCAAAGCAATCAGCTTTCTCTGGTAATCAGGAAAGCAGTTTAAAAGCACTTCAGCGTTACAACGTTACTGGAAATTCGTGTATGTGTGCAGCAGATGAGTAATCTGATATCACCTACACCTCTGACTTATTTTTAAAGCTTGACTTACAAATTTTAACTATATAACTGTATTACCTGTATATTTCTTCTGCTTGGCTTAAGCCCCTTTGCCCTCAAGGATAACGTGGTATAGCTAATGGATAGATGAAATTTGTTGCAATTAAAGCCAACAAATGCTTACAATCTAGTGTAACCCTCCCTCCAACAGGACACCCAACCAAGTCTAGGGCTAAAGATTCTTACTGATGGCTCAAAACTGGCCGATAGCCAACCTTTGCCATAGTGTCTCAAGGCTCTGAAGTTTGAAACATGAAATTGTCAAATGTTAGTTTAGTGTTTAATGATCTGATAAAAAGCATGTATAATGTTTACATTAGCTTTATTCTAATCAGGTAACACCTTGAAGCATCAATATAGCATCTGGATATTATTTTTTAATAAGGGAAAACAGGTATCTGCAAAGATTCACCGTACAGTGCATATTGCTTTCAATGTACATGATCTGAAGAGGTCATGGGAGATGAATGAAGAAAATAAGTTAATAATAGCAAAAGCAAGTGATCAGATGTTATTATCTGGATAACACATCAAAATACATCACAATTAAAACAGGGTTTCCTTCCCTTTTTTTATAACTGACATTCAACAAGAAAAAAAATTAAAGTTTGATTAATGTGTGTTTAATTTTTAGTGGCTTTGGTTTGACCAGAATTGATAATGGAACAGTTTGCACTTGACAAAGTGACTCAGAAATACAGCCTCTTCCTTTCTATCCCCTATTGCTTCATTTTTCATCTTGATCCCCTCTTTATTTTTGCACCCCCTCACTCGCTCTCTCTCCCGTTTAACATTACTCACACACTTTTGAATAATTAAGATGCAATAAGTCCCACTGTCACATCATTTTTTCAGACTTCATCCTCTGCGTTTGTGTGTGTGAACTTTATATCCCTACCATAGCTATGAGACTGCAGGGGAGGAGTCTCAAGGCTTTGTGCAGGCATGTGAGAAAGTAATAACAGGACAGACCAAATAGGCTCTTTAGAATTGAAAGAACTTAACTTTATTGATTGGCATAAGAGTGTGGCATATATGAAAAGGGTGACAAACAAAAATCCATGACATGACACTTCTTCAACTGCTGTTAGAAGTGTTACCAGAACCCTTGCAGATACATGGTAAGAATGCCAATAGGTGCTGGATGGAAGCGCTGCAATCCACTCAAATGCTTCAATCCAGCTTTTCTTTGGCTATGGCAAGTGATTTTGTTTGGCCTTCACATTCTTTACACTTGAATACATTCCCAGGGCACACCTGATTACACACACACAAACACACGCACATACACTCTCATCATCTGAGCCCAGGCACTTGTACATAAATACCCAGAAGTTTGGGATAAAATGGGCAAACCCCATAACTGCTAATGCAACTAATCTTCATTTCACGCAGACACACAAACTCAAGGTGTCTGTGCTGGAGAGATAACCCAGAAAGGATTAGCTATAACATGTTGAGCTGAAAAAAAAAGCACATTTGCTGTGTGCGTGAGTGTGTGTGTGTGTGTGTGTGTGTGTGTGTGTGTGTGTGTGTGTGTGTGTGTGTGGAGGAGGGAAAATGTGGGGAATAGTTTCAGGGGAGAGAAACAGTGCACATCACTGCTTAAGTAGTTAGCCATGATCACTGTTATTGTCAATTTCAAGAAAAGATGCAATGACTCATACATTTTATCACCAAATGCAACTAAGTTCACTAAAGGTATAATTAACAGACCTGACCAGTGTAGTGTGACTTCTCTATGTATGCAGTCACAGAGGAGCAGAAAACCAGTTAACATTGTTGGATGTGAGTCAGCTGCAACCGTAAACAATAAGAAAGCCAGTTTTTCACACATTATTTTCATCATGCACCACATTTCAAAATGTTAAATGAGTTGTCGAGTTGGCAGGATGCATACAAAGTGATTCACATTGTAAACAAAGAGTAGACGAAGCCAAAAAAAGAATGGGTACAGTTCAGAACAATTTCAGCTAGGAAAGTTTTCCCAATATAATTCGAGACAAATCAAATACTTTTCCTTGATTCAATTTAAACCATTTCTTATTCTGGTGTTTTTTGTAAATAATAAATAGCTTATTCTATGTGTCTGGCAAACAGTGATGTTGCAGCTTACCAGAATTGATGTCCAGACTCACATTTTAATCAGTTCATCCTTAATTCCAAATGAACATTTATGTCAAATTTAAAGAAATGACTGCGTGCCATCCCTGAGATATGGTGTTCATAAGAATGGGACAGACGAACGAACAACAGGAAAAAAATTCTGCCTCCAGCTATGGCTGTGGCTGGTACAGAGGCATAAAACAAAATACATAATTTGTAATTGTAACTGAATGACACATAATGACAAGTGATTTGTGATCTGCAACAGCATATGCCACTGTTCTCCAGTAGTCACAGATCCCTCCATCCATTATCTCTAACCATTTATCCTTTCATATTCATGGGAGGATGGAGCCTGTACCAGCTCTCATAAGGTGAAACGCCATGTACACCAGCATGTTTGCATTCTCGTGGCAACACAAAGCGCCACCTTGTCCAGTCCATTCTGCGTTACATGCTGACACTCAAAGTACCATCGGTGATCAACACTCACTGTAGTACAATTGAAACTCTTCAAACACTTCAATATTTGATGCCTGAAGCAACGATGTAGAATATGAAGTGAAAAGGCCTCATAGGGAGGTTGACAGGGTGGTGGAGGGAACAAAAAGACAAGAATTTTCCCAGATGAGCCCAGGGTTCGACTCTAGTGCGAGACGTTGTGCATCACTGCACATGGATACTATAGTAAGGAAGTACGTGTATGCCGTTGTCACTGTTTGCATTTTTTTATGTAATTTATCTTGTAACTTAACCCTACCCTGAAGGTTTTGTGCCTAACCCTAACCGTTGGTGCCTCTTGACACAATTTTTAAAGTGTAAAAAGAAATGTTTCTGTAATGTGACTAGTGCATTACAGTAGAATCCCTAAGTAGCATCTGATCACGATGATTCAGCTATTTGACTTTTTAACACTCCTCTTATGCTTTTCTGTTCTTGTGAGGACCAAGATGAGCCATCAAGACTGTGGATATGGTTTCCCTAACCCTAACATGGTGTATATAAAGTTGTTCCTGCTGTGTCAATTGATCCTGGAGCGTCCTATCCTGACACTAAAATGTACCTGCAATGTCAATACCGAATGTTGTTGCTACCCAGGGCATCAAATAGTGGTGTTCCTGGAGCATCCAATAGTAACACCAAAGCCTGTGGCATCAACATAACACACTAAAGGATGTACAAAGCAGCACAATTATCTGATGCTGTGGGATGAGAGTGTGTTTGATACACACTGGACAGGTCTCCACTCTATCTCTGGGCTAACACAAAGAGATAAACACAGACAGACAACCATTCACACATACAGGCAGCTTAAAGTCACCAATTATCCTAACATGCATGTCTTTGGACTATAGGAGGACTCCGGAGTACCTGGAGGAAACCCACGCAAGCACAGGGAAAAATGCAAGCTCCACACAGAAAGACTGCAGCCAGCCAGGGATTCGATCTAGGGATCTTAAAGCTGTGAGGCGGCAGCACTAACCACTCCACCACTGTGCTGCACAGTAAAGAAGGCTAAAAAAGCGAGGTGTCCCATATTAAAATGCAACATTTTGTTTAACCTTTTGACCTGCCCTCTTTGCAGAGCTGCTCTTTGCATATATTAGTGGTTAATCTTTTAAAAAATAATTCTAGACAAGAATCTAAATTCTTACAGAATCTAATGAGTTTGTCAATTATTTTGCATTTATTTTAATAAAAAATACTTAACAAAGTTTAAAAGTTTAAAAAGAAATGTTTCCGTAATGTGACTAGTGCATTACAGTAGAATCCCTAAGTAGCATCTGATCATGATGATTCAGCTATCTGACTTTATAACACTCCTCTAATGCTTTTCTGTTCTTGTGAGGACCAAGATGAGCCATCAAGACTGTGGAGTGTTAAAAAGGAAAGTGGTGGAAAATCATTGAGAAAATAAAAGGCACTAAAGCAAATGTATGCAAATTAAACAAACTCCATGACTCTATTACAGAGGGCATAGAATACAGTAGCAATTATGGAAGTGTGGTATTTCATTAACCTGTAGACAGCCAGGAGGAAATAATTCAAGATAATATTTATGGAGTATCGAACATAGATAACTGTATTGTATTGTGAGCATGAGAGGGGTGAGCAGCACAAGTGTTGTCAGACTTTATCAAGCATCTTCTGCGTTCTCTGCTGTCTCTATGTGTCTACACTGTGTGAACAGATGTAAAGAAGATAATCCATCTCTGAAGCTGTGAAATATCATCAAGGCAATGTGACAGACCTGCAGAAAGAAAGTACTGAAATACTGTCTAACACACACACAGAAACAATTTACAAATATTCCATAAAGGCTCCCATTTACATCAGAAAGCCCAAATTGTTAAAACTGACCATTATTTTTTATAACGTATTAATGTAGATAAATATGTGTGTATATATATATATATATATATATATATATATATATATATATATATATGGGTATCAAACAATATGGGTCAAAGTGACTAGTGTTAAGTAGCATTATATACTACTTATAAATTACCAAGTATTAATGATGATTTGTACTTCTGTCCGAAAACAATGCTTCCACATTTACACCCATGCTAAGCTAACTGGTTACTAACTGTAAACATGGAGCCACACTTTGTGCTAGTGTTGTTTTACTTCACAATTTGTGGCACTTTTCATGTCTTTTTGGCTTTTTACACAGTAATACTGAAATGCAATTTCTCTATTGTCCTTTCTATGAACACACACTCGATTTCACAAAGAAGTGTGTCAGATTTTCCTCCCTATGTAAAAAGGTAAGAATGTAAGACCAACTTGTAGATTAAATAACTAATTTTCTTCACACACAGAGATATTTCTGCAGCCTGTCTTACAGTGAATCATTTAGCTCCCCAGGCTTTCACTTCATCGCTACCATCCCTTCATACTTAAGAAGCTCTTTCCTGATTAACCTAAGGCTCTCATGTCCCACTGTGATTCCTATTCCAGTATTCCCACTGGCATCAAAAACAATCTTCAGAGACACTATTAGTTTCAGTGGTGTAATATCTAATTGCAAAGATGTTGAATGCATTAAGTGTTGGCATGTAGTGATAATTCATATATGGGTAAGATTAGTAAATGCTGCTAAACATAATCAAACAAGCATTATTATACATTCTGACATACTGTATAATGATATTTACAATAAGTTTTACATTTATTTCCTATTTATTAAATCTCCAGAATTCAGACTAACTGCAATCAAATGATACCTTTGGAACAAAGAGGTGGGGCTGGTTTAGGGATGCAGGAATTTTGGTGAGCTGGACCCACCACAAAGATGCACCAGTTATTTAGAGACAACCAAAGTGGGCCTGTTTTAATTTTATATTATAGATTTGCCTGCAATCTCGCCCAATCTAAATTGGACACTACCTTACTTTAGTTACTTACTTTTTAGGTAAGACAGGTATTTTATTTATTTTTTTTAAGTAGTAGCCAGTGGCGAGAATAGTCAGAGTAAACAGTGGTTGAAAACTTAGCAAGCCTGGATTACTTACAAAGTTGCCTTAATGTGTCTTAGCCTGAGTAGATACAATGCGCATGGAATGGGGCTTTCAGACTTTGGGAGACAAACAGTTGGCTGTCCCTTGGCCCGGACAGCACTGTTGTTTTGAAAGCCTAATTTATTGAGCATGTTAACTTACATGCTGTGCTCAGACACTTCTTTTCTGATGTATCTGCCCCTGCCAAGCACACTAATTTGTACACAGTATGTTTTCAACAAGCTATGTAGCCTTCCCATTCACACCAGGCTCAATGGGCAGGACATCATGCTGGGGTGCAGAAGTCCCCTGATTCAAATCCCAGCAAACGCACCAGTTGTGTCCTTGAGCAAGACATTCAGCACTAGCTCCCCACCTATGGTTGCCCACTGCCCCCCAGGAGCATGGGTTAAATGCAGTGCACAGATGTCAGTGTAACATGTACACAGACTGTACATGTATATGTACTCGACGAAGACAATAAAGATTCCAAATTATTTTTCTGACACAGTAACTTATGTTGTGTAACATAGTGAACACATGTAGCAGATAATTAGTAAATGCAGGCTTTGATTTCAGTTGCAGTCAAGACACTTCAAATTGACTGAGTGAGAAACACTGTCCTTACAATGAAGTCACTTAGAGGATTTAGAAGTGACCAGTATTTAAAAAAGCTGCTGAAAGTGCTAAATATAAGTGCTACATGTACTTGTCAGGGTACATGTAAGTTGCTCTCAAACACCCCGTCAGTCCAAGCAAATGGCAGTTAACAATGTTGGTGAGAGGTACAATTTCAGCCAGGCAGCCAATAATATTGGGGTGAATGCAGCCTGTATAATTGCCTGTCGCTAACATCACTATTATCTCAATTCTCTCTGGACCACTTAACTCAACCCAGCAGCAGATTGTCCTTCTAGGCTTCACGGGGTCCAGTCTCAGTAGGCATGTTTTATTACAGTGTTTCCCTGCTGCTGTTAATGCAGTGTCTGCAATATACTGTATATAGGACACTTTCTACTTTCTATTCTGTAGTTTGATTTACACCAGTGTCAGACTTTGTGTGAGACTTTTATATATTTATAAAACTAATTTTTATAGTATACACTATTTCAGTAATCTTACCAACTAAATGTATTGGTGATCACACCAAAAAAAAAAAAAATTGGCAAAAACCATAAGCTACATGCAATGTAATTCACAGTTAGATCCAAGAGACCACTTCAAATATCAGTGGTATTTTCATGGAAATGTACAAAAGGTCAGCTCTCGTTGAGTTTTATCCAATAAAGTACTGACGCAGATAAAACTCAGGTGCCAAACCTTCTTCTAGTGGGTGGTAGGAAACAAAAAAGTAGTCTGTTAACTTCAATATTCAAGGTTTTTTTCCATTCTCTTTGAATACTACACACTCTTCTCTAGCTTTTCATTTCAACTTCATGTCTCTTTTATCTCAATTCATTGCTCTCTGCAGCTCCTGGACTTCGATCTTGACCCAGGTGTCATCTGCATACATGAATCAGTGCAGTAACGAACTGATGGGAGGTTTTGCAGGGCACAAACCTCATCTGGACATACTATAGATTTTCTTGTGGAATGACTTTTTGATGTCATGTTGAGGAGTGATAATAAGAGGTCAGTGGAGGAGGCGTGTTCTTTGTGTATCTTAACGGGTTCATATGGATATGGGTTGATATACAGTATGTTCTTCTCCAATTGCTGTCAGCCACCTGCAGGCTCTGACCTTTCCTTGTAGCTGCTAGTGGGATCTGCTTCAGACTATACTAAAGCATATAGTCAAAGAAGAGTGGCACATTTAGAATGATGTAAATTGATTTGTTCACCAAATTAAAATTCAAATATGTCACTTTATGTTTTTTAATCTGAATAGTTATAACAGTAATAAACAGTTGAAAAGTAAAATGCCATCCTCTAAATGATTAATCTGTTTTTTTTTAGTGTGACAAAAATATGAAAATACTTTAATCTTGCTCAGGTCACTTCTCCTTGTGCTGTAGGTTTTACATCTATAGAGAAATGCTGGTCTTTAACAGCAGCTACAAATGCAATAGTAATAAATAGTAGTAGTAATAAAAAAACTAAATATCTTAATACACTAAAGTAGGTTACACGACATGCTGTTGAAAAAGGCTCCGGCACATATCATATTAATTATCATCATATTAATTGGCCAATCAGATTTTGGGGGTGGCCGGGGCTATAATCAGGTCAAGTTACATCTAAAAATATTAAAAAGCATAATATGGCCTCTGTAAATGCCTGACCACTAGTTTGCAAGACACATGCACATATCTAAAAAACTGAATTATTAAGACTTGAGAGCAAATGTTTGTTATAATAGTTACAGTGGCTACATTTACCTGAAGGCCTTGCACCTAATCATTTAAGCAGGTGTTAACATTTACTGTGATTTTTCAAATACTTCTCATATCAAACTACATCCAAAGAATTTCACTTCCACATGAGCGTTTTCCTACGCTAATACCCAGAAGACTGTCTGTTGTGAGAGACTGTAGCTGTCTCTCTCTCCCTCCCTCTGTTATCGGTCCAGGCATTTCCCTGCACACACAGGAGGAAGCTTGATGAAACTTCACCAGGCAAAGTGAGCAGTAATTGTTTATCGATCTATATCAATAAGCACAAAGCTCATCTGTGAACAACAACTTATTCCAATAAAGCCAAACAAAGAAAGCAGCGACTACAGTGTTGATGACTCCATTAGTAATGCACACACAGGCAGAGCTTTAATTGGCAATCTTTATGTAGCCTTCACTCATTCTTTGTGCATGTGTTAATATTAATGAATAAAAGCATTTACAAAGAGACTGAGAAATGCAGGAAAAGAGATAAAACAAGGGAGTGCTCTCCAAAAGAAAAGAACCATTAATAGGTAATGAAGCTTAAACATTTTTTTTTATATTAAAATTCTCTATTATTTCAGTCCATAATAGCTCAGAGGAAGCAATGTAATTCACACTGGTAGGCATCCACCTTGCTAAAGAGCTCTTGCTCCAGATACCACACCCCCACCAGTTCAAGTGCTGCTCTCTGTAGCTTGGTCTGACCTATGACTTTAAGCTAATAAACTGTTTCTTTCCCTGATTTTTGTACCGCTTCTGTTTTTATACTTTGTTGTCATTGGTTTGGATATGATGTGAAAGAGGGAGATGAAATGCCAGGAGAGAAAACTAATTAAATTGTGTGAATGCATGAAATATGGTTGACGCTAGCATTCAACACAGATAAAAGGGGAGGTCGGTTGCTATAGTAACACTAAATGACATCATCTGCAGTAATTAATAAATGAAAAGAAGTTAAATGTATTAGCATGTTTAAAATTAATATGCATGGAAGAAAAAAGTTTGTGTGTGTGTTCGTGTGTGTGTGTGTGTGTGTGTGTTCTTGTACACAGTACTAACTGAAGGCAAAAAGCAATTTTCCTGACAGAGTGAAGAAGTTTCTGGAAAAGGAAGATATTTTGGTTGGTCTTTAAACTTTTTACCTATGTCCTATTTAAATCTAAAACCTATTTACAATTTACCAGTGAGTTCTGAAATAAAGAATGTAATGTGAACAGAGGTATTGTTGTGATTTGGAAGGTAGGGTTACAGTTTTATATGTTGCTTGGTTTGAGAAAACAGAGAAAGAAGTGACAGGATTTGATCATAAAGTACACATGGTCAAAAAGTACACACTAAAAATACTGCCAGGAGATATGCTGGCACAAAGTTAAGGCTAGAAAAGGCACAGCTGTCATTTTATCCTGAAGCATAAACACTGATAACTGCCCAAATGTTTTCTGTGACTGACCCTGGAAAAAAAAAAACAGTAAAACAGACAGATGCAGAGAGACTGCAGACAATCAGATGTCCACTAGTAAGATTTAGTATCAGCCCGGTCTCATCCCCAAGGTCTCAAAAAGTGTTCTTTTGTCCAGTCCTATGTGCATTACATTGTGACGCTTACGGTACCAATTTGCATCAGTGATCAACACTCAGAGCTTTCAGTGCAGTAAAAGAGAAACCTTCACACTTCAATATTTGATGCTCAAAGCCATTAGGTGAAAACGTTTTGTAGGGAGGTGGACTGGGTGGGAAACGACACAAGACACAGGACTTTTCCACAGGAGACCAGAGTTTGACTTTAGTGTGAGACATTGTGCATTTTAATGGTGATGGTTACACACCATTGCGCGCACAGTAGCTATTGTTAGAAGTACACGTGTGCCATTGTCACGGCTTGTGGCATTTTGTTTTTATGTCCTTTCTCTTATAATGTTACTATAACCTAACCCTAACACAGTTTTGTATGTATATAAAGTCTTTCCCATAGCGTCAAATGGGGACGCTCCTGTGGCGTCAATGTGCTATGTCAAAGGACTTAAATAAGTGGCATGATCTAACACCATAGGTGGGGTCAGTATCTGGCGCCGCGGGACGAGAATTTCTTGATAGTATAACTGAACTCTATGGGATTCAAAAATGTGACGTCCTAAACATATTTCCCTAAATTACATCACTCACATCAGTCATTTTAGTTGCTGCAGGCTATAGATTTCAAAGGTCAAAAGCATGGGGTATTCCTGTGGACTCCATGTTTACCAATGATACAGTATTTGTCTTAGCAACTTGTCACTCATATTTGACGCTCACCCCTCTGATCAGAGAACAGGACAAGCTATTGCAACAACACCCACTCAGTTGACCAGGGATGACCTTGTCTTGCTTTTTAACAGTAGGTCTTCATGTCTGACCACTATGTTGTCACCATTAGTGACAGAGAGGCTGTCACTCACAACCAACAGAGAATTATGACTTAACCCTATAGTACCTCTCAGCTTTAGAGGACATTTTAGCCTCTTTCAGCTCAAAGTCTTGGTCTTTAGCATTTCTACGTAGAAATATGCTTCAAAACTTATCGGAGAGGTCCTGTCAACACCCCCTGTGAAGTCAGACTCATATAAAACAGTTGGCAGCAGTGCAAAAATATTCACATCTAAAAGTTTTTTAGTAAGGCTCATTTCCCTAATCAGTATATTTGAAGAATTTCTGCACATTTAGCAAATTTTGTAGCATTCATAGTTATTGTAATTTAATAATGGCTAATACCTGAAGGGCTATTGCAGTGTGCGAGGAGAAGCAGAAAACAGTGTAGTAAGGCAGGAAGAGCAAGGGCTTGTAAGTGCTAGCTTAGGTTGCATTTTGCAGCTTTAAATACATTATTGAATTAGTTCTCTGATAGATTCATGACAAAATAAAACCCAAAATCACAGGATCCTGTTTAATGTGTTACACAATGCACAGAAACAAGAGCGGCATTGATCAAGCAAGAAAAAAAGTACTTTGTGATCCACCTCTTTTAATGTCATGATCAAGCCTCCTACCTAAAAACTTCTTCAAAAAACACACCTCTTTAACTCTACAGACATTTGTAGGATCACAGCACGATTTTAATAAGGCTAGTAGAAATTGGTTTTATAGTGTCCACAACCTGCTCACTCATTTTTAAATCTCTGCTTGGTCTTAATGAAGCCAGCCATTGATGTTCAGCTCTTCTGCCACACAAGCTCACAAGAGGAAGTCTTTAATTGTGTTTTCTTTCATACACAGTGGTTTTAGAGAGCTCAATTTGACAAGAAAGTCGTCCTTCATCTTTGCCAATTCTCATATTTAATTATCATTTCAAATACACATGGGAATTCTAATTGCTTAATAAACCAATTTGGATGTGGTCAGAGAGCCCAACTGTAAAAAAAAGTATTTCGTTTCTTGAAGCAAGATTGCGTGAGTTGTCAGGGAGCTTGTGGATCAGTAAGGATTTTGACAAATCGAGAAGTTGTCAATTTAGGTCTTGTGTTTTATACTGACATTATGCAACATTGGCCATCCAAATCTAAAGAATAGGAATAAGCTATGAGAACCTTCATGGAATAAGCATAATCATGTATTTAAGGTATATGTGTAAATCTCAATGCAATGAAGGTTCATGCATGCATGTGTGTGATTTTTATAAAATACTTTAAGCAGTAAAAGCTTACTTTTGCAGGCTTTGTTCGAAACAGCATCACACGGATATAGTAGGTATGCAAAGTTTTGTCCTAGTTGAATTCAAGTTCATTAGTAGTACAGATCAATACAGCTGAGCAAAATGTTGAACAAGCACAGGATGAAAAAAATTGTTTAAAACATTGTAACACTAAGACAATAGACAAAAAATGTCCTGCAGAGGACTTGATGTAACAATTTTACCTATTTACCATGTTAAGTGATTTGTTAAAATGCCATTATGGTGAAACACACACACACACACACAAATTACAAACTTAATCACCCAGTGTACTCCTCTCTCCAGTATATGCAGCTTTCGTCAGTCCAGTCAATCAATTCATTTGTGTTACTATGACAACTCCATCAGAATTGCATTCAACCTCTGTGGTATTTTGTACATTTGCGTATGAAAGAGAAAACCACATATAGAGAGAAAGAGGGGTATTACTTGCAACACTGACACCAATGTATTGCCAAAGGCGGTAATCAAATCACCTCACCCTTTTTATTACAATAAAGTCAGCAGTGTGTGCAATCACATTGCACATCTGTGTCCCCCAGTGCATAGAATCATTGTCTGAGAATCCCACAGAACTCCTGCAAAGCTCTAAGTAGTTCACCAATTATTACAATTGCTGGTTCCACAACTTTTAATAGCAGACAAGTTTATCTGTCATCACTCGGACACAAAGGACAGTCGCTGGGCGATAGCTGGAGTGTGTGGGGATTTTCGGAAAACACAATATACTTCACTTCAAATCCACTAACACACTGAGGCAGAGGGTTGTCCACCCAAAAAAAACAGACACCAGAAGCAGAAGAAAAGCAAGATAGTGTATGCCAATGTAGTCACGGTCTTCTGTTCCATTTTCCACCTTCCTGAATTTTATTTTGTATTCCCCTGTTTCCACATCCTGCCTAGTCTGTGCAGCTCTTTACACTCATCACCACTCCTAATAGTTTGCACCTCTTCTCCTGGCTATTTAAACCCAGCTCTTGCCACAGTCCTCTGCCAGATTGTCTCTCTGTGTGACTTCAGTGAGCCTTCCAGCCATTCTCTGCGTGTCGTTTGGCTCGTGTTAGTCTGTCTACGATCACCTGCCTGAGGTCTCCCTGAATTCTGTTGCTGACCCAGGCTGCTTATTACCTGTCAGCTAACCTGTCTGTTTATTACCTGCCTACTAAGCTCCTAACCTGCCAGCCTGTTAGCCTGCCTGCCTGTTGCCTACCTGCTAAGTGGCTAACCTGCCTGCTGCCTGTCTGATCAGTTTGCCTGCTGACTGTTCACTTTACCTGCCTGCCTGTAGCCCATTCCTCCAGACTCCACCCGGATTCCTTCCCCATGTACAGTGTTGTAAGTCCCCTACTCCTTATTATTTCTGTATTTCTGTATTTGGATCTTGTAATAGAAAAGCTTTGGATCTTAGGATTCTGTGTTGGACCTTTGATTGTGGACATTTACTTTGGCACTGTGGTAAACTGAATGTTACTTACCTGCTCTCCTGCAACATAAGAAACATCCCCCTGTATCCTGAGTTCCTCTACAGAAACTACACTCACCTGCTGCCTGCCTCTCATCCCTGCTCATCTCCTCTACTCATCTGGTCATCCACATCTAACCTCCCTCCTGGTTCCCCCATTTCGTCTGGCTCCCTACTCACTCACTTGTTCCTCAAACTGCACCGTATGTTTTTTTCCATCTTCTGCTGTCCCCGGCTACAAGTAAGTCCCTTTTTTTGATTATCTGCATTTTTGCCCCCTGAAGAAATATATTATAATTACCTGTCTCTCTTGTTCTCAGTCTCCCCCCTCAATAGCTCAGTGTACTGCATCCTGTAATCAGACTCTCCAGCCTTCAGATCACCATCTGTCTATACCAATTGTTGTTATCAATAAACTTTCTTAACCTTCCTCTTGTGTCTGTGCTTCTGGGTCCTTAAGCCAAACCCTCACAAGTACAGAGGGTTCAGAGCTCTACATTTGAGAAACCAAACAGGAGGAAGGCCCAGCACTTCAGGACCAGAATCAGCAATGCATGTTTATTTGGAAGACAAAGGACACTTGTTTGAGGATGTTCATGTAGAGAATGTTCCTTGATGTTGGCTAGTGTAGCAGAAGCTACTTGGATGAGTAGTAAAATGTTCAGTCCAGTTGACATGACCCAACTTCCAGATAACCAGATCTGCATGACGGAGAACCTTTACCAACACGTAGCTTCCAAGTTCTAGTCCCATATGCTTGCCACCTTCCGCTTTACGTATGCAGGTATTAGTTGGAAGACAGGTGAGCTGTTGTGTAGGAATTTAAAAAAGCAAATGCCCAGTACAAATGTTTGCAAGAGACTCATTTATGATAGAAGTTGACAGTGTATCTCTGACTTTTACATCCCAGTCATTGATATGAGAGACATCCATCCAGATAGATAGAAATTTAAACACAAACATACACAAATATGTCCTATAGGATTTTGTTATATTGAGAAACGAATATGCACGACAGCTACAGTGTCATTATAGGTCATGTTCATACCCTTCAAGTGATGAGAATTTAAATTCGATTCAATAGGTAAATGTTTAATGACCAAGGATCCCCCACATGCAATAGAATATATAGCTCTGGGTGACAGCTGAGTTAGTTTGAACATCAAAAATTAATTGCCGTCATATATGAATCTCAATTTAGAGTTCATATCAACTGAAAATATATTTTAAAAACATAAATAACACCATAATGACTAAGGTCACCAGAATGACACAGACAAGAATTTATCAAAAGAATATGATTGTGCCACATCATATTACCGTAATACAGGTCATTACAAAGCAATTACATGGTGATATCCCCATCATTAAAGTATGACCAGCTTCCATCTTTACAGCAGTGGAGGCAGCTGATGACAACTCCCCGCTGCACTATATAATGAGATTTTGTCCTAAAGTGTAACATGTAAATTGTAACAAAGGGGGCATTTTATATTTTAAAAGACCACTTTCATTCCAGTGGGTCAAGGACACCTAGGGTGGGGCTCAAGAGAAAACACGGGAAGTGTGAGTGTCTTTGTATGGTAAGGGGGTGGGGTGGCTCACAAAAAAAACTATCTATGTTGGAGACACCATACAGTGAGATACAAAAACGGATGCCCTTAAATCCAGATTTGGCTGCTTTTCTTATTATTTAAGGGTGTATGGACGTGTACATTTTCATCAGCTGTTCCCCTTTCAAGCCAACATCTGCTGCATGCTAATTGCTGTCAGGAGGTGTATTACATCCTTGTGAGTTCCTACGTATGTGTGTGTGTGTGTGTGTGTGTGTTAGTGTGTGTGAGGAATAGTTTGGAGTAAACATTTGATCAAATTGAATCTTGTGTTCTATGTAAAGCAATATAAAATATTTAGACTGAGAACCCAATAAATCAGATTCATTTTCACTTTCATTTTGATATACTGTAGTAACAAGCCAAAGCAAAAGGAGAAACTGGCTATTTTTATTCATATATGGCTTAAAAATATTATTAATTAAAAATACCAAACACCCTTTTTGGGTCGTTGTGCATGTTTATGCTTTATGCTCTGAAAACACAACACTGCACAAACTTGGAGTCAAAGAACAGACCTGTGCATGGACTCAACTCTCTCCCAATTGAGCCAGTGCTTGACTGTTGCCCATTCTTCTGGATCAGAAGAAAGGAGCTGACAATTGGATGGTACAGTGTTGAAATGTACCAAAAGTCTGTAATGGTGACTACTGCTTGTTTCATTGGGAAGTTCGGACAGATTTATCCTGGCTGCACTGTGAGAAATATCACCTCAAGCAATCACAAGTGTTTCACTGTTATGAGTAGACAGATGGTACAATAAAAGGAGTATTCTCGCCACTTAAAGGGCAACTACATGCCAAATAGATATTTTTTCCACTCTACTCATTGTTGGTATATGATATCCATACAATTCATTTGTTTTAAATATTCATATGGTAAATAAAACTTTTTTTTTTGTTGAAAAGTTTTTGTCAGTTTGGATTAAAAGTCCAGCTTAATCTTCTGGCCCTTCCCCAGTTGTGACAACACAGACCAGCCCTTGGGATTATTGTGATGAAATGTTAATTACTGCAACAGTCATCAGCGGAGCTCACAACTTATTTTTGGTAATAGGTTGATCTGAAACTGTCCGTTAATGACTCATTTCTTTAAATCACAGAGCTAACTTTTTACCATTGTGTCTATTGCTCCCTCACTTTTATCTGTGTTTTGGTTTCTTTTAGGAGAAATTCGCATGGACATTAAAAGAAATGGCAACTATCACTTCTATAAAATTTGCTCAGTGGTACCAAAAAAACAAAGAAAAAAAAAACATGCACCCGGATTCCAGTCGTAATAATCATCCTATTCCAGATAATGGACTAAATCTTTCAAATTCTTATAAAAAGTGTGGGATTTGAAATGCTTGGAATGAAGTTGCAAACAACGATGACAACTAACTTTGGCAGGAAGTAGTTCAGTATTAGCTAGAAGTTGATAACCTCTGCAGAAGATGCATTATAAAATCGCTGGGGTCAGGGTTATAAAGAGCCACAGCTCCGTGCGATGAGCAACAGAAACATTCCAAACAAACAAACCTAATTCTCACACAAGATTCACAAGAGACACTCAACGTTTGTCAGAGGTTAAAGTCCAAATTGGGCGCATGTTCACTCTTGCATCGGAAGAGTTTTGTTTATTCTCTTGATAGCAGAAAACTACTCCACAAAACTTCAAAAACCTGCCAGTGTTTCCAGAGAGTAAGATCCTTCTGGTTTTATCTAAGTAATCATGAAAACGTGGTTTAAAAAGTTTAAAAAATGCGCACAACTTTGATTATGTATTATAATCCTAGCTTCTATGAAAAAAAGAGGAGGTAGTAGTATTAATTTAAGAGAACCTAAATTGATATTTTCGGTTGTATTTACTTATGTATTTTTTTCTGTAGAAAAAATCTGAATATCTGAGCCAAAAAGTGGACTAAGGATCCTGATCAATAGGATTTGGATCATGATGGAATGGTACAATATATACAAACTCCAATGCACCATTCACCTTTGTGTTCTCTGTACATTTTCATGTCCATTCATATTTTTTTTTTGTCACTTACTCTGTCTGTGTCTCTTTACAGTGTGTCTTTTATTCCCCGGTGTCTCTCTCCCTCTCTGCATGTTTTCCAACAAACACACACCTGCCTGTTTTCACTGGGGGAAATTCTGACATGGCACATTTGTTTTCCACAGCCACGAGGGATTGCTGTCACTCTTTGATCATAACCGCACATGAAAGAGGCAGAAAACACAGGGGTTATTGGCTAAAGTGAGTCCACTCTGTCAGGAGTGTCTCAGCTGGCTGGCAGGTTGACTGAGTGACAGACTGACAGCTTGATGACTTCCGTGTCTGAGAAGTTAAATTACTTTTTTTTTGACTAGTTAGAGCATGTGACCAGCTGATAGAGGTTATTTTACACTATCATTTAATAAATCCATCAGTGAGATGAAGCTTATTATTATCATCCCTTATGTCAATTTTACCATAAAACACATAAAGCAGTTCAAAATGAGAGATTTGATGAAAAATATAGACATTCCCACATATAATACAACAATCAAATACTTGTTATATATAGTTTTTTATTTGCCAGCTGCTATGGGATGGCTTGCATTTTAGTTTAAAGTGACTGTTATAACCTTGACATACTCGCACGCACACACACACACACACACACACACTGACAGCAGCACAGGCCATCTGCAGACAGTAAATTATCTGGTTAGCAGATAATGCAGTTGAGCGACACAGAGAGCCAAGGAGCAGCAGGGACAGAGGAAAAACGGTGACTAAACGACACACACACACACACACACACACACACACACAGACAGTAACATACATAAACACATCAGTAGGACTGTTTGCTCTAATCTGTTTTCTGAGTGGTTTGTAGGATACACCATAACTACAGCATTCTAACTTTGCTACCTCCTGCAGGTTACATGTTTGTACGGCAAAAAAGATAAAACATTGGTTCTCAAGCTGATATGTTTTGAATGACAGAAACTATGTCCATCAGGTCTCAGTTGCAAGTTTTACTATGATTATAATTAACAGCTTTGTCTAGTTCTGTCTAGTCAATCATGCAATTTTGAAATGCTTTAATAGATGAGGATCAGTGTTTGTATAAATGTGCTTACAGAAAACCTGGGCCCTGACATGACGTGACATCTGCAGAGAGGGACATATCTGCAGACCAAGATCATAAACTGCCAACAGTATTGTGTAGTTCTGGGAGTAGAAACTGTTCCTGCAAGATAGTGTTTCAGGAATGTTTCTTGGCTTATCTTCAGTAACGCTAATCACTGGACCCAATTACCTAACCGTTAACCATCTGTGGCTCACAGTCGCATGTTGTTACTTTAGTAAAAGATGATCTAATAACAGCTACTTCCAGTAGTTTGTTGGTTCAAAGTCAGGTTGAGCTTGTTGTCCTGGCTCCATATCCATAATTTCAAACCTGCTCGGGCACAGATTTATTCTCTGGTTTAGTCAGTGAAAACAAGGTCATCTGTTATATTTGAACAGTGCTGCATAAAAAGTTCATCCAACTAATCATAACAATACATAAGTTTATCATCCAAAGAGGAATGGGTTACATTCCAACTGTATAAATACCAATTACAAATGTATGTGTGTGTACGAGTCAGATGGTAACACAATGTACAAAGGAATGTGTCATCTTTATTTACTTAAGCTTAGTAGAAAAAATAGTAATAGACCAGCACAAGTTTGTAGAAGCTTCTTTTCCCTGATTTTTCTTAGATTTGAAAAGTACTTGCTATAAATATATGCAGACCTTATACAAATGATACTGTCAGCTTTTGTATTAAGGGTTGGACCCAAGTGTGATGAGAGGAAGTGTGGCAATAAAATAATTTTATTAACAAATTCAGGCGGAATAAAAGTCAAGGGAAGACTAACAGAAATTTGCTGCAATGAGGACAAAAACTAGCACGGTTGCAGAAGGGTAGGGTACATATCTAGACTAAATCTAATACAGGCATAGACACTCAACTAAGGAATAAACCAAGGTCAGAGCGGGCAAACAGAAGGATCTGAATAAGAAATTTACATGAACCTGAATAGTGAAACAAAAACACAATCCAGGACTAGGGAATACAAAAAATTAAAACATTCACACAAATTCAGGAATTAGGAAAAAAACAGGAATCAGGACTCAGAAAACTAAGAATCTGAAAATGGAGACAAAACATAAAGGGTGTACACATGTGTACAGTGTACACATACCCAAAAAGACCAAGAACAGAGATACCAATAAAGTCCACACAGAAAATGACTAGGAAACAGAATGGGGAACAGACTCAATCCACAAAATAGAGCATGGCAGAACTAAGAACTGGGCACACAACAGGGAGACATGACGAGGATCTGGCAGGGAACTGTGGAGAGAGCTGGGTCTAAATAGGGAGGGGAACAGGTGAAACTAATCACAACTGATCAGGTCTGAAGTGGCTGAGATCACTATAGAACAGGAATGAGTGGCTACAAAATAAAAGGCTGGGACAGGAAGTGTAGCTGGTGAAACATGGCAAAATGCAGTCCAAGGCCAGATTAATACAGATACATTGTGATATTTGTGAACATGGTGCCAGTGAGGATTCATGCCTAATTTTTCAGACACAGTTTGCCAACATCTTTTACGCATACCAAAATCACCAAGAACATTTAAAGACATTCAAGATGGGGAAACACATTGTATCAACATTGTATCATCCAACAGTAATGCCAAAGGGTATCTATGGCATCACCATAACTCCAATGGATGTAAAAAGCAGCAATATTTCTTGTTACTATCTCCTGCTGTGGGATGAGAACAAGTTGTAACAAACCAGTTAACATAAGTACATTTCTCTCATTTATGGCATATGATTTTATAAAGTAGCCTATAGATCTATATATACACACAAAATACATAAATCATAATTTGAATTTCTAGGCTTTGAGGGTGAGAAAATGGGGAGACATTGGGAGACATTATTGGGGAGATGTAGTCCATAAAATCACAAAGCATATAGACTGTTAAAAAATATTTGTTTCATAGATAACACACACATACACGCACAGCACCCAGTATGTGTTTCATAATAATAGGGATGATAAATGAACATATCACTGTACCTATAATAAGTGGCATATTAAAGCAGGCCTACAGTAAACAAACACAGAGCAGCTGTGATGTGTCCATTTATCAGCCACCTAATTATCAAACACATTAATCGTGTACAAGTGTATGAAAAAACCCACAATGTATTAGAATGACAGGAGGGACTTATGGAAAGAGGGCAAGCAGAGGAGAGGCTGGTGACATGTTCATGAATCAGTGTCATATCCGGTTCGGACTGGTGCATGAGCTGGGCCAGCAACAGATTTTCTTCGCACATGCACAATCTGTGTGTGGCCATCATTACTTGTCTAATCACTCTTGTGCCAAAATAACACTGTATGGGCCCAAATATAAGACTTTTCTTTTTTCAAAAAATGAATATGAAATGTATCATGTTATGTTTGAGGACAAATTAATTAAGCAGTAAATTGGATTGCATTGTGTAAAGTCTTTGTTCCTTTATTCTGTAATTCAGAGTGAAACTTGATTATGCATTTATTTCATTCATTTCACAGCTGGCTACACAACAGCCACTCCTGTTTGCACCACAAAAGAAATTTCAAACAAGAAAGGACAGTAGAATGTGACTTAGTGACCAAGTTAACAAGCATCAAATGTTGTGTATAATGACTACTTCCCCTTTTGCATTTCACAGTAAAAGTATATTCAATCTTGTTTATTCTTTGTCTTACTTTTGTTTCTTTATTGTGAAAAACACTGGGGGCTTGTGTCTCAGGTGCAGTGTGGATTAAGAGTAGTGTCAGCAAACTGAATTCAATTTGTAGAAGTAAAATAGTCTAGCTTAAAGACTAGAAACAGGGACAATCAATGTGATTTTCTTAAATTTTAAAAGTTAATCGGTGCCTAAAGCCTACTAATTTACTATTCATATCTACATTAATGAATACATACAAAATGGTTTTGTTTGGACTGCATGTGGCTACTTAGAGGAACTGTCTCAATGACTTCCGGGAGCCAATGACAGCTGGTACTTGGCAATAGTGGCACACACCCTGAAGAGGTAGCCTGTCTATTACAGGGCTGATAGACACTCACGCCTATGGGCAACTTTTTTTGTCAGCTTTTTTTTTCTAACCTGTTTACATGCAGCTAATATTCCCGTGGATGTCCAAATTGGGAACAACTGTTTTTGTGCTTTGTGGTGCAACTACAAAGCCTCTGTTGTTCCCCTGTTACTTTCTCTCATGATCAGCAACATTTCTTTCATTTCTTGACCGTCCTCCCTTCATGCTACAGGCAGCATTGCAGCTATGGCAGATGTAGGTGGTGCAACTTTCACCAATGGCAGCAGAGGAGACAGTCCTGCGAAACACGTCAGAGTATAGGTCATTTGTAATGGCTGTCAAAAAGACCAACAGATAGTATGATCATTTAGTGACATCTGTTGGCTGTAGTGAACGTAAGATCATCAAATAGTATTTAAACTCTCAAATGTTTGTCAGGTGGCAGATTAGGGTGGTGGACCATCTTTATTTAGTGCCTTACTCTAACCTGACCTAACCCTGATGTTTTTGTGGCTTACTGTAACAGAACCACTGTGCACAGTTTAAATCCAGTGTATTTGAGTTTAAAACTGGCCACCACTTTGGCTCCAGTGCAAGCAACAGTATTCACCATTTTGCTGCCTGACACCAAAAGGGATGCAATTTCAACAGATGCCTGTCCCCCTGCGTAGTGGCACTACTTCAACCACTGGTTCATTATGTTGGATGAGAGAGGCTGGAAAAACAGCCTATAGATGCATTAAGGTTGGGAGACAGGTTGCAGCAGAGACAGAAAGATGAGGGGATGAAAAAGAAAAAAAAAGATGTGGGGTCCTAAAAGGTAAAAGAATGGGATTTATTCTAAACTTGACCTTTAACTCACCAATTAACATGCTGCTTTATATCTTTTCTCTCATTCACTTTCTATATGTCTCACTTTCTTCTGACCCTCTATCTTTTCACCTCTTGCCTCCAGCAATGACAAGTCACATCTTAATATTCCATTTTGAATGTGTGTGTGTGTGTGTGTGTGTATGGTTGTATAAGATATGCCTTGAAGCAGAGATCATAAATAAAAAGTACCAATAATCCTTTGGTAGAGTGAGCAGTCAGCGTAACTGATGCAATAATCTGTCACATGAGAGCAGAGGACTGGTTCTGGTTGTCCCAAATGTCTCTTCATAATCCCAGTTTAGCATGCTCTCAGGGGTGTTAGGAGCTTTACTTATCTGCTACGAATTCAAATGCTCTCAAAGGTGTGCAGAAAGCCTTGAAAAAAGTAATAACAATCAACGCGTCAGCACAGTCTGTATATGAAATTTTCTTTAACAGTGTCTGCAAATCTAAGGGCTCTTCCAAACACCATGCAAGCCACACAGAAGCAAATGCTTCCAGCTGCAGGAAGAGGCCTTGATGCATATATAAAATGAGTTGTTCAAAAGTGCGCGTGTTATATATGAACAGCATTTCGGATGCGGGGGACTTTGTGTTCTTATTGCCACACAGATTTTGTGGTTATAACCCTACAGAACATTTGTGCAGCTCTAGTGAAAAGATGTGCTTGTAGAAATATAAAACTCCCTGTCATCAAATTTAATATGAGCTAATATTTTCCATGAAATGGTAAAATGTGTCAGTTTTAACATATGATATGTTGTTTATGTTCTATTGTGAATAAAACATGGCTTGATGACATTTACAGATGATTGCATTCGGTTTTTATGTACGTTTCTCACATTGTTTCACACAACTTCTTTGGAATTGGGGTCATATGTACTGGTAATGAAAACGTTTTTGGGTTAAACAGCTTTTTCATGTGACCTTTTGACATGAGCATTTTCCCCTGTTTTTACTTGGAGCAGGAGAAAGAGGCTCTGATATGTCTTCTGTGGTGTTTCCTGTAAAGCCAGGCATAACAGTTATGGTTCATGCTCTCTTCAGCACTCAGAAAGGTTTTTTTTTTCAAAGCTGTGTATGGAGCATTAATGTTTTGTTTTTTAAAGCCATTCACACACTTACGTTAAATACTGTGAGTGTGTCACACATCACTCTACATAGTGTAAATGACCAAAAGCAATAAGATGATGTGGTGTCCAGATGGTGCAAATATAGTTTAAATTCACTGTGAACAATTTACCAAAACAAAAAGTACAGCAATCAATCTTTTTTCCCGTGGATAACTTGTTCTGGCTGTTGTGTGCTGTAAGAACACCAGGTTCTTGCAAGTATTCATTTCCTTAATCAATTCTTAATTATAAGACACATATTTGAACTCTCTAGTTTGCTTAAAAAAATAGGAATCTAATCCACTGAGATACTTCAGAAATGAAATATGCTGATTTGGATATTGCCTTGATGTCTGTCAGATGAAAGGTCTGGACCAAAATAAATGTCAGGCAAACACTAAGAATTTGAAGGGAAGCCAATACTGCCGCTGAGAATTAAAGCCTAACACAGTTTGATTCATCATAGCATAGACATAACAAAGGATTCAGTCCAAAAGAAAAATGTTTAAAAAGTTGCCTCTTTATTAAACCATACCTGAAAAACTAAAAGTGGGTCAAAGCAAACAACCCAGTATTGTGTCTGTGCTATTATAGATCATTTTACCCCAATAATCTTTGTGTTGCTTTTTCAAAAGAACTTTCACATAAGCTTTGTGCTGTGTGCACATGAATAGGCTCCCACACAACTAGTCAAACAGATTTCTCTGGAGAAGTTTCCATCTTCATGTAGAATGTTTTATTCAAGCTCTGTGAGGAAATATATTGAATCGAAGAAAAGGACTAAAAGTCTTTGATCTAGCAAAATGGTGTTCAGTTCAGAACAGCATGGATGTATCTTAATATGTGAACATAAAAGTTTAAGAAAAATAAATTGGGAAAAAAACATTAAAGAAAAGCTTTATAAAGATTTGTTCAAGATGAAAAACATCGGCTCTAAGTGGAGATAGTTCACATCATTAACAATGATGTGGAGAGCCTTGCAGGACGTTACAAATTACAGGAGACCCACCTGCTGAGGAGAACAAAAAACTGGCAAACAGTCTGAATGCATTTTATTGCAGGTTTGAAAGATGCAGCACAACACCCCCCCCACCTGTATTAGCACAGACTCCACCACCTCACCTGTATCCACCCCCATACTTCCACCTCACGACACACAAGGTGCACACAACAGCCACCCACCCACCCACACACACACACACACACCCAAACACCGGGACTGCATACACAACCCTTCACCCCTCTCCTCCAGACACTCAAACTGTATTCACAAGTGTTGAATCACCTGAAAAACATCACAGGGCCCCCGCTAGACCTGCAGTTTGCCTACAGGGAAAACAGGTCAGTAGATGACATAGGACTGCATTACATTCTGGACCACCTTAACAGCCCTGGGCCATACGCACAGCTTTTGTTTGTGGATTTAAGCCTTCAACACCATTACTCCAGAAATCCTGTTCTTCCCCAGCTCTCTGTATCCTACTTTTACTGTTTTTCTTTTCCTTGTATGTCATTTTCATATTGTCTGTATTGTTACTCCTTGAACATGTCCTTGAGAGCAACCAATGACCGAAGCAAATTCCTTGTATATGTGTTTGCATACTTGGCCGATTAATTTGATTCTGATCACAATATGAAAAGTGACTTATCAATCAGAAATCTCAAATCTCTCCGAACTCTTTTCTTCTCACTTAACGGTAAACTATCGACTTGTACAGCGCTTTTATCCAAAGCAATTTACAATGTTGCTTCACATCCACCCATTAACACATACTATCACACACTCCGATGACAAAGGCTGCAATGCAAGGTTATGCCTGTCCACACAGGAGCACCTTGGGTTACAATGTGCGCCAGGACATTTAGACACTTACCCAGGAGGGAGTTGACCCTGAATTTTGGAGAAAACTGCTCTACCAACTGGGCAACAACCCCATTGTTGGAAACTTTTCACTGTTCACTAAAGTAGCTTCTCTGATCTGAGGAAAAGTTGGTTAGGGGACCCAGTTATTTCCACTGGATGGTCTTTATTTCTCAGAATGTGTACGTTGACATCCTCAAACAAGTGTCTTTTCTTCGTCAAGCGAAGGCACATTGCTGATTTAGGTGCTTAAGTGTTGCTTCTCATGTGCTGCCATCCTCCTGTGTAGAGGCTGTTTGTAGGACTCGACCCTGTCATGTTTAAGGCCGACATAGAATAACCACAGGCCTTGAGAGGTGTCCGCAGATCTCTCTTTCTAGTTTTTTCAGGATGATTTCTGCACTCTGGCGCAGGGTCCTGATGACTCTTAGTTTGTGTTGCAGTGGGTGGTCAGAGTAAAACAGCAGGTATTGATCAGTGTGTATGTGGGTTTCCATGCAAACTTGATGTTACTGTCCACTGTCATCTACAAATCCAAACCAGAGGGCCAATGCCATTCCCATAAGAAGTTTGTTGTTACAAAGACCTTTGAATTTTGGATGTGGTGGTCAGTGTGTCCAGCTAGAGGTGAAAGGGTAGTGGCAGGTCCTTAGCAATGTTACTGAATTAATGCAGCTGGGTCTAGTTCCTTGTATATCTTGCACAGTGCACAGGAATGGGTGACTTCTCCATGATATAGGCAATGCTTGGTTTCTTTCCAGGTGCATCCACATAGCATTGAGAATACCAAATTCAAATTCCTTCCAATGAACAGCCTTCCAATGTCATCAAAGTGGACCAAATCTGATACAGTGCCCTTTAAGGGATCCTCACAGCAGCACAGGGGTGGACAATCCCTGCTTCTTGAGGGATGTACCCCAGCTTGTTTTCTAACTATCTCTGGCCTACCCACTGCTAATCATCTGGATCAGGTGTGTTAAGTCAATTAAAAGCTGAGGAAGGGCAGGGATAATTGGAAAACAAGAAGGGCTGCGGCCCTCGAGAAGCATGGGTTGCCTTCAGCCTGCTTTCATCTATGGTCCAGTAAATGCCCTCATCAGCCAAGCAGGACAAATTAAGTTTTCCTGGCTAAAAGAAAAATAGAATTAAGGCGTATATATATATATATATATATATATATATATTGTGAGACCAACAAATGAGTTACTGTTTTATCCTAAACAGATAAAACTGACAGCAAAAGACATTAACATGAAACCATCAGTCACCGTATATCCAATACAGTGTGTGCTCGGCTGAGCTGTAGTATTCTTGTGTGTGTGTGTGTTTGTGTGCATGTGTGTGTG
This sequence comes from Channa maculata, assembly GCA_020496755.1. Taxonomy (NCBI): domain Eukaryota; kingdom Metazoa; phylum Chordata; class Actinopteri; order Anabantiformes; family Channidae; genus Channa; species Channa maculata. The sequence continues at coordinate 27,916,480 of CM035600.1, read as the reverse complement.
CAGGAGCTGCAGTAAATGAAAACCAGACAAACAGTGGTTGAGAATATAAGTTCTTCTCACATCTATTGTGTGTTCTGAGGCCAGGGAAAATCAGACTGGTGCTTCTTGAGAGGGGCTTATTTAGTGGTACCACCTGTTTTTGTGTGTGTGTGTGTGTGTGTGTGTGTGTGTGCGCACTTTGATTCTGGACTGTTCAAATGCTAAGATGTCCCCTCTGACTTTAGACAGAGAGAAGCTGCATAAATTGAGACTGTCACACACTCTCACACACACACACACACACACACACACACACACACACACACACACACGCGAACCATTAAACTGTGTCTTCTGGTCCCAGTGGTGAATTGCTGTGCTGAATACATATGTGTGTTTGTTTAGAGAGGGATCAATGAACAGTTTAGCTGCATGCAAAGGGGTCTGAAGGGAGAAAAGACTGCGGAAGGACGGTGAGAGATTGAAAGGAGAAGAGAAGAGAGGAAAATTAAAATCCTGGTAGGACTGAAATAGAAAAAAAAAAAGCGGGAGTGGGTGAGAGAGTATCCTTCGCTCCAACTTCCTTTCCACCTCTCTGCTTTGTCTCCTTGCATCGCTCTATTCTGCTTCACCTTCTCAAATCATTGTGCTTTTTCATTTTTATCCTCTTGACCCCACTCTTTCTGTCTCTTTATTATAATGTTTCTGTCCCCATACAGAGTTCCCTACTGTGCTCATACAGTTTGTTATACTTTGTTAATTAATAATCATTTTGTCAACACTACAAATCCATCCCCAAACACAGCACAGCATGATGCTTCATGATTATTTGCTGCCATAATTACTCTACATGGGAGTTTGAAACTCGACAGCAGTCTCATTTACTGTCTATACAGTAAACTCAAGTGATAACACAGGTGAGGTTTTGCTCTGTTGTCTAACAGGTGTTGAACTAATTGTTAATGGTAAAACCTTTGGAGCATTATGCAGGTATTGCAGCAGTTGCCATGGGTTACCTGAACACTGCAGATTGTTTGATTAGAATAAAAATATCTACATCCTGTATTGTGTCACTATCCAGTTTTACCACAGTTGACACTGTGGTAAAACTGGATAGTGAGTTACCAAAGTCTAAACTATTTCCCTTCGTGCTTCTTGTACAAATAAATCCTCAATCCCCTGTATCTGTCCACTAGGCAACATTTTTGCCAACTTTCTTATATTTTCACACATTTTCTATATGCATTGTGTTGTCCACACTCATTATACAGATGTTTAAACCAACACTGAATCTCCTCTACTCATGTTTAAGTAGTTGTCAGTCTGCAGCCTGGATTAGGTTGTTAAACCAGACACAATTAACCAATGGGTGACATGTTTATTCATTGCGAAATTCATCCCCTTGGGTTTCTAACAAATGTTTTTCCACATGGTCTGAATCAGCTTTTCATGGTACCATGGTTGGTCAACTGTGCAACTATGACTCCAGCAGACTAAAGGTGAACTTCTATTAGTTTGGACAATATTTCTAGTGATCACACGTTTTGGAATAAAGAAATACGTCACCCAGTGGACCAGTAATTCTGGCTTAATTTGGTGTCCATTTAGATAAAGTGGCAGTTGAATTTGACAGGCACTGTCAGGAAATGCATGACCTTGAGGACATTGTCAAATTCATCAAAAATCCACTGACATTGACACAGACTGTCTGTATCTGCAGGATGCATTTTCCTTACTAAATGGAATGGACATGAAAATAACAGCACTACAAAGTGACACTGACAAGCAAGTCAGGACAAAGGACAGAAACTTTTGGAGACATGTGAGCAAGGAAACAAACACTTCTGCTTGTGTCCACTGAAGGTCAAAGGCTGCTTTGTCTCCACTTAGTTAGATAGCCAGCTCACAAATTAAAATAATAAAAACAAATCACAGGACCCGTCTGACTGACTGTGTGACATAGAGACACAAAGCAAATATAGTGATAGCAGAAACCGTCAAAATAAAACCAGAATGAACAACTATGAATATGGACATAAATAACATCTAACCATCGTCTCTTTCTTCCTCATTGATTGCTAAAACAATGTTTTCCTTTCACTTTAGGCTAAATGCAGATGCACTGAACTCACTCGAATCTAAACCTCTAATAGACACCTTAAATGATTGACAATCCTTTAGTACTATTTCCTCCTATTGCTTTTCCCGTTTCCGTTTTCATCAATTTCTTTATTTTCTTCAGTTGCTGTTTCTATGACTCATGTATCGGTGTATAGTAAAGATCTGCTCTTTATCCCCCAATGTAGCAAATCAGAGACTCCCCTTCGTTTCCCTGCCTCCTTTCTCTGCTTCTCATTACAGCTGCTTTCTCCTTATCCCTCCATTCTCTCTCCCACTCTCATCAGCTCACCTCGCCCTCTGATCGTCCCCTCATCTTCCTCCCTTTATTGGTAAATTTTGCACCACCTGACCTCATTCTTCACTCATCTTTTCCTTGGCTCCACTCCTCTTTCAGTCTCTCTCTCATTCATTCGTTTGAAGTGACCTCGATATGCTCCCTCCCTCTAACTCTCCTCCCATCTTCTTTTAGGTCTCATTGTTCTTCTGTCCTCTGATGACCCTCATCTCTTCCTCGTCTTTTTGCCTTCCCTATTCTCTGCTGCATTATCTCTGTCCATCTATCCATTTATCCATCTATCTACCAGTCTATCAATCTATCTTTGGGTATTTATCTGCCTTCAATAATACCATTTGACACCCTCCATCTTATCCTCAAATTCAATCGCTCTGTTGCTCTCCCATTCATCTCTCTTTCTATCTACCTCTCTATCAAATAGTACTTACCTTCGCTTTCACCATTCGACACCCTTTCACCTTGTCCTCTGATCAGTCATCCCCCTGTATCTCCCCTCCTTCTCATTCCAGTTCCACCATCTTTTATTACATCCTCTTCTCTCAATCTCACTTTATCTCCATCAGTCCTATGGTTTCTGTCATTTTAATAAAGCAGGATATGATTGTATCACTTGATTTAACATTGTTTATTGATCAGATTCTTACCAAAATATAACGGCAGAAACTTTGACATTTTTGATTGTGTCCTTTAAGCATTGGTACACAAATATTAGCACTCCTGCAATTATTTAAATTAAGTGTGTGATGCACAACTGCTATTTTATTTGCTTCGATCTGTTTTCATATCAAACATTTATACCAGAAGTTGTATTATCTGTACTCCCCACAACCATAAAATACACAAAATAACATAGTATATAAGTAATTAAACACCAAAGCATGATCTTTATTTAAATATGTCTAAATGGAGTGTGTGTACAGTATGTATTTTTCTGATCTGGCAAAATAAAAAGACATGTCAAAGTCATAATGCTTGTGACTTTTTTTAGATTTATAATTAACACTAACAAATAAGGATAATTTTCTACAATTATTTTCACATTTCACTCACATATTAGATAGTTCACTGTAACTTCTGACTGACAGTTACCAAACCGAAATTAGTCAGCACAGTCATCAATAAACTAGTACTTGATCACCAGAACTGCAATGTGGTTACATGTACTTTTGAGATGGTCCCTAACTTCTGCTGTCCATGTTCCACATATTGTCAAGAGTTCTCAGTGAAATATCCTGCTCTTGAAAACAAATGAGTTTAAAAGTGATAAAAAATATTTGACAGTGAACCTTTATCAATGTCTGAATAAACAGTATTTCCATTTTGGTAAATGTTTTATTTTCTACGTCTAACATTAAGTGTACTTAACTGTACATACTGTACAGGAATTCTAAATAATCTTCAGTAAAAACAGCTTAGAAACAATTTTTACAAAGGAGGTCACAGGACTGAAAAACCATTGAGCTTGTGGTGGACTACAAGTAGAACACGATGCCCCCTGTGCTCATTGTCATACAGGGAGAAGAAGTAAAGAGCGTGAATTCCTACAGGCCCCTTTGGGGTCCAAATGAATAAAAAAAATGGACTGGATTGCCAGCACTGGGAGAAGGGAACGAATTGACTGTTTTTCTGATAAGACTCCACGGACATTCTATCACTGCGTAGAAGCAGGAGCTCTGTTCACTGCGGTGAGGAGCTGTGGTAGTACGATAAAGGAAGGCTCGGAGGTCAGCAGTGTCAACAAGCTATTAATTAAGGAATAATTTCCTTCACAGCATTGCTGTGATTTTGTGTTCACAAGAATAAGATGGATGTAAGCTTACAGTGACCTTGACCTTTGACTCCACTTTAGCCTTGAGTCGAAGTGGATGCTTGTGCCAATTTTGAAGAAAATCCCTCAAGCAGTTCCTGAGATATCAGGTTCATGAAAATAGGACCCAAAAGACAGCCAAAAAACTTCCTGCCTCCAGCCACAGATGTTGCCAGAGGCATAAACACACTGATTGCAGTCTTTCATATATTTTTCACTTATGCGCTGTATAAGCAGTACATTCACTAAGTGCTATTGTGCTTTTTTATTAGCTTTGTTTAAGTTGAACATTCAGGTTGTCCTTGTCTCATTTAGTGTGTGATCAAAAAATAGATTTTGTGTTTCACTGTATGAAGAATGGCTGATTTGATTTGGACACCAGAGCTTTAAAAAAAAAAAAAACAATAATTCAGATCTGTTAAGGATTAAAACTTTCTCCTTATTATCACCAGAGTCACATAGCATTGATCTCATTGATTGTTTGATACAATGTCAGCAGCTGTGACACCATTTTCCCAACACCCAACCAAGGCCTGTTTAACAAATGCTGCGTGATGAGAAGTGTAACCATAATAAAGTTATGTACAGAAACACACAAATGCAATTTGGATGCCATGACCTTTTAATAAAATGTATGTAATTTTCACAAAAATCCATGTTATTTTATAGAGTTTTATACAATCCTCTAAACATCCATCCACTGCTTATATTGTTCAGGTTCACAGGTGGCTGGAGCCTATAGTGACTTTAATGTGGTGATTGTGGGGGGGTGGACCCTATCAAAGGTGGACCCAAGTGCAAACAGAGATCGAGAATAAGGGTAGGAGGTTTATGGAGACAGCATATAATAGTACTTGGGGCAAGGATAACTAAAACTCACTCCACAGGGAGGCTAAAATCCACATAAACACAACAAAGTAACTAAACACAAGCAGGGCAGGGGAAAATTAGGAAAACTGAACAGGAGCTACCACATGTCGAAGTATCTCTGGGCAAAATACTGAACCCCCAACAGCCCATCCCCACCCCCCACCGTGCAGTGCCGGTTCCAAGCACAGTAGACATTGGGGAGGGTTGCGCCAGGAAGGGCATCCAGCGGACAAAAAAAATTAATTAAAAAAACTGTGCCAAATCAACATGTGGACAAATGATCCTCTGCGGCAACCCTGAACTTGCAGGATAAAAAAATAAAGATCAGGAGAGAGAATGGATGTGTAAGTGGTAGGACAATAATAAAAAAAAAGTTCAAAGCAAGGGACCATGACAGCCAGTCTATCTCAGGGCCAACACAGACAGACACACACAGACAATCATTTGTACAGGCAATTTAGAGTCACCAATTAGAGTAACATGCACGTCTATGGACTGTGGGAGGAAACAGGCCAAAGCAGAGCTGATCCAACCATTTCTAACAGTAGTGAAGTAGAGCTTGCCCGTCAAATTATTTTGCAATAAACTTAACAAATTAAAATAAACAATTAGTTACACTTACCTGCTCAGGGGGGGTTGTGTGTCAGTAAATTTACACCAGGCATAACCTTTATCACATGAATTTAGTTTTAGACAGGAACTGCCAAATGCATCATAACTAGATTTAACCCTGGTTGACTTTTTTCCCTATGATGCATTCAAGTGCAACTCGTAACAGCAACAAGGTAATGTGTGCCCAGGTGGTGCAGGCAGCAAAGCCAGATGCTACTTCAGGCACAATTACATGTGACTGTTTGTGGAAAATTGGTGGGAAACCAGTGCAACACAACATCTTTATGCTTCTACTGGTTGGTCAGGGAACCAGTGCAGAGAGGAATGGGATATGAAGCAAAAGCTTTTCTGGATGTATAAAAAGAAGTGACAAATTATTGCATGTAGTTTATAAACCACTATGTTTAATTTAGTGATGCTTTATCCTGCTAATTCTGTAAGTAGGTCTTTGTTTGATTAAATGAACTTCAATATAAAGTCAATGGACACACATTTACATATCCAAGTACAGACACTACAGTTAGTGTTTATGAAAAATGTGTCTCACATAAAAATAGTCCTGTTGTTTGTTTCTTTACATTGCATCTTATTAAACACACAGTGGTCTCCTCATGTGCCGTCTTGAAGTCCTCATCTGCATTGCACCGACCTGCTTCTAACAGACCCCTCCTGTCTTTCCAGCATTGAAAGAAAAAGGACATGAAGGGGGGGCTACACTACATCAAGTCAGATGAGTGAACAATACTGCAACTGCTTCAGTTCAAGCATCAATACTTGTGCCTAGCTCCCTGCAAAGTTTAAACTTCATCCACCATCCAAACCACATATCCTGTTTTATTGTCAGAGGGCTGGAACCTATTGCGGGTGTCACTTTACATTCATGTTTGCAAATGACATTTATCCAGGGGTGGCGACTTCACACATTAACATGTTTAACTGAAATGTGAGCCCCATGTGTACAATAACCACAACATCACGTTTCCCCACTGAACGCTCGGTTATGACATTTTCCTTCCACAAGATGTTTCCCTGTGAATGTCCAGCAAATATGATACCTTCCTAACTCATCATACGTTTATATCACATAAATTTAACTCGTCCCTCTTGTTGTCCCTCAATATTTTTACTGTGAGATTGACACAACAGGCAATATGTAGCCTACTGCAATGACTGTGGATAAGTTTGTTATACAATCTCACTATAGCTACAGCAGTAGAGCTAATGCTAAACAACAAACCTTGGCTATAACCTTCAAACCCTCCACAGAAACGCACATGGGGAGAACATGCAAAAGGCAAACAGAACTTTAAGTCCAAAGTGAAGCAGTACATTTGAATGTGCATTGCAAAAATAGATTTTAGAACCATTTGTGTATAAAGAGAGAAACTGTCAACAAAAAAATCTTCCATGTCTTTAATTCAGCTAAAGCCAGAAAACACTGTTTATCATTAACAGCAGTGGCAACACTAACAGTGCATGCAAAAGAGCTCAAATTCACACTTACCTTATAGTGCTTGACAATGCTTTTTTTTCTTTACACACACACACAGAGCCCACGGTGTTTTTGAACAGGATCAGCTGCTCTGACATCTGTGTTGTTTCTCTCTATTAGATCAGCCTAACCATCTGATATGTACTGAGGGTCTGTCTGTGTGTGCGCGTGTGTGAGTGTGAAGTACAGAAAAAAAGAGCCAATGAACGACGGTAAATCTTACTTCAGTTTAGCTTGGTGACAGAAGAGAATTGATGAAAATAAATACAATTAAAAGCTTAAAACAGCTGTGTTTGCAGATGGTCATAGCAAAGATCAAACAGCTGTTATTTCACACACATACACACAACTTACCATTTCAAACCCTGACAGGTTGCAAATGGTCAGAAAGACCAAGGATGTGATGTGTTGTTTGCATGCTTGTATGTTCATGGTTCACTGAATTTGTGTGTGTGTGTGCGTGCGTGTGTGTGCATGTGTGTGTGCCGGCGTGCGTGCGTGTGTGCGTGTGTTATAAGTTAATTGCCTGAACACAATGTTGCAGTGTAGTTTCAGGAGAATTAGAAACAGCGTTGTTGCAACAACAAATATAGGTACTGATATGATTCACATTCACATTTTCTCAATGAGAATAAACCCGAGAGACTGAAACACGCTCTTTATCTTTTTGGCCATATTTTGTCACAGCCATACACTGCTTCAACTGATGGTTCCTAGGTAGAAAATTTTTAGTCTTTCACTTGGAAACAGAAGTGAATCATGCATTGTTATTTGTTATTTTGGCAAGAATGTGTAATGTCGGATTAAAATTTAAGGATTGACATAACATTTTTTGAGAGGTGTTCATGATCAATCATCAGTTTGATCAGTTTGTCAGCATCCAAGATTTCATCTGGATGGTAAAAGAGTATAAAGATTTGTAGCCATTACCCATTGTACCAGTTATCAATTATTAAGCAGTAACCTACCCCACCATAAAAGGTAATGGTTGGTTTATGCATGGGCAAAGATAAAAATAGCATGTAGCCAAACACTGCTACTTTAAAGGATGCTACAGCAGCACAGTGCCAATCAAATCCATTCATTTCATAAGAACACTTAACACTGAACGCTCCTCATTAGACACTCAAAACAAGACAAGACAAACAGATTCTCTGCAATGAGTGAAATTCTCAGTTGAAAATGCAAATATCAGTAAGTTCTTCACAGGCTGCTGCTTAAATGGAATTTAAATTGAATGCTGAGAGTAGCAAAGCACATCATATCGAGTGTCTGTACTCAACGTAAATGACATATCCAGTGAGTGCTGTATATGCAGTAGAGTAGTGGGTGGTAGTTAATCCGTGTTGCATGGCATGTATAGAGAATATTCTTGCAATGTCGGAGCTCGTGCTCATTTGCAGGACACTTTGGGATGGTTATTGTTTTTAGGTTAATATAATAATATGCCTTGGTGATTTTCTGTGGTTTCAGCTTTGAGGCTGGGGTAACACTCTCTGTTGCACTCGAGTTGCTCTGTGGTTTATGTGATAACCAAAAAGTGTGCTTAAAATAAAGATAAAGCTCAATGTGCCGCACTAACTTTAAAACAACAAACTGCAGAAGAGGCCATCTCGCAGACATCCAGGTGTGCATCAAGATATTTTAAAAAGCTGCTATGTAAAAACGGAGCCTGTTTGCATTGCTGGGAATCAGGTGTTAGTCTTATTTCCCCTCGTAAACCATTGATTTTGATGCACAAGCGTCTGAAGTAGCTTCAGATTGTTAGTGCGGTCACTGCCCTGGGAGACTGAATGCTGTGAAAGCCTCTAAGAGGGCCTTGGTTCTGCGGCGCAGCACTCTTTTAAAAGCTCTCTGTATTCAGCTGGGCATATCAAGGACGGACACAGTCAAAACATTTCCGTACACCCCTGCCAATATGTGCACGCACGCATGCACGTACGCACGCACACACACATAATAATGCAAACACGGGCGTAGCACACACACACACACACACACACACACACACACACACACAGATGCAAAATCGGGATACAAGGTGCAAAGGTATAAAACAGAGCACAGAGTCACACAACACACTAGCAAACATCAAATCATACAAACCAAGCACATTGCACACACAGAAATCAATAACGCACATATGGAGGCACATGCAAACATTCATCCAAACAGCAGTGGTTTGTGTTGAAATGGTAATAGATGAGCAGTGGTTTGTGTTTCCATGCTGGCAGTGTAATGTACTCCTCTCTGCCTGTATCTCTCCTGTCTCTGCCTCCTCCCTGCGCTTCTGTCTCTTCCATCCTGTGCTCAACTATCCTGCCGCTCTATACCCCACCCATTTTGTCTCCCGCCCTCCCTCTCTTGTTACAACCATCTATCCCTCTGTCTACCTTCCACCCATCCCTACCTCTGCATCTCACTGTCTTTGCTATTGTCACCTCATTTCCACCCCCCACCCCACCCCTCTTTGTGAACTTGCTACAGAGTGATACTGCCCCCTATTTGCCAAATGGGAGTCTTTTCCTCTTCTCTCCCTTTCATCGTGGCTTCATTTTACAAGCAAGCACATCCATGTCTCATTCTTTCTCCTTATTTTTCCTTCTCTCCTTCCATCTTCATCTCTCCATTCTCACTCTGTCATTCCTTCACTCCTTATTTCTTTTTTTTTTACCACCAATGTTGTTGCTGTTTCTTCTTGACATTTGGTTGATTCTCATTGACCTACCTACCTATTCATCTATGTATTTCCATCTTCTCTAATCTCTCATCCTGTGTTCAAAACCGAAAAATGTGTTCAGATCATACACACAGCAAGTAAACATATATTAACCACAGAACATTTGTTAGGCAATAGATAAAATAATCTAGAACTGGCATCCAAGGCATTTAGCTAAAGTGCAATTTGGAAAAAATTACCATAGTCAAAATGGTATCTACATTTATCACTTTCCTAACAAAAAAAAAAATGAGTTGGTGTGTGTAAAAGATGACAGCTGTGTTGGAGTTGGGTTCACATTTTGCTGCCATTGTTTACAGTTTTGTAACACAACTGTGAAATGTGTTTAGTGACTGCTGTGTGTTTAAAGTTTAGCAAAAAGTTTAGCAAATGAGTTTTGCAAATTGTGTCTAAGTACATGAACAGGGTTTAAGGTTTGGCCAAAAGAGTGTTTGATTCGAAAAATGAATTTAGGCCACTGAGAATTTGATTCAGAGAATGAGTTTTAATGTTTTAGCAGTTGAAAAAAACTGTCCAACACACCAGTAACGTGAATATAGGATTAAAAAGTTTATACTCAGCTAAACTTTTATGCTAATGTGTTTTTTAACAACTTTTTAACTTGTACTTGTACTTGTAGAGTACAGACCATCAGAAAGCACAGTTAATCACCAGCACACATTGTGATACACTTTGTTTTAAACAGTTTGAAGGGATTTAGAAACTGTTAATGCTGCACTGCAGAAGCCAGAGAGTTCCCATCAGGCTCGTACAGATGGGGTGACGATGGGGTGATGGGATGACGGGTAGCTCTGGGGACTCAAAGAGGCTCTGGGACCCTTTTTTTAAATTAGCCAAAGGTGCCCCTCTCAATAATTTCTGTACTAAACCCCGGAGTACCTGGAGCCCCATTTTGTTTTACTTTGAGAACTTTAGGGTCCAAGTAAGTAACAGATATTGTTAGTTGAAAACTTTTGCAGTGATGTCACATTAGATGGTTTAGAAAAGTAACAAGACTAAAAATTAAAAGGAAAAAAGTGAAATGAAATTAGAAAATGTAATAAATTAAATCTTGAATATGTGTCTGCATTTTATTTAATACATAAATAAGTCTTACTCGTGTCAAACAGGTAGCTGACAAAGATGAGACAAGTTGAACATTTTCAATTAGCCTGGTTACTGAGCTAGCTCGTAATTTGAAACAGTTCAGTTTAACCTCACTATTACAGGACAGCCCACGTCACAACTAATATAATATAACAGCAGGAGTAGTTAGACGCAAAATAAGCAGTGGAAACACACTTTTCCCTCATGACAGGAGAATGATCAGGGTCAAGAGACTTGCAGGAAGGTGTTCCAGCAGAAATGATTTTTTCACACAGGCAGTTGAATCCGGTGTTTGGTGGGAAAGTCATTTCACTGCTGAGGTACCTGGGGGAGAGGAGTCAAGCTGAGAGTGGAGTTACGGCCTGATGGCTGCTGGAAGGTAAGAGCTAAGCACGTCTTGGATATATACAGGGATGCACCTCACTTAGCAACTTGTACAGCAGAACCCAGGTTGGTGAATTTGATGTGAGCTGCCTCTGGGAGGTAAAGGTGCGGTGGAGGTACAGTAACAAAAGAGAATACAGATGCTTTAAAACTGCAGCACAAGCTATCAGCTGTGAGCCTAGTAGCTCATTAGACCAGATGCTGTATCTGATACAGGATGTGGGCTGATCTGGGCAGGGATCTGCCAAGAGATGTTGTGGCGATGATGTAAGCATTGCATTGCATATGGCTCCCTAGAATCAGAACAGAGATTCTTGCTGGTCTAGACAGGTGTCCCTGTGGTGCTGTCAGTCCTGATAGAGTCCTGGCACAAAACAACATTTGTCATGGAAGAGCAATATTTCACTTTTGTTAAGGTTGAGTTGAAGGTGGAAGGCAGCCATCCAGCTGAACGTATGCATCTGAAAAACAAAGTGATAGAGGAGCTAAAAGCAAAGTTGAGTGTCAGCAGCAAGGAATCATGGAAGTCAAGTGGACTTTATTCTACAGCAGCACACAGAAGGCTGCTGTACAAGAAGAGAGCCAACCTTACAGTTCTTTAAAAAAAACAGTTTTGGTTTGAGAATGTTGTACACGTGTGTTTTACTTTACTAGCTTTTAGGTTGTTTTTTGTTTTTTGAGATTTGACAGAGATAACACGAAGTACACTTAACACTTCTATACAACTGCTTTTCAGTTCTAGGAGACAGTGTTGAATATAAAAAACAATTAAAAGAAAATAAAGTAAAAAAAAAAAAAAAAAAGAGCCAGCAATTGTCTTTGAAACTTTAAAGCTGCAGTGTGTAAGTTTTGGGAATGGAGCTGGTCGTAGGAAAACACATCAGTCCACTGCCCTCGTCCTTCCCTCTCACCGTTCCAGTGTACTCTGCCACACTCTGCCCAGCCGTAATATTAGCAGTATTGTGAAATAACAATGAATAATCTCAAAGCAGAAATATTCAGCCTTCTTTAGCTTGCTATAATTCTACTGGTGATCTTGCACAGATTGCATGCACAGCTCGCTCCTGCTTACTTCAGACTGTTATAAAGGTTATATGATTATTTGGATAAATATTGTTTTTAACACTTTCTCCACCAAGCCTTCTGGAACAATGTCACATCACCCATTGGAGTAGTTTATCCATATAAACCAGTTCTGAGCAATGAGTGTGCAAATCTACAAACTAGAAAAAGCATTTCTAAAAGAAAGATTGTAGGAGAAAGACTGTAAAGATTTTCCAGGCAAAGCTGAACTATTTTTCTTATTATAAAAATGTAAAAAAGACATAGATGCAACTGCATAAATATGGTATAAACGACATAAGAGTAAAAGACACCAGATTTGAAAAATGTTACTAAAACGAAAAGTTTTTGTAAAAAATCATACCATAAGCTGCCACAATGATCACCAAATCAAAAAGAAGGCTGAGAAAATTTTACAAAATAGACGATACAAGGGTTAAAATAGGGCATGAATTACATGTTACCATTCTGATCAGTTCGGTATCTTCTATCTCGGTCTTGGGCTTTTTTTGTGCTTTTGTTTGTTTGATATTGTTTCCATAGAGATGAAAGAGAGAAGGGGAGAGAGGGGAGATGGGCGAGAGACACATTTATTTTATTTTTTTACATACAGAGATATGTCAGAAAAGACTCAAAACTGAATGCTTCCAGCATTCACAGTAGATACGTGAAAAGTAATGAGGAGGTCAAGAAAATATGTTTTTGTGGTTAAGACTGCACAGATCACAAAGTACGGACCAGAAATCTGGCCTGTCAGCTGAGAGTGCAGAATTAAATTATGTAATCTTGAGGAGCTCTGTAAAAGCAAGTTGACCTTGATTGTAATCTCCCTAGTATGAGCCCCGGGATGACAATCCTAACTGAAGGTTCCTCCAAGTGATGTCATCTGGAGGCATTTTTCACCTTGATGAAAATAGATATTTTAATATAGGGAAGCAGAAAATTGGGTTGGAATGCAGAAGGCCACATGATTGAATCCCACCCCACCAGGTGAGGACCCGCCCAGCCACCAAGGGCCACTTTGGTCCCGGTCCCGATCCCACATAAAAATGAGAGTGTTGCAGAGAAGGCATGCGGTGTAAAACCACATGCCACATCAACATGTGGATACATTCTGCTGTGGCGACCTCTGAAGGGACAAGCCTAAAGCCATTAATGGCATTCATTTACTAACACTACCCAAACTAGACTGAAAAGAAGATAATTATCGGTGAAGCCGCTTTTTAAGCTGAAACTGTTTTATTTTTGTAAAAGGTGACAGATGATAGACGAGCAGATGGCTTTAGACTAAAACAAAAGTTATTCTATTAGCATTTTTTACTGAGGGAAAGAAAACTGTTGTACATAGTGTCCTTTCGTTACATTTGTTGTATGAATAATACTGATAAAGTTTGTCAGGGGTGATGCTCTGCCTGTTTACACCGCTGTCATCTCTTGGCATTTTTGGCATTAACAATAGCACACACATACTGTATATGCTGACGTTACAAATTTTAAAACCAGAGTAAGGCAGCAAAGCTCTGAACTTATGCACAGCGAACAGCACAACACTTATCTTTTTATGCTAAGAGAATGAATCATAAAAACCTGTCTGTCTAAATTACAATCACTTCAAATAACATAGAATAGTAGGAAAAGTTCACAGTTTTTACAAACAAATATCACTTTATCAAGGACAATATCTGAAGGAGTCCTTTCAAGTCTTAAAGAGGCTTCCCAGTCTTGGCTTGGATACTTAAAATATCCACCATAAAACTGGGATAATGAGTTAGAAAAATTAGATTATTTGCCAGGGAAGGAGAGACTAAAATCTAATATAGTCATATTAGAGATTTTTATTTCCTTACTATCAACAGCATCCTTGCTATAAACGTAATCAAGAACACATTTTGCTTTGATTTTTAGGCCTTTTACTACCTCTGCTCTCTCTTGGACCAACCATCAGTCAGCACATATCTGCTATTGTTAAGACAATTATTATCTGTGCTTCTGTGGGGTGACCATAGCCAGTTTAGCTAAGCTAGTGGCATGGCTCTGGGGACAGCAGTGTGTGTTGGCTGGATCTCAATAAGTGCTGTATAAATTGCCTGAAAATGGTATACAGCCAGTCCTGGTTCCTGGAGAAGAAGAAAAAAATGTAGCGTGACCATGAGGTTGATATTTATGGTTTTACGGAAAAAGTCTCCACAGCCCTACTTACTGGATGGATTAACAAGAACTGCCACATCAGTAATATTATATATATATTGTGCTGAGTACTAATTAGCAAATACTGCTAATATTAGCATTTTGCTCAAAGGCCTAAATTGTAATATTTGACAGTAGGACAGTCCCATAACCAGAGTTCATGGTTGACGTGCGTGCAAACCAATACATTAATTAACAGGCCTCTGTGATAGTCAATCTCCACAATAAGCTCTGACATGCAGCCATCAGAGCTCATAGAAGTGGATACCCATACACATACACACAAACACACACACACACACACACCACATGCTCGAGTGTAATGTCATGATGATCCATCTGCCCCTCTTCATCCTTGATTCCTTCTTTCATCACACCCATCATCCCTCTATCCATCATACATCCTTCTGCTCCACTACATTCCTATGGCTCACTCTGCCTCTACAATTCAGTCTCTCTAGTTCCTCCAGCTTCTCTCTCGCTCTCGCTCCCTCCATCTGTCACCCCTTGTCTCTCCCAATTCTTTAACCTACCATCTTTTCTCGAGCTGGTCCCCCTCCCTCTACTCTCTGCTCTCTAGGACAGAGCTTTGTTAGCAGCTCCTTCACACTGAGCAAGGCAATGCACTTTTTTTCCCCCTTTGATCCAGAAAGAATTTGAGGAAAATCTGCCTATACCACACACAACTACTCTGGTCCACCCACTCTGTGGTATTTCTAAAGTGTAAGAGAGGTGCATCTATCATATTAGTGGTGCCTAATGAACCCTTCAGTACTTGTGGGAGAAGCTAAACCATTTACATTTGAGTTCTGGTTCTTTCTTCCATTTCGATATGCAAATATTTAGCAATTTTTATTAAAGTATTTAGGTCAAATCTCCACATGTTCGAGCATAGCACTTAATGCCATAAACAGTAATTACTTAAAGTAGCCCTTATGCATGTTTTTACTTTTATCACCCTGGCTTCATTAATAGGGCCCTCATCTTCAGTCATTAACCCACAATGCATACAGTAAATGTTTAAGAGGCTCAAGCTCATTTGTTGGTGTTGTTCCTAAAAATAAAAGAATAAACTAGCCTAAAGAGTATCACCAATTTATTTATTTTTTTAATCTAAGAAACAATGGATTTGAATTTTGTGTAGTAGTTTCTGGTAGTTTTTGAAACTGGTGCAAGATCAGCTGATGGTTTTACTAGAGGTCTTACATTGTTTTGAGAGTTTTTGGGATGGCAGAGGCACTCAATCCACTGATTGTTCTGAGGTGTTACAGAGTGATACATCTTATCGCATATAAACAATCTGTGGCACAAGCGGTGGTGTTGTATTAAAGCCTGAGCACACACACCGACACCACGTTTCATTTGTGCTCATTAGTTTAAATCATGGAATTAATGTGACATGTGATCATAGCTACAGTTTGACATTTTTGACAAGTAGGCTACTGGTGCAGTAGGATGAGGATAAATAGTTTTTTAGTCAATTGGATGGTGCTGATTAAAAAAACAGATGCCAGAATATACTTGGGCTGCCAGCCAGCTATAATGCATGTGTGGAAAGCACTTCACTGTCGTCCTCCACAACACTCCCTGCTTCAAGAGATTCTGAACTTCAGTGGAACTATCACTACTATCCCTGTCCATTTTTCTCTGGCCAGGGGATGTCAGCTTTTTTTTTTTTTTTTTGGTGAGGGTGTGAAAACAGAAATACCAATGCCAAGACAATTGAGCGCAATCACAGCTTAAACTTTTAGCAGTTTGTTTTTCTGCTGAAAGTGTTCAATACTTTCCAGCAGAAGAAGAGTTTTGCAGTAACTGCAGAAAATACTAGGTCAGGTTCAACACTCTTTGAAAAAATACAGGTGAAGAAGAAGATATTAGCTGAGTCAAAGAAAATGGGGCAAAACTCAATGCATGCATGCATGTGTGCAGGTTTGTGTGTGTACCTATGCTTTAACCAAACTAAGTTCTAATTATAATCACCCCCTGTCGTGCTACATTCACACGTGCTGATACCTTGCTCTGCCTATTTTCTCATCTCTCTCACTCACACGTGTGTGTGAACGAACGCACACATGCACACGCGTGCACACACACACAAACATACACACACACACTTCTGGTGGTGCCAGAGGATATAAGCTGGTAATGTATTCTCAGAAAATTCTTTTGCTGATCTACTCTAACAAGTTATCTGTGAGGAGGAAAAAAAAAGATGAAGACAAGTAGAAAAGGCAGGGAAAAAAGAAACAAAACAGCAAAAACAAAGCTAAACATGAGCTCAATATACAAGTAAGAAAGGGAATGATTGTTTTGTCCTTTTCATTGCACTGAAATGAATCTGAAAAACAAATTTTCTGCTCATTTCTTTTGAATCTCTTGTACCCAGTGTTCTTTTTCTCACCTTCAAAACATCACACTTTTTGCGAAGGCTTGAAATTTCAAAGAATTGCTTTTACTGAAAAGAAAAACACTTAAAGAAAAACGCTCTATCTACCTCAGACATGGCTGAGGGCAGAGGCAAAAGTACATAATATATGCAATTTAAGAAGACCCGTAGAACTATACACATATGCAATAAGACCTAAGCAATATACAGATGCAAATGTGGTAAAGTGCACATGGTCATTCTTTGCATGAATGCATTCACTGTTTAATAACTGCTGTAATCTGTAATCTCAAGCAGCCAATCAGATCCTTATGCAAAACCTGACATTTGAAACTAATGGAATGAGATGCATCTGTTTGTGTTTGTGTGTTTTGTGCTTAGGGCAATAAGAAAGAGAAACTGATCAGCCACCTGAAGCAGAGGATTTTTGTTTTTCCTAAATGAAAATGCTCTCAAACATAACTACTTGCAGACACACACTAATGAACACTGTATTTCTCCATAATAAATTGCATACAGTTGACATCACATTTACATCTGTTTATGAGGAAAGGTTAAACTTGAAAACCATTGCTGAAATTTGATCAAAACATGATAATTTTGTATCGTGCCACTGACTGTTGTCCTGCCTTTATTCTTTAAATATTTTTCTTGTACATTACCACATCTCACAGGGACAAAAACATGCTCTCATCCCACATCGTCAGATAATGACGCTTCCTACAGGGTCGAATTACACCTCTTAAAAGGTTACAGGTAGGTACCCTTTGGCTTCACTATTGGACGCTTCAGGAGCTTAGAGGAAAAAGAAAACTTTCAGGGTACGGCTTTGTTATAAAACTACATGGGTTAAAATTAGCCACAAGAAAATTATATTATTAAAGAAAATCCCAGTGGCCTCCTGTGCGTAACATAAAAGTCCTGTGTTACAACCATCATTAAAGCGCACAATGTCTCGCTCTAGAGTCAGTCCCTGGCCTCCTGTGGGAAAGTCCTGTGTCTTGTGCCCTCCACCTCCCTACAAAATGAAATATTTTCACTTTATACATTATCGCTTTAGGCATCAAAAATTGAAGCGTTAGGTTTTCCATTGTATTTCACTGGAAGCTCGGCGTGTTGATCACTGAAGCAAATGGGTTCCCTAAGTAGCAGCATGTAACGCAAAAGGACTGGACGAAGTGGACAAAGTGGTGGTTTTTAACGCCTCGGGAATGAGAGACAACCTTGAGTCAGCCCCATCATTCATTGGATGAATTTCTTTAACTATTAGAATTTTGTGTTGTTGATTAGTGGTTACTCATAGCAAAATCATGATTACACAACTACATTCACTTTTAGTGAAACCATAATTGATCACAATTATCTAACTCCATCTATCTACCTATTTAACTCTAAACTGGGTTGTTTTGTTGGATGTTGGCACATGACAGTGTTTTGGCCCCTGTGTGACAAAACCTAAACAGCTGCAGTTTCTCATCTGCTCTTTTTCATGTTGTGCTTTTATGTGAGAAAAATGATATTTTTATCACTTCTCATCTACATGGATTTTAATTTGAAATGCTGTTTAGTCACTGGTGTTTTTGTCATGTCTGCTAACACTTCTGAAGGCTTGTGACTTTGTCACTGCCATGAAACTTGGTGCAAAAATGTGTAGTGGCTGAATGTCAGTCAGCACCTTACGAGTGCTTTACAGATGACTGACAAGCTGTTAATAAGACAGTTCATATGTAAACAGGAAGAATATTTGGACTATAGGAAGACAGTTTGAAAGGTGCTAGGGCTTTTAGTACATATTTTATCACTGATCTGTGATATTCATTAACTCTGCTCCTCTCTGGGGATGGTGCTGCAGCTGCAGCTCAGTGTTGAAGGAAGGTGAACTTGTTGCACTGCCACAGGTCACAGAATACGGTGCAACACCAGCAGAGGGTGGCTGAGGATGAGTACTGTTCCCTCAAGTTATTAAAAGGTTCTTACTTTAACATTTGGAAAGCAGATGTCTACATTATATAGCCTAATCTCTAGCTGAGATGTTGCACAGGCTTTCAGACCGGTACTGTAATTACTGCAGATTTGGAACATTTGGGGCAACATTTGTAAACCAAATTCGTTCGAGTACATGTTTTGAAACGAAGGGACATATCACCCATTAGAGCATTTCCCTGGATGTTTGAACGACAAAGGAGGCTGCAGACTAACAGACTAAATGTCACTCTGTCAGTCTGAAACCTGAGTAGTAAATATTCATTTTTGGGTTTTGTTTGGTGATTGTGGCCAATGTGATTAATTAGAAAAATTACCAATTATCCTTTAATTAAATGACTTATCATTTTCCCTTTGATGTAAGCGTATATATTCCCTCTGGGTATTTGCAGACAAAAGTCTTATATTATGCATATCATGTATCAGTTTTGTGACCCCCGATCTTTGTCCATTTCATTAATAAATACCTAATTTCTACTGTAGTGAAACTCCTCAATTTCGGCTATAGTTTGGTGCTGATCCGGAAAGCATTCACAGCGTTGAAGTTTTCCACATTTTGTCATCATGGGGTATTGTTTGTAGAATTTTGAGGAAAATAATGAATTTGGTCCATTTTGGAATAATGTTGTAACATAAAAATGTGGAAAAACGTTCTGGATGCAGCTGTACATGGTAAAATGTCCCATTATCCTAACGAGAATCTACAACATGGTTGTGAGAAGGTGTGATCACAGCAGATTGGCACAGGTGACCATACAAACATACACTATCAATTTACTTGCATGTGGGGAAAAAAAGCACCACACCTTATCTTTCATGCTTTAAATATAATTACATAGTTTGACTGTTGATGTATATGGTCCCAGGGAAGCACATTATTGCACATTTTTGGCAGTAATTTGACTTGAAAATGCCCATTAATGACTAATGTCTCCATCACCATGTTACCTTTAATGAATTAGCATAACCCTGCAGAACTGTTGCTCCTCCGACCACTTTGCAGCCAATCTGAGGCCAGCAGGGGAGACGGGATGGGTGGACAATTGTGCTTGGACACAGTACAAAGCAACCACGCCTAGTGTAAGAAGACCTAACAAAGGCCGCCTTTAAGTTATAGATTAGTTTCTATGCACTAAAAAGGCAGTAAAAGCTAAAAGGATTCTAACTAGAAACCAGTCTCTATTAGACCCCCTCTATTTTTTTCCTATCTCCTCTCAGTCCTTCTGCTTCTCATTATACTTAAATCACTTTATACTATGCCTCTTTCTTACCCTCTGTATCACTGTTTCTCTCCTGCACCCTTCTCTCTGCACCTTGTTCAGTTCCCACCCCCTTAAGGTTATTTTTCAATCTCCTTATCTCTCTTTCTTGCCTCTGTAAAAGTAATAAACTTGCTTCTGAATTGAGTGCTGAGCCCAGTGTATGTGGCCAGTGAAGGACAAGTTCATGAGCAGGTTACAAGCCTGAAGCTAACCTCATACAACAGCTTACCTGCCGTTATCACTGCACACACTCATATACACACTTACACCTGTTCTCCCTCTTTCTTTGTCGCTTCTACTGACACACACTCACTCATGCTAACTAAGTCCCAAGATGTCCATGTCCTCATAATAGGGGTGCTACTGGCAGTGTGTCCAAGAGGGTAAAATGTATGTTACAGGCTTCTGTGAATGTGCTGTGGATGGAGATGTGTGCAGGCATGACAGTGAGTGTCCGTAAAACTACATTTCACAAGGTCGAGGACCACAGCTCAACGTAAGTTAAGTTTGATAGTTAAAAAAAAAAAAAAAGATTAAGCTGGGCGACGTCAGGCAGATTGGGCAGTCTGTTGATTTGGCATTAGGAAAAAGGAAGGGAGAAGACTCCAGATTCTTTGGCTTTTGAGTAAAAAAGCAAAGAGCCCAATTAGTGTATCCTTGTGTAAGAGGGACAGACAGATGGAGCAATAACGGCAGAGACTGGGCCAAGGAGGAAGTGGTGTGAGTATATTGAGAGCATGTACAAAGACTGGTTAACTTGTCATGGTCAACCCTCATGGCCATGTAGATTATCATTTCCATATCAAATGTCTTAAACTACATTAAAATGATTTTTCTGTTAAGATTGAGAAAATTAATGTCGATAAAGTGGCCATAATAATTATGACAGCATTATAATTACAGTTGCTGTGTAAAGTTGTCATTGGAATATTAGGTTTTATATTATTTTTTGAATGTTTGTTTGTTTTGTTAGAGAAGAATGAAAGAAATCCCAAAGGACTGAGTGCACTGGGTCAAAAGTTAACATACAGCACATTTAACAATTGGTTAAAAGCCTCTCTCTAATTTATGTGGTCAGCTAAAAACTAAAAGTCCCAAAGTAGTGCAAACCAATGATATGACATGGTTCCTGGGCTGTTACTGATCACCCTAAGGTCTATTTGAAATTCTTTTATTAATATTAAGAAGTGACAACACCTCCCTGTATATATGTACAGTGTGATAGTTTGAACTGGTGGTCTTTGAAATTGCAGGTGTTTAAAAATGGCTTTAAGGGACATTCCTGACTTGTGTAAATCTACCATCTTCTTTCTCACATCTTCCCTGAGCTGGAAGATGAACAAAAAGTTCAGAGGCCATGGGCTAATTAAAAGACATTTTCAAACTTTCAGCACCAGATTTAAACGTGTGTATCATGCCCATGTTTTTTTCTTTTTGATTCAGAAAAAGAAATAATTTAAAGCCCAACTTCAGTTAATTACAGAATTAGTTCGTTAACTTCTAATCACAACTGTGCGTCTCACACATAGGGGGGAGATCAGGTAGATGAATAAATCAACTAAACACTCTTTGTGGTTATGCTGCATCTCCTTGTAGCTCATCATGCATCTCTTTTTTTTTTGTCACTTGACATAAAAAATATTAAGAGGGACTTCAAACAGGAAGTTCTGACTCAGAGCTTCATGTGTTATGACAGTGATGAAGATCAGATCACACTTTATTACCAGCTAATGCAGAAAACCAGGTCATTTCAAAAGATAGAAATACTTGTATTTGCCATGGTGTATACACCAGTGGAAAAAAAAATATCTATACACAGTATAAGTGAGCATTTTTTAATAATTCATGCACAATTGCTTAGAGCCTATTTTAAAATACAGCATATTTTGTAGCTCTGTGGGGAAATCAAGGTTGTTGTAGAACCAAAATAAAAACAGATTATAATGCTACAGTGAACATCAAACTCAGAGGGTATGAATGAAAAACATACCATCATTTTTAAAAGATACTGGTGATGCACAAAGTTTTAGATATGTCTCTCTATTTCCCTACTTTGTTCGACTGTTACTTTTTGCAACTTCTCAGAAGATACAGAAAGGGAAGCCCATGTAAACCATTTATTTGTCTCCTTCTCTCTTTTACACAAACACACACACAAACGCACAAGCTTAATAATTAATATCTACAGCTGCTATGCCACACCCTGTTCTGTTTTTGTGCTATAAAGCCAAACATAACAGAAACAAGTGAAAAAGCTGAAAGAAGAGTAATGAAGAGAAAGAGAGGAAAATAAAACTGAGATAAAACTCTATCTTATTAAAAATAAGATACATTTTTATTTTCAGCAGGACATATAAAAAAAAAAAAAAACAACTCCTTCCAACATTAAAAAAAAGTGACTAAACAAAGTTTTGACGTTAACTATTATAAATAATTTCATATAAACATTATAAACATTTTTAATCAAGACCAAGTAAGGTTTGTAACCATACTTTAGTCCATCAGTCCAAAATAACAAGTATTAAAATACTAATCCGCCATGAAAAAATACTTTTTGGACATTTTCCCACAGTTGCTTTACACCTATAGACTCAAAATCAGTCCAGTCTGTGTCGCTATGATGTGCCACACTCTGCCCTGCCCAGTGATACAGATAGTCTTTACTTTCAACAATAATCCAATACTTACCAATTAAGCAGTAATAACTGAAATGATCTGACTGGTGAGCTGAGGTTGGACTTGGATTTGTGTTTATTAACTGTTGTTTGTCAACATTAAAATACAGAGCTTTAATCATAAGCGGGAAATTGACCAATACCTCTTAGTTAGTTAGACATGCATGCAGGAATGCTGGTTTACAGGTTTTAATCCCAAAAACAGCTGGCAAACCTGGATGGAAAAATGAGCAAGCCTCCCTTAAGATTTAATATTGTAGTTACAATGCCCAAGGCATTGAACACCAGCTGCTGCACTGGAGCTACTCACTGGTTGAAAAGTGGTTGCACTGGAAATCTAATGGAAGTGGATGTTTTTTTAAATTATAGAAGACATTAGAAAAAGTGTGAATAGGCTCTTAGGTGTGCTGGAGTTGATGTCACTGTGTGAGAGGCAGGGTATATCATGACCAGGGACACCCACGGACACAGAAAGACAATCATTATTGCTCACATTCACGCCTACAGGCAATTTAGGCCCAACCCCAGTTCATATGCTTATGCCTATGTGCCAGAAACAGCCATGGCTGGAGGCATTGTTTTCAGGTTGTCCATCCATCTGTCTCTTAATTTTCTTGAGGGACTTCCCTGAGAATTTTAACACATGTGAATTTGTATTCAGCTACGGGGCCTGGAGGGTCAGTGGTAGAGTATTGGGTTAGGATGCAGAAGAAGGTGGGTTCAAATCCCACCCGACCAGGTGTGGCACCACCACAAGTCATGCTGTGGCCACCCCTGAAGGGACAAGCCAAAAAATAATCAAATATTAAATGTAGAAGGTTAAAGGTTAAGGCCACCTTGTTCTCACATTCTTGTTAACACAATATTTCAGTAACACTTGCAGGACATTTTATTATACTTGAAGCTAAAATCACCTTGGACTCTTGAAGAAAAGAAATAAAAGAAGAAGATTTTAATTCGAATCTGGACAGATATTTACAGACTATGTTTCATCAGTAGTGAGCAACAATAATTTGTTTTTGTTCTGGTAAATGCTGCCCCTGAATGTATACGTGTTTAAAAATGAACAATTTAGCAGACATTTAGTGTCAATTCTATCAAAACCAGAAAGTGAAATAAAGTAAATATTGTTGCATTATTTTGCTCCTGTATAAGAAAGATGGTCTTCTCTGTCTGGAGACCAAGTATAACAACATTCTGCTTTGCAGCCAAGTGACAACCATTAAAATATCATCAGTTTTAATGAGAGAGAAGAGACCAGAAACCTGATATAAAACTGCCACTAAGAGAAAAACAAGACACAGATTCAGTAAGCGGGAGAGACAAGGAGGGGTGAAGGCTGAGAGTACTGAAATAGAGTGCAGAAGTGGATATTTATGAAAAGATCTGTGGTGGGACTATAGGTTAACAGACGTTATTTGGCAGTTTGACATAGTCAGCTTCTACTAATTGTTGCATTTACGTGAACTGCGATGATTGATTATGTGCAGTTAAGACATGTGAATCAAGGTTGTATATACTCTAAGCTGCAGCATTCTATGTGCTTGCACCAAAGACGTTTCAGTAACACCTCATTTACAGGTCTGCAATTTCCTCATCATTTTCAAATGTTTGAAGGAAAGAACTGTGTAATTTGAGACTAAACGTTGAGGAAAAAATGTCAGTGTTTAATTAGTCCCCCTCTGGTAATAACTTCCATTATACATGTAATCTAAAGAATGCTTCTAGTGTAGTGAGCTACATGTGCAAAAACACTGTCTTAAGGAAAGCAGAAAATGTAGTAGACTTTGGACCATGTGAGGCTGACAGCTGGTGCAGCTCCTTTACTTCAAACAGGTATTTCATCAGAGCCAGTCTTTAACAGCTTTATAAACTGCCCCCACTGCAGATCCAACTGGAGATAAAGGTAAACCTGCAGAACATTTACCATAAATTTAAAAAAAAAAATTAACCTAGCAATATTAGTGTTTTTTTAAATGTCATAACGTCTTAAATCACTTGTTTCAGACGGATAATGATCTGATAACTGCCATGTAAAGCTCCTGTGGCACAAAAATATCGAATTGTTGAATATAGTAGGTGATGTTACACTGTCAGTTCTTACAACAGAAAATGATACTGGACAGAGACTTGTATTATAACCCAGAGGTAATGAGAAGAGCTGAATTTTACATTTAAAATAACTCTTAGAAATTGGGAAACCATTGATATGAGTGAACAGAATATTAATATTGTTATATAGCCTAGTGCACTGTGTTTAATTAAAGACATTCTTGTATTATAGTCCAACAATAAGGAAAGTCTTTTGTCAATTCAAGAACAAACACTGACCGCAAATGAATGTTTACTAGGTTTTAATATTTCTAATATTTTTATATTAGAAATAGAAATTTCTAGAGAAAAATGCTCCCAAACAGATCCTAATGTAGAAAGATTCAAAGGTTTCTGTGACCGCTGAACATTGTTGCAGCAGCCCTCTTTTGAAGGGATTTTAATTGAGCTTCAAAGCAATCAGACCAGACCTGGAGAAATAAAGGATTTTTAGATGCTGCTGTTGTAACACAATATGTCCTGTGCAACCCAAGAGTAAGGACATACCACACCCTTCAACTGGCTAAGTAGAAATGCATGCTGAAGCAGTCTGGCAGCCACTTTACTTCAAGCCTTTGCAACAGAAGCATGAATGATTTACAGTATCCGTGTGGTGGGAACATATATGACTTCTTTCAATTTAATTCTCATCATACTAAAAACCACAAAAGACACTTGTCTTTGTGTTCATATCACTATAAGGTCATCTGCTATGTTTAGGCAACAAAAACTATCTGTATATGGTTAGGGAAAGATCATTGTCATGGTCAGACTAGACCTTGTGCCAATTTTAAAAAATCCCTATTTTTTAAAGCTGTCTTTTAATTGGTTATGAAGATGGAACCAAATAGGTACAGGGATTCCCTTTGTTGCATCACCATCTGTTCCAGGTCTAAGGCAGGCTGCGGAGTGGCTTAGGTAACAAAGTTACATCACTAAGATCAAAAGGCTTAAGGAAAACTTCAGGTATTAAAAGGTCTAACTTTGTGCTGTACTCTGCATCTGCTGTATTTTAACATCCAAATAATCTTCAGATATGTTGGACTGCCATAGCATAAGGGAACAGGGAAAGAAGGTCCCATTTTAAAGAATAGGACAGACTTGTCCTGGCATCTCCTTGAAAGGGTGTGACCCCAGAACTGACAGACAGCTATTATGTTCATAAGAATGGGACAGATGTGAGATTGCTGCGGCCGTGACCTTTGACCAACATAATTTATTGGGGGGTTTACTGGGGTTGGGCCTAAACACTTCATTAATAAGTTCAAGTTGACATTTGTGCCATTTTTGAAGAAATTCTCTGAAGGTCTTTCGGTGATATCGTATAGACAGTGGGATGGACATCCTTAGACATGAAAGGGATGATTTGAAATACAATTGTTGGCAGTTTTCCTCTGGGTGCACTTAGTTCAAAAAATGCAGATCTCACCTGAACTGAGGCCTATTGTGGTACATCAAAGGCTAATAGCGAGAAGTGTAACATTTTTTGGAAATGTCACATTATTGGTTTGTTAAGTCTTAATGCTGCCATTATTGTAAAGTGTTTTTCCCAGCATATCTAAAGATCAACAGCCTTGAAAGAGTAGTTTCTTAGCAACAGCTTTAGGACAGGGATTTACAGGCAACTCAGACAGGAGAGGCTGAACCCTTTCTGTGGCTCTGCACTTCACACAACAGCCTGTTGAAAGCGATCTCCTCAAATTATACAACAGCAGATTTATTTCAGCACAATAACCCATACTGCACTGCAGCATCGCTCCGTGTGCTAGTGGGTGCTAGTGGTTGCTGTTTGCTCTGCCAGCAATACCAGCTAAACATACATGTGCACACACACACACACACAGGAAGCTTTTGGCAGTTGCAGGTTTTATGTGGCAACCTGTCTGAAACAGAGGCCTGAGCACTCATGAAATCAGAAGACTCACTCTCTGAAACAGCATGTACACACATATGAATCCATAGTACACACACACACACACACACACACACACACACACACACACACACCTTAGCTTAGTGGTCCTTAAAGCTGAGAGCTGAAGCAGATATTGATCTGATAAGCTGATCTCTCTTTCTTTATCTATTTCCTTGAAATTTTACCTGAGCCTCCTTTCTTTCTCTCCCTCTCTCTCTCTCTCTCTTCTCCATGCATGTCTCTCAAACACATTTCCTATTAATAACAGCTCAGGTTTGTAGGAACAATGGAGTGTGCTGTACTGGTTGATGTTCTGATATCAAATTTCAAGTCATAATAGTACATATTTTGACCGCTTTTATCAGGGACATAATGATGCATGAAAAATGTAAAATAAATCTAAGTTTAAAAATAATGTTGTTTTTTTTAGAGCTGTGTGTGGGATGGCAGCATGCATGTTCAAAAGACCAAACCCACTACAAATACTTTGTTACTGTACTTAAGTAAAGTACAGATGTGAAAAATGCACTTAAGTAGATTTAAAAATGTCTGCTTTTACTTGCACTCCACTACATCTAAGATCAAATATCTGTACTTTTTACTCCACTACATTTCTATATTGTTGCCTTACACGTTGCAATTACACCTTGTGAAACAGACATTGTTGCCACTGACAACCTCATAATTCACTGTTGTAGGTTATGGTCACAGAGTCTGTTCACAGTACAATAAATACTGATACACACGAGGTGTGTGTACTGTAGCCTGATTGAAATTCAATGCATGTACTGTAAGCTACAGTACAAGTACTAGCTGCCATTTATATTGGCCAACATTGCAGTAGAACTCTGCAAGCTCTGCAGTCTGTACTTTAAATAACAGTTTTGCTAACATAACACCATTTGGAAGGCTGTAGGTTTGTTTGATTTGTGGATTTTGGCAGCAGTGACTTCCATGTCTTTCTAATATTAAGAAGCTACAGTGAACTGACAATTAGACAAGAAGTGGCCAGCTCAGTATCTAAGCAGCTCAATAATATCTTGTTTGTTTAATCCATATGTTTTAAAAAGTTGTGGTTTTATTGGCAGATTCAAGGTCTTTCTTGGGTGAATTAGTGTATTCCTGGATGTTTGTTTCAATTTGTAACTAAGCTCTTGAAAAGTCATGACAGGGACATCGGCATCGTTTACTACATAACATAAGAGCAAACATGTTTTTCTGAAAAGTATTACTGAGACTAGGCATATGAATTCAGACACTGTCATGGCACAGATGAGCTGGAAGTCTCTCAACCAACAGATGATGTTTTGTATCTTGTTCCATCTACTCTCAAGATGAAAATGTGCTAACAGTGTAATGGGGAAAATAGGCCCCAAAGGGAAAACCCATTGTAACCACTCAGACTTGGATGGAGAATCTGGAAGTGCAAAATCTGGGCACACTGATTGCATATTAACCATTGAAGATTCCCAGCAACTTGCAAAACAAATACAGTCCTGCTTATAAATATTGGAACAATGCTAATTTTTGTTGCCATACTCATTCAGCTTTTGAGGACGGCATGCTCTAGGCAGATTTACCAATGCCTTTATTTACTAATGCTCACGGGGAAAAGTCCCAACCCTACTGATTGACCAATCTGGTATTGCCTTGATGTTTGATTTTCAGTGTTGTTCTTCATCGTGTTCTTGTGGCCTGATTCACCAGTGATCGGAGCGCCCAGATGCAGGTGTATGTATGCTACAAGTAGCTGAAAACAAATTTTTGTCACTCAGATGATCTCAATTTCATCAATTGTGTGACTTTTCAAACTAATTGGCTTCAATTGTGTTGATTTGGAGGAGTCATTTTCAGGGAGGGCGAATACCTGCGCAATCACCTATTTTATAATTATTGTCCATCCATCCATCTTCTGTAACCTTTTCCTGTTCCAAATCATTGGGAGGGCTGGGGCCTATCCCAGCTGTCATTGGGCAAGAGGTTGGGTAGACCCCGGACAGGTCGCCATTATATCTTAGGGCCAACACATAAAGATATACAAACAGAGACAACCATTAACACTTACATTCACACCTAAAGGGAATTTAGAGTCATCGATTAGCCTAACATGCATGTCTTTGCACTGTGGGAGGAGCCGGAGGAAACCCACACAAGCACGGGGAGAATACTCCACACTAAAATGCTGCATGCACCAGGATGGGATGCAAACCTGTGACCTTATAGCTGTGATGTGGCAATGCTAAACACTATCAACATGCTGCCCTGTTTTATAATTATTTTATAAAAATTTATTATTCACCATGATTGAATATGGAAAATGGAGAAAATAGTACGTACAAAAATAAAAGGGCTTGACAATGACTTCAGACATTTTTGCTGTAGCTTTTGTCCAGTTCAATTTGGACATCCATGGAGCAAAGGTCACAGAGAGCTTCTTTGTTATAGAAAGTGGGATGGTTTTAAATGACTAATTCACAACCCTTTTACACTGTGCTGAAAAACTAAAATGAGGGTTACTCAAGCAAGCATGCTTCAGTGTGATAGACCGAGCTCAATAAGGAATGTTCTAAAGGTCAGGGTGCAACACTTAATCTGGAGGGTGCTGGAACAGAGCCAGCAGAAAGGCCTGGGACAGTTTAGATTCTCTGCCTTTCTTTTAAACACACAATCTTGTTCTTTTCTCTCTTTACCCTGAAAGAGATGCGGCATTGTGGACAGAGCGTTTGTGGGAAACCAAGGCCTGATTCAATCTGTGCAGCTGAAATTGAACATTGTCTCATTCACTGGCCAAGCAATAGATACGGTTTTACTCAGTGTGAGAGACAGACGGAACGAAAAAAGGAGAAATGAGAGGAGCAGGATAGAGTGGGATTATACTGTCACTGGCATGACTAACTAGACACTGAAATATCCCTGTCAGTCGACAATCCACCCCCAACTTCTGCAGCCTCCATCAGAAAAGAATAGGCTGAAACTTTATTGATGACTGAGGGAAAAGAGAAAAAGAAAAGATGCCCATAATGAAGGTTATGAAAATGGTGGTGACACAGGCTGTAGGGCAGTAGCTTAAGTTAAAAAAAAAAAATACAGTCCCCTCGAAAACTATTGCATCAGTGCAGCCAATTAATCTGTTTTTGTTTCACAATGAAAACAACTGGGTTTTAGATCAAAAAGATGGATATAAGATGAAAAGTGCATTAAGCTATTTACACCTAGATACATTAAACAACATGGAACGTAACACTTTTCGTATCAGTTGACCTAAATTTCAAGTGAGCAAAAGTTTTGGAACAGACGAGTTTTATAAGCCTTTTTCACATTATTACACGGATTGTTCTAACTTGTCCAAAAAAAAGAGGAGAGGCAGTAAAACTGAGTATAAACTGGTACCTGACAAGTCACAGCTTGCCATATTTCTCAAATTGCTTGATGTCATTGGAAGGAGGTGCCAGAGGCTGACGTGATACAGCACTCTGTTC
This sequence comes from Channa maculata, assembly GCA_020496755.1. Classification (NCBI taxonomy): domain Eukaryota; kingdom Metazoa; phylum Chordata; class Actinopteri; order Anabantiformes; family Channidae; genus Channa; species Channa maculata. The sequence goes on along the minus strand of CM035600.1, from coordinate 27,886,054 downwards.
TCCGGTACTGAGAGAAGAAAGCAAATTAAAATGGGTGATTTGCTAATGTTAATGGAGGTTCTCAGTGGGTTGATTGCACCTTCTTTTAGTCTGTTCTGGTAATCTTTCAAGGACACATCCAAAAGGCCAGAGATACACAATCATTCCTGTTTTTTTAACCATTTTCAACCATTTTTTCCACCATTTTTAACTTGCTTTCTATGGCTTTAGTTTAGGCTGTAAATGTCCATTAATTATTATTATTAAACTTTCCTCTGACTTTCCTGTCACAAAATATTTCTCTGCTTTTTATCTTAAAAATTCCTTCATCTGACATTTATCATTAGGAGATCAGATGAGCTCTGGAAAAGCAGGTTGTCCATTATTACAAATTATATACTAAGAGTAACAAGATAGAAGAAGAATATCAGAACTAAAGGTTCCTCCAAGTAATGTCATCTGGAGGCATTTTCCAGCTATAAGTAGACCGATATTTTATTGTTGGGAAGTCAAAGGGAAGATTAATGGCTATACAGTATGTATTTATGTACCAATCAAATTAAAACCAAAAGAAGCAGATTCAAAATCAGTAAAGGCGTCTTTTAAACTAAGTTCAACTCAGTTGTAAAGTCCAGCTGTCTCCACCTGAGGTTGTTAAGTAAAGTCAATTAATTCCTTTCTTTTAATGATTTTGAAATAGCAGCCCATGCATTTAACAGTTCCAGGCTTGACTACTTTAATATATAATCTTCTGTTGTTCAGTCATCCCTCTTTCATCTTCAAATGGTTCAATAGGAGAAATGTTAATCATAGAGTAAAACCCTGGTTCAATCCTCTTTCTTCACCCGCTTCCAGTTAGTTTTGAATTGACTTTAAGTTGTTGGTTTTTTTGTTTGTTTTTAAGGCTTTAAAATTACTGGCATCCCCCTAACTCAGTGTATTATGCCATTGGCAAAAACTAGCAAGATTCCTCATATCAATAAAACATTAACTTTCTTTTAGGGATTCCAATGGGCAAATTCAAATGCTGAGGTGACCATGCTTTTGCTGTGTTGGCCCTTAAATTATGAAACACTTTACCCCTGAATGTTAGAGCAGCCTCTGACATAGCAGCTTTTAAATTATTGGTTAAACCTTATTTATTCTAATTGTGTTTTAATGCATAGTAAAGTTTAATACTTTTTTAACCGTGGTTTTAGGTCCTCTGAGTTTAATTTTGTGTAGATGAAGTACTTTGGTCAACAGAATACTGTTTTTAAAGTACTATATAATTAGTTTTTATTTAATTTGATAAAATGAGAGCTTCAGAAATGTGAAATAATTGCAATGTGATTCAATGACCGTTAAAGTTACATACTGTACCTGCACACAGAGTTTGCTCATTGGTCCATCATGAAGCCTATTGCCTTGCACTGCCACACTAGTCACAGACAGCAGACAACTCTGTAAACAAGACGTCCCTGTGGAGAACACGGTAAGGATGTAACCGGAGGAGATTTGTGCTGGCACATAAAAAGGTGTAACAAAACCTGGAGATACCCATGTCACAACAACTATGTTATTGGCTTACCATTAAATGTATGGACATGACCTCTAGCTTTTGCAGGTCTTGATATTGTTTTTTGTGTAGAACATTAATCTGAATGTTGTGTGACAAATGCCAATCAGCAAGTTGATCAAACAGCTGATTAATTGTTTGTCTTTATCTTAGCTGAAGATGTTAGTTTGAGTGGGCATTTACTAACTTCCCATTTTAACTATAATTTTGTGTGGGGGGGCTTACAAAAAACACGTAGTGTGTGCTTCAAAAGTTCATGTAGTAATTCTAGTAAGACTGTGTATGACACTTACATGTTAACTTGTTTTCCTAACCCTGCTAGGTCATATAAAGTAAAGAGACACCACCAAAATGGAGCTGTGAAAAGTGCTATATATATATATATATATATATATATATATATATATATATATATATATACATACATACATATATATATATATACATACATACATATGTATTTATATATACACATATACATATAGATAGATAGATTGTAAGTGCCCATTCTGTGTAATAACTTGGTTGTGCTTATTTTCTTATTTTTCTTATTTTCGACTGTCATGTGGTCTAAATATATGTTGCTTGGAACAGATGAGAAAACTAAAAGATCTGTTCTACAGGAGTGTCAAATATTAAATGGCATGTTGCAAGAGTTTTTTGCCAGATGATTGAAAACTATGAATTGCTGTGTCCGTTGCCCATTTTGGTCCTAATTATGTATGCATGCCTGGTCACACAGTTACATCTTGTAGACTAAATCTGGCATAATGCAGACCAAAACAGGAGAGGTCAGGCAGGGACAGACAGAACATCCAACTGTGCTAAGAAAGAACTGTCAAAGACAGGACAGAGAGTGGATAAATAAGGCTGTGAGGATTTTTCCCTGTGCTCTGAAAGCAGAAAATAAATGAGATTGAGAGGGGGAGGACAAGAAATAAAATGGTTATGAAGCAAACATAAGTGACACCATATTACTGCAAACAGTATTGCACCTTAACCCAGTCCAGTCTGTGCCCTGAGGAGGGAAATTAAGAATCTGTCTGTTTGCTTAGTGACTTGTTTTTTCCTGACACCTGCTGCAAATCTTAACAAGGACCATACATGGCAGTAAGAGACACAAAATGGAGAGCAGCAAAATAAGACAAGGGGAGGCTGGGAAGGGATGAAGAAAAGGAAGTCAAAAGTGATGATGCCAGGTTTTGCCCTAATTCATTTTCAGTCAAGTCACTATTGAATTGGTAAATGTGACAGTTGCTTCACATCAAGGATCTGTCAACACATATAACAGTGAATAAAAGAAAGTCTTGATACAAGCCATTAAAGGATGCGGGCCCATGAAAACTGAAGAAATAAACACATAATCTTGCCTTTTCCAAAAAGAAAAACAATATTTTAAAGATATGGGTGTCAGGGAGGGTCATGGGATGCTGGACAGACAATCATAGCATTGTTTTTTTGGGTCTTTTTTACTGAAATTTTTCTGTTGCTGCCACCATAAACAATACTTTGAATTGTGAATAGTGCATAGAACAGTGAATATGAAGTTAAAAAGTACAATTACTGGCTGCAAAATCAAAACAAAGTGAAGCATGCTAAAATCTTTTACTGCAAGTATTTTAAGATTTGATCTGTTTTTGTAAAAGTATTAAGATACACATTGGTGTCATGTAGCAGAAATGTTATACTGGATTGCAATGGTCAGTTAAAGTGTTTATGACATGTTCATCCTGGTACCTCAGTAACACAGCACTTCTAACAAATTACTGTTAAATTTGTTGAGCTTTGTGCATCTTCCCTTGCAAGACTCAAACAGGATATTTAAATTTTAGCATTCAACTGACTGCAAATGCTGCACTTAAAGCACCGTTTAGAGGAAAACTGAAAGGAAGAGGAAAGGGATGTCAGAGAAAATCCAGGCTGTAAGAAGCGAGTGAGTTTAATCACATTTTCCCAGTGAAACAACTGGCACAGGGGAGATATTATAAAATGGATAGGGTACTGCCAACAAGTACACACCTTTTGACATAAACTCTCTTTACTTAGTGTGCATGATAATCCTCTCAGTCACATCAGCTGTGAAGTAGAAAACAAATGTTTTCTTTCTGATAAGCCCAACATTATAACACAGCTTAAACTTGACCTTTACAGACATCTTACGCATTTAGAAGTTTCCTACCCAGAGCAAATTACACTAAGTGCTACATTAGTGTAATTTCTCTTTTATTTTAAACCTTCTGTGATGCCAGCATGAAACATGTTCTTTCCTCCCTCTATCATTAAAAAACAAGCCTTTCCTCTCAAGAAGGAAACTTTGTCAGGAAATGTTCCCCGTCCAGAACCATGAGATGACCGATTAGCTATATTATGTCAGTAATTAGTACTGTGATGAAATATTTGTCATATTTGCTCAGTTGCAACCCCCAGGTAGATTTTAATTCCTGCTTCCAATGAAATACAAGCCAGTGGCCAGCTGCAGGGTCATCAGCCCCAGGCCACTCTTCGGTCTTAATCAGACAGAGCAGCTTGTAAATAACAAAATATGAGCTTGTTGGATATTTTTTGTTACATTATGTTACAAGGCAACTCCCAAATCACTTGCTGTGTCTGGAGTCATCCCATACTCACTATATAGTGTGTTCACAACTTTGTAGTAGTGTCAGAATGTTGACTGTTCAACATTGTGATCTACTAAGTGGACGTTACAGTATATAGGCAGCAGGGAATTAGTAGCTGCAGGGTGAATTCAGACACAGCCACTGTCTTTTGACTAAAGGCTTATCAACCTTATCTAACTAACTTTCTGGTGAGCTAATCATCTCTAAAGAAATTATGAATGTTTATAGACCTATTTAAACATTTGCATTAAAAGATAGGCAGAGTCACGCAGAGGTTCCTGTTATGGAGGAAAGGCTGTCCTCAGTGCTGGACACAAAAACAAAAATCCATGTGGCTACATGGGATAGAAGGGGAAGGACTACTACCAGCTCATTCTGGAGCTTCATCTGAGTGATGGTCGATAACTGGCTTATTTTAGGATGAGCTGGCACAATCTAGCAATCTGCTGTCAATCACTGGGCCTCTTAATTAATCTGTCTGCATATATAAATAAACACACTAATGATTCAAGATTCAAAGTGTTTATTGTCATATCCACAGACAGAAAGTCACACTAAAGTAAAATAAAAAAATAGAAAAAAAAAAAAAAGAGCAATAAAAGCAATAAAGGTGAGGTAGTGCAGTTCTGAAATAATGAACGTGCAAAAGCAAAAATGTAAATCAATGCAAGTCAATCAAAACAGTAAGTCAATCAAAACCGTTATGTTATGTCCATGATTCTAAACTCCTATCAGCTGTTTAGGAGTCTGATGGCAGAGGTGAAGAAAGAGTTCTTCAGTCTTGAAGTCCTGCATTTCACATTTTGTACCTCTGTCATGAGGGTAGAAGTGTGAACAGTCCGTGCTGGGGGTGGGAGGGGTCTTTGAGGATAGAAGCAGCTCTCCTGTGGACTCTGCAGAGAGGGCAGTGGAGTCCTGGTGATCTTCTGTGCAGTCTTCACCACTCTCTGCAGGCGTTTGCGGTTCATGACAGTAGTGCTGCCGTACCACACAGTGATGCAGTTGGTCAGGACACTCTCGAGGACGCAGCTGTAGAACTTGCTGAGGATCTTAGGTGACATGCCAAACTTCCTCAGCCTCCTCAGAAAATACAGCCACTGTTGGGCCTTCTTGACCAGCTGCGTGACGTGAGGTGTCCAAGTGAGGTCCTTACTGATGTGGACACCCAGGTATTTAAAGTTGCTCACCCTCTCCACTTCAAGCTCCCGGATGAACAGTGGCTCATGTCCACTATCATCTCCTTCATCTTGTGAGGGTGAGGTTGTTGTCTCCACACCATGACACCAGACTGGCCACCTCCCTCCTGTAGGCTGCCTCGTCTCCGCCAGCGATGCGTCCTATCACTGCGGTGTCGTCCGCGAACTTCAGGATGATGTTGTCCTTGTGGGAGGCGACACAGTCGTAGGTGAACAGGGTGTAGAGGATGGGGCTGAGTACACAACCCTGTGGAGTGCCAGTGTTTGTGATGATGCTGGCTGAAGTCCTATTACCAATCCTGACAGGCTGAGGCCTGCCAGTCAGGAAGTCTAGGAGCCAGTCACAGAGGGTGGGGTGCAGACCAAGTGTGGACAGTTTGTGGGGAATGACCATGTTGAAGGCGGAGCTGTAGTCGAAGAGTATCCTTAGGTATGAGTCCTTATTTTCCAGATGAGAGAGGGAAAATACATTACCTTTTAGTGTGGGAGGAGAGAAAATCCCGGTGTTGAGAAACAACACTGGGAAGTGTGGTTTGACTAGTGGAGAGGAAGGCTCCACTAGTCAAACTGATGGTCCTGTGGGAGGTATGATTTTTCCACTTAGAGTTTTTTTTTCAATAGCATGTATTCAGGGTGCTCCTGCAAAACATGTCCGGTGCGTGGAGTGGAAAAGTGCAAATTGGTAAAAGAGTATCCCCAGAATGCTAAAAAAGCATTTGGTCTTGTCAGCGAGGTGGGGCAGTGACCAGGGATTTCTCCCTGCCCCTCTATAAGAGATCTATTAGCAGCTGGGCTTATGGCTGGTTCATGAGGGTAATTCTTCAAAACTTTTTAGGAGTGAAGATGTGTATAGGAATGTTGGGAACAGGCTCCTAGGCGTTAAAGGTGAAGGGCTGTCATTCTTGGCTTTACTTTTACTTGACTCCTTGGATTATTGCCATTGCTCCTATAAAGAGGACTTTGTTTGCATTAAACAGGTCTGACATGGTAAAGCAACCCGTTGCCATGCCCTTTCCCAGGTGCTGCTAGCCTTTTGTGTACTGCTCTTAAAAATGGCTGATTCTCAGGTCCCCATAGTAGTCGCCAACAAGGGTTTTTATACACCATGGAACATGGAAAAATTCCAGAGCATAATTAATCTACAGATAGGGGACAGAGCTGTAGGCATTGACCAGGCCCAGCCAGGCAACATGAAGATCTTCTCATTCTTTGCCATGTGATTTTCGTCACACACCATACAAATCCTGGAATCTCTGCCTTTTCTCTCCAAGGACTGTTGAAAAGAAAAATTTGCCTTCTGTGATAAACAGAGCAATACCGCTCTCCACAATTCCATTAGGATCTGTCCCTTCTGCTAGACAACTCTCATTAGATTCTGTAGGTACTTCAGGACCAGTGGGCACTTCTTGTAGAGCTTGAAAGGTATGTTTTTTTAACTTCCTCCTTCAGTTTGCTAAGTTTCGGTGTTTATGTTTTGAATTTTATGCTCAGGGCTGTACGTAGGGGTAGGTAGCCTGGGGATTAAAGAGGGACGTTCTTCATGACATCACTGAAGACCCCCAACTCATATATATCTTTTACTTCAAGACATGTACTGTAGCAGTCAGCTTGTTGTTGAGTTTCCTTTAAACTTTCACCATTTTCAGCCACTTGATTTCCCTTCCTGAACTACCACTAACTTTGTAATTTCTAGATGCTGCTTCCTCCTGACTCATGTGGGTGGCATACATCTGCTGCTGATGTTCCCAGGATTAAATGTCCACATCTGTGGATTCGGTAGCACTATGGTGTTCGACCATAGGTGTCTTATACTCAGTAGCATAAAAGACAATCCAACACTGCATTTTCACTTGTGTGCCCATATGAAATGGGCCTGTTGGAAGGGTATCTAGCCCACTCACACCCTGTGTAGTTTTCCCAACTGTCCTCCAGTCTTCACCTCTTAACAATTAATCCAACTAGGTGGGTGCAGTCACTTACTGTGAGGAGCACAGATTCAGAGCCGGTGATCCAGTCAGCGGTAGTCGGGCGCAGGGCGACAGAGCAGGCAATCCAAAAAGCAAACTCAGGGGAAAGAGGCCACGCAAGGGAAACAGACGAAGACAGGAGTAAACAGACAAAACTCAACAGGAAAGAAACACAGAACGTTCTGGCACAGAGCAGCAGGTGAGTGAGGTATAAGAAGGGGAGGCAACAGGTGAAACCAGTGAGGCTAATGGGTTGACCAGAGGGAAGAGAGGTAGGTGCGCTAACCAGGGCAACACAGATCAAAGTCACAACCGTGACACTGAGATCAATTCTGGTATGTTTGAAACAGAGCTTAAGTGTAACAGAGTTTTTGGTTTGATCTGTATTGTATTTAATTACGTTTTGTTTTTGGTTCAAGGCTTCTAACTCCTTTTTATCATCATCTAGTTAAAAAGAAAGGTCATGAATTCATGACATTTTATGACATTTTCTAATCATTCCCAGATACCAAACAGTGAAGGACATGTCTGTAGTACAAATTTCAACGCAATACATTTCTATTTACATCATGTTCTTGTTTGATACAGTTTGGGACATCTGAGCACAGTATAAAAGAAAGATTGATTTTCTATCCGAGGTCTGTGTGTTGGTATATGTTTAATAGAACTGTTTTATAAGGGATGATGCATTTTATAAAGAATTATGTTACAGAGTGTGTTAAACATTTGCAAAAATGTTTTCTGTCCTTAATTGTAATCTTAGTAATCTTTAGACTGTATGGTGTTTCTGTCCACAGCAGTTTTTAGGCATAGCGTCAGCAGGAAGAGGGGGTTTCATGCTGCAGAGGAGAACTGGAAATCTAGTGCAGATCTTACTGTGAACTGTGGGACTGGCAATTGGAAATCCTCTGCAGCGTGGTGGGGGAAAAAGTCAGGGAAGGAGGGAGATCTAAAATAAACCACCACAGGAAATAACACAAAGTAGGAAATAAAACAAAGTACCAACTAGAAGTGTCCACAATGAAGTACTACATGTAATCAAAAAACAGGGGGAGAACAAAGTAACAAACACGAAGTATCAACTACTATCGTCCACTAGAAGATTGTACACCTACAGAGACTTGTGCAAAATTCTCTTCTTAAATAACAATCCAGTGATAAGCAATGAGTCACTTACTACCAGGAGGACTAGCAAATGAGGACCAGAGGCCCAACAATCAATTTCCGGGACCAGGAAACACAAAAATTCTCACCAACGGTTCTGAGGCCAGACATAAGACTCAAGGCACACACGGGAATCCAGGAAGCTCGGGCAAAAACTCTGAGGAAATCCACAAGGAAAATAACATAGCAAACAAAGAGAGACGTTCTGGCACAGAGGAGCAGGTGACCGGAGCATAAATACGGGAGGCAACAGGTAAAACTAGTAGAAATTGATTAGACAGAACTGAGGACACATAGGACCGGTAACCAGGACAACACAGATCAGAGTCACTGCATTGACACCGAGACCACTTAGTCATCCAGGGTGCCACCAGCTGGAGGGGTGCCAAAAGAGATATTTTAATGTCTTAAAATTTTTTTGCATTTGAGTTTGAGGTTTAAGGAGGAGAAGTTAGTATCTGCATAATATAAGCTGCACACATTTTCTCTAAATACATGTACTGACATTACACACATCAAGCAGCTCCAGTCTGCAACAGCAGTCAGACTGAGTAAGGCTCACGTAGGAAAATGACAGCAACTTTGACAGACAGATGCTGTGCATGGAGGAAGGGCCTGAAGGTAGATGAAGCACAGTTAATTACAGTTGACAGCAAGACACAGATGGACACAGTGCTGGTGTGACCAACCGGGAAGGCGGGGACTTTATCTGGTGAGCTGCTACATGAGATCTGTTTGACAGCCCCCCCAAACAACTTGGTTTGGTTTGCAGCTCTGCCCACTTACCATTTCTGCTCTTATTGCGTGGATAGGCAGTGACTAAGTTAACTGCAAGTAGCCTTCTTTGCATAAATGTGTGTGTAAATGTCTAGTGTGCTTTTTATGTATTTTAAACACCTGATGTTGTGTGGCTTTAATAACAAATTACATTATTAACATGAAAATAATCTAGTCCAGGTTTGTTCCATGTGTTTCATAATTTAGGTTTCTGCCAAAATCTAAAATGTTCTGTTCTTGTTAGGTCAATTTTATGGACAACTTGATTTCTGAGTATTTACACACATTTAATGACTGTATGGCTGATTATGAACTGGTCTGACTTGGTTGGGCCGGGTCAGTGCCTGTCTGGCCTAATTGGTGTTCACAGTTGGCAGAGAAAATTGTTAAGTGTGCTGTTCAAAGATTTCAGTCTTTAGCTTTAAGACCCAGTCACGGCCAGTTGTCCTCACAAGGATTTTCAAAAATAAGTTTAATATTTATGATGAGTATCAGCAAATGATGACCACAGTTGAGGGAGACCTACAGCAACTACAGCTTTACCTGAACTTAGCTTTCTCTAAAAGTTATTTTACCTCAATTTTCCTGTAGGCTTTATATTCCACCTTGTCCTCCCCTTTGCTCACAGGATCGTGTAGATGATTTGTCTTTTATTCTTTTATGCACAAATTGTTATTTCAAAAAGTAAAAGTTCCCCGGTTACTGCCGGATTTGTTATGACACAGGTTTCTGCGAGATTTCTATCTCACATAGAAGCCTTCTCGCCTAGTCCAGAAACAGCCCCTGAGCATCTGCATATCCTTTTAAATATGAATCACTGGATCGCAGGTCTGTATGTGCACGTGCACATCTTTAACCCATGCATGTGTACCGTCAGTGTGTCACAACATGCGTCTGTGGGTGTTCTCTGCAGCTCTCCTGATGTTTTTAATCAGTTGCCCTGTGGCAATCACACCGTGCAGGTCTGATTAGTCTTGTTGTCATGGCAGCACTCAGGTGTACTAATATCTTGAAGGTAATGGGAGTTGTAGCCCTGCTGATCAGATGAGTCCTGGGCCATGACAAGTATTTTTAAAATGGAACAATTGTACTGTGGTGACTGGTTAAAAAGTTTGAAGGACTCAGTTTCATGTTTCTCATGTTTCTGTTAAGGCATGTCTATGTTAATTCTGATTATTTTATTTTTTCCAGCATCGTTATCAGTATTGGACGTTTTTATATTTCCTTAATTGGATCAAATGAGTGTATTTCCTAAAATATTAAACCATTCTGTCTTTCCCCTGTGGAGCCACAAGTAGCTTTATGGCACAATTGAACACATGTCCTAATGTTGTTAGCATCATTAGCTCACATTAGGTTGCTTAACAACTGTTTATTGCCCATGTAATTCTGGGATGTGCAGTAGTGACTAGTGACCACATGATTTGCTAAATCTTAGGGTTTTATCCCACACAAAGCAGTACAACAAGCTGTACACAGATCAATATACACGATTACTAAATGGTAAATGTTCTGCACTTATATAGCGCTTTTCTACCTACTGGCACTCAAAGCACTTAACACTGCTTCTCATTCACCCATTCACACTCACAATCACACACCGATGGGGGAGCTGCTATGCAGCTGGCCAACACTCACCGGGAGCAACTAAGTTGGGGTTCAGTGTCTTGCTCAACAACACTTCAACAACTATTACCTGATAAATTACAGCTTGTTACATATCCAGCACAACAAAAGCAACAGTAGTATTAATTTGACATTGTACTGTGTCACACTTAGTAAGTAAAATATTAATTCTCCTTTAGCTTTGATTTGAGCCAAATGCCCCACTGCATTCAAATGCCAGTTGGTGGTTTTGCCTGTGTGCTGTTTGGTGCTGAACAGGTGACCATGTCATATTGTTTTTAGAGCTTGTTTATTGAAAAACGCCTGCTACAACAAGAAATAATGCTTGAGAGCAGTGAGCTTGAAAAGGAAAAGTATAGTTTCCGGCTGCAGAATTAAAACAATAAGCTTAAAGATACTAAGACTCTTTTGAGCTGAAGTGAGCAGCAGAGCTTGCTAATAATTCTCAGTGGGATTGTTGCTATGGGTTTTTATTTTAGATCCATAGTTATTAGAAAAATATTGAATATAGCATCTTTACGATTCACAGTGGTGTCATGTAGCAGAGCTGTTATACTGAATTGCAATAGTGTGTTGAAGTGTTTATAATATCTCATCCATCCTAAATAATCTCACCAGAATATGACTCATACAAGAAGAAGATACACAAAGCTTTACACATCTTTAACAGCAAACAGGTTATATACCCTGCACTTTATGCCTCTTTTAGACAAAAACATAAACACTACAGGAAGCCTGAGGGAAGACAGAAAGTTGTCAGAGAATTTGTGTGCTGTAGGGAGAGAGTGTGTTTTATCACATTTTCCCAGTGAAACAAATGGCACAGAGGAGATATTAGAAAAATGGATAGGGTACTGCCAACAAGTACACTCCATTCAACAGTAACTCTCTTTAATTAGTGACTGAGAGGTTTATCATGCACACTAACATAAGCTCTGCAGCAACAAGACATATGAGTGTGTGTTTTTGTTCTGACAAGGCCTAAATCATAAAAGCACCTAAACAAATGACTTGACCTTTACAGACAGCATGTGTTTGGTAAATGTTTTGATCCTAAGCTAATTACAGAAAATCTGCTACTGTATATTTATTTAAAATCTACCCTCCCTTATCCAATAGCTCCTACAAGTTAGTTTAAATGTGCTGTTTTACCGTAACATTGAGTGCAACTATAAAAAAAATAAAAAAAATAAAAAATTATTTTCAGTATTTTGCTGTTTTGCCAGACTTGTGGTGGCAAATGAATTCAGCACCCACATCATCCTTGAACAGATATTTGATCTCTTTGGTTAAGTTATCCACATCTAAGAGGATTGGTGGAGTAGAGTCAGGAAGAAAGAGGACACTGGGCAGAAAAAGCAGGATGATGTGGGCAGGTGAGCAGGTCACCTATGTATGGGCAGGTCTCAAAGACTGTTCGTGTTTAGTAAGGCAGATAAAGTTAAATTTAACTTGACTATTAGGATATTTTTATTCTCTCAAAAGACACAGTTTAGTAGCACAACAGTCTACATAGTATGTTTTTGAAATAATAAGGAAATGTGGATAAATTCCAATATAATAATTGCTACTTCAAAATAAGAGTAGCTGACATAGATTTAGAGTCATTTAAAAGTAACTTTAGCCTTGGCTTTCTTTTGTGAATACAGTAGTTAAATCATATATCTTACATTACTTTATATCAAAGAATCAAAGAGAAGCAAATAAAAAGGACTGGGGAAACTGGGGACGAGCAGACATGGATGAAATGACACTTCCTACTGAGTTTAGCTCCTAACTGGAACCTAGTTCATATGACAAACTCTTTTATTATTGTACAGCTGAACTGTTTGGTTTTACTGTATTGCTGGTATTACTGTTATTTCTGGATTGTAGTTAAATATACTCAAAGCTGTACTTTGTTAATTGAACCATAAGAGATACAGCAAAAAATGGGAATTTATTGCCTGTCTGTATATTTTAAAAAACTGAACGGTGTAGTCAGTGGGTTGATATATTCAATAGTGAAATATGTGAATTTTATACATACTTGTATGATAACTAATATTTTGCACAGAAAAACCAAGGTGCTCATACTACCAGACCACTTGTCCGGCAGGCAAAGTGAAATACTGCCAAAAGGTCTTCGTTTCTGCAGAGGCCCTGTTCCCCCGCAGTTTCCTGATGGGAACTATATGCTCTTCACACCATTATCTTCACCTGGCTTCTCACTGTGATGCTGACTCTCCTCTGCACTGTGAAGGACAGTATGCAGGTGGCCTTTGCAACACTGTCAGCAACATCAAGGCAGAGCGGCTGTATTGTGTAAGGATGTGAGGAATTTTCCACAAGTCGTCAAAAATACAGAAGTAAAAACTTGCTAAAGTTGTCATGAAAAAAACATCTGTTAATGCTAAAAAATCTGCAAACAGTGAAAACTAAATGAATCTCCACCTCCATATTATCATCCTGCGCAGTATCTTTGCTTTGACACAAATCTCAGATGATGTTCCTGGAATCTGCTGGAGCCACTCTCACAGTTTGGGGGGGTCACAGCTCCCAATGTTCCCTCTGTATGTAACCCCTCTATAATAGTTGGTGTGACTCTTGTTTTTCCAACCGTCATTAGCAACAAGGAAGGCAGGTAGGCTGAATCGTGTAATCGAACCTCAACCTGCTGTACCAAAGTCAGTGGTGAGCACTGCATTAAACTAGTCATTGTCATGTTTTTTTCCCCATTTCATGCTCCTAATTGTTTACAACAGCACAGGTGCTTAAAAAAACCTGGAGGAAAAGTCGCTTACTGTTCACTTTCAACTGCCATTACGGTGTTTCCTTTGAAAAATATTTTCATTTTTTGCTCCTAAATTTCAAGTTGTATTAAAAAAGTCTTAAAATGTATTAAGTTCAACCTGTTTATACTTGAAGACAACCTGTTAACCTGGATTCAAAAAAGAGAACATTTTTTTCAAGGCTTCCCTGTAAGCTTCTTTCAAGCTGAGCCTCCTAATTTGAAGACACACTAACAAGCTATAGACAGGTGTGTTTGTGTGCATACAGCTGCTGTTTGTGATGTGCAAAAACTTCAACTAAAATTAAATATGGTTTTAGGATAAATTAGCATAATGAATGAATCGATAAATTCATGATTCATTTATCATTGAAATAAAAGGACCAGTGTTAATGGTTATTACATCCTTAATCTCTAGTCACAGCACAAACGAACCAACATCAAACTAGTGTATGAATTATGTTTGCTGCTTCTAATGGTAAAAACATGGTAAACATTAGAATATACTAGTAGTCCAAAAAGATTTTTTTTTTTTTAAATATGCCTGTTTCTGATGCTAATAAAATGACTTATGAAAAGTGGCTCTGATAAACACAAAGAGAATAAAAACATCAAGCATCAACAGCCTTGTTCTAAAACAAATGAGTTTTACTAATTTAAGGCTGTCAAGGAAAGGTTGCTGAAACGAGTTGATGGATGTTTCCACTGCACAGAGAAGAGTTTTTATTTAAATAGCAAATTTCATGGAGCCCCACACTTTTTCTTGGGTGAACAATAACTGCATTGTTAAGGGAAAAGACTAAGAATAGATAGCTTAGTATATGCTGTAAATTTTCTTTAGTAGTGCTAATGATGTCAACCATTCTCCTAAACCAAAGTTGCAGTGTCATCACTGGGGGGACTTTTGTTACTTGAGTTAGATGTCAATTATTAACTATTCAATGTCTAACACAAATTTAGCATAATAACTTTAACCCTAGGAATTTATTTTTTTAACAAAACCTTTACCTCAATATACCACATAACACTGTAATTGGGGACTTCAGACAGTTACAGAAGTAGCCTATAATAATTGTTTACACATTAACAAAAAATTAAAAACCGTGTTGTAGAGACTTCATACAACTACAAATATATCTGACATTTAGCTCGATGAAAACTTGAACTCATCTTCTTTCACAAAGTTTGACATTTTCACTTTGCGGAAGAAGCTCTGAAAGGACACTGTGACCCAGCCATAAACTACACAATACAATTTGACAGCATCTCCTCATAAGTGTGAACAGGGTGAAAAGGTCAACAGACCGTGGGTGGCAGTGCAGTGTGTTCTCTGACTGGCTGGAAATGAGAAACTACCTGTATGTGCTTTGCATCTTGACTACATTACCAGACAAATTTCATAGAGAAAAGGACTAACAGGACCATGTTTCTAGCAATAGTAATTTATGTTTAAATTATGTTCACCATCACACCTTTAGACAGTTACATATACTATAACGTATACTGTGACAGCAGGTAACAGGTAACAGCTTGGAGACTAAGTCAATTTCTCAGATACATTGAATTTTTCAATAGTCTATTAGGAAATCGTATAATTGTTTGTTAGTATATTTGCAATGCCCTTAACTTCATGCTTTCACACTTTTTTAAATTAAACTTTGAATGCCCTTCAAAATAACTGTTTTATTAATTGTAATATAGGGAAATATACTGTAAATGGAAGTGCACTGTAATTATGCTTTGGATTTTTTTTTTTATATTATATATTATATTACTGATGCAATATGGTGTAAGGATCTGGTCAGGTGCTCAAACTGAGTATATATTTCCATTTGTTATTGTGCAAGTAAAACTCATTATTATGACCTGAGTGGAACTGTGGGTTGGACTTTGCCATTTGATTTGGAAGCATAAGTACTTATGCAACTTTTAATTGGTAGATTCAAGATGTTAAATTAATATTGTCATTAAAATTTAAAAAGTCCACAGAAGGATTACTAAATCGACCTACTGGCAAGAGGCCAGATATGCAAAACAACCCCAGGATGCCTAAAACAACAACAAAAGACTTAAAGTGACACCAAGAGACACAAATGATGAGACACCACAAAATGTTTTGCTTCTATATGAGCCATAAGGGTCTTTTTCATGTTAATGACCAGGGGCTCATTGTCTTATAATTGCTCTGTGGTAATAGTAATAATAATAATTATAAAAGCAATGGCAGGGCATTAAAAGCATCTGCTGATCAGACAAGCTTAGCAGTTGTTTTGGTGTGTAAGATTAAGACACCTACAGAAGAGTGTAATTTTAGACTTATCACTATTCATGAAGTACTGTGTTGGGTGTTTCATTGTGAATTATGGTGTACTGCTTAATTAATGTTTTAAACAAGAAGTATGAAACTGTATAGCTGTTTATACCAGTATAGAAATTTGTAATTTAAGGAATATGGGTACACAGTTAAGACAAAGTTGAAAACCCTTGTGTAGAGAAGTAAGGCTTACAGACGTGCTAGGTGACTGCTAAAATCTGTATCAAAGTCCAACCTGCTCCTCCTGTTTGTCATCTTTAAAAATATTCCTTGTAAGCTCTCACTTCTATGTTACTCTGCTAAAAGTGTATGAGCAAAATGTCAGCTTTAAATTTCCACATTACATGATGCCAACATTGCAGCGATTTCCTCCTACGCTTCTTTAGGAGGTGTTGGTCCCCCACAACTGGGACGGGAAGGCATTCTGAGTAAAAGTGTTCCAGCAAAGTGAAATATTGCTTTAAGCCTCAGAGAAAGGAAAAAAAATGACAGGCCAAAAGTGGCACTGGGCCACTGTGTATATTGGTATCTACATGAAAAGCAATGAAAATAAAGAGTTCCCAGTAGCTCGGTAAAAATTAAACAGAGAATGGCGAGAACTCTTACAGGCAAAAGAAAGTGGGATTTTTTTTTTTATTCAATCTCCAAGTGCTGAGAAAAACCAACAATATCGAGGCAGTTAGACATAGAAAACAAGTTTGGTATAGCAGCTACTCTGTTACAAGCCACTTCCAATTTGAAGCTCTTTCTCCTCGTCATCAAAAGTGACAAGCTGATATCTCACTGTGCACCCTAATAACACTAAATGGTCTGAAAAACCACAGTACAATTATAGATATATACTACACGTTAGTTGCCGTTGCCCATAGTACTTAATTGAAACATTCTGCAGCTTTTTGATAAACTTTCCTGATCCCAGTGGGGTAATTGTTGTTGAACAGGTTTACATACATGATGGCACCTGTTCAGTTGCCTCGTCCAAGGACAGCCTCCACCAACGTTAGTTGAGTAAAGTTAGCATTCATTTGGATACATGTCTGGAAATCTGGTGAATGTATTCAACCAATATTCATTCTGCTTTTAGCTCTGTATTGTTCTGCAACAAATACTGAGAGAAACATTGGACTTTTTAGCTTCCAAATGCTTAACTTGCATTAAAAAAAAAGGTGTTTGACATGAGGGACAAGATGCTGCACAAACAGCTATAGGTAAAGCTTTAAAAAAAAAGGTGCCACAAGTGCTGGTTGAACTAACAACATTTCATATCAGACTAAAAGCTTAATAATGGCGCCGCACAGACACCGAAAAACCTTGATAATGGCACATAGTTGTCTTCTACTTCACCAACTCACTTAGATACAGCAGGAGAGGGACTACCGGCTGTTAAGTAAGTGTGTGTGAGTGAGAGAGAGAGAGAGAGAGAGAGAGAGAGAGAGAGAGAGACAGAGAGAGAGACAGAGACAGAGACAGAGAGAGAGAGAGAGAGAGAGAGAGAGAGAGAGAGAGAGAGAGAGAGAGAGAGAGAGAGAGAGAGAGAGAGAGAGAGAGAGAGAGAGAGAGAGAGAGAGAGAGAGAGAGAGAGAGACAGAGAGAGAGAGAGAGACAGAGAGAGAGATGCTGTCAGAGGCTGGTAATTGGATAGATACAGAGAGATTGTGGACACATGACTTGTTCTAGCTTGGAGGGCTGGATCCTGCCTTTCTTTCATTCCTTCATTTCATTCACGTCCACTGGGCAGAGAAGCAGAGACTGGAGAACAAAGGCTGTTAAATCACACAACCCAATTTCTGGCTGCTCCCACTTAACAGGCCTTCGAGTAAATTGGCTTTCAGCTTGCTCTGCTCCAAATGCTGACATAGCCCCCAGTTCACATAAAGATGATCCTCAGTATTTCTTTACTGCATATGAGAGGCTGTTCCATAAAATAAAAATCTTCTTTTCTCTTTGATTCAAATAAAAACCTTCTGCCAAAGTCAACCTGATAGGACTTGTACTTCATGTTAAAGGCACTTTTTCACCATGTATGTCTATGCAGTGTGGACCTACATAAACTAAAGTGACGCCTAAATCGATGACATAAAATAAGAAGAGAAAAAGTGTCATAGGGAAGTGTACAGGGTGGTGGATGGTACAACAAGACACAGGACTTTTCCTCGCGTGACCGGGGTTCGACTAGAGTGAGACATTGTGTGCTTTAGTCATTGTTTCATAACGTGGCGCATGTGCTTACTATGTTAAGGAAGCCCTGTGTGCCATTGTCACTTTCTGTAGTATGACTTTTTTTTTCTAACTAAAGCCAACCCTGAAGTTTTAGTGCAGATGGAAAACAGACATAAAGTTAAAAACATCAAACCTGATAATTGCTGATTTGATGAAAATGACTGACCTTGACCTTTGATCACTTAAATCACATCAGTTCATACTACATAACTATTTGAACAGAGCACTTCAAATAGACTTACCTGGCATTTCTAAGATAATGCTTTAATGAGAATGAGACAAATCCATCAATCCATTATCTTTAACCACTTATCCTTTTCAGTGTCAGGGGGCTGGAGCCCATCACAGCTGTCATTGGGCAAGAGATAGGGTTCACTCTGGACAGGGGTCAATTCTACCTCAACGCTACATTGTTTAAAAATAGTGTAACAGTGCACATTTTCTGAAGTTTAGCTGTGAAGTATAAAAGTTATTGGAAAAATATAAGATGTGTTGCATCCTAAGTCAGTGTTAAGCATCAACACTCTAGAAGAGCAGCGTTCATTGAACCCACTTGTTTTTTGAGTGTGTGTTGTGGTACATAGCTTCTAGGCTATGTAGTTTGTTTTTTGGCTGTTTTGATTGGATTATTACAGTGATAAAATATGTATTAGATTTATGGTTGTATTTCTGTTGTTAAAAACTCATTCAGCCTCATAATTATTTTGTTCAGTGTTTCTTAGCTGGAGAAAACGTCTTCTCTTCCTACCTGAAAGGCTACAGAGAGGGGCACAATGAGGGAAGTACTATCTGATTAATGGGTTGAAATGTTTTTCTTCTGCTTATGAGATATAAGAAGTATTGACTAGAATGGCAGCGATCAGCCCCCAGTGACGGCTGTTTAAGCAGTGAAGAAGGTCAAATCAGTGACAAAGACGGGAGGCGTCTGTGTTGTAGCTGTGCTGTTCAGCAGCATGGACAGTTGTCTGTGTATCATCTTTGAGCTAACTCTTATGAAATGTGAACTTTGGTTATTCATAACATTTCACTGTACTCTAGATTATAACCTCACGGTGGGTTCTACAAGGTGCAGGTATTAAGCACCAGGCCCCTTAAAGCCACTCTTTTCCTGTATTTTCTCACGATGTTCTACCCATTTTTACCCAGAAAAAGATTTGACTAAATATTTTTGGCAGCGGGGAGGTAGAGTGGTTATCACTGCCATCTTACAGTCAGAGGGTCCCCGGTTCATATCCCTGGCCGGCTGTGCCCTGTTGTGTTGTGTGGTCTCTCCGTGCTTGTGAAGGTTTCCTCTGGGTACTCTTAGGTAAATTGGTGAATGTAAAATTACCCATAGGTGTTAAAGGTCTTCTGTCTGTGGACGTTTCTCTGTTTTAACCCTGACATAGACTGGAGACCTGCCCAAGGTGTAACCAGGCTCCAGCCCCCTCTGACCCTGAACAGTGAAAGTTAGATAATGGATGGACTAGAAGTTTTCGAATATTCACTTACCTTTTTTTCTTTTTCAATCTGCAAAACCAAGAAAACATGACTGTTTTTAATCCTTGGCATTGGAAAGCCCTTTAGGTAGCTTTTCATGTTTATGTTTTCTGAGAAGCTAATCCTAAACTACTGATAAAATGATGGTATAAAAGGAAAAGAGGTTCACCTGGAAACTAGGTCGTGTCCATTATGTATTTTGGGACTGGTGTACTGAAGGCTTTAGCACACCACTGTCATTTCAAACTATATAATATAGTTTAGTTCTTAAAATAATTACCTTTAATGTAAATCTTTCCTGTTTATGACTTCTATAGATCACTATTACAGTGGCGAAAGATGGTTAATAAATAATGCAAAGTCCATTGAGTCTTAAACATTACAACAAAAAAAAGCCACAGTGGAGTAAAATATGTTGTTTCATTTGTTGGAAATGTGGGAAGTGCAGAACAGTGAATTATTTCAGAAGCTCAGACAGTCATTTCTTAGGCGAGTGTCAGAAAGTTGAAGGTGGAAGAAAGTTACAGATATTCTCGCTCTTCGTCTCTGTCACCCTGTCTCACAATGAGTCACCATCCAGGCTGTAAAGCACAGCAGATGATATCCCACACGGCCTGCCAGGAATCTCATTACAATGAGTTTAATGCATGTCTTCGCCTTACACCTCCTCCTCTCTCCTTCCACCCCCGCAGTACTTGACTCAACCCCTTTTCACATCTCTTTCTCACTGTCTATTACTCCTCTCATCTGTTTGAGTCTGATTTCTTTTTGATACTTCATTGTTCTCCCTCTCCTCAGCCGTACCTCCCAAGTCCTCCAGTATCTTTCTCTACATCTGATGCCATTACGTACTGAGACATTTAGTTCACGTTCTCATTCAAGCAAAAATAGTCCCAAGGAAGATTTTCCCTTTGTTTATTTGCAATTTTTCTATCCTCCTCCTGGAATTCAAACTTTTCTTCTTCTGTCATGTTTTTACTTATTTCTCTTTTCTGCCCTCTCTAAAACTCTGCCTCTCCATGTCTGATTCACGGTGTCAGACTCCATCCTCTTTCCTTCACACCCTAAACATAGACATCATAATCTTTCCACTCTTCCTTCTTTACCTCCTACCATCTAATTTACGTTTGTTGCAAAGGCTTAAAAGAAAACTTTGAATTTGCAATTTGAAATGTCTCATTTTGTGCTATCTGTAGTGCTATATATTGCACTTACAGAGATACAGTATATTATATTACCTTCTGTGTAGGCCTCTGTATTTGTTTATCCACTGTAGGGACCAGTCAAAATAACAGGACAGGAATGCCTGCAATATCTTGTTTTCTTTTTTACCTCAGGCAAACTCAAACATGTGCTATAATTGATTGTGTAATCATTAAAGTATCTAATAAAGAAATGAATCAACAGATAAAAAACTGGAAACCTTTTTACATCTGCTTTAGATCTGTAAGCACTATCTACTGCAAGGCCTAAAATTCAGACTGGTCCTCCTGCCGGTTTTCATTCAATAGATGTCAAAAAGCGTTGCATTGTCAAGACCATCTGCGTTACATGCTGACGCTGAAGTTGCGTCGGTGAATGACGCTCAGAGCTTTCAGTGTAGTTAATTAGAAACCCCGGTGCTTCAATAGGGAGGAGGACAGGGGCACTGGATAGTACAACAAGACACCAGACTTTTCCACAGGAGATCGGGAATCAACTCTAGTGCGAGATGTTGTCCGCTTCATTGAGGATTGTTCCCAACGTGCAGTATTTGGTTACTATATTAAGGAAGCACGTGGGTGCCATTGTAACTTTTTGTAGCATTTAATATTTATGTAATTTGTCTTCTGACAAAATCTGAATCTTCTGTGCCTAACGCTAATCATTGTGGTTTCTTAATGTAACATTACCCTGAGGTAATTGCTGTTGTTCCGAGGGGATCAAATAATAACGCCTTTTCTCTTCAGGACAGCACAAACTTGCTGTAGCTCAGTTGGCAAGGCAGCCGTCAACAAACACTGGTCAGTGGTTCAATTCCTGGTCCCTCCTGACTATGAGTAGAAGCGTCCTTGGGCAAGACACTAAACCCTGGAGGGGCAGGGGCATTCGTTTATTTTTGCTGTAAACTGAAAACATTTGGGACATCAACAGATGAATATGACACAAGAGATCTACATTTCAGTTTTTATTTCCAGGTATTTACATCTGGATCAGATATATAGCTTAGAAAATAGCACCTGACAGTTGGTGGAGAAATTTGTTAAGTCCTTGCTGTGTAAAGATTCTAATCTTCAGTCTTAAGATCCAGTCACTGCCAGTTACACTGCCATAAAGAGTTTTTTAAACATGTAGTATTTACGAACAGTAACCGATGACATCACAACTGAGAGAGACCTCAGGTAACTACAGCTTTGCATGAACGTAGTGTTTTATAAACTAATTTTACCTTCATTTCCCTCTATAGGCTCTATAGCCCATGTTGTCCTTACCTTTGGTGCTTTTTTCATTTTTTGTTCTTTTACGCATCAATTGTTGAGTTAATGAAGTCAATTTGCTGATTGTTGCCATATTTGTTTCATGCTGAATCGAAAAAACATGCTGAATTGATTAAATTGTTGCAGACAGGGGTCTGACTAGTGCCAGCTTGGGCGAAAGATAATCACTGAATCACAGCCCTCAAACCAAAGGGTGCACCCACAGTGTGATTTTGGTTTACACAATGTGGGTAATACACACAAACACACACACCTCTATATAGTCTCACGCATCTATCTAGGTTTTACCATTTGTGCTTTCTGTTTGTAGCAGACAAAACACTGAATACAATACCCTTATGTACTGTAACTCAAACTCTTACGTTTACTCTTTCAAGAAGTCTGCAGGGCAGGTCGTGTTGGAAAATTCAACTTTGCATGTATTTTGGGGAGCTGAGATTAATTTGATCTTCAGGGCACCTATCTAATTACTAATTAAAAGATACACCATTTACACTTGTACTTTTGGCTAGTTGAAAGCTGAGTACTTTAGCAAAAGACTGATGTCAACCATCTTTCAAGTCATGTAAAGGCCACATTACACATACACACACTAGATACAAGAGTAAGGCTTCAAATGTTGCTCACAGCCGTTGTCACATGAAGTTTTCTCGCCTTTCCTTCTACCACCTTTCCTGTCACTATGAACTATTTTTAATTGCCCTGTGAAGCAGAAATGCCATAAACATAATCTTTGGGAAAGTAAATAGTTCCTCTACTTTGGAAAGCAAACAGCCAGAAGTCTGACGGCAAGCATTAATCACACAGATGAGACTCAGAGGTTCCGATTACTCATCTTGTCTCGGAAACTTGGCCAGTTTATTCCAAACAGCTCTTCCTCTCTCTATATGTACATCACACATATACACACTGAAACCATGGCATGGAATCAAATGTATTCTTATTTTTTTTTTCAACTCAATGAAAGAAAAAGGCTGCAAACTGCCATCCCAATAAGAACCCAACTGACAATCATAGAAAGCACAAACACACACACACAAACTTCAGCTGCCATGCCCACAATATCCAATTAGTGTTAGTGTTTGCTTTGGTCTGACTTCAATACAACACTCTGCTGCTGGAGCCCTATTTGTCCCACTAAGTTAGACAAAATCCATCAATTTACCAATTTACTTCTAAATCCACTGTAAAATGTTTCCCTCCGTCTTCTTTCTTCTCAATCAATCTCTTTCGTATTCGAACAGTTGATGGGCTTTTTGTTAAAACATTTTTAGATATGTGATAAACGTTATAAAAGGTCTTGTCCCTGACACTTCAGAGGCGTCAGATAGGAAAGTGCAAAGTGTTATTATTGAATCTATCCCTTGGAGAGAGGAAGCATCACTTTGCCTCAACACATGACCTGAGCGGGGAAAAGGACATTTCTGAAAGTGATTCATCACATAAGTTCTTCAAAGTTATCACTTAATTCCAACTTGCTTTCCAGCCAAATAAAAACCACACATCCACACATGCGTGCCACCTCTCATTTCAAACTAAAAAAGTTTAACTTCCATCGAGTTACAGTACCACATGCTAAAAGGGTTTAGCGAACGATGGATCCCCATCCAGTTGCTGCGAGGTCTCATATCCGGCCCCCTGCAGTGTTGCTGTCACCGCCTGTCTCTCCTTTGTTTCCACTTGTCAGCTCTTACGAGAAAACCAGAGGGAAATAGATTGAGGATAGAGGAGACAACTAAAAGTGAGTGCAGTCTGTCCAAGCTAAAGATATCTCTATGTCAGTCCGCTCCTCCCTCTTACTGTCACTTTTACTTTCTGTCTTTCTTACTTTGTCTTCTTTTTTGTGTCTTAAACTGTGCAAACTTTGGTTTATGCAAAGGTTTAAACAAAAGTCAGAGTTGGGACACGTTTTTTATGGAAACTTTGTACTGAAAGATATATATGACACTTTTTATATACAAACACAAAGTAGACTATACTAAAACGTTTATGTTCTGACATGAAAACAATTCTGAACAGATTTTTCTTTAATGTCCCTTTACAACCCAAAGTATATTACATTCCAGCAGAATATGAAATGCTGTCAAAATAGATGCATTTGTGTAATATTCAGAATATTACACTTAAATACTTTCTCCACTGAGGATGATTCCTAGTGTCTATGGTATTTAAATTGAGTATAATTAGTCAAGTACATAATTTGAATACAAATCTGAAATATTATGAATATTAGTTACTAATATTAGCTATATTAGTATTAGTTTGTTTTCATGTCAGCTTATACTTTTACATCCCATTGCACTTTTAACTCCACTTGCTTTAATGGAGCTTTATTACATAGTTCATTTACAAGTTACAAAATATTTTTTCATACAAAGCATATAAAGATCTTATAGAATACGATGCTTTGCTATAAATGAAACCATGGTAATTGATGGCATCTGAAATGATTAACTTATTTTTAAAAATATTATAATGAATAGTTTTTAAGTAGATTTTTAGAAAACAATTACACATTTGATTATTCCAGCTATTGAGAATGTGCAACTTTTATACATAGAATATACAAGTAACATACAGGCATACAGTAGCTCTCAGGCATTCAGTGCCTCCCGAAAGTATTCACAGTACTTAAATCTTTCCACATTTTATGTTACAGCCTTATTCCAAATGGGATCAAATTAATTATTTTCCTCAAAATTCTACAAACAATACCCTATAATAACATAAAAGAAGTTTGTTTGAAATCTTTGCAAATGTGTTAAAAATAAAAAGCAAAAAAATAAAAAAATCACATGTAAATTACTATTCACAGTCTTTGCCATGACACTTAAAATTTAGCTCTGGTGCTTTCCGTTTCCACTGATCATCTTTGAGATGTTTCTACAACTTGATTGGAGTCCACCTGTGGTAAATTCAGTTTATTGGACATGATTTGGAAAAGCATACATGTGTCTACATAAGGTTCCACAGTTAACAGTGCATGTCAGAGCACAAACCAAGCCATGAAGTCCAAGGAACTGTCTGTAGACCTCCGAGACAGGATTGTATCGAGGCGCAGATCTGGGGAAGGGTACAGAAACATTTCTGCTGCATTGAAGGTCCTAGCACAGTGGCCTCCATCATCCATAAACGGAAGAGGTTTGGAACCACCAGGACTCTTCCTAGAGCAGGCTGCCTGGCCAAACTGATGAATTGAGAGAGAAGAGCCTTAGTCAGGGAGGTAACTAAGTCAATGCCAAGTGCCATGTCTGTAGGAAACCAGGCATTGCTCACCAAGGGAAAGGTGTTCTAGAGCACTCTGGACCTCAGACTGGGGCAACTGTTCATCTTTCAACAGAACAATGACCCTAGGCACACAGCCAAGATAGCAAAGGAGTGGCTAGTAGACAATTCTGTAAATGTCCTTGAGTGGCTCAGCCAGAGCCCAGACTTGAACCTGATGGAACACTTTTGGAGAGATCTGAAAATTGATGTGCACCAATGCTCCCCATCCAATCTGATGGAGCTTGAGAGGAACTGCAAAGAAGAATGGGAGAACCTGCACAAAAATAGGTGTGCCAAGCTTGTAGCATCATACTCAAAAAGACTTGATTCTGTAATATGTTCTAAAAGGTCCCTCAAGAAAATATTGAATGGAATAAATTTCCAGTTGTCATTTGTACAATTTTGTGGAAAATAATTTAATCCATTTTGTAATAAGGCTGTACCATAACATACTGTGGAAAAAGTTGAGGGCTGTGAATACTTTCTATATGCACTGTATGTAATATGGATCTTTTAATCTAACTCAGAGGTGTAACTTCAGAAAAGACAAAGTAGAAAACTATTTCAGGCTCCCTAAAGACATCTGGTAAAAGTGGCCCCCAAAAGCTGCTAATAAGGGCACATTTTGCAAAGATATTTATAAACTCCCTTAAACGTCCAACAAAGGCTCTATAGAGTGTGCTGTTGGCCCCCAAACCCTCTGAGCCCCATGTAATAAATGGGGTATCATGATGGGCTTCTATGTCCTGACATTTTTGATATTTCCAAGCAGTAAAAAATATAAAAACTAAATAAAATGCTAAAACCACTTAAAAACTATGAAAGGCATGCAAGCTTCTGCCCATTAGACGAGAGGAACTCATTAGTGAAATCAGCAGGTTGTTAAAGTGCCTGCAGAAACAGCAGCTGTAAAACAGATCCCACACAAAAAGAATCACCGCAGCATTATTAAATCATCAGGGCAACAAGTTTGCTTCTGCATGTAGTTTTTTTTTCCTGGGGAGAGCTGGGTCACTGTCTGAGAAGCTGTTTTAAATTGTGTTTAGTTGTGTAATTACAAATGTGGTTCAGAGGTTCCATGTCATTATGATTAATATTTTTATGTAATGGTAAATTCATACAGTTGTCAATATCACAGTCTCATGTTACACCATACTTACAATATAGACACTTACTGTATATAGTTCATTCCACAGCCCATTCATATTACAGGCTTGGGACACTATTCACTTTACTTTAAAAAGAAGCACTGCCAGTATGGTGGCAAAGTGCACAATTTATAATTTTGGTTTCAGCACAGAGTAATAACCTAGCATTGCCTCCAGCGCCAAGAATAATATTAGCCGACGACATGATGTTATTTGATAGGATTAGAGGTTACATTAGTAAAATCCACATTCAGGACTAGAAAATCCACTCTGTGGGAGCCAAGAATCTATTATATTGTTTTATAATGTTAGTAATTCTGCATGTTAGATACCAAAATCTAGAAGTAGATTCTAGGCAAGTGAAGTCCCCCATATATAAGCATTTACTCTTAACTTAATCTGAGCCACACCTTGTACTGTAGGACGTGAACTAGGCATTTTGCTTCATGTTTATCACAGGTCAAAGGTGCCAGTCAAGATTGATGATCCTGACAAGCAGAGGAGCATAAGTGGATTATATCATAAAGTACCGAATCTATTCTCTACCTGCTTAATCAATGTCCTCTTCTAAGTTTGGTTTTGTGCATGGTCGGTATTTTGTCTCCCTCGTTTATATTGTTCCTTGGTTGTCTTAGTCCGGTCTCCATTCAGCTGCCCCTGTTATTTTGACTTTATCTTGTAATTAGTTATCTCCTGATTTCTGTCCCCTTTATATTGACCTTTTATAATCTGTAAATATCGCTTGTAGTTTTGTCCTCCTAGTTGGAGTGATTTTTAGTTCTTTATTTTCTGTAGTCCTGTAGTCCATAATTTAAGTTTAGTCCTTGGTTCATGTATTCTGTATTCTCAGCCTATTCTATTCTGCCTAGTCATTGATTGATTCATTATTCATCTATTGTTGTCTCCGTTGAAATAAATGTACTCATATTTCCCATCCCTCTCACTGCATTGCTTTTGGGTCCTCATACAAAACTCTGACAATAAGGGAATTAAGTTTTGAACCTATCTCTTGTCGTCACTACGTATTTTCCATAAAACATATGAAGTAATATCAGACACAGCCTAAACTTATCCAGGAAAGTCCTCCAATTGGTGACTAATGTTAAAGATGACCTATTTTGATGAGACGAATGGGCAGAAATTTCACTCTCTAGATGTCCAAAGCTGGTAGACACATACCTCAAAACACTGCAGCTGTAATTGCAGCAAAAGACAGTTCTGCAAAATATTGACTCAGGGGGGGCTGAATACGAATGCACGCCATTTGAGGGAAAAGAGGAGAATAAAAGAACAATGTAAATAATAAAGAAAGTAGTGAAGGAAGGATGTTCACCTTTATGCCCAAAAATACATTAGAAATAAAGGAAGGCACTGAGGGAGGTTGGATTCCAATCCATCCAGTTTAATTTGAAGGCTATAATCAAGTCCCCATGTGTGACTAATAGTCTTGTTTGTGTATGGTGCCTTAGAGGCACACAACCAGACTATATTATTATTAAAGACAATTAGTCTCTGTGTGTGCATGTGCAAACTATATAGTGTCAATACATGTCTCCAAAAGTGTCTCTCACACCACCATAAACTCTGTTTGGTTGGGCACAGCTCACATTTCAGTGCCAATAAAACTGGGCCAATTATATACATTTCTGTAAGTGTCAGGAAATTCAGAGATTTTTTTGACACATAAACTAACCAAAGGTAAAGGATTAATGTTGTGCTATTGAAAATAGTGAAGCATTTAGCTGCTAGAGAGCAAGTTATTTCCCTCTGAAATTGTTGGAACTTTAATTTGTCAGGAAGACAGAGATGTAATTCAAAATGAATGTTAATTTTGCTTTGGGTCTGTATCTGCCAGTGCACTGTAAATCATTTCAAGTTTGTTCAACCTGGAAATTAAAGTTTACCTGCTGCCTGGAAAATGTGATTTAACCGAACTTATAGTAGGTTTAATTGTTAGTCCAACTCAGTTAATGAGTTTTGGGTATGAGTTAAACTAACTCACTTAACTCAATTTGAGAAAAGAAGTTCCCTCAACCTAAGCTATTCAGTTCACTCCAGAAGTTCAATCTATGATTTCGTAACAGGGTCTGTCACATAGGCAGCAAAAATTTATATTGTCTTTTTACATTATGTGAAGTATCAGTTCTTCATGGTGACATGATGACCTGATGAAATCTTGATGAATTGTGACCTCATTCATTCAACTCATCATTTCAAGTTGAAAGAGCTCAAGTCATCATAACTCATTTTTATACATAAGTCGTAAAGTGAACTGAAAAGTAAAACTAGACTTTCTGGGTTGAATTTTTTTGAAATGAGGAAAACTGACATTAACATTAATTTAACATATTTAAAAAAAAAAGTGGCTATTTTTGTGGACACTCAGTTGTACACCCAGCCATCAAGGACCAATCATGTTAGGGTATAATTCAAAAAAGATCATCCCAATAAGGGGTCATGTTTAGGTGTCTAAATATGTGTTAACACCACCACAAATGTTACAGGTAGAGTGGTAAAGTGTAAAGTAAAATCCAGAGTCGTTTGAGTGTTTTTCGTCTTTTAGTTTTTTCATCTATGTGTCCTATCCCAGTAATCCCTTATAAATAGTAATAACATGCACTTCCTAGAAGAGAATAATGACAAAGCATTGCAAATCGCTATCTGGAACCAGACAAAAACACAAAAGAGTACAGCAAAACCCCGATTAAATGGCGGAATAGAACATAAATGCAATGTGCCAGTTTGCACACACTCTCCAAATCTTTACCAGCTGGCCTACAAGGAGCTGGATCTGCTCATAGTTGTGCCTAAAATGTCTTATTCTTTGTTAATCATTATTAATGGCCATCCAATCCATTGCATCTTGTGGGACACAGGCAGCTGTGTGTACATATCATGTGAATATGTATTGTTTAGCATCTATGTGTAGGTGGAGGATGCAAATATTGCTTTTTTAGTAGATTTTTTTAAACAATTTTTCACTTCTCTATTGTTTTTCCATATGTTCTTCCAAATTGCATATCATCAGAGTTTCATAACTGTCATTGTAAATAGGTTCAAATTTTGCATCTAATACAAATTTTTGTATTAGATGCTCTGTTGCTGTTATTTGGTCCAGGAGGTTACAGATTCTAAAATTATCTCCTTACAAGAGTAAGGAGATAATCACCTGCGATATAAAAAAAATAACTTTTTAACTTTAGCCAAAATAAAGTTGGATGATATTTATCATACAAGCATCAGTATATGCATGAGATGAGAACCATTGTCTGTCACTGCCCAATTCATACTCCCCACCTGAGTTGTTCTTCATGTGCAAATAAAGATTTTATGGCAGTTTTTTATACTCAGAAAGTAGCTGCATTTTGCACATCTGTAGAACAAATTAGGTTTAGAGTGGACTGGTAAGTTACAGGCACTTCCATGTGGGGTAATGTGGCCAATGTGAGCCTGATGAATCCTGTCATTGTCATCTTGAGATCTACTTGTGCCATCAGGTAAGACAAAAAAAAAAAAAAAAAGTCATTCTGAAAGAGACCTATGAATCACTGCAGTAATTGTCTAATGGAAGGCTCTTACCTATTTGCTTTACTTACTTTTGGCCAGGCAGTGTATGTTGTTTTCTTGTGTTACTTGTGTTAAACAGCACTGATGCTCAGGGATATATAATAAATAAAAGCCTTGAGCATGTCTCTCTTTGAACGATGATAGTCAGAAACACACATTTGAAAATTGAGATTAAAGACCTTGTAAATCCTAAGGAAACTGGGACATTCTGGATTCACAGCAACACAAGCAATTGTTGTCACCGCATTTTTAATGTAATGGTTCAGTAAATGTGACCCAAAAATGCTCGACACTGCAGTAGGGTTACAATAGCCTGTTGTAACGAAAGCAATAAATAAGGTGGTAGAGAGAGGGAGAGGCAAGACCGGCTCTGAAAACTGAGGCACTCCTATTAACAGAGACGGATGGGTTAGGGGCAGCCACACAAGAGGGATGACAGACCAGTAAAATCAAAGATATATGCAGACCAGAGATGACGATGGGGCCCAGTAGGTAAATGGGAGACTCCAGCTGGTGAGGGAATGTTATGTGGGATTAAGTTGGGGAGTGGCTGTGGTGGTAGAGAGGGGCTGATAACAGTCACCCAGCTCATCGTTATCACAAAGGTGTTGAGTGGGACAAAACAAGCAAACAATCTCAACGAGTCAACGAGAACTAGGAGAGGACAATAAAGCAAAGTGCTATGAGAAGAAATGTTTCTGTTTCATGATATGTGAGTGCAAGTTTTAATCCCAGATTTTAACCTGTGGAGTTGTTAAAAACTTGAGAGTTGTTGAGATCACCTGTGGGTTGTTGTTCCACTCAGCTATCATGTTGGTTGTTGATGTCAAATGAGACAAAGTGAGTGGCTGATAAGTGGTGTTGTAGACCATGTAGAGATGGTTCCACTTTGGGTATAGATTGTCCCTTTTGTTTTTTTCAGAATGTGAACATAGTTGTCTTGAAGACTGTCTAAGTTTAACATGTACAGTTATGGCTGTTTTTTGTTCCACAATGTGATCCAGGTACAGGACTTCCACAACAAAAAAGAAAAAAAAAAAGGAACAATATTTTCAATGGCGATGTTGATGGGGTTTCTGAAAACTTTCAAGGATCAGCAAACACAGCATCCTCCTGGAGATGCTTCTCGCAGTAGTTGAATATTGTGAGACAGTTTTACTTGAGGGATTTGTTCCCCGTGGTTGATCTTTGCTCCTCACCAGGATTGATAAAATCTTAATATTTTTATGCAGCCCAGCACCTCTAGTCAGGTTACTAACCAGATCAGAATTAATTCCATGGGTTTCTCAGTTGAGCAGATGTCATCTCTGGGCCAGTACACAACACTGAGCAAATGACCCACTGTGCTTAAGTTCTGATGTTGCAGGAGATCCCCAGAACACTGTGCTGCTCCTCCTCTCACTCTGCCCAGCAAAGATTGTCTTGACCTGCACTCTGTTATATTTCTTATTTCACACCTGAAGAATTCCTCACAATACAACACAGCACTTCTGTTTTGCCACATATTGGTAAGAGAAGTTTCTGATACACTTGGCAGCTTTCAAATTAGTGTGTGATTTAAAAGTTGGCCCTTTAGCTGCAAGGTAATAGGACTTATATTAACCAAATCTGTTTTGAGCCACTCAAATGAGAATGCCACTGAAAATAAGAACACTTTGTCAAAATGATTTACCTTTGAGAGAAGATGACGTGGAAATTAGGACTTTGTAGCATTACTCATGCAAGTATCATTATTTTTCCAAGACAAATGTTTGTTTTACAGATTTAGCCCTTGAAAGTGTCATGAAAACTAGTTTTAAATCTGATCTATCACACAGCTGCTGTCATAACTCTGTGTTTATGTTAACTTTGTCAGCATATTTCCCATAGATTGTGTCTCTATCTCTTTAATGTGGGTTGAGATGAGATTACATTAGTATTTTATACACGTTCAGTCACCCTAAAAGGTTCATAAGCAACTAGACTGCAAAATTATTTTGAAGGGAACATTTGTTATTTGGATTATAGCCCACTGCAATACGTCTTTTTAACGAATGATATATTAATCCATACATGAAACTACAGACATGTGAGCACTTTACCGGAGTGGCAGTCTGGTAAAGTGCAGTGCTTTAATGATTTTTGAGTTCCATTCCAACGTTGTTCCATAAAAGAACTATAACCAGCATTCAAACAGCTTTAAAGTCTTTTCATTATTTATTAAAATAAGTTCTCTGCTTGTAAGCACAGGTCTACAGATCACCTGTGTTGGCCAAACTACACAGATACTCGTGGTGGATATTCTGCGCACTGTGACAGATTGTGTGTGAATATTGTTAAATGTTACTTGAATTACTTGGATTAGTTTTATTAATCATGGTCTGCAGTCATGTTTTACTGTGCTTGGTTTTGGTGTCAGATCAGCTGAAGTAGCTCCTCCTTTCTCATCTCAACATGTACTTGGGACTTTTCCACGCACTGTTTATTTATTTAAAAAAATGCAGTTATTTTCCTTATAGTTTAATTATTATTGATTATTATCTCCTCATAGGCTACATATAGTATAGTTCAGTGTTGTTTAGAACAGTTTATTTTGAACTAATCTAGTCAGAGGCCTGGTGGCTTCATTGATAGGTAGAGCATTGGGTTAGGATGCAGAAAGCCACGGGTTTGAAACCCCACGCCACCGGGTGTGGCCCCACCCATCAACCAAAGGCAACACTGGTGCAGGTTCCAAGCGTGGTTAAAAATGGGAGGGTCGCAGCAGATAGGGCATCCGTCATAAAACCTGATGCCAAATCAATGTGCAGATTATGATCCACTGTGGCGCTCCCTGAAGGGACAAGCCCAAAGCCATTGATCTATTTTAAACTAATCTCGAGCTGTTTTACAGAATGATCACAAACTACCAGCGTGACCCTCTGCCACTGTTGAACTGTTTATTGATCACGTGTCAGTAACTAACCAGACCCAGGAGAGGTTTGGGAGTCCCCAAATGTTCACAGCCTTTTCCAGGTGAGATGAACACGAACACGGATTTGGTGACTTTAAATATCCTGTCAGGTTTCAATGTCGAACATATTTAATAAAAACTCTTTAATGATGTCCTGTGTAGACCATGAGTTCTGCAGCGATGTGGCAGTGTTTCCGCTTTGTTTCAGGGTGAATTCCCCCAAACAAACTACAAAGATGCTGGGCAGGAGGAGGCTGGGTAACCAAGGAGACGGTCTCACACCTGAACGTGAATGAGGGCTTCATTTAAATATGAATAAAAAAACCAAACCTCTGCAGGCATCGGGCTGGTTCTACTTTTTCAGCACGATCAAACTTCCTGCGCTGCTCAGTTTTTGTGTCACAAACTCGTGACTGTACAACAGAGTTAGTAAAAGTAAAAATCCATTTAAAAAATTGGACAAGAAGCGAATTCGCTGAGTTTGCAAGAGACAATAAGCACCTTAACTGGAATCAGCTGAGAGTAGAAACCTTGTTTGTAACAGCAGCTCCTGTTGGTGGCTGAGGAGACGATCAGTCTGTTTCTCAGGGAAACAAGTCGCAGGCTGAATGTTCATTAACATCTAAGAGACAGTTTCCACTGATCAAAGTGTGTCTCTGAAAACACGGACACAGGCAGCAACTGTTAAACCTCCTCCGTCCTTTAAAGTGGGAAAAACACGAACAAATACAGAAACTACTGTAACTATAATCCCTTTCAGATATGCAGTGGATTCTTACATTATCCTGACTTTTTCAGGAGTGAGTGTATGTATAAACAAAAATGTCCAAAAAAAACTCTGCCGATTATATCCTACGAACCCCCTGGTGCAATGTCCATATTATGGCTGTGAGCTTGTGCTTGGAGCATGCTGCTCTGTCCTGAATCGTTTGGAGGATTTAAAGTGATCGAGTGGACCAGTTAATGATGTTTGTATCACTTTGCTGCAGTAGTAGAGTAATTAAACCTTTTTTATTAATTGCGTGGCTCCAATGTGTTGGAAACAAAACACAGTTTCCCAAATTTAAAATGTTATAACACGTTGTGCCTCGAGCCTCGGGAAATTGAGCTGGTTTTCACACCTGAGGACACTTCTCACTAGGACGATCTCCCGCTGTGACTTACATGTCTTAAAAAGGCCACTCCAGACAATGTCCGAGGCTGGATTCTCCTATCAGTGTCAGCAGAACATGTATGAAACAGGCTTATGATTCCACCCATTCTCCTAAAATCTGTCTTCATGAACAAAGACATTTTATTCTCTCTCCTCCTGTTTATGTAACCACACAGTCATACTATCCCTCTGTTGTACCAGTAAACTATTTAAGATGCGGTTTGTCTTCTGTTTTCTCATCACATATTTCTTGTTTAGGATGAATATAATGAGTAAAACAGCGCTAAAACAATATTGTTTTTTTTTCATAGGTCGGAAAATATTTCCTGACTCCACCCAGTCTCATCCAGCAGAATAAAAATTTAGTGCATTATTAAAATAATTAAAACATGCCTTATGAAAATTTAAAAACACCTGCAGGTTACAGTAATTCCCAGGTAAAACCAGTTTTTACTTGGGAATTAAAAATGACACGTGATTTAAACTGGACATCATCAGATTGATGTAATCACATAAACAGAGCTTTAGATTCCCCATATAGGCCTAATTTTTCTTTTATAAAAAAAAACACAGTAAATTACACAGTCTTCAAGTCTCTCATAGAAACACTGAAAGCAGAAGACATGACTGAACAATAATTATCTGTGTGATCACTTCATAAATTCTGATTAACTGCAACAAATTTAGGTTTGTTGAAACTTTATGTTTAGGAAAGTTTGCTGTTCTTTTGCCTCTTGAATAAAACTGGATATGTCTTCTACTCCAGTACATTGTTGGTGTACAAATACAGTACTACTGGTATCATACGTTGTTTTTTAATTTTTACCTTTCGGCTTATACAGTGAGTTCAGGGTCGCTACAGCAGATCTTTTTTTTTTTAACGCCGGATGCCCTTCCTGACGCAAGCCTCCCCAATTTCTGCTGGGCTTGGACCGGCACTGCACAGCTGGGGATGGGAGTGGGCTGTTAGGGGTTCAAAGTCCTGCCCAGAGACACTTTGACATATAGCCGGGACCAGGGATCTAACCACTGACCCTGTGGTCCGTGGACAACCGCAGGGTCTTGCCAACTACAGATAGTATACTGTCATATCATTCCATCCAGCAGGACAAGAGATGAGCGATCACTGTAAGAGTGATGATCTCACGCCGCAGAGACACTTTCAATGGCTACATCTCTATATACCCTAAACTTTTGTTATTATTATTAAATATTATCCTCATGGTAACACATATGCCAAAGAAACAGCAGAGAAGCCACTGGACAGTAATCAGTGTGTGCTTCATAGAGACAAGAAAGACAAGACGCAGAGTAATAAAACACAAAGAGCTCCCAGACAACAAGGTTAAAACACACACACACACACAAACCAAAGTAATGAGGAGCCCTAATAATAGATGCATGTAAATGATCAGGGTTTGTCTATAAGAATTAATCTATTAATATAAACATGTTCTTGCACTAGTATCTGTGCTTAATTGAAGAAAGCAAAGTGTAAACATACACAGTGTGTATCATATTAAAGACTCGCAGTTTCTCCCCAAAAGTGTGACAGTCCCACACTGAACACAAACAATATAAAGTGGGAACTGCCGGTGCAGAATACTCTCTCCAGAGGGTTAGAAGTGAGTATGGGGAGGAGAGAGAGTGCGAGTATGTGAGGAAAAAAGCTGAGTGCTGGGAGATGTGTTGATTTAAAGCTGAGAGAAGCCTGTGTGGCTTTGCATGGGAAAGTGTTACCCACTGGTGCCCTCAGTTGTCACATTTCATATCCTTTCAGAAGCTAAAAACAGCAAATTGCACACAAGTGATGCTCTAACGTAAAGCTGTTAACAGTGGCATGTGTGCCACAATCCTATTTACATATAAATAAAACCCCTTAAGAGTAAACACACACACACTAATACTCTGTTCTTACACACATTTTATGCTTCACTACACAATGTTCCAGTGACACAAAAGGACATTTGAGAAGATACTGGAAGCCATGTTGTCATTCCAAATAAACAGAGTTATTTACTCAGTGTGTGTGTATTAAGGATGAGTGGGTGCAGTAAGACAAATACAGAAGATGAAGCTGTAACAGAACTGTACACTGAGCAGCCATAACATTATGACCACACTTCACTTGCTGCCTAATATATCCCAAAGACGCAATGTGACAATGCTGTGTTTGCAGGATTCTCAGCTCATACTTCTGCTTTTTTTTTAAAAAAGCATCTGTTGACTGACACACACATTCAGGGTATTTTAGCTCGCAAAATGTCCCTTGGTAAATTAACCTAACAGTATGTTCCCTCTCAGCCTGTCCTTTACCTTATTTTTTTTATGGCTTTGTCCCTTTGTTTTCACATTTAGATTCTATTCAGAGAGCAGAAATGAAGAGGCTTTAATGGTGGAGTATTTTTCACTTAACAATAGCCTTTTCCCGTCAATTGTAATTTTAGCAGCTTACTGAAAATACATGGCCATTAATGATTCTTTCTGCAATATGCTTGTCCTACCCTTTCTGATCCCTCCATTAATTTTATTATGTTATTGTTTGATTCAGAAAGAGATTGGTTGATGGATTAAATACCTAATCCTGCAAACAGTCATAGGTGTTCTCTATTGTGTTATGTTAGGGTTGATTAGACCTCTGATCAGGTTGGATCCGAGTAGAATCTCAGGCAAATAAAGTTGCAGATCAAAATTCACCCAAATGGGCTTATAAAATGGGTGGCAGATACTGAAGGATATAGAGACTAGTTGGGGGGTTGGTTAATAGGAATGTAACCATTAAATAAAATCACTGTGCACAGAGCACAATGGGGCAAGGCTTCTCGCTGCCATCCAAATGCATTACTTATTAACTGTCAGGAGACAAAATCAATGGCTTATTCTAGTTGCCTTAGTAGATTTCATGTTTGTAGTTTAAGGTGTTCTGTCAACAGATTTACGGGCATCTCTGTTATAATTTTAGTCAATGGAGAAAGGGCTCTTTGGGCCCTGTCATGGGGTTAACCCATGCCCTGTAGAGAGTAGGTAGTTTTTATCACACACTAGTACCACCAGTTCTATTAATTTTACCATCTAGCCGGCAGAATAGAGTTGTTGTTGTTTAGTTGTGTTGACAAAATCAAAGTACCAGATTAAGAGATTAATACATACTCTAAAAATCATTGTTACTGTGATACTTAACAAATGTTCATATGGGCTCCTCTCCATCTAACAACAGATCACAGGTTCAGACTATCAAACAGGAAGAGGGAGGTCTGAAATGTTTTTATAGCAGGGGGAATTAGGCTGTACCATCCAGAGATGAAATGGAGGGGAGTTCAATGATTTTATGGGGAAATAATAGTAAAAGTACTCGTACTAACATTTAATGTTAACCTTCCCAATTGGGATAAATTAGGTTAACATACAAAAGACATTTTATATTTTTATATTTATTTCTATAGACAAGAACTAATAGATTGTCTTAACTGATTGAGCAATGAGCAGTGGTTTGTCTCTGTAGGAGGGGCTTTAGGTATATAAAACCTGGAGTAGAAGCTCCTTGAGAGTTTTTTTTTTTCCTGAAGTTCAGAGTAGACCTGCTGCTAGCTGCTCTGTAGCAATAGGCCTAGCTTAGTTTTTCTTTTCTGTTAAGTTCAATTTTTTATTTTGTTTGACCAATTTTAGTTTTATTTTGTTGTTGTTTTATGTTTCTGTATATATTTTCCAAACATTCATAAAATCAGTTTGCTGTTTTTGAGTTCACTGTAAAGAAATCCCACACTGACTGAACCACACTCCTGCCTCTCTACACTTTTTTTTTTTGCAGTACCATGAGTGGCCGATTGGGCAAAATCTTAATACCCACATAGTCCGGGGAGGAAGAGATCTTCACTTGTGTGAATGAATCATGGCTATGCAGGGCAACGAATGCCATTACAGTTCAAACCCCTTATTTCACATATACATTTATAAATAGATCACTGTTTTATAGTCTGCAAAACCACTAAATTGTAATACATTCTGCCGTATCGCAGTTACCAGGATTGTGAGAATAACCACCTAGCACGTGTGGCAGGCAGTAGACATGACTTCATCTTTAGCATGTCTTTGAAAGCTTGGGGATGCCCTGAGAAATGCTTAAGAAAGTTGTCTGCTCCGCTTGGTTGAATGTGCTTTATCCAAATTAGGCAGCATGAAATGAGACTGATCAAGCGCAAAGCTGGTCTTGCATGTTAAAAGAAGCCATTATTTTTTCAACAGTTTTACAACGTTCATCTTATTTATTAGATGTCATTGAATTATTTTCAATGAAAATTATTAAACGGAATAAGAAATATTCCGTTTAATATTCGCTCATCCATCACTCTCCTTATATGTATATTATGTCATTACTCTAATCCATGTTGATATTAGCATGACAGTGTTAATAGCCCTCATCAGTACACATACACATAAAACATATAGAGATGAATGCCTATGTAGGTGTCACTACACAAATATACAGTGACTAATGTGGCAGATGTGCTGCCCACATTTCTGTGTTTATGAGCAGGATTTCTCAGAATAAAACTTCTGCTCTTTCTGCCCCGCCCCCCCCACAACACACGTGGATACACAGCCATTTGTCATTATAACAAACCAGATACTCAGAGGGTTTATCTGTCTTATGCAGTGTTAGTATCACTAAACACAGAGATACCGAAACACACATATTTAGCACACACTACCACACACACACAGATTTGTCTTCAGAAGCGCTGCATGACTGTCTTACAATTATTGATGATGCCATTAGAGCCACAGGGAGATGGAGAAGAATGTGTGAGAGAGGGGTTGGGCCACTGGTTAAGGGATCGCACACTCAAGGTGTACTGGTTTTCATTAGTGAAGACTGCATTTTTCATCATCACTTTTGGGGACCACCCTGTCTAAAGGTTAAAGTTTTTTCCACAGGATCTAGTCAAAGATCAATGGCTTTTAGCTGTCAGGGGTCGCCACAGTAGAACGTGTTCAACATTTTTTGGTTTTTTTTTTTTTTTATACTATTACGGCCGTAACCCTCCCAATTTATCCAGGCTCAGGACCAGCACAAAGG
The DNA here is from genome assembly GCA_020496755.1 of Channa maculata. Classification (NCBI taxonomy): domain Eukaryota; kingdom Metazoa; phylum Chordata; class Actinopteri; order Anabantiformes; family Channidae; genus Channa; species Channa maculata. The sequence continues at coordinate 27,846,765 of CM035600.1, read as the reverse complement.
TAGCCTTTGGTGGCCAGGTGGGGCCACACCTGGATAAGGTGTCTCTGGGCAAGACACTGAACCCCTAAAAGCCCATCCCCATCCCTAGCTGTGCAATGCTCGTCCAAGCCCGGTAGATATTGGGGAAGGTTGCCCCGCTGTGGCGACCCTGAACTCACGGGATAAGCCAACAGGAAAAAAGCTTTGAAATAGTTAACTGATACACACCTAATATTCACTTTATTTACTTACTTTATTTATATAGCACCAATTCAAAACAAAATCATCTGAAGGCACTTTATAGAATATTGTCAAGACTATAACGATGTATAGGGAGAACCCAACAATTCCCCTTTGAGCAAGTCCTAAGCAATAGTGGAGAGGAAAAACTCCCTGTAACGGAAGAAACCTCCAGCAGAACCAGGCTCAGGGCGGGCGGCCATCTGCCTTGAGCAGTTGGGGTGAGTGGAAAGTGGAGGGCTGCCTGTGTCTCTCCCCAGACTATGGCAGCGGCTGATGTGTGCATGGACGGATGGAACAGCAGGCTTGGTTTCCTGGCTTGGAAACATTGGGGGCCAGTACCCTAGGGAACACATGAAAGGCGAGAGACTTGTGGCAGAAAAGGTGAGAAAATTATGATTATATTCTACCCAAGGTAGAAAGGTGGAGGGGTTGGAAGAGGCAACACATCTGAGGGCGGTTTCCAGGCTTTGATTGGCACGTTCAGTTTGACCATTGGACTGGGGGTGGAATCCCGAGGTCAGACTCACTGTTGCCCCCAGAGCGTTGCAAAAACACTTCCAGACCTAGGAAATGAACTGTGGACCCCTGTACGAAACTATATCACAGGGGATGCCATGAAGGTGGAAAACATGCTGGGTAAGTAGTTGGAAAGTTTCAGTGGCTTTGGGCAGTTTTGGTAAGGGGACAAAGTGGATTCTAGTGTTTCCTTGAGACGGCGGGAGTCCAGAGAAGAAGTCCAGGGAGATGTGTGACCAAGGATGACCAGGGATGGGAAGGGGCTGGAGGAGGCCATCTGGGGGTATCTTAGGGGTTTTTCCCCGGGTGTAGATGGCACAGGCCGCCACAAATTCTCGTGTGTCTCTGAGGGACGGCCACCAGAACTGACGCCGGAGGAAGTTTATGGAGCGTTCTTGCCCCAGGGTGACATGAGGTTAGAGCAGTGAGCCCACTAAAGAACCTAGGAGCGGACCTGGGATGGGACAAATGGGAACCCTGGGGGTCCGGTGCCGGGGTCAGTCTCCTGCTGCTGGGCTGTGTGCACCGTTTTCTCAATCTCCCAGGTGAGGGCCCCCATCACACACTACGGAGAGAGAATGGGTTCGGGGTCATAGGAAGCATCTCCAGGGAGTGGATGTGGGGAAAAAGTGTCAGACTTGATGTTTTTAGACCCGGGGCGGTAGATAAGGGGAAAAGTTGAAGCGGTCAAAGAAGAGACCATTGGGCTTGATGGGAGTTGAGGCGTTTGGCAGTCCTTAGGTGAGCAAGATTCTTGTGATTGGTCCAGATAATGAATGATTGTGGCGCCCCCTCTAACCAATGGCGTCATTCCTCTAGTGCCAGTTTCATTGCCAGTAGCTCGCAATCACCCACTGAGTAGTTCCTCTCTGCAGGGGATAGTTGACGAGAGAAGGCGCAGAACCGTAGCTTCAAGTCGCATTTGCTGCGCTGGTAGAGGACCGCACCCAAGCTGACTTCTGAGGTGTCCACCTCTACAACAAACTGACGAGAGGTGTCAGGCTAAGTCAGGATGGGTGGGGAGGTGAACAGCTCTTTAAGGTGGGTGAAGTCGCTCTCGGCATTCTGGGTCCAGTGGAACGGGGTGATAGGGGACGTTACTTTGGTTACGGGGCGGCACTGTGCTGTAGTTCTTGATGAAACGTCGGTAGAAATTGGCGAAGCCAAGTACAACATTGCAGTTGTTTCCTTGTCTCCAGTCTTGGCCATTCCGTGACAGCGCGTGTCTTCTTGGGGTCAGATCCCACCTCCCCCTCACCAATGAGAAACCCTAAGAAAGACAGTCTTTACATGGAACTCGCATTTCTCTGCTTTGACAAAGTTTGTTTTCTAATAGCCTCTGTAATACCTGCCGGACATGTTGTTGCTGTTCATGGTGGCGACCCGGAAATGGGGCTGAGAGGAGACGAGTTATGACAGGAGTTTCCCCAGCCGATTATTTTGTGGGAGGACCAATCTATGTGGGGGTTGTTTCTTTAGCCAGGAATAACCAAGGACCATGGGATTTTCAGGAGAGTACATAAGAAAGAATGATGCGTTCGCTTGATGGTTACCAGAAGATAATGGGTGCAGAGGGGGCCATCTTATGTGTGACTTCTATGACAACAGATCCTTCAAGGGTTCTGACTTTTAAGGTCTGATCTAGGGGAGTAAGAGGGATGGACCACTGTTTGGCTAAGGAGGTATCGAGCAAATGGTGTTCCGCACCAGAATCAACCAGGGCCTGTAGGGGGAGAGAGACTGACTGGTTTGAAAGAGTTGTGGTCACTAGCAGCTGGGTCTGGGAATTTTCGGGGGGTGTTGCTCCGCTCATCAGGACCCCCAATTTCACAGATGAGCTCCCCCCTTTGGCCGCAAGGGGCACAGGGCAATAAAGTGTCCGGTGGAGCCACAGTAGATGGCTGCCTGGAGCCTGCGTGGTTGCTCGGTGGGGGACAGACGCGCACAAGCCAGCTCCATAGGCTCCGCTGGTGGTTCAGGAGGCACTCCAGAGCTGAACCCAGGCAAGACTGGGGCTTTGGGAAGAGGGGAGTGTGCAGGTCCTGGAGGGCAGATGTTGGTTTCTTGCCTTTGTCTCTCAAGTCAAGTTTTATTGTCAGTTCTTCCACATGTACAGTACATATAGGGAGGTGAAATTGTGTTTCTCTTGGATCCATGGTGCGTACAGATAATACTAACAGTGGAGCTCAAAATCTAGATCACATATAAATATAAAAATATAAAATACAACTATACAATAAGGGCATTGAAGAGTAATACTAATAAAATAAAGTAAATAAGCAGCTCAAAGCACATGGCAGATGAAGTGTACATCAGTGCAGGTAACAGATTTAGTGCAAAAAAAGGTTGTTCAGTGGCAAAATGACAGGGCTCAAGAGCAGTCCAGACTCTGCAGTCTCCTTCCTGATGGCAGCAGGCTGAAGAAGCTGTGTGACGGGTGATTGGTTTCATAAATGTCCTGGAGGGGAGAGAGACACAAATTATCTTCTCAGCTGTTCTGGCTATGCGCTGTAGAGTCTTCCGGCAGGAGGCGTTGCAGTCCCCATACCACACAGTGATGCAGCTCGTCAGAATGCTCTCGATGGTGCCTTTGTAGAAGGTGTACATGATGGGGGGCGGAGCTCTGGCTCCTCTCAGTTTGCAGAGGAAGTAGAGACGCTGCTGTGATTCTTTGGCCAGTGCTGCAGAGTTGACGGTCCAGGAGAGGTCCTCTATGATGCGCACCCCCAGGAACTTGGTGCTGCTCACCCTCTCCACAGTAGCACCGTTGATGGTTAGAGGAGCATGCTGAGTGTGCGCTCTCCTGGAGTCAACAACAGTCTCTTTCGTCTTCTCCACATTCAGAGAGAGGTTGTTGTCACTGCACCATCAGAGAGAGAAGACTGTGGGCTGCGTTCTCCAAAGGCGCCAGGTGATCAAGAACCTTTTTTACTTCCTCAGTGAATATATGGAAAGGTATCAGAGGGGAGTTACCTAATCTGGCCTCCGCCCACTCGAGCCTGTCCTCGGAGCAGCCTGACGACGTAGAAGACCTTCACGGAGTCTGAAGCGTAGGTGCTGGGTGAAGACCAGACGCCACTGGAGGAGGTACCCACGACACTTTAAGTCGCCAGAGAAGGGCTCGGGAGGAGGCACATATGATTCGCGGACCACGGGAGCAGTGGACTCCCTATTTTTGTCACCTAGGAGGTCTGCGCAGACTGATTCAACCCTTCCTCCAACCCGCCACATCTGCTGGTCATGCTACCCCAGTAGAGTGCCCTGGCTGGAGACCGCCTGTTGCAGCAGGCTCGCATCTCCTGGATCTGAGAGGCCAGATCGTCCTGTCACACAGTGACAGTGTAATCAATAGGAGAGCGACATCTGGGGAGGAAGAGTCTGGTTGTAGGAGCTTGGAGACCCGATGCAGGAGGGAGCAATGGAGTGGTGAGTCGCTGGAAGAGGGCGGGTGGAAGCCGGGGAATTAGGTGCCGTGGAGACGAGGAGCTGGAGAGGATGACTGGGCGCAGATACAATGAACGAATAAGGAATTCTCAGAGTTCAAGAAAGAAAGCTAGAATATTCAAATACCGTGGAGGTTACTGAGACGATCTGGCGACTTGTGGCATGCAGGAAACCGGTATATATGCAGCTGTCATCAAGGTAAATGATTGCATGCAGGTGTGGCCACCGCTGCAGTCCCAGGTGCGCTGATAAGCAAAGACAAGCACACACACAAACAGGCAGGGAGAGGGGGGAAAGGAGGAGAGAGGAGAATGGTGGAGCGAGTGCTGTGACGTTCAGTAAGCTTGTGGTACCCTATTGGTTGCAGCTCACTAGTGTTGGACAAATGACACAAATTCGGGCGACACAAATTGTTCACACTGGAGCACATTGTGTGTAACTATTGTTAAATGTTACGTGAATTACTTGAACTGTACAACAGAGTTACTAAAAAGTGCAAATCCATTTAAAATGTGGACAAGAAGCAAATTTACTAAGTTTCTGCTTGCAACAGACACTGAGCATTGTGTTAACTGGAATCAGCTGAGAGTAGAATCCCCCCCCCATCGCATGTGTTTGTAACAGCAGCTCCTGTTCACAGCTAGAAGGGTGAGGAGACGATTACTCTATACTCCTGTGTATAGACATCCCAAAAATGTCAGTCTTACAATAACTCTTGGAGTGTTTCATGTACCTGAATACTTTGTTTGGTCTAGTTTGACTTTAACTGCTGTCATTATCTGAAAAAAGAAACAATTAACAGTGGTTAAAGCATGTAACTACTGTTACTGTGAATCCACCCAGTCTCCTAAAATCTGTCTACACACATTTTACTGTGGTTTGTCAACTTTCTTGGAAATGATGAGTAAAACTGCGCTAAAACAATTCACATTTTTAAATGACTTGTCCTTTTTTTTTTTTTTTGAAAATAATTTCTGACTCTATCCAGTCTCAACTAGCTGAATACTTTGATAATGCACAAAGTAACTAAAGAGAGGGAGGCTTGAGCAGCATTTAATAGCTTTACATACTGCACATTTCAGTTCTTAGCAGCATTTAACACAGCGAGGGCTAAAAACTGTTTTTACCTATTTGTTCTCAGAATAAGATTTTATTATTTTAGTCATCGAAATATGAATAATATGAACAGATGTGAAAATATAATCGGACCTCCGGGTCAGAGTTTTTCAACAACACAAAGTGTCAGGGCACAAAGTCTGACAGCCTGTCTCTCCCTTGACCCAGTCTTATATAGTCAGTCTGTTTTATTGCCGCTGTCGCTGTCCCTTGCGGGTGTTTGGCCTGTTGCAGCCATTGCAGCTTGTTCCTATTTTCATCCTCAGCTTCCTCCTGCTTTAGTATCTGTAAAACTCTCATACATTCTTCACCCTATATTTCACACTTACACACTCGCTTCGTTCAGTCTTACTATTAATTGCACAATATTCTAGTCATGCTATGTTCTGTGCACTTCTCTTAAGCTATATTAATACATGTTACATATGACACTAAATTATTAATACAAATAAACCAAAAATATTAAGGTATACTCAAGTAATATTTTCCACAATTCCCCCTTTTGATCTCCTGTGCCAGGAGATCACCATTCTAAACCATTTCCACCATGACCTTGTCCTCTCCTGCCATTGATCCTTCATCTGACATGAGTCCTTCAGCACTGAGGAGTGGCATCTGTTGAACCGGATACCAGACCTTTCCTTCTGATGATGATGATGATGATGATGATGATGATGATGATGATTCTCTGGCACAGAGCACATATACAGGGGATACAGCAACAGCCACACAATGCAAACAAAGCAATAAACGTTGATAAACAGATTCCCCAACATTCCTGTTAACCATGAGTCTAATTGTCAATCCCTGAGTTGTCATGCATCTCCTGAGACAGGGTTCTCAACCCTTCAATCTGAAGCCGTATTGTTAGGGATGAATGTACACCAGTCACCAAACATGGAGCAGACTCCCCGCTTTTCAGCCAGCAGCATGTCCAAAGCTAATCTGTTTTGAATCACCATGAGGGAAGTGACTCCCAATTGTTCTACTAACCCTTCTACTGCATCCCTGGTAAGGTTAGTCGGGCGAAGTAAATTATAATTTGTAGTAGTTGAGGCAATCTACATTTTTATTAGGCGTTACCGGGAAGAGGGCTGACAATATAGGAATGTTCTCAAAGCCTGCGGCTACCTGATCTGCTAACTTGAATTCGTCTGGGACACCTCGAGGGACCCCTATGGCGTCGATGTAAGTGGGGCCAAAAGTATCCCATGAGTCTGTGCCACTCCGAGCACGCATATGTTCTACTGCATGATCACGGTGGTCTAATAGGGCTATGGGCATGACAAGTCTAACCATTGCGCAGTTCCCAGTCTACCTTTTAGGCAGTTGAGTTTGTGATCCCCACAATACCGGAACTGGAACTAGAGTTAAAACAAGTGTATTTGATTTCACAGGTTGGAACACAGGTGGATGCACAAGGCGTTTCATTTCAGGAAATATAGCATTTAATATCGCGCAAGAGTTGTTTTCTGTGGCGGTGTTATTGAACATGTGTAACATACAGCTAGACCCCGAGGGCTCTAAGTCCGGGAGCAATGGAGCCGGGGCTGTGGTTAGCCTGGGATGCGCTGCTGAACATGGAAAGCACTCAGTCATTCCCTGTTCCCTATCAGTTTCCCTCAGCCAGTCCAGCCACAGGTTTTTCTCACCATATCCCATGGCTAACTAAGAAACCCCTCCGTGGTTAATTTGTCATACTTAAATGCTTTAGCTTGTCCCTGAGCTTCAACCTTGGGTACTTCCGTGGGATTGGTATTGTTTGTCTTGGTATCGTTTTTAGCAGTAGGTTTTTTAGGTGGACGGTCCAATAGATTAATCTTAATGAGTCCTTTAGTGTCCGTGCGGCTGTGATCCACACCTAACACTAAGTAAAAGGTATTTTGTTTTAGAGCTGAGTCCCCGAGGGGATTAACCCACAATTTCTGGAAGGAAATCAGGAGGGGGTTCTTTCCCTTATTGAATACATGCAAACGTGAAATTGTCCCACTATTTTTGAGTTTACTTTTTGTGTTGTCCAGCTCAGGCCTGTCCATTTTCTTACTGAGTCCCAGCTGGTACACCATGAACCTTTGTTCATTTCACCTCTTGAGCACATGTTGCTCAAAGGAGTATCACTACATAGGTATAGATTCTACCCTCGCCCCGAGCCTTCTCTGGCTCCACAGTTTATTATGTCACATAAGTCTAACACAAGTTGTTGGCTCCCCTTTTATATAATTGAGTTCTATTCCTCCATAGTTATCTAGGCAATAGTCGCGCGATCGGCCGGTTTTGGGAGAAAGATCTGAGTTTCCTGTTTAACTTGTCCTGTGTCTGTTTTGTTTCGACTTCTTCCCAAATCATCAGTCCCAGAACTACACACAGTCCTACTCCTAGAATGGCTCCTACACGAATCTTACCCTTTCCACTAAGATTAGACCAAGGCTCAGACCATGTTAATGAGGCTGAGAGGTTTCTAACTCTACACTTACATACTAAGTTTCTCAGAGGGGATGGTAGTTCTACGCCATCAGGGATGTTTTGGCGACTGAAACCTGTGAGATCTAAGAACGACAACATGTCTTTTACTGTGGCTGGCTTCGCGTGGTGTAGAAAGGAAGTGGATGTGTGGGAGAGATGCCTGATCCTAAGGAGGTGACAATTCTACCTAAAAAGATAACCTCTTTCCTGCAACACTGCAATTTTGTACGGCTGACTTTGAACCCTGCCCTTAAAAGGTGGAGCAGGACAGCTTTGGTGTCTGTAAGACAAACATCCGCTGTAGTGGCTGCTAATAACAAATCATCAACATACTGTACAAGAACCGCTCTCAGGTAATTGACATTCTTTCAGCAACCTTTTCAGTGCATGGTTGAACAGTCCAGGAGATAATGCAAAACCCTGTGGTAATCTAGTGTATCGCAATTGTTGGCCTTCATGGGTAAAGGAGAACCAGTCCCTGCACTCCTGGACCAATGGCAAACAAAAGAACGCATTAGCCAGGTCGATACTCCTGACCATCAGTGGTTCACATGTAACAGCAGCTAAGGCTGTGAAAGGGTTGGGCACTGGGAGTTGGGGCGTCGCTATAATGTTAATACGCCTAAGATCATGTGCCATGCGATATTTTCCTGTGTTTTGTTTTTCTACAGGTAAGATGGGTGTGTTCCATGTGGAATTAGAAAGCTCTAAAACACCACTTTTAAAGAGACCTTCTATGGTTGGTTTATTTCTCTCATGAGCAGCTGGCTTGTGGGGATATTGAGGTTGCCAAATGGGAGTGTATGTTTTCAATTGAAATGTAATCGGTGGTATAGCAGGACAGAATCCTACTTCATTTGCTGACGTGGACCATAGCTGTGTGGGCAATGAGTCTAATAAGGTTGCAGCCTGTTTGTGGTTTGTTCTAAGGCGACCATGGTATCTGGAGATGATTTGATGTGTCAGGCGTTTTTACAAAATATGCATTATTTGCAGGAGAGAACTGTAACATGGGAATCTGTGTGTTCTGCCAATCTGATGCTGTGTGTAATTTACACACCATAGGCCCTAAATCTTTTGGTTGGTGACCAGGGCTAACCGCCAAAATGAAATGTGCAAGTGCCTCCTCCGCCATTTTATACCACTGTTCCTGTTCTGGTGACAACTGTACATGTGTCGCTACGGTTTCGGGCCCTATGTACAATCCTGTTCTCTTAATCTCCCAAGTTTGATCTGCAATGCTTTTAAACTCTTCCTGGTATACCCCTCATTATTCCTGTCATAATACAAGGTCATATGTAATGGCTCAGGTGGGAGAACATAAGGTGCCAGCATGTTCAGCCAAGGTTTCCACTGCAGGTATAGGGAGTGTAGGCCCACGTTTGGCCTGACCAACAGGTTTTTGGGTTCAATCACTCCCCAATATATGTCAGTTGTGTCTTGTTGTTCTGCTGACTCCTCTGTGGCCCCTAACAACCACTGAGTGCCGCTCGAGAGGGCATCTTCAGAGCAACTGTGCTCTTGTCCATTCAGGAAGTGGACCACAATGCCCCTTTCATCACATAGGATCTTTACTCCCATTTGGAGTAGAAGGTCCCTTCCCAAGAGATTGACAGGTGTTTGTGGGGATGCCAGAAATGAATGCTTCAGTGTTTGTCCCGCCACCTTGACTTGGCATGGCTTAGTGAGTGGCAGTCTGCATTGGTACCCCAGAGAAACCCATAACAGTCACTGTTTTTGTCGCTGGTGACAGGTCGCCACAGAGAGTTGAGTGGGTGGCTCCTGTGTCAATCAGAAAAGGCAGGTTCTGTCCATCAACCTTCAGTGCCAGCATGGGGTCTGCCACTCCCATGTGACTGGGTTTCTGTGGGCACCTTCAGAACTCGCCTTCTTCCTCGTATGTTCCCACTGAGAACTATCCTCGAGGGGCTGCAGTTGGGTTTGGAGACATATGCTGGTTCCCTCGTCCGTGAGTCACACCACAGCCTCTTGCAGGTGGTCCATATTCCTGTTGTTGTTGCGAAGCATATGGATTGATTGGACAGTCTCGCCTAAAGTGAACAGGTTGGCCACAGCCATAGCAGACCCAATTTCCCCCCTGGTTTCCACCTCTGCCTCCCATGCGGCCTCCATGCCCCCTACTTCCGCTATAATACAGGAACCTGCTCATACGTGGTCCTGGTGGATAGACTGCAGGGCTGTGACCTCGATACGTTGGATATGGTCCCCATTCTGGGATTTGAAATATGTCTGGGTATTGGGGTTCATTGGGGACTTAAGTACTTTGTTGCACCACTTGTATCTTCCCTTTCTTTTCATCATTTACATTTTTTCTAGCTTCTCCTAGCTGTATATTTAACAATTGGACTTCTAAATCCACTTTCTCCTTGCTGTTTAGTTTTTTCTACATCTCTTCTGACAATATTCTAGTCATGCTAGGTTCTGTGCACTTCAGTTAAGCTATAATAATACATGTTACATATGACACTAAATTATTAATACAAATAAACCAAAAATATTAAGGTATACTCAAGTACCATTTTCCACATTGACTAGGTAGATATCACATTTTTGAGAAAGTTAAAGCCGAAAGCAACACTACCTGGCCTGATTTGCTGGAAACTCCATTGTCACCATCTTCTTTCTGCTCTTCCTTTCTGACGTTGGTCCTGTGTTACCATACTAACTGGCCACCTGGGCCTCCACATGAATTTTGTAGTCAGGAGGCCCTAGGTCAGCTCCTTTGCATACAGTCCATTAGACCCTCATCCTCCTCAAGCTGTTCCAGGGCCACTTGGGGCATTTCGCCACTGTGTTGGGGAATGAGGAAGTCGCCTTTATTGGACCGGGCCAACAAATATTCCACAGCAATGCGTTCCCCTGTTGGGCATGGCTGCATCATCTGTCGGCAGATCTCTTGTAAGAGTCTGCGGTCCTGATCAGAGTGGCAGAATTTAGATATGAAGGGGGGGCCACGGTCGGAGACGTCGTCGCGGGGGGGACCAGGGATTGTGAAAACGTGTAATGAGGGTCTCTGCAGTTTCTTTAGCAGTAGGTAGTGAAGGCACGGGAATGAAATTTGCCATTTTAGAGAACCTGTCCACAATCGTGAGGATGACCATGTTACCCTGGGATGGGGCAGACTGGTACCAAAATCGATGGAGATATGGGACCAAGGGCGACAAGGGATGGGAAGAGGGTGCAACAACCCGTCTGGGGGACGGTGGCTGGTTTTGGCCTGGGCACAGTCTGGACAGGCTAATACAAACTTCCTAACATCTTTTACCATATAAGGCCACCAGAACCACCGCCGCACCACAAATAGGGTGCGAGAAATACCTAATTGACAGAACAGGCAAGATGAATGACACCAATCTAGGACCATGGAACAGAGTTGACCGGGAACAAACAGACACTCATCGGGTAAAGCGGAAGGAGCGGGATTATCGGCTCGGGACACTTTCTCCTCAACCTCAAGTTGGGTGACGGCTAGACAGGCGGAAGAATTAATTCAGGTTGCTCCTGAGCAGGGGACGGACTAAATGTACGGGACAAGGCGTTACCCTTGGTGTTTTTGTGGGCTGGTAGATAAGCTAAGGTGAAAATAAACTGATTAAAAAAGAGAGCCCAACGGGCCTGGCGGGGATTCCACCTCTTAGCGGTCTTGAGGTACTCCAGGTTTTTATGGTCAGTGAGGACCACAAAGGGGTGTTCGGCCCCCTCTAGCCAATGCCTCCATTCCTCCAGAGCTAATTTTACAGCGAAAAGTTCCCGATTTTCCACATCCTAATTTTGCTCCGCCTTGGAAAGACGGCGAGAGAATGCGCATGGGTGCACCTTACAATCTTTCCCAGTGTGCTGGGAAAGGACCGCCCCCACCCCTAGGTCAGAGACGTCTACCTCCATGATAAACTGCTTGCTAGGGTCTGGGAGAGAGAGAATGGGAGCGTAGGAGAATGCATCTTTAAGGTGCAAAAAAGCCTGGTGAGACTAGGAAAAGGAACTCTTAGAAGAGGTGAGTTTGTGGATGGGTGCAGCAGAAGGAAATCAGAGCAGGTAGAAGAGAGTGCGGATCACCAGGGCAACATGAGTCAGCCTCACAGCTGTGACAGGTCCTTAGTTTAAGGAAGGTCACACGTTTCCTGTGTAGACACACCTTGGTGGGTTTGGTGGATAGGTAGAGCTGGGTGTCATCTGCATAACGGTGGCATTGGATGTTATGTTTTCTATCTATTGAACCATGGGGGAACAGGTTTATGATTATTGGCTGTGAAGCCAATAAAATTTGAAGAGTTGAGAAGGATAGGGTGAAAATTTTTATCAAATACTGTGGTAAGGTCAAGAAGGATGAGAATAGTGAATAGTCCAGAATCAGCAGCTAACATGAGATAATTTGTTTCCGCTCACAGCCCTGGTAAAAATCAGAGTTCATACAGATTGTTTGAAAGATTATCGTGGATCTGAGCAGCAACTGTTTTTTTCCAGAATTCTTGAGAGTAATGGTAAATTCATAATAGGCCTGAAATTATTAAAATCTGAACCAGGTTTTGAAAATGGGAGTGATTGTTCTGGTTTTCAAAGAGGATGGGACAATACCTGAAGTAAGGGAGGTGTGTATAATATAGGTTATAAAAGTAGACAAAGAAGGCAGATGAGCTTTAACCAGGGTTGTGGGCAAGGGATTAAGTGAACATGAGGAAGGTTTCAAATTATGGAATATGTTGGAGATATCATTAATGGTTGGAAGTTGAAAGCTAGAGAGTAGAGAACAAGGAGAAATAGGTTACAGTTTACAGAGGTTACAGTTAGGAGTATTACATAGGGATAATAGCTGCAGGTGAGTATTTTCAATTTTGGAAGTGAAAAAGGACAAAACTATTACAAAGAGCAGAGGAATACATGTGTAATAGGAAAGAGTCCAGGGGTTTGAGTATGCTTTTGATAGTGGAAAAAAGGGCTTGAGTTTCTTTCCTCAGTTTATGAATAGTAGATTAGCAGGTTAAATGGCTTCTTGATAATAATTATAAGGACATGTTTTTCACACAAATAATTCACTAAGACCAGGGTTTTTGTACAGACGTTCCAGGTGACAAATTGCTGGGGTGTACCGTGAAGCAGAGCGGGCGAAAGAAATAGACTGGGCTTTAAGGGGAGCACATGAATCAGGCTCATTATGCAGTCCATCATTGTAGTGCAAAACCAAGTCATCAATAGGGGATAAGTCAGTGTTTTTAATGTTCCAGAATGACATTTGACGTAAGACCGTGGTTTTGGTTAGTGGTAAGTTGACTGTAAGAGAGATTAAGGATGGTAAGAAGCAGTGCAATTCGTAGGGGTGATAACAGAACAGCAAACAAGATCCAGAATATGACCTTTAGTGTGTTTGTGTGTGGGAGAGTCTATCAATTGTTCAACTGTCCAAAATTGAAATTAAATCCTTAGTGAGTTGTTGACATTATCCATTTGTATGTTAAAGTCTCCCAATAATGATATTGATTATAATATGATTAAGCTCAGCAAAGTCATTGGGCCTCTGCCACATCTCACTCAAACAGAGGAAATCAAGTCTAAAATCCTTGACAAGATCACAGACGAGATGACCCTTGTTGGTAAGCGGGCGGATTTTAAGCAACCCGAAGGAGACTATGCTGGTCGTGAAAACTGCACTAGTACTAGCTGACCTAGTTACGTTAGCTAATGCATTGTGTCCTGCTTTCACGGTGGATGCCTGTGAGTTGACCACAAGGATGATATGGGGTTCGTGCTGGTCAAGTCAAGTCAAGTGGCTTTTATTGTCATTTCTACTATACACAGTGGTACACAGTAGAAACGAGATAACGTTCCTCCAAGAACCAAGGTGCTACAAAACAACACAAGCTATGTAAACTGCATCGAGTGCAACCTAGTGCAGACGAAAAACAGTACAGACAGACAGTGTAGACAGACAACACAAGAGTGTGTTGAGTTCGGTTTGTAGTGTGTGTGTGTAAGTTCCATTTCAGTTCTGTGCGTTGAGGAGCCTGATGGCTTGCGGGAAAAAACTGTTGCACAGTCTGGATGTGGCGGCCCGAATGCTTCGGAACCTCTTTCCTGATGGCAGGAGTGTGAAGAGTGTGTGTGATGGGTGTGTGGGGTCGTCCACAATGCTGTTGGCTTTGCGGATGCATCGTGTTGTGTAAATGTGCATAATAGAGGGCAGAGAGACTCCGATGATCTTCTCAGCTGTCCTCACTATCCTCTGTAGGGTCTTGCGATCCGCAACGGTGCAGTTCCCAAACCAGGCAGTGATGCAGCTGCTCAGGATGCTCTCAGTGGTCCCTCTGTAGAACATGGTCAGGATGGGGGGAGGGAGATGGGCTTTCCTCAGCCTTCTCAGGAAGTAGAGACGCTGCTGGGTTTTCTTGGTGATGGAGCTAGTGTTGACTGACCAGGTGAAGTTGTCCGCCAGATGAACATCAAGGAATTTGGTGCTCATGACTATCTCCACTAAGGATCCATCGATAATCAGTGGAGAATGGTCGCTCTGTGCTCTCCTGAAGTCCACAACCATCTCTTTAGTTTTGTCAACATTCAGAGACAGGTTGTTTGCTCCACACCAGGCTGTTAACCGTTGCACCTCCTCTCTGTAAGCTGACTCGTCGTTCTTGCTGATTAGACCCACCACGGTCGTGTCATCGGCAAACTTGACTAAGTGGTTTGAGCTGTGCATTGCTACACAGTCGTGCGTCAGCCAAGTGAACAGCAGAGGACTGAGCACACAGCCCTGAGGGGCCCCAGTGCTCAGTGTGGTGGTGCTGAAGATGTTGCTCCCGATCCGGACTGACTGGGGTCTCCCAGTCAGTCCAGAATCCAGTTGCAGAGGGAGGTGTTCAGGCCCAGCATTCGTACATATGAGTCCTTATTGTCCAGGTGGGTGAGGGCCAAATGGAGGGTCGTGGAGATGGCATCGTCCGTGGAACGATTTGGACGATACGCAAACTGCATGGGGTCCAGGGAGGTTGGGAGTTAATGTGCCTCATGACGAGCCTCTCGAAGCACTTCATCATGATGGGTGTGAGCGCAACGGGACGATAGTCATTGAGGCAGCAGACAGTAGACTTCTTAGGCACAGGAACAATGGTCGTTGCCTTGAGGCACGTAGGAACAACGTTACTGCTCAGGGAGATGTTGAAGATGTCTGTGAAGACATCCGCTAGCTGTTCTGCGCACTCCCTGAGCACTCTGCATTTTCTCTGAGTTTTCCTCACTTCAGCTGTGGTTAGGCAGAGCACCTGGTCACTGGGAGGAGGAGTGGACTTCCTCGCCTTCACGTTGTTCTGTGCCTCGAACCGGGCGTAGAAGTGGTTCAGCGCATCTGGGAGGGAGGAGTCGCGGTCACAAGCAGGTGAAGTTGTCTTGTAGTTCGTGATCACCTGGATGCCCTGCCACATGCGCCGGGTGTCTCCGCTGTCTTGGAAGTGGTCGTGGATTTTCTTTGTGTGCCCGCTTCGCCTCTCTAATGGCACGGGACAGTTTGGCCCTTGCTGTTCTTAAAGCCGTCTTGTCCCCTGTTCTGAAGGCAGCGTCTCTTTGTTTTAGCAGCGCACTTGCTGATGTAGCTGGTTACTGTTGACGTGTATTCCTCCAAGTTGATGGTTGCGGCCTCCCTAAACATGTCCCAGTCAGTGCACTCAAAACAGTCTTTAAGAGCAGAAGTAGCTCCTGCTGGCCAGGTTTTCACCTGTTTCAGAACCGGTTTAGAGCGTCTGACGAGCGATCTGTATGCTGGAATTAGCATAACCGAGATGTGGTCTGAGTAGCCGAGATGGGGTGGGGCTCCGCACGATATGCGCCGGGGATGTTTGTGTAAACAAGATCCAGGGTGTTCCCTCCTCTCGTTGCAAAGTCCACATACTGATGGAGTTTAGGGAGCACAGTCCTGAGATTCACATGGTTGAAATCTCCGGCAATAATAAACAGTCCGTCGGGGTGAGCATTTTGCAGGTCGCTAATAGCACCGTAGAGTTCACACAGTGCCTCCTTAGCATTAGCACTGGGGGGAATGTACACTCCGACAATGAAAACAGTGGTGAATTTCCGTGGTAAATAGAACGGTCTGCATCTAACAGTCACGAGCTCCACTAGCGATGAGCAGAAACGTGAGACAAGCACAGAGTTCTTGCACCATTCCGTGTTGATATAAACACACACGCCACCACCGCGAGTCTTACCGCACAGAGCAGCGTTTCTGTCGGCACGAAACACTGTTAGCCCGTCTAGCTGGATGGCGGCTTCCGGAACTCTGTCACTGAGCCACGTCTCCCTGAAAACAAAGATGCAGCAGTCTCTGAATTCTCGCCGCGTGGTCCGCTGCAGTCGGATGTAGTTTATTGTCCAGGGAGCAGACGTTGGAGAGGAGAATGGACGGTAGAGCCGGCCGGCTAGGGTTAGCATTTAGCCTAGCAAGGACACCCGCCCACTTGCTGCGCTTCCGCTTCCTCGAGCAGCGCTTCCGACGTCCCCTCACCTGACCACCGACGTCAGGTGACACCGAGGCCTGGGGGCCTGGTCTTTGTCGCTGGGGTCGCAGCAAGCCGAGGTCGCGAAGGTTACCAATTACTTCCTCATGCAGATTATTGTATGCATGAACCCTGTGCCGCAGCAATGTCTGGTGGTCGTACACATGATCACAGCTGACTGTGGTGTCCATGTACTGTAAAGGGTCTGGCTAAATACGGCAAAAGCACCATTTTTGGATCCGGAGAGGCCGCTGCGAGCTAGTGCCGCGCCGCCATCTTGGAATCTGTTAATAGTGAATCTCCATTAGAGCCTCTGTGGTTGTACGAGGAATAAGAGGAGGGATGCCAAGGTGAGGTCAGATTGTCAGTGGAGAATTTGTATATTGTTGTATTCATTGTGGCTGAAGGCGCAGACAATGAATGGAAAAATGGGTGCAGCAGTCAGGTGTAGGCAGGCAAACAGAGGTATATGGCATTTAAGATAATGATCAGTAATTTCAGTGGAGGGAGCAGGGGCAGCTAATTGTACCAGCGTCCAGCCCCCGCCATCATCTGAACATCCTCTGCTGGTAGTACCAACCAAAATCAGGAGGAGATGGCATGTGCTGCAGCCATGGATAAAACCAGTTGGCCTCAATTTTCTGCCTCAGTTGCCATGTCAGCTCATACAGAAACTTGGCAATCGACCCCCAATCTGCTGGTTGGAGAACTTTTTTAAACTGACTGAGAAGAAAACCATCCCAATCAATGTGAGCCTGATGAAGTGGTGCAGGGGCCTGTGGAACTGGTGTCACTGCTAAACAGTGGTGTGCCGGGGGGAGCTTAATGTTAGAGGGGTGTGCAGAGATGGGGCAGGCTGTGGAAGTGATGTTAGCTTTGAAGATGGGGCAGGTGGAACTGATGTTAGCTGTAGACATGGTGCAGGCTGTGGAAATTAGATTAGCTGGGGAGATGGTATGAAATGTGGTGATGAGGTCAGCCATGGAGATTGAGTGACAGTAGGACATGGTGAAGCCAATAGGGCCCCATAGTGTTCAGACTCAATGTGCTGCAGAAGCCCAATAGTAACCTTAACCTTAACCACATCTCACCTAAGCATGGTTGTCAGAGAAGTGCTCAGAGAATCTTTCTGCATCCACAAACTCTCTACACAGTGAGCATTCCAATCACTGTGCCTGACTGGGATGCAACTGCCTGTCTTGTGTGTTCCTGCCTCCTGCTTACTTGTACTGCTGACTGAGGGCAGGAGAAGAGGTATTTGAAACAAGCTATTTCACTAATAATCCTCAGATGAGTTTTATGCAGAAATGTGCATAGGACATGGTCAATAAAACATTTTACTATATGATATGGTGACCTGCATGATAACTCCTTGACAACTCATCATTTACCTACCTTATGAAACCCACAAGAAAAAAAAAATCTCTGCCAAACAAGTCCACCTTCTTCTGGCTCTGCAACGGGTAAGCATCAATACGGCTCAAGGGCCTCCTTCCATTTCCTCCTACCAAGTTTTTTTTGCCAGTAGTTAAATGGAACCTGACCTTGGCAAACTTAAGGCAGATGTCCATCCAATGTGAGTTGGACTTGTTTTAGTTATAGCGCCAAAAACAAATACATCATTACCACAGACAAATAAATTCACTGCTGTCACACTGGCAAGGATATTTGATGTTTGCTTTCTCAGTGATCCTCATCTTACCCACTGGACACTCAGTAGGCGGCCATTCTACCAACTACCGCCCCTTAAACCTGTTAAACCTGCTACCTATGTCATTTTAGTTGCTGCATGCACTCTCTACCATGCTAGAAAGCTGTGACCCAATTTGCAGCTCTGGTATGAACCCACAGCCTTTTCACTGATTTTTGATCAGGTTCTAACACCAGACAATTTTTTTAGCCACCGGCTTATGGTGTGGATGCCCCAAGAACATACTGTGAGAAGGTGCAGACTAGCACTTGCAGAAAGTGTGGTCAGTACAGGACCACAGAAACAGGGCATAACCAGTACTAAGTGCCTATAAGCAATGAGGAGAAAATGGTTGTGGGGTCAGGGATGTAACTGTGTTTACAGATTGTCAATAAGGAAAGAGTTCACCAAATGCTCTTTTCTACATATTGTGTGGAAATCTGTTTGTTTTATTCCAACAATGTTCAAGTGGGATCAATGCCCACATTCTCCGCAAGCTTTGCATTTTAGCTTAGCTGGTCAAAATAGTGTGGAAAAATAACTTTTTTTTTTTTTTTTTTACCCAACAGGTGCAGAGCGCCATGGATGTTACACCTCATTATACAGAGGATGTAATTCATGAGACAGCTGATGAAGGACAATCTGCTAAGGTCACTAATGCTGCACTGTCCTCCATTTACTAAGAAGGGATCATGGGTCTGGACCGTGGCAATTGGGCTGCACACCCCTGGACAGCTTGCCAGAAGGACACAGTACTTATACACAAGGTCAATCACTTAGACACACACACAGGTAATCTTTGTATTTTGAGGGGGTGGTTCTAATCCCCTCCCTGTTGCAGTCAAGGTTAAACTAGATACATAAGTAATATTAACCCACCCGAGCCTTGAGTTTGCTAGCCAGTTTTTGAAATACCTAACCTTGATGATGATTGGCTCACTGGTTGGAAAGAAACCCATTCCAAACACATTCCTCTCAACCTCCGTCCAATGCACATTAATATTAAAACAATGAATGTACTTTACAGTTACTTGCTGGCCTTTTTTCATCTTTAAAGTTAGTTTTTTGCTTTTGGCAGGCTACTTTGGTTTACTGGAGAAGGGCCCACACTGTGGACTACAGTTGACCAGCTGTGCTAAAGATGCATAGGGAACAACAAGGATGAGATTCGAACTCCAGTGTGTGGAGCAAAATGGATTTAACAGGCTATTGCCTTAACCACACTGCCACCTTATCTGCTATGAGTTACTTCTGTGTCTTATGAGTCCATTCTAGTAAAATGTTTCTCTGGAAAGACAAACCTGCAGGGTTTCTGGGTCACCTCACAGTCTTTAAGTAGATCTCAGTGCCTTAGTGGAAATGCAAGGCCTGTGGAGAATGTATAACCCATTATCTAAGCGAGTGCTCTACCATTTGAGATAATTCCCCTGAAAAATGGGGATGGCAGCTTTTGTTCAGTCTAAAAACAACCCAGTACATGAACTGAGAAACAAGATCCAAACAAGGGAGATCCAACAGCATTCAGTACAAACAAGGCATGACACCGATCTGAGGGGTAAGGGAGCAGGTGAAACTGATCAGGACCAATGAAGTAAAGAAACCTAAACAGACTAGGAACAGGAAATGACACAGGAGCGACAACAAAATAAAAGCCAAGGGCAGGAAACAAAACTGAGAAACTGGGACAAACTAAACACAAGAACAGTATTGTAACATAACCCGGGCCAGAGGTCTGGCTGAAGACTGGGCAGGAGGCCTGCGGCGACAGTGGAACCCCTCCGGGGGCCAGGCCAGAGGTCTGGCTGAAGACTGGGCAGGAGGCCTTAAAGCCCGATTAAAGGCAGGAGAGATGCCAGCCAGACCACGAACCAGGCGTGTTGCGGCCGACCTCAGTGCCGGGACAGGAACTGGACAGACAGGAACTGAAACTGGACGAGCGGAAGCCAACCTCGGCACCGGGATAGGAAGTGGAACCGAAGTTGCAGCATCAACCTGGGCGAGACCCCCTGGACCGCTGGCAGTGTTGACCCGCACTGCAATAAGAACTGAAATTGCGGCTTTGACCTGGGCCAGAGGATTGGTTTGGCTCTTGGCCTTCTACTCCGGGAACCATGCCTGGAGGACAGATTGCTAGTTGCGTACCTTCGTAACCTTGTGAAATCTGAGTCGGGGTACAGACCGGGGGCTCATAACCAAAGGAGCTCTTGAATGCCTCTGTGGCATCATCTATAGTAACTGGAACAGGAGAGAGGAGAGGAGGCTGGCCCCCTAGGAACCAGTTTAGGCGTGGCTCAAGAGTTGCCAGTCCGATGGTCAACCTGAGAGCCAGCAGTTGAACAACTGACCTTTTGTGCAGGAACAAACGTGGGGAGTGTGACCCAAAGCCCACGGCCACCGAGTAGCTGACAATGAGGTTTGGTCTGAGATTTAGTTTTAACACTCGTTTGAGGCCTTTGATGTAATTTGGGTCAATTTTCAGCTCAACAAAACCATGATCTGGGTTTTCCAACGAATAGGACTGATTATCAATTTGAGCTTCATACTGAAGCCAAAACTCGACTGGGTCATGCCTCATGATGCCTCCCTCCCACATTTCTCAGGGTCGGATTTTGGCCAGTTCGAACTGTCATGGATTGGGTAATTTGGTTTGAGGACCAAAGTAAGGAGACAGTCAGAGAGGGTTTCAAAGTAAAAGGGAAAACTATATTATACTATATTATAGGGAATTAGGGGAATGTGAACACCAACCCCAGCTGTGCAGTACCGGTCCAAGCCTGGTAGAAATTGGGGAGGGTTGCATCAGGAAGGGTATCCGGCGTAAAAACGGCCAAATTGGCATGAGGAAAATGATCCGCTGTGGCGACCCTGAACTCACGAGATAAGCTGAAAGGACAAAAAAATAACGCCAAAATAAAAATATCTAAGGAGGAACAAGAATTACACACCATGTAAACTAACAAAACAAATCCAAACAAAAACTTAAATACCAAAAGGGAGGACAAACAGTGTAGCAAAAGAATAACCAAACCTTAGACCAAAAAAATCAGCCAGAGCTGAGAAACAGGAGTCCAAACAAGGGAGCTCCAGTAGCGTCCAGTACAAACAAGGCATTGCAAACCAACAGTGAACAAAGAACACAAGACAAACTGGCACCGAACTGAGGGGAGCAGGTGAAACTAATCAGGACTAATGAAGTAAACAAACTAACAGACTGGGAACAGGAAGTGACACAGGAGTGACAACATAATAAAACCAAGGGCAGGAAATAAAGCTTGGAAAAACTTGGACAAAGTTAACACAACAGGATTGTGACATGAGTGGACCTGAAATAACATGAAATAACAATAAAATGGAGCTATTGATGCTTTGCAGAGGAATTAGCTCAAACTGTTAAGCGCTCCTTTGCATGCTAGAGGTGGCCAGAGTAATGCCCACGTTCTTTGCAGGCCTTCCATTTTTACTGTGCTGTTCAAAATAGTGTGGAAAAACGATTACAAAAAGCTATTACATTTTAGAATTTCTCGCATGTTCAATATTTGGTCAAAACAAATATAGTTCCAACCAGCATGTCATAAATTGAGCAACTTTTGCTGAAAATAACAAAACAAAAAAACAGTAATGCATAGATTTGAGGTTAGATCTTCGATAGAAGGTCAAAGACAATGTAGACTGTAGAGTTTACAGAGGAATTTGGAAGTAAAATAACAAAGCCAACTTCAGATAAAGTTGTAGATCCCGGTTGTAAATATTTAACATTTAAAATAATCTTTATGAGTATGACTGTTAGCAGCTGGATCTTAACAATTTAGCTGAGCAAAGCTCCAAACCAGTTGTGCAGTCAGGTGCATTATCAGAGAACTTTTCTGAGAATGAGTACAAGTACACACGGGCAGTATCAGACCTGATGCCTTGCTGGTATTGGTATTGGGACATCCTATGTCTTTTTTTGATTTTGATTGGAAAAGAAAAGTTGTAACAGTCAAGAAGAGAGGTTTAACACAAGCGGGAGGAGAAGAATAGAGAACAAGAAAGACGGTAATCGGCAAAGAGAGACAGTAATTGAAGACCTGAAGATGAAATCTGTCAGTCAAACATCTGTTGCCTCTACACAGTACAGCTGACAGCAGTTAGCCAACTCATTTCAGAAATGAAGTAATAGAGAAAACTCAGCTCATTACTCAATTGTTCTTAGGGTATTTGTTGTCACTGAGGTGTATTGCTTCGCGGCTCAGAAGCGGTTTAGTGTTTTTGTGTTTATTTTACATAAACGTGTGTGTGTTTGCTGATGAAGCTTCCCACCAATAGTGGGGAAAATGATATATATATATAGATATATATATATATATATATATATATATATATATATAATATATATATATATATATATATATATAGATATATATATATATAATAGATTACAGATTGTTAGTATTATTAGCACAAACCCAAACCTTGTGTCACAGTCTAAATGCAGTGATAAACAGGTAGAGCATCTCACTGCTGAGTTTACACATTTACCTCTTTTTTATGCAAGTGAAATCTCAGCAAAATGTAGTGTCTACTGAAAAGCTATATATGTGGATTTGTTTACTAAGCCATTGTCTGAAGCACACAGAGTTCATAGCCCATGGGAGTAAACTGGAGATGTTACTTTGGAGGAAAGAAGATGAAATCAGTGACTCAGGTCTTCATGCCTTTGCCTCCATTTTACCAGAATGTTTGCACTGACCCTGATAAATACAAACAACTGGAATTGACATATTTAGGCCATGAATAAGTTATGAATATATTACATAGTTGCACTGCCACAGACCTTTCTGAGATGTTATTTTTCTGCTTTGTATCACTAGTTTTATAAAGCCACGCAGAAAACTGAATGCATAATTTTCTGTAACATATGTAGGACTGACTGATTGTTTCAGAATATAAAATCACTTATTAAAATAGGTACTTGTGGTATTAAATGTAATTAACAACATCTTTGCTGTGAATGTCTAAAATTTCTCCAATTACATAATTTACATTAATGTGATACATTGTGCCTCACACTGAAAGCACATTATTCTGCTGTCAGACAAAATTCAACTATGTAAGAGGGAAAAAGCTACTTACAGGGTTGAGGTAGACTTGATTACAATGTGTAAGCATTTCCAACTTTTTCTTAATCCTGACTAAGACATTTTGATAATTTGACTGCACCCATGAGTGCATTATGAGCACCGCATACTGGTTCGAGACATGGCACCTATTTATCCCTATAAAACTAAGCTTAGTGAGCCTCTACATAAAAGTTTATATTACATAACCGAGAACATTCAATTCGGATAGATTTTGAAATTGTAGATGTTTGCACAATATACAAGGAGTTGGCTTGTTAATTTAATGGATAATTTTGTGAAGTTCTTGGTGATACAGGCACATACAAAAGAGGCCTTTGAGGACAATGGCTCTGCTACATGGAGTGACATAACTACAGCCAAGGCTTAGGAACTAACTGTTCCATCATCATCAAAGGCTCAATGCAATCTCCTCCTGACCATCTTTCTCATTTGTGAAAAAATGTGTTCCTCAAGAAAAAACACCAGCCTCTACAGCACATTCTATTAGAAGTTAAAACCTGTGTGGTTTTAATAATGTTTGCCAACAATTTAGTTTTCAGCAACTGAAGAACTGTAGCTCCCCTGAAATAACACTACAAATGGAGCAAAGAGTGTCTTTATGTTGTGGTAACACTGTTTTATCAGCATCATAAAACTCACCAATGCTCTATTCTATAGTCAGTATTCCAAGGTTGTAGCCATAGTTTCAGCTGCTTAAATACTTCTACACGTATAAGTCTCCTCTGTACTGCTGTGATCACATGATCCTTCTACCTGCCAGTGAACGCTTGGGGCTCATAAGAAATTCTTAACAGCTGCTACAAAATATTAATATTTTACTACTAGTAAACTACTACTATACTACTAAATATTAAGACAACTATTTTAGATAGGTTTTTCTAAAACTTACTGTATGTATCTAAACACACCAAGCAAGTTACATACCACCCAGCTAAAAAGATGGCATTCCTGTCCTGGAGTTATAGTTCATAACTGTGGGGGATTTTGAATGGGGTTCTTACTTTTGGTACACAATGTGGACGTTCCAATTTCACTTTGGCTCTTTACAGCCATTAGCCAGTTTTGTATGATACTCACATTTTCACAGATTTTACACGGAGTTAAAGAGTATCCAGTACTATGCTTCCTATAGTGGCACAGTTTTATTATTGTGAACTCAACACTCACTCTGGAGTCAGATGATTTGTATTTGAAATAAAAGCACTCAGAAAACTCAGAAATGTAACTGCTTAAACAGGATATTAGTTAAATAACCACTGTATATTTATTGGTCTTTACATATTTATAGTCAATGCTATTCAGGGGGGGGAAATTGTCACAATAGACAAAAATTGGTTTCCTCATGCTCCAAAGTTAGTCTCTGAGGGAATCTGCACAATTTATTTGCTAGACATTTCTCTTTGAGGAAAAAAAACAGAGTGAAATTTTCATCCCAGCAGTGCATCAACGTTCACAACAACAGCAGCTGTCAGATGATGGCAGTGCTGTTAACACTGTCTCGGTTGTATTGTCAATAGCCAAACAGTGAACATTTTAATGATGTAAGTGTGTGAGAGTGAGTCATTGATGCCAACTGACAAACACTGTAATAAAAAAAACTTTCAAAACACACAGAATCTTTTCTTGCCATCCTTCTGGGCACTTTGACATTTCAATCCCTCAAAGCAACACGGTGTAAACAAGAGCACACACACAACATTCATTCCTCTGTGACCTTATGGATGTGAATCCCAATAAAGCTGCATTGAATTTAATGATTGTATTATTTCTGAAAGAAGAGGAAAAGAGGACATTCACAGATGATAAGACTCATCTCTAGGATTTAATTAATAAGTGCGTATATGCATGGGAGAAAGTCAGGCATTTTTTGGTGGTTTGTGTGTATCTATTGTACACGTGTGTCTGACCTTCAGTGTATGTGTGTGTGTGTGCAGTGATATGAGCACATGTCATGCACACACACACACACAATCACACAGATTATCTCAGTTGCACACGTGTTTTGGCACAATTTGCAGTTAATTATTCAGTCCCAAAAAACAGGCTTATCGTTTTAGTAGCACTCTCTAAATTAACTATGGCGTTAACTCAGATTACCTTCCAGGCAGGGAGGCTGCAGTACAATACAGACTTATGCAAATGTAATCAAATACTTCTAGTTACTTCTGATGTGCAGAAATAACCTGAAGTATTTTCTTGGAACTTATGTACTTGCATGGTGTAGTAATTAGTCATTATTGCCTGTTATGGTGGACCTTATGGTGCAATGTGGCAATGTTTGTAATGGTGGTTGATGAGGTCCTATTTCCAATCCTGACAGTCTGTGGCTTGGCATTCAGGAAGCTTAGGAGCCATTCAGAGAGTATGGGGTGTAGTCCAAGTGTAAGCAGTTTGTGGGTGAGTTTATGGGGAATGACGGTGTTGAAAGCAAAGCTGTAGTTGATTAAATGCATTCTGATGTAGGTGTCCTTATGTTCCAGGTGGGAGAAAGAAATGCATGTATACGTATGCAATATCTCCTGTTGGTGGTCCACGTTTGTGTCTGACTCCTTTCTGTATTGAAGCTGTAGGTCTCGTAGTGCATGTAGAAGGTGTTGAAGTCATCCTGCAGGCTGTCTAAGGAGCTAATAGTGGTGCTTTGATGGTCCTGTAGTCTGAGATGTGCTGCAGGCCTTACAACATCTGTCCAGCATCATGTCTCTTGGCTGCTGTAATAGCTCTTCTCAGTCCGTACCTATTGCAAAGAGTA
Source organism: Channa maculata (assembly GCA_020496755.1). Classification (NCBI taxonomy): domain Eukaryota; kingdom Metazoa; phylum Chordata; class Actinopteri; order Anabantiformes; family Channidae; genus Channa; species Channa maculata. Next base: position 27,820,947 of record CM035600.1, on the reverse strand, counting down.
GGAATCTGTTTTTCACTTAAGGCAGATGAGATCCTGCTGCTGCTGCATTTTGTAATTAAGGCTGATAAAGCAGCTGTGTTTAAAAATATTTTTGGCTGAGTGTAGCTGTATTGCCAAATGTAAATTAATTTTACCTTAGTCATATTATATTTCAAGAGTTGCATGTTAGCAGCAGACAAAGAATTGATGGAGAAATGAGAGCTCAGTATTTCTGATTCTTGGATCCAGGCAATCAGCACAGGACTAGGACTAGTGTTGAGAACCTCTGCTACATATTACTGGTTACTGGTAAAGTGGTGGATGCACATAAAAGCTTTTATGCTTATTTTGGTACAAAAACACACAAACAAAACTGGATCACAACAAGAACTGGATCTCTAGATAGCTGAGGTTAAGACTGTGTAAGTTCCCTCTCCTTACAAAACCAAAATACTTAAGATAACAAAAAAGATCATGCCGTGAATGGTGTAAACTATATATGTTTTATTTTGTGAGGAAGGGTTTTCTCTACCAATGAAATAGAATATATATATATATATATATATATATATATATATAATGTGGTTTGACTGTGCCAAAAATGTTAATGAAAATGGAAAATGGAATGGAAAAATTCACCCTTAAATGTAACAGGAAACTAGGACTTTTACTGTGGAAAAAAAAATTTCTCCCATTTCATTCCTTTCCTGCCAGTTAGTAACAACACTTAATTAATCAATGAAACTCATATTAACAAAAATACCTAATAGAGTTTAAAAATTCACAGGCCTGGGTTTCTTGATGCTTTGAGTTCAAATAACAGCTTTACAATTATAAGGCTCTGAGTTTTATTGAATATAAATCAATATTCACCCGAAGACACACATACACTATATCCTACAGACCTCAGTTTTTCTGTGAATATATTAACAGCTTTCTCTCTTTCCACACTTTATTTTTAGTGTAGTTTCTGTCAAAAACAACAAACAAAATCGGCCCAAACCTCAAACTACAGATACTCGTGCAATGCAAATCAATTCATTCGATTCTCTCACACCTCAACATAATTACAAATTCGCACACACAGCTGCACAAATTGTCACCGAATTTCATTCTTTCACAGCCAATAATATGAGCTGTCAGCAGGCAGACAGGCATGCATGGCTATAACACCCACCCTAGCACAACAAAATTTATGGACCATTTCACAGTATCTGGCTCTCATCGATGAGGAGTGCCTGTGTGTGCTAGAATGGTAAATATCAGAGGAAATTAGTTGTCCAGCCATGGCAATCTGGCCATCTGTCTCCCACAGCAGAAATACAGAAATAAATCAAATAATAGGACAGAGAATAGACGGAAAAATAAGAGGACTGAAGCTTATGAATAATTGTGAGAGAATGCTGACATTAGACTGTGAAATTAGAAAGTGAATTGCTACTAGTACTCAAAAAACAAAGAATTCAACATATTCAATAAATTACAACATACTACATAATTTAAGGGTTAGTCTGTGACTAGTGTACAACACTGTACATGCTATCAGAGTTCAAAAGATCTAAACAACATTCACAGTTTGTGCCTAAAGAAAATAGAGCAATACAAGTGTAATAGCTGTAACAGTGAACAGAGCCATATTACAAAGAAAACAGAGGTGTTGTATGCTCAACCTGTATGTGTGATTACATACTGTAAGTACAAGATTTACTGCAATAACAATATACAGTTATTAATCATTATCAGAAATATGTTTTTACTACAATTAAAGTATAAAGTTGGAGTAATACAATACATTTACATTTTACATTTAGTCATTTAGCAGACGCTTTTATCCAAAGCGACTTACAAGTGAGGTACAAGGCAGCAAAAATCTAAGTCAAGGAGAAAACATCAAAGCAAAGTCCTATGAGAAAAGTGTTCACAGTTCACGAGATGCAAGTGCGTGAAAGAGCAGAAAGGATTTTATTTGTTTATTTATTATTTAAAGAGATTTAAGTGCATAGGAAGATGCGGAAGAGTTCTGTTTTCAGCAGTTTTTTGAATATTGGGAAAGACTCAGCTGAGCGTGCAGAGTTTGGTAGCTGGTTCCACCATCGTGGGATCATTGCGCTAAAAAGTTTTGCTTGGTGTCTTGTGTGCAGTGCTGGGACCACCAGACGTCGTTCATTAGCAGACTGCAGCTGCTGCATTTTGGATCATCTGAAAGGGTTTTATTGTGGATACCGGTAACCCCATCAACAAAGCGTTGCAGTAATCAAGACGAGATGTGACCAGCGCCTGTACAATGAGTTGGGTTGTATATTCCGTGATGTAGGGTCTGATCTCCCCGATGTTGTAGAGAGCAAATCTGCAAGCACTAGAGACTGAGGAGGTGTGGTCCTTAAAGCTCAGTTGGTCGTCGATGATGACCCCCCGATTTTTGGCCGATTTAGTGGGGACAATCACTGTAGATCCCATGTTGATGCTGATGTTGTGTTGTGTTGAAGGTCTGGCTGGGAAGACAAGGACTTCGGTCTTGGAGAGGTTGAGTTGAAGATGTCTCTCACTCATGCAGGCTGAGATGTCTGAGAGACAGGCATAAATGCGCGATGAGACAGTGGAGTCGTCCGGTGGAAAGGACAGGAAGAGCTGTGTGTCATCAGCGTAGCAGTGATTCAAAAGACCATGTGAGTGAATGATGGTACCTAGGGATGAAGTATAGATAGACAAGAGAAGAGGACCAAGAACTGAGCCCTGCGGCACCCCGGTAGAGAGGCTATGAGTGTGAGAAAGATGCCCCCGCCAGGATACCTTGAAGGTTGTCCCGATAGGTAAGAACGAAGCCAGGCGAGAGCTGATCCATAGATGCCTAAGTGAGAGAGTGTGGACAAGAGGATCTGATGATTCACAGTGTCAAAGGCTGATGATAGATCAAGTAGAATTAAGACAGATGATTGACCTCTGGCTTTTGCAGCTCGAAAATATTCCACAACAGTCAGGAGTGCCGTTTCTGTGGAGTGACCCCTCTTGAAGCCAGGTGAGTTCTTCAGGGAAAGCTGCCTTTGTGTTTCACAAGTCCATTTGCTTGCACTTTGAGTCCCAGACCTTGTTCACCTGGTTACACTGGCAACATGTACAAGCATCTGAGGTAAATTTACTACACACTTTGTGAAAAAGTGTGCAGTAAATTGAAAAATCTATTTAAAATATTTTATCTCACTGCAGAGTTTCAGAAGACTGGAGCAGAGTGCTGGCGAGGCATCAGGGTTCAGTGCTTTGGATGTAGTGTCACTTACCTCTTTTTTTGTGTGTGTTTTGTCTACTAAGCCTCACATAGATGGTGGCAAAGAAAATTCCCTGACAGAAGAACGAATGATAGAATGGTAATATTTCATTTCTGCTTTAGTCACTTGGTTGCCTCCTTGAACCCATTTTAAATTAAAGGGCTATACTCACAAATGCAATCAGATAATTACAAATGAAAAAGTCTGTGCATATCAGTACAAGTCAAAGGAGTTGAACTGGCAGGGGCAAATGGATGACACGCTATGAAACTGAACCTACTTATTTCAATGCTTCATCGAAGCTTAAATGCAAGTGCTGTACTTAACTTAACTGGAAAGTTTGTGATTTTTCACTATTGTGAGTTTAAATTCAATATTAATGTCTACTTAGAAACCAGTATGAAACTGTGTAGTGAATTGGGTTTGCAGCAACTAGCAGCCTTTTCCTATCACTTATTCTAATGAGAAAGGTGATTGAGTCGTATCAATATCAAACTGCTGCGTTTGATAGTACCTATTATGGTACAAGGAACTCACACAGCCACTGATTTTCATTCTGGTATAAAAAGCAGCAATTTTTAGTAAAAGTATGTTTTGTTTTTTATGTATTTTTGACAGTAAAAAGTATAGAGGGACAGGAAACCAAGGCAAATTAAGGGGTATGATATGCAACAAGGATCCACTCGCAGGATTTAAAGCGGGCATTTTGCAATTAAATGTTACATGCCTTTAACCACTTGACTACCAGATGCCCCATAAAGTTAATTTTATTAATTTGTTGAGTTATTTAATGAATGGAAACATTTTCTTTGTATGAATTAACAATATAATTATTTATGAGATTTGCAGCTGTTACTAATGAGATGATGATGACCACCTGTGGCAGATGGAGGAGGTGCGACTTTCTTAAGCAAGAAGCATGTAGTAAATTTGAGCACTAGAATAGAGCGTTGGTACAGTCGTTGACCTCATATTAGATTAAGTAATTTTGCTCAGATTTTTATTTGTTAAAAGGAAAAAGTAAGATAAATTGAAGTCAACAGAATCTGGGTTTGTTGCATTATGATTTGGACTGTTGACAAGGTAGTTATGTCAGGATCCCCAACTTCACTTCCTCCTTCATGGCTTTTATTTTGCAGCCACTTCCTGTTCCCGGTAATCAGTTTCACGTGCTCTCACCGCTCTGTTTGTATACCTCCTCCTCCTCACCACCAAGCTGCCAGACCGTCTGCTTTCTCAAAGCAGCTTTCCAGCGTTCATCCAAACCATCTTTGCTATCCGTGGTTCGGACCACGCTACGTTTTTTTTGACCTGACTGCTACTTTGGTTATGTGAGTGATCGCTTCCTATTGACTCCCTGTTACCAACCTAATGAATGACCAGGATTATGATTACTATTATCTGCCCATGAGGGATCAAGTTTTTCACAAGCCCTTGTAACCACGTGATTATAAGGAGAAGATTTACTTTTTACTGTTTATTGCATAAACATTACATGTGTTGTAATAGTTTAATGTCTGATTCAATTATATGGGACCTCTATGCATTATTTCTTACAGAAGAAATAAGTCAAGCTTTGTTTGCCAGTGTAAAGTACAAGCACTGTTTTTGTATAATCCTTTCAACTCATGAGTTGACCAAGTGCTGTGACAAGCAGAATTACTAGTTGTTAGTCTCTTGCAAGGCACAACACAAGCTAGACACAGCAGTCCCATCATACTTTTTCCCCTCCAGTGCTTTGATTTGGTCTTTTGAAACTCTGCAGTGGAAAATTATGTTTAAAGTTCTGCACATTTAATTGACTATGTCAGGGCATTTTCTTTGCCACCATCAACGTGAGGCTTAGTAGACAAAACACACACAAAAAACGAGGTAAGTGACACTACATCCAAAGCACTGATCCCTGATGCCTCTCCAGCACTCTGCTTCAGTCTTCTGAAACTCTGCAGTGAGATAAAATATTTTAAATAGATGGTAATTGAGAGTTCAGTGTGGACCTTTTTCACAAAGTGTGTAGTAAATTTACCTCAGATGCTCGTACATGTTGCCAGTGTAACCAGGTGAACAAGGTCTGGGACTCAAATTGCAAGCAAATGGACCTGTAAAACACAAAGGCAGCTTTCCCTGAAGAACTCCAACGTCATCTGCTCCAGCAGTCACATTGTAATGAAGGCTCTGCTAAACAAGAAATAATAACTTTTCATGATAACAGCTTTAATAAAGCAGACTAATAGGTAACAGTGGTCCACACCCACAGCTCTGAGGTCAGTCTTTCCTGTCTAGATTGAAGGTTTGGATTCACATATGAACAGTGGACTGTAGCTATAGATTTGACTAATGATGATACTTTTAGCTTTAGTAGAGCAAAGATCATTTTACCAGTTATGATACAATTTGGGCTTGATATTTAAACTTTGGGCCAAAGCCCTTCATTCATGGACTGTCTGAGCCATATAGCTCAGAAGTTACTTGGCAACTTTAGCCATCGGCCTCCATACACCTGTACAGCTGGACTGAGGTCAGGTGACCCGGGAAGTGAAGATCATCCCACTGGTGGGCCATAACTAACTCCCTGGCAGCATTAGCTGTGTGTATGAACCAACATGGATGTGAAATTAGAGAAAAGATTCTCCTTTCATGTTAAATACGATAAACCACACAGGCAAAACAATAAAAATGTGTGATTGGACAGGTTATAGACTGTACTGTACGGTGTGTCTTCTAACCTGTTGCCAGTTTTATCCTGGTTGGTTATCCTCAGTTTATAAGGTGCAGTTGTGCGCAGCCTCAGTAATCCATCCTCCGTGATGACGATGTCACAGTGAGCAAGTTTCTGCATCAGCTTTCCCATGAAGGAGCTGGCTACAAACAGGGCGAAAATCACTTACTTACTTACGTTAAACATTTATTTTGTTTCAGTCACCCTACAACTACATAGAAGTATTTTCATCATAAAGCCTCGTGATCAGATGTCCCTCTTGGACACAATGAATGATACATGTCTGTGCATATATGTAAAAAGGCTGTTTCCCATGTGGAATAGAGGAGCTACAGTCAGAAAACCAGTTTTGAAATGCAGAAAGGTTAGCATTGGTGTATTTGTACCTATCAGATACAAATACTATGAAAATATAATGGATATGTATAGTTGTGTATTGTATTACTCTTACTCTATGCTGCAATGGCTAGAAAGCCAATTTAATCATATTACAGCATTTCTGATCATTTCTGTGGAGAAACTAATGTGGTACAATCCACACAGTAACCAAGTGTCCCTCCTTTCATTATAATGTTAACTTGGTTTATGCCAAATAAAAGGAAATAGGCTGAGCCTGGGAGCCCGAGCTGAGGGCAATGAAAACCTTCCATTACAGGCAAATCGCTTTACGCACACAAATCTTGCAGACGGCAGAACAAAGATTGTGAGGCTTTCCAGCACTTTTACTTAAAACTTGAGTTGTTTTTTTTTTCAAATTATTAGACATTTACAGGTAGTTTTTTGAGTGAATACATTTGCACATTATTTTACATACACACAAATATTGTTTAAAGTTACAGATTTATGTACAGACACACAAATACGAGTAAAGATACACAATTACGCACATACAAATCCCTGTACATACACACAGATTGAGATATCCAAGTCTAAGTACACACACACAAATCCATGTAGACATGCAAATAATTTTGCTACTATCATTACCTCACCAAAATGTTATCTGGAGTTCCCTTGAGGTCTCAAGGTCTAAACCCAATCTGAACTCCTACAGCCACAGTGGAAAAAAGTACAAACCAAACAAAGTCAGCACAAAATTGGCTATGATACTGAGAAAAATCAACCAGAAATAAAATTGACATCTCCCTTTAAACAATTTTACAATTCTACAAACAAATTATACAGGGTTTTTATTTCCCTTCCATCCGATGTCTTGCTTCCTGTTTGCTTTTAAATAGATTTCTATCATGAGATCTAGCAGTATAACTGCACAACTAGACTTCCACAGAAACAATGTTTAATCTTGCCTTTGGCACTGAAACCTTTACTAAGATCTTTCCAGAAAAACAACTAACCTCAGTGGAATATTTTGGTTTTTTTCCCATTTCTTTTGGATCTGGATGAGTTTTTAACAAGAAGTAGGTGCACAGGTGCAACTACCTCGCACCCAAAATTGCGTGAACACACCCTTTTTCCGGAGGTCACTATTTAGTGCCTCAGAAGCTTTGGCTTTTGTTCTTTTAACCTTAAAGTCACTCTTTTGAAAAGCAATTCCTCTGCAACCTTTCTGATACACCTGTTATCAGTGGCACATTAAAGTGCAGGAGTAAAGCACTGCACCAGCCAACTCTTACAAACTAAACATTAGAAATCCATTGGTGGAAAGTAAATGTACCATGGTGTGAATATCATCTAAGCTTTTTAACATAGGTTTGTTGCTGATGGAGCCGCCAGGTCCTGACGACTAGATAGGATGATGAGGGTGTGCTTTATGCCAAAGAAACCCAACCTGCACCAGGTGAAACTGGTGTTTTCTTTGGGGGGAGAAAAATGGGTTCAATTTTGAGGCCACTGACTTTCCCTAACCAGCATGGTGTGGAAGTGTCTCAATTATCATTATAGTCAATGTGCCACAGCATTTGTTCCCGGGAAGAATTGGATAAAGGGCTGACAGGCAGTGCCTTATCCTGCACTCTCAATACATCCATGGTTTTACCTGACCTACAGTAGTACTTTTCCCAGTGGCTAGTACCCATTCAGGGCAATATGTGTTTGTGAATTTTGGAGGGAGCTGTGGATTTGTTTAAGTGCTGATACAACTATGAAAAACTCACTCTTGAGTCATGGACTATGCCTTAAAGTAAAAGCTCCTGATGTTAGGTTAGGCAGAACACTTCAACATACTTTATTGGCCTTATGTGATTCAGTAACAATGAATTGCTGCAGCAATTGTCTTTTCATCAACTGCATCATTTGCTTGCACATGTGAAGTTTTGACTGGTTTTGAAGAAAATATATTATTTGTCATTTTTTTGCATAGGGTGTTTACTGAGGGCCTGTCATAATGACTGGAAGAAACTGGGACAATTTTGCAAACTGGAGAGAATCTACAGCTTCTGAGATCACAGAATTACTGAATTACTTACTATTTGTATACTACACCTTAATTGAAGCCTCTGTCTCTGACTTTATAGACTAATAATAATAATAATAATAATAATAATAATAATATTATGAAAACTACAGTAACTACATCCTGAGAAATGTATACTTCTGAAAACAGTTTCAACAAACAAATAACATTTCTCTATTTGCAAATCTATTAATACGTAAATAATTACATGTTCATTATTTCATTTTACAATGAAATAATTATGAAATAGGTAATAGGTAATTATGAAATTTAGATGAGCTAAGGCCCAGAAACACTTTTACCAGATCACAAAATAAGCTTTGACAAAGCTGCACATACTTCTCACACAAACAGTCTGATTGAAATTTCTAATCTTTGGGCAAAAGCTGGCACCAAATGGGATATTGATTGGCACTATGAGGAAGCCAAGATTAGACCTTTGCATGCCCAACTGCACCTGATTGTAGTGGCCATTTGACCCATGTGGCTGCAGATGGCATGCTCCATTCATTGTCCCCACATCAAATTTTTGCTGCTCAAGATCTCCTTCAATAATAATCCATCCATCTATTATCTGTCCTCCTATGTGGGGGCGATGCCACTGGAAAGAGAGGGGCTCGCACTGGAACCTGGGATAGAGGTGTTCATGGAGGAGCTTCTGAGGACAGATACTCTTACAGGACTTTGCAGAGCTCGCAACTGGTACGACTGGTGAGATAAATTATGCTGTCTTGACTTCCTAAATGGCAAAAAAGTAGGATTGAAGTTTTTTTTTTTTATTATAAAAAGACAATGCAAAAAGCTATTGATGACTTACAGTACATGGGGCTGTGGAACTAGTTGTTTTATCTTATGTGGTGTGGCATTGACACGTCAGGCTTCCTTTAGGCGGCTTCAGTTTAGCCAAGCCTTCCTTTAGTTCTTTCTGGGAATCTTTTGCTTTTACCTCTAATACAGATTATCTGGCCTTTAGAAATTGCTGATGTACATGACAGTAAAGCATTACATGATCCACTTTACCACAGTGTAAATACTAACAATTGGTGTATTTAAAGTTTTTTATAACAACCTCTATTTCTACAGAAGGGATAAAATAGCTAATAATGTCACCACTGGTAACCTTGAACTATTTTCTCTGATCTTCTTCCTTGGGCCATATTCATTAATAGTAGACTTGACTGACCTCATTACAAAACAACATACATTCTCACATTTGAGACATTTAATGACATTTAAAGAGTCAAACAGTTATTCATTTACCTTTAAGATTTTATTTGTTTACTGCTGTGTTTTGCTGAAGGAAGTTAATAGACATAGCTGAAACAAGGGTTGATGCACATTTGATGCACATCTCAAAAAACATTTTAGAATTATATACGAGGACCAGTAATGATTTGTTAAACATTTCTGTAGTGATTTTGATTGGAAGAAGATGCTTGATTGTTTGTTTGGAAGCTAAAGTCATACTTTGTTGTATGTAACATGATGAATGGTACCCTGTCCCTAAGACCTATTCTTTCTATATGTACTGTAAATGTAAATAGTCTGCACTTATATAGCCCTTTTCTACCTATTGGCAATCAAATTGTGCACTCACAATCACACACACTCACACACCGATGGGGGAGCTGCTATGTAGCTGGCTAACACTCACTGGGAGCAACTAAGTTGGGGTTCAGTATCTTGCTCAAGGACACTTTGATGTGTGACTAGATGAGCATGGGATCAAACCATCAACTGTGGGATTGATGGATGACTGCTCTACCGACTCTGCCTCCTGCGCCACAGTTGCCCAGTATAAAAGCAGTATAAAATATTTAATGTTGCAATGCTGTGTCCCTAACCTAAAGTAAAAAAATATATATATAAAAGATTGATTGTATCAACACTTTTAGGTGCCATTGGTAGAGAAACTGCTGTATCAGCGAACCAGTAAAACTTAATTTGGTAAAGGCTTAAACTTTTATCTTTATTTTGGAGCATTGGAGCATTGACATGCTGGTAACACTGAGCTGCTAACTGGACATGGTCATGGATCCCTATTGAACCTTTAGGGTTTAAATCTATAGAAAGTAAAGTCCCCAAGGGTAATTTGGCGTAAAGACGGCAGTCAACAGTAATAAGAGTAAGAAAGAAATATGATCAAAACGGACAGCTAATGAATCTGCTGGGGTGAACAATGGCTAAAGTAAGAGCTTTAGCCATTTTAGTAGATCTCACACACACACACACACACACACACACACACACACACACACACACACACACACACACACACACACACACACACACACACACACCTTGACACATAACACTGTACTGTAAATGGCATGGCATGAGGTAATACAGTACGTCTGCACCTGGTCTGGTGGATGAAGTAGTCAAATGTCAAAAACTGTACTTAAATAAAGTACAAATATAAATACATTATTGTACTCTATAAGTAAAAGTACAAACTCAAATTTCAGGTACATGATTTATATTTTAGTATAAATACAAAGTATTAAAAGTAATACTACTTTACAATTTGTTTCTCTGTCCTTTTCTGTGAACCAGTGCTGTTTCCTGTTGGTAATATACATAATCGATGTTTTTAAAGGTCTTAAGATTTTTTACATTTTTTTTCTAAACTACTCATGTTGAGTGAGAAGAAGAGGTAGGCAATGTCAAGTCCCAAGAGTAAAATTACTGCATACCAGCTCACTTTGAGCACTGCTACTGTGTCAATTAAATGTTTTAAATAAGACCATTGAAGGAGAAAATGGAAAAAGTAGTTTATTATGAAATGTGTATAGTGTTGTGATTGTAATGCAACTTTGATTAGTAACGTAGTGGAGAAAAAAGTAGAGATATTTGCTCTGAGATGTAGCAGAGAAAAAGTCAAAGTAGCCAAAGTAAATGTATTTAAGTAAAGTACAGATTCTTGAAATATTTAATTAACAAAGTACTTGTGCTTCGTTACTTTCTACCCCTGGTCTGCACTTGAAATGTTGCCAACAGCAACTCTTCACTGACATATTGTTCTAATAAACTGCCGTCAAACAAAAGTCTCTTTGACACAAAAAGACAATGTGCAATTCCACAGTGTCAGTGAAACGACTCATCCAGGTTCTTTGCTTGAAAATCCAGTATATGTCTATTTTAGCAACTGAGAATGGAACCAATGACAATAAAATACAATAGAAAAGGAGCAGAAGTTGGACATGGCAATAAAATGCTTTGCAAAATCTTTGTTACATGTGTTTGCTGTGTAGATGTGTCATACACATGTATGACCCATGGGAGGGCTGCTCAGGTCTGTAAAGTGTTTCATCTAAAAAGTACATTTTTCACCTGTTACCCATGTGGATTAGGGTCCCTCTGCCTGTGTGTGTGTGTGTGTGTGTGTGTGTGTGTGTGTGTACATGTTATGTTTATGTCTTTAAGTCCAGCTGCTCCTGCAGGTAGCAGTGAGTTTTAGCAATTAACCCCTATCACTGTTCTGTCCTACTCTTTCCCTCTCATCTTTCTTTCTTTCATCTTGTGCAATTGCACCAAGCACAAAAAAACCCACAAATGCATTACTTAAGAAAAGATGTAACATGATCTACAGCTGCCGCTGAGAGAAGAGAGAAGTCATGCAGCAACGTAAAAAGTCTTCATCCCCTTGTGTTAAAATTCCAAACAGTAAAACAAAATTTATTTGCTTCATCAAAATAACATTTAATCCACATTCGGTTGGTTGAAAATGTGCTCAAAAATGTAATTTCATTATCAGAAGTACCAAAAACAATTGAGTATAAAAAGAAAGTTATGGTAAAATAATGAAGATTATGTCAATTAAAAAGTTGCATCCCCCTTAATAAACCATTTAGATAACTAATAATGTATGATTAGGTGTCTGATATTTAAAAATAACTATCAACACTTAATACTCAATAAGTGGCACCAGGTGTGTTACATTGCACTTGAAATTTGCGTGTGGGTACATCTCCACGTGGGTACATCTCCACGGGCAGTTTTCAGCAGTTTGCCTAGAGCAATCAGAATAATGGTATCAGGCAAACAGCTTTCAGAAGACCTCAAAATGAAACTGGTAAACCCTCATAAAGCTGGAGAGGAATGTAAAAATATAGTGTTTTGGGATACCAGTACCAACTGTAGAGACCATAATCCAGAATTAGAAGAAGCATGGACACATTAAGACTTACAAGAAGTAGAAAATAACTGAAAGTAGCACTAGGAAATTTGTGAAAGAGCTACTCAAGAATCTCAAATTCCTCAAAGGGAAATGTAGGCTGCACAAGCCTGGATTGTTTAGGAGAAAGGCAAACAGAAAGCCATTGCTCTCTTGTAGACCTAAGGCAGCATGCTTGGAGTATACTAAAGATGTGAATAAACCAAATGTGGTTTGTGAATAAACCAAACTTATGTAGTTTCATCAGACAGAAGTTGAATTATTTGGTCATAATTCGCACATAACTTTCATTTTTTGACCATTTTTGTTGCTTCTGATGATGAACAAACATTTGTACTAGCTGGATGTGCATTAAATATTATGTTGAAAAAAATAATAAATAAAAAGAATCTTAAAATTCACACAAGAAATCCATTACTAAGTAGATATTTCTTCAAAGTCAGTTTTTTGTGTCCTTTTTTTATACTGTAAATTGTCTTTGAGGTCAAATGTGAAAAGACAAGTAACAGACAATGAGAGAAGAAGAATGTGAAAAAAAATGACAAGAAAATTGTGAAAACAAGCACAAGGGGAAAAACTGGGAAAGCACAAGAGAGGCATATAGTCAAATTAAAGGGATTAGACAGCTTATTCCCGCTTAATTCCCTTATCACCTCCTCTCACAGTGGAATGGGTTTTCACAGCGATGTTTACATGACCCCATATCCACCTGAAGCCAAATGGCCCACATTATGCTAAATCCCCCATTAACCTGGCATAATCCTTCCCCGACAAGCACTCAGTAGCCCACTACCTAAATACCTGGGTCCAAAGCCTGACAGGGTTGTAGACCATTTACAGATGGAAAGGTTGCACATGTTCAGTTGCACATTTTTGTTTTTGCACTTAAAGAAAACATATCATTAGGAACAATGGTAAATGCTTAAAGGCGGGGCAATATTTAGGCATTGGTCATATAGGCAGTCACCTAAGGCACCACCAGCTAGAGGGGCACCAAAAGATGTCTTTTGAATTTTATTTGAATTATTTTCAAATAATTTGAGTTTGAGCTATATTAACATAAGCTTGGCACATCTTTCTAAATACATTATAATACACTGTCACAGCAGTCATACTAACTAAGGCTGATGTAGGAGAATCACAATTACCTGCAGCAGCTTTGAGGGACAGATGTTGTGAGTCAGGAATGGACTTCAAGGTAGGTGAGAGACAGTTAACTTCAGCATGTTAACAGAATGTTGAAGTCCAGTTGAGATTTGTTCCACATGTGCCTCATAAATAATCTTCCTGCAGAAATTCCAAATGTTCAGGTCTTGTTAGGCTAATTTCATGTACATGTTCAAGGAGAGAATGACTTCAAAAACCTGATTTCAGAGTATTTCTGAGATGGGCTACTTCGGCTGTGAATTTAGTTACACCTGGAAGGTCCATTAGCCACGGCTGTTAGGGCGCTCTCTGGATCGGAGGATCTTCTGATGGTGGCCCGTAAACTGTCTAACAAACGAATTATAATCCAATTGTCCTTCACTGTGCTTGCTAGGTCCATGTCTATGGCCACATCCTTCTGTCACAAGGACAAAAGGAGAAGTGTAGACAGAATTTATTAAGATGGTCAACAGAAACTGAGGTAACCAAAAATTGCTCCAGACAGTACATAAACGGTGGGAGTTCAGTAACTATTTGAACAAAAACTGAAACACGGAGATGAACTGAATAGAATAACTAAACAATCTAAACAACAAATGGGCAGAACACCAACAAAGCAGTAAAACAAAGAAAACTGAATGGGGAGCAAGCTGAGGTGATTAGGAGAACTGGGCAAGTGTGACAGAACTAAGAGATAAACATGAACCGGACTAATGAATGAAAGCTTGACTCGACCCGCACAGTAATGAAAAATGAACACAAGGACATAACCAGGAATAGGCGTAAATAAAAAGTGCACATATATAGAAAAAGACTAGGGATTGGCAATAAAGGGCACACACAGTCACGCTGGAGAGCAAAATACACAGGATAATTAACAAATGTGTACATACAGAAAAAGTAACCAACTCAAAAGTACGACCTAACAGGGTGCAAGTGGAAGCAGGGGTTAATAATAAATCAGAGCTGCTCACATGCAAGTCTGAGCAGACACTAGGATAATGAAAAACAATGGAGCAAAGACAAACTGGCAACAGAGTCCAAATGATCATGGTCAGGTAGAATCAGAAGGCTGTGTGTTCTGTCAGGGAAATACGGCAAATATCTGGCAGGGAGTGACTCTAGCAGAGGTTTAAAGTAGACAGGGGCACAGGTGCAAGAGACTAAGTGACAGAAACGACTAAACAGGAAGTGGGGAAGATGGACTACAATATAAAAGCCAGGTAACAGGAAGCAGGGCTGGGGAAGACAGGGTTACAGAGGAAATGAAGGTGCGTGTCAGGGAGTGAGGGAGAATGAAGGGCAGAGACTGATGGGAAGGGAAAGAGACACCGAAGAGGACAGACAGAGAGGGAGAGTGCAGGTCTAGGTACAGACACCAGGTAAGGAGTGTGCGAGGAGGGACAAAAAGAGACTGTGAAATCTGTCATAGACCCGACACTGGACTCTGCCCAGAGTATTTCTGAGACCTACAGCAAATAAAGGTCTACCTGAACTTAGTTTCCTTTTAAAAAGTTATTTTACCTTTAATTTCCCTTTGCTGGCTCTATAGCGTGCCTGTTCTTTGCCTTTGCACACAGGTTTGGTAAAAATAAAAGGTACCTTTAGCATCGATATCATACACAAAGGGACTTAAAAAAGTGGCATAATTTGATGCCTTAGGAAGCTTTATTATCCGATCAGGAATAAAGATTCTACCCAGTTCTGATCTGTCTTTGCTAAAGTCTTTAAAGTAAAAAATTAGATTTTAGAGAGAGGGGACTTAAGGGGAACAGACAAAAGTAACAAGTTTAACTTGTAAGTTTTTACTTTCTAAAGAACTTGTTCAGCAGGATGAGAGTGAAAATGTCTAAATGAAGTAGTGTTGGCGAAGAAGATTCTTTCAACACTGCGGAGCTGCCCAAGGCCATAACCAACATAAAAGTAACCTGCATAAGAATCGCACAACATGTGACAATTTGACAAAAACGTAACATTTGCTTTGTTCCCCTACAGTGTGCGGCTGTTGACTCATCTACAGAGCTGGTTACAGTGAAAGCAGGAGTAGTAAGTAAACCTGGGCTTGCTGAAGAATATACAAATTATCCCCACCCCCTGCAGGGAGCCCCTGTGTGAGCCTCTGCAGCAAGCATGCTCAAGCAGTTACTGGGAGTTTCCAGTGATGTGAACCAGCTAGTGAGCACAGTTTGAAGTTTCTCTAAATGTCTTCTTTACACAGTAATTGAACACTGCCCCACAACACATAATCCCGCTGACTTTTCTGAGGTCTAACCACCAAGACTCTTTTTCATGTACTTAGGATCATTTTTTCTCTTTGTGATTCTTAATGCATACTTGGGTCCATGTGTTATACCGTGTGCATTCTTAGTGTTTGGTTTGGGTGTGTTTGCAACTCTTTCAGGTCAGTGTTTGTATCTGTGGTCATTGTTTCTCTTAGTCAATGGTCATTATATGTCTCTCTTGTAATTTTGTGGTAATTTTCTGATTGTGCACATATAACAGATTATCTAACACAACCTGCTTTAAGTAATAACCAGCTACCAACAAAAAATTCCAATTACCTTATTACAAATTCTTGAAGTTACACTTCCTTCAATGAAGCATCCAGAATCTATCAAAATGCAAATATTGTTTATTTCGAGTTTAACTGCCAAACACACACTGTTTGTATGATTTGCCGGAACCATACTGCATTCTAAATTTGTGTCAAGGGCACAGCGGCTTCTTTTTAAATTTGTTTTCATTCTAACCTATCTGCTCAAAATATCTGTGCCTTTTTTCTGTGCTTTCTAGATGGATAAACACAGACGCTTGCCTTTCTTATAAGTAAGCAACAAAGTAGACTTAAACACCAGAGGTAATAAAGTAAAGGTTAAAAGATAAAGAAAATCAAAAGAAATGTATTTTCACTCACCTTTGAACACTTAAAACACACAGACACAACACATACATATGTAAACGCTTGAATCTTAATGAACCTGTTTACACAAAGAAAGGAAGATTCTTAAGTAAACCTGTTAAATAATCATTAAAACAAAGCAAAACAATCACAAAGTGGTAGATAATAACCACAAAGACATGCAAAAAAAAACACAATGAGAGGCCAAAAATTACTGAGAAAATATTAAACAAGAGACACAAAATGACCAAATGTGCAAAGAGACATGCAATCAAACTATAAATGATATGCTGTTTGTTATTATAAGATCTGGAGCTTTGAATTGGAATCTAAACACATGTTGCAAATTTTACAAATGGTGTCCATCTTCTTTGTGCCTCCCTTCATATGCCAACAAATTTAATCAGCTCAGCAACAGAGCCTGATATCACTTCTATATTTGTGGAAAATACACTGAGCTCAGAACCACACACACATTTCATTTGATTAGAGCTCCAGATATAATCCAAAATCACAGCCTATTTCCAAGACCAACTGATATGCTTCACAGCACAGGACTGGCTGGAAATTGGTCCATGACAGGTTGCCCAGTCTGCCCTGGCAATCTTTTTTGTTGCAGTCACAACAAGATCAGAATCTGCTCATATGATAGGAAGATGCTATAATGCAAACCTTAAAGAGTTGATTGACAGTTTATGGTAAGCTATAAGAGACTTAGCAGTTCAGCAAGAGTTCAGTGTCCATGCAGGGAAAACATATTGCATATTTTACTAAACATCCTCTTCTGTCATCAACTCTAATATTTATCTATTGGCAAGATGAACAACTGGTGCCCTCCTAATTTGGAAGCAGCTTTGCACAAACATCTCCTGCTTTTTAAACTGAGAAATACTGTATGTGAAATAAGACTTAAAGATTTTAATGTCTTAAAGGATTGATTTTTATTTTCTAAAGGTATTTAAAACATAAAAATAAAAGGGAATACCAACTCAATACTAACACATAAAAAATGTAAAAAAAAAAAACAAACTCTACATGATTTATTAGCTTGTGTTTATTTATTTTCTTAGGTAAATGCTGAATAATGTTTCCTCTAGTCAGTTGGCTCCCTGGTTAGTGTTAGTGTTCCTTCTCTCTATTTCTTCCTCTTTCCCTGCCAGCAGCCTTTATCACCCTACGGTGTCAAAAGGCATCACCAGGGACAGAAGAAGGGCCTAAAGGGACTTAGACCTAAAGGAACACGGCTGCTGCAGAGGAATTTACATAAGCTCCTCAGCAGGTGAGTTCACACAGTCTGCGACAATGAATGTGTTCATACCAGCACAAGCCCTGCCTTCATTTACACTGTTACTCTCTGACACTGTGGTCAGAGCTGTTGGCCAGTCTACAGCAGCACACAGGCGGCTGCAGCAGAAGACGTAAGCAGGCATAAATTACATTTTATGTGCAGTTTGTGATAGGCCAATATGGAAAGGGATGAACCTCATTCCCCAAAGTTTTACTGACCATATTTATACAGAAAGCAAATAATACAATGTTTATAGATTAATAATAATTTATGGTCAGTCTGCCTTTTTTGTTATTGCTCATTTAATAATTATAAACATTACAGTTTTAACACAGAACTAAATTACAACTAAATTATAGAAGGTTTACCAGATTTTGAATTTATATATCATCCTTTAGTCATAGAAATGTGTGATATATGGACGAACGTTAACATGTGACTAAAGCCACTCTCCACCTGCCCTGTGCTGCATCTAGGTCTCTGGTCTTCTCCTGAAGCTCGGCTGCTCTGCTCTCTCTTTTCCCTCTTCCAACCTTTCATTCAAATCATTTATTTGTGCATTCTTTGTTTTATTCATGTTTCTGTAGCTATTGTTCCCACCTGAGTTTGTTTTTCATTTCTCTCTCCTCATCCCTCATTCAAAACAATAAAATCCTCTGCTCTAAAAACCTGACAGTGCATCAAAGAGCTTAGATGTGCACAGTGTGAATTACAAATGTTGTAGATTAATAATTAAATGTGATGTGAATGCTGAGGAGTTACTTTCAATCTAAATTACACAACAAAGCAGTACAAATATGATAAGCTGAAAGGTTGAACCAACAACACAGTGTAAAAAAAACCTTTTGACTCACTGAAGAGCTCAGTAAAGAGCTGCGTTGTGCAATGTCAATTGACAGGACAGGTGGTTTAGATTAAGGTGCCAGGTCTCTGTGACCCTCACTGTGTCAACGGGACACAGACGCCTTGAAGTAGGGCCATAATGCTCCAACATCAGTGCTGTTGTATCATGTGACAGCAGCCAGATCTTTTTATTTATAGTTAAATTATTAATAATTGTTAAATGTTCTTGAAAGTGGTAATGGGAAAGCCTTTGCAAAAAGTAAACATAATGTACACAATAATATGCCCTGACAAGAGGTAGTCTGGCAAAGGGGGAGGTTTGAAATCCACTGAGCACATTCTGTCTTCATGTTAAACTTAATTTCAACCTCAGGAGCCCAAACAGACAAGATGGTGGCCTCTGTATCCCTAGTTCCAATTGTTGTTTGCTGCAGTGAAATGTGTCCACCTACAGTAATATTTTGTGGTTGCTGTTTTTCTGCTCCCTTGTGACTACCAACATCCCTATGAGGAAAATTAAAAGTTTTTAAAATGTGTTTTATGTTAAAGCAGTCTGATAGTTTAGTTTTTCTTAGTGCTATTTCGAATAACAATTTGTTGACATGCCACATAACACATAATGAGGTTTAAAATAAATGCTTTTAAGCAAGTTCCCCTTTTCCACTGAGTGAATATTGCTCTTGATGAAACATTTTCTAAATTTCTGTAAACATTAAATCATTTGTTCAAGCAGTTTTAGTGCAGAAAGTCATCTCACATATCTTCATTATGCTTTCATATATTTTCACTGATACAAACATGTGAACAACATGTGTATGTGTGAATAGTGAAGAGAAGGCAGGTCATTTATCATTTTGTGATTGGTTCTTTAGTAACCCCTGGTTTGCGAGTTACAAACAACTGAGTATGTACATGCATCACAGGGTTAGAAAGCACACAAACACATTAATATGTTACCTTAGTCTTAAACAATAGTCTAAAGACATGCGTGTTAGGTTAATTCTCTCTGATCGACTCCAGCTCCATGGCCCCCAACAGGATAAGTGGTTAGGATTATGGATGATTGGACAGATGTTAACTTGGGAACATTTTTATAATTTAAAAAAGAATTGTTGAACAAAGTCAGTACAGTTACCTTCCTGTAGTAAATGATTATGTTTGGTTAGCTACCTGCTGCTATTAATACCTGATGTTTTGTAATGATGCAAACACACACATCAGTTAACAAATGTCATCAAGAGACCCAGTGTGTCCAGCTAGAAAGTGTCTGTTGAGACGTCAGGGTGCAGACACATGAAAGAACATTCCCAAAAAATTGTAGAAGCCAGAAACCTTGATAACATACATTTTAGGAGAGATCAAAGAGTTTGGCTCACTTATCTTATTGTGATCACCAGCTCCTAATTCTGATTCACAGTGTGGGCACAATCTACAATTTTATAGATCACTCCAAATCAGAACTTTTGTCTTTCTTCTTTAATCCTTAAATGTCAGCTTGTACTAAACTTCTCTCAGTAATTCCACCATTCAAGTGTTCTTCGTCTTTTGATTTGTTGAATTTTTCTAGGGGGATCCAATATTTTGCACTAAAATAAATGTAATTTTATTGTAACTTTTTTTTATCCACTCTTGCTTTCTGATGATAAGGAAACATTTGTACTAGCAGATTCTATGTTTAATATTATGTTATTGGATAATTTATTCTTACAGTATTCTGAAAAGAGGCACACAGAAAGTTACCATCAAGGTTTTCTTCAAACTAGAAAAAAAGTCTGTGGAGAGCTTTAAATCCTGAACAACGCAACCTGGAGAAGTTTGCTAATGCACTGGTTTAGTTTTAAGCTGTTCAACCACTGAACTCAATTTCAAGTCCAAAGAGCTCATCTAGGTTAAATTGGTTTGAAAATATAAAATATAGAGTTATGTTAATCAAGAATTGTTTTTTAAAATTCCCATATGATGTTTTACAGTGCACTGACATGTGAGTAGGTATAGACGAGCACTATGAAGAAGAATAAAATATATACATTAGATCATATACAGTACAGTTGGATTGCTTTCAGTTATTTTTTAAGGTAACCAAATGAGGTATATATTCTGAACTGTGAGGTTTTACAGCGAAAGCACCTGCTCTGTAACCAGAAGACCTCTGACAGCACTGTGTGTTGGGTAGTTCAAACATCTACAGAGCTTGATTGACATGGTGGTAATAGATAATCCTAATACCAAAGGCATTGCACATATAGTGTAGACGAGTATGCAGTGAAGGTGTCTTTCAGAGAACATCCTTATATCCTAAAGGCTTCATGTGGCACAGAAAGATAACATAAGGTGTGTTCAGAATAATGACCTTCTTATGTTGTTACAGGGAGCAGAGCAGACATAGAAAGTCAAAGAAGCAAGTTGTGTAATGAGAATATGAATTCTTCAACAGTGTAGGTGCATTAAAGTCCATTACTGCTGGAGAGCTGTCATACAACTATTAATGAGAGCATAATGGAGAGAGAGATGCTGAGAAGAGAAGAATTGTGTTGGCTGAAAGAGAGAACAGAGGAATGAAGGGGTCGTGTTCCTGATTTCCTGTGGCAATGATCTTGAGGTGGATATCAAAGAGAGAATTAAACTGCAATTAAAACCAGATTAAGAAAGAACCAGACTGCCAAAACAGAGAGATCGGAACAGGTGAGGAGTTAAAAACAGTACAATAAGCTATGCAGAGGAGGAGAGCACTTTGAGTAAAACTATAAAAAGCTGTAGTTGTGAAAAGAAAACCACAAATATCTTCTCACTCTCAGATTGAGTAGTGTAATGTATAGCAACATAATGCTAATTGGTCTGGAGTTTAATGGTAATGTTTGGGGTTGTAGCCAGTGGTTCCTAATTACAAGGTCTTAAGACCAATACAGCAAATAGCTGCAAATACAAGCTGCTTAAATAATGTTTCTTGGTCGTGAACAAAATCAATATCAGTGTTTTTATCCGAAACCTCAGGTCCACATAGATTAAACTGTACCCCACACTCACTGAACTCAAGAAGACATTTCCAGCTGTCTAAGTGACTCTGGCTGTCAGGTAACACTATTAAGAGCAGTGTGCAGTTTTGTATTTGATTAATATGCTTCACAAAATAATGGTCACTCATGCTAAATGGACTAAACTTACCATATTTTTAATTTAAGGCTTATTCAACCTTTTCACTACGGAATCCTTGATGTAAATGATTTCACACCTTCCAATAGTTTGAGGGAAAGTAAACTGGCCACTTCATCCATCAATGTTTGTTTTAAAAATGTCCTGGAAACTCATTCACAGCAGTTATACAATTTTACATTCTTCTATTTTTATGTTGTTTAGACAACAAACTATAGGAGCTTTTTTGTGTTCTTCTTCATATTGTCCAGAGTTGCCATCATGTATTGTACGCAACGTGATTACGCCAGTAGTTTTTAAAAAAGAAAACACACAAAAAGTGATGGTGACCTGGTGCTGATTCTGATGAAGAAAAGAATGGCAGCATCATAGTGTGGTGCATTTCATTTTCTTCCTGCAGGAGATGCAGTCCTGACATGCTTCAGAATGTTTGTGGGACAATTTTAGGAGTTGTTGGTGCTGCACAGTACATGTTGACACATTATTAGAAGAAGCAGAAAGTCGCGCTGCAGCCATTAGTGGATGAAGCATTGCAAACTCCATACAAACTGCATAATAGCTCACTTTGAATACTATTAATATGTCTAAGGACTTTTTTACTTTCCACCACTGGATCCAGCGGGACAACCAGCCCCTCCCTCTACCAGCTGTACATACTCAGCAGACAGGGAAGAGAAAAGGATCAGAAAGTGATAGTGACTGATACATTTTAAACTTTAACTAGTGATTAATTTGATTATTTAATTTTGATAAAATGATAAAATTAGATATACAGAGATATCAGTATATTAATATATATATATATATATATATATATATATATATATATATATACCTGAACAACATATGGAATTGCAGATGTAGAAATTAATTAGTGGCAGGACCATTGGTTCACTATGTGTTCAGTGATTTAAAACTTGAGAAATTATTCTTTACAGTAAACACATCGGGTAAAACCTAATTCATTTGCAATTACTCACGATAAACAAATTGTAATAATTTGACAGCTCTAATTATTACCTTTTGAAAGAGGCATCAATTCCTGTAAATACTGGAAATGTGCAGGAATTATAAAGTTATAAAACTACTTATAATAAATCAAGACATCAGAAAAAGACAGTTCAGTTGTGAGTTCAGTGTCCTGAAAGGCAACTTCTGGTTCAAAGTTGTGAAGGTATGGTAACAATAAATCAGTGCGTGGAGATAAAGTCACACACAACACATCTCTCTCTCTCTCTTTTATGGCGTACAAAGAAAAATGTAGAAACATAAGAAAACAAGGGCCTCGTGTTTATAAATAGTTCATCTGAGAGAGGAAAGAGAGGCAAAAAGTATTTAGTTGGCAGTGGGCACTATAGTGAAGTCGATTGTTTTCATGCTTCTATTCCATGAGGAGAGGTAAAGAGGTTTATAGGACCTGTGCGTGGTTTTTATTGCACGTTGAAAGGATGAAAACAACACTATCATTACCACTGGCCTGATCTTTACAGTCACTTCCAGAGTTTGTGTGTTTATGGCATGAAGACTTTCTTCCTGCTTACAATGGGAAGGACACTGCAATGATGGACGTTAGTAATGGCTGCACTTTTGGCTCTCAGAACGCTGACACTCAAAAGCTGACATTATTTCAATTAAGTTGAGGGTCATGCAGGTGAAATGCCTTTTCTCCGGCTTTTTACCTTCAGCATGCATCCCAGTCGTTGTTGTAGGTCGGCACAGTGTCTAATTTCACAAGTATAGCACTTAAAAATTTCCTCTTTCATCTGTACAGCTATGAATACCTTCAGTTAAAGCTACTGTCCACTGGAATTTTAGTCCAACACCTTTACCTCTCAGCCATGTTGGTAAGTGGATCACATATAAGACAACTCATCTGATGGAGTTGGAGTCTTCAGTGACTGACATGGGAGTGATTGTTCATACAACTGTCATCTGGTGGGTGACCTGCAAATGTTTTTATAACCTTCCCCTGGCTTTTGTCTTTGAGGCCAGGATACTGATTCACCTGTAACTGGACATTTCAGATACACGTAGATTTCTACGTCAATCCAACACATTTACTGCACTCAGGTGATCTCTATTTAACTAACTGTGTGACTTCTAAAACCAAGTGGCTGCACCAGTGATGATTTAGGTGAGTTACTTTAAAGGAAGTATTCTTAAGGTATATTTAAAGACAAACTAATTTGTCTTTGATTTAGTGCTGTGAAAAAAGGTTAATAAAAAAACTTCCAAGTGGGGGGAATGCTTTTTTATATTTAACATAATGAGTTAACTGTTGATGTTTGTGTGTTTTGTATTAGATACACATCTTGTTATATTTGCCAACATTAGTTGGAAGGATGCCCAAACAATCTAATACTCCAAGGTGTGTGGTCTGTAAATTTTCCGTCCTTGTACTCTCATAATGCTGTGAAATGATCTCTATACTCTGAATACCACAGTACAGTGATTCTTAATTGTTTTTTTATTTCACAAGGCACCAACAGAGGCATATTAAAGCATGGATCTCCATTTGATCAGATTTAGTCACAGTGATGCTTACGGGACTACTTTGTTATAGATTTACCTTGGAATCATTTAAGTGCCTCCTCAGAGACAACAGTGGTGAGAGTGAAACCTTTGATTAGAGCAGTCATTCCTCTCCATTCTGTAGGTAGGATCATTTCTAGTAAATTTCATTACCGTGAAATTAAACCATTCTTTACCCTGCTGTGAAACAACCCACAGGTACCTGAACACAGTCTGAAGGATAAAAGGCACATTAGTTATGCCACTTACCTCAACATAACCCCTCATGCTTTTAAAAATAAATCTAACAAATAACAATATAGCAAATGGTGTTTTTCAAAACCACATAACCTGAAGATAATAATTAAATTAACTTTCTTGCGGTTTCCATAAGGAGCACTCTCGAAAAGCATATAACACATAGGATTATGGATCCTTACCCATGGTGACCAGTCAACAAGTCACTCCATAACTTAAATAAATCAGTGGACCAGTTTAACTTTGTGCGTTTTCTCCTTGTAGTCATGGGAAAATTGTCTTGTCATCTCTTTTTTGCAACTGATCTGGAGGTGGGAACATGAAAGTAAATGCAGGGAGTAGATCCATCCATTATCTTAGCCACTTTTCCCATACAGGGTTGCAGCCAGTCCTAGATGTCATTGGGAAAGAGGTGCTAAACTGCTCCAGAGTTGATGTGGGATATATAAAGAGTTCTGGTGCATGTTTTGCAACCAAGTGCGACTGTTGAAAAGGGGCAAACAAAATAATACCTGCCGTCCAAATCTATCAGCATGCATGCAGGAATATGCACTATGGTCAAGCAGCAGCTACTGAAACAATGCCAAAGCAAAATCCTCCTATATTTTCAAATGTTGGTCAGAGTTGCCCAGATATCCTCTGGATCCCTCTGCAGCTGTAATAGAAGTTTCACATTTTTGTTTACTTACAGTCAGAGATACAAATGTGTGGCATGTTTCATATGTAAAATATTTTTATTTGGAAAGTTAAGCAGCTCCAGCAGCTTGCTCTGGTTAATCCTGCTTATGTAAACTTTAATTTACCCAATAAGTGATGGTTTCTAATAGGAGCGATCTGACTGTACCTGATTGGACAAAGTGTGTTACTTCGTGTTTGGGTTACAGTGTGAGTCTGTGACACTGATTCAAAGTAAGATGGACAAACACAGTGGACAGGGTTAACTGGAGAAGCACGAGTTCATATTGTGGAGACTTTCCTCTGTACTAGTTTAAACAGCAGAATGTAAACTGACAGAGATACTCTGTGTACTGTCTGTCTGTGTGTGTGAGTGTGTGTGTTAACTCAGTTTAAATGCCAGAAGCATCAGTCAAACTGAAGGTCAGACTTTTACACTGACCTTTACACCCTCATAAACCAGTGTCTGTGTTGGCAACTCTCTTCGTTCTTTCACTACCTCTCATCTCTGTGTATCGTCTTTATGTAAGTCCCACAGCACCCTTACTGTTTTGTCTCAGTTCAACAGTTATTACAATGAGGTTTTTACCGTTAAACGTTGATAAGAACAGCAGTTAGTACTATGATTATTAAGAATGTACCATATTGTTTGATGTAACTCTTTGATCTTTCTCAAAATGACAAAAGCCTTCTTTCAGTCAGCGTCATTTTACAAGGTGGAAGACAGTTTGCAAACTGAGACAGAGTCCATATCCTTCTATGACTCCTTTCTCACTCTGTCTCACTGAATCAATTTTTGTCTTGTCGAAGAGCTAAACACCATACGGATTCTATGGCTGATACGGACGAGAAGTGTTTCAAGTGTTTCCTGGAAGACAACGTCACTAAGAGTGGACAGAATCCCAGCAGTCTCAACTTACTTTATTGATTAGACTAACAAGCCTTCCACCTGTCTTTCCTGGTTTCTTATTCTTTTCCAAGCTTAAAACTGAAATGACTAAACTGAAGATTTGACACATTTTCATACTGGGAAAACTAATTATATTCAAGTACTTTGAAATATTTTTCCTGGTTTCTCCCATAGGATATAAAATGCTCAATCAAGACGCTGCTGTCTCTAAAGCTGTTTTCAAAGCATTTTCACTGCATATATTAAATCTCGTTAATGTCAGCTTTTCATTACTCTTTGAATGTGCCGTTTGTCACACGTTGTTGTGGTTTTTTTTTTTTTTAAATGAAGCAAAAGCGCCAAGACAAGGGTGAAAAATCTAAATGAAACAATTGTTGGAACATTTATTTTACAAATATGAAGTGTTTTATTTGTTAATGACGACATCCACTTCCAACAGTGGATTCAAGTTGACGTCACAAACTTATTTACAGGAAACCACACATCTAAAGATTATAAATTAGGATTTTAGTTGCGGTTACTAGTTGTAACAGGAAAAAGTCCACTATGAATGCTCATATTAGAAACAGCAACTGTAAGAAATACTGTTTTTGTCACAACTTACTAAGTGAAGTCAATACAAGTGGCTCCAGAAAGAGAGACGGAACCAGGTTATTGGGAGGGTTAGAAGGGTTTATTGAGGTAGGCAGCACAGGTAGAAACGGGGGGAAAGGGGAGTGCTGACGGAGAGCGATGTCCGAAGAGGAAGAACCCGGTCCGAGGAGCTTGAGACCCGGTGCAGGAGGGAGCGATGGAGCGGCGTGTCGCGGTTGGAGGACGGGTGGTAGACATGGAATTTGGTGACGAGGAGTCGAAGAGGATGACTGGACGCAGCAGGGTGGCCGAAGCTTCTGTGGGAGAGGAGACACAGTGAACGAGTGGGTAATTCTATGCAGGTCAGGTTTTTAGGAAGCCCAGTGTACTCGAGTACCGTGGAGGTTACTGAGACGACCTGGCGACTTGTGGTGTGCAGGAGACCGGTATATGAACTGCCGTCATTAGGGGGAATGATTGCATGCAGGTCCCAGGTCCCAGGTGCACTGGGGAGGAAAAAATCAAACACAGAACACAAAACAGACAGGAGAAGGAAGAGAGGAGGAGAAGAGAGGAGGATGGGAGAGCGGGTGCTGTGACAATTTTTTCATTAGCAGTACCTTTAATACATTCCTGCTAAAGCTGTGAAAATTAAGCAATAATATTTAGATAAAAATTACAAACAGTAACTGCTTATCCTGTTCAGGGTCATGAGGAGCTGGAGCCCAGCTGTTATTGAGTTAGAGGCGGGGTCCACCCTAGATAGGTCTTCAGTCCATCTCAGGGGTCAAAACAGAGAGACATACGCAGACAGACAACCATACACACTCACTCAACCATTCATGCCTACGGCCAATTTAGAGTTACTAATTAACGTGACATGCATGTCTTTGGACTGTGGGAGGAAACGGGAGAAACTGGAGGAAACCCATGCAAGCTCTGGGAGAACATTCACACTCCACACAAACGCTATACCCAGCCAAGGATTTGAACTGGGGACCTTCTAGCTGTGAAGCTAACCCTGTTTCTGCATACAGTTTACAAACAATGTATCAACATGTCCACAGATAACATTTGGACAGTACTGTGTTATTGAGACACAAGTAGGAGAAAAGTGCTAATAAACAGTATATTACTACAGCTGCTGTGGAACTGGTATATAATACATTGAAGTGAAGAAAATGGGAGATATGATGTGGGGAAAGATACAACATCAGCAAAAAAACATCCTTCTGCACTGTCTACTTTTAAAGAACCACTGTGTTAGACTAAAATGAGGCTCCTGAATGAACAAACAGAACACAGCCAGATGATGCAGACGATGGGTCTGTCTGAAGACCTGTCTGATCAATCTGACCTTTTCCATACAAACAAGCACAAACACAAATAGAAGAGACCTGCTGCAGCTCAGCTGTAAATTCTCAGCAGTTAGCAGCATCAGGAGCAGGACATCTTTTTCCCTGTCTGGGTTTAATATAAATCGTGTTATATATGAGCCAAATCGGTCATGCTCCATTGTGCTTACACACTGATACCAATAGGTGAAAATGTTGAGTTCCTCGAACACGACTGAATCCTCATTGCTTGTGTCATTAGTTAGATTTGGGGGCAGCTTAGTGTCAATGATGTCTCTTTTGCTCCCTTTTCCAGCACTTAAGCACTTGAGCACTTCTTTATCTTGTCTCATTGACTCGATGATATAACTTCACCCTTCAGCTGACATAATCAATGAAAGTGTTCTTGGTGTAAAAACAGCACAGCTTATACAAGCAAGGTTCTCCTTTACATGATGACAAACTGCGTATCTTAGAGCCCAGACCGTTGCCCAGGAGCCAGGCCGCCTCGATACTTCACTTTAGAAAGAAACATGCTTTGTGATATTCTAATGCGTCAGCTAATCAAACAACCCTTATTTAGAGTCAGACAGCAAGCAGCAGGCCTTGTTATCATGATTGAGCCATTTGTTCTGGGAAAGTGGCATTTCCGTCAGGTGAACACAGGACTTTCTGTCACTCGTTTCAGCTTGTGTCATAGTTTGGTGACTCACTGGTAAGGTGGGTGTATCTAAGTCACAGAATATGTTTATGTTTATATGTTCTCGCTTCATCGGCAAGCTAAAAATGTGTAATAGTAATTTATATTTTTAAATATTTAATCGAGCAAATTTTCATTTAAAACTCATGACCACTTTAAATCTTATATCAGAAAAGAGGCTATATATATATATATATATATATATATATATCTATATATAGATATATATGGATATATATACGCTCCAGTGTTTTTTTAATAGTGTCTCTAAAGGTTGTGCTACAAAATATTAGAGACTTATTTTTGACCAGACCCTTGGCATTAGTTTTATTATTAAATATCCTGTTCAATATAAAAATCCAAAGTTGGATTTTAAGTTACTGTGGAACAAACAATGATGGATGCCAATTATTTTTTTCAGGTTATTTGTTTGAATTTGTTTTATTTATTTTTTTTATGGAGGGCTACCAACAAATGTGTCCATATCTGTAAATCGAAATATAATTCAAAACATAAAGGTGGAACAGTCATGCTCTTGCTGAGCTCTGCTCTGATAATGATAATTCGATATGATTAACCTCAGTGTTGTGGCACTAGAGGAAAGTTAAGAGAGTCTGAAAAGTTGTTATCATCTATTATTATCATCTATTCTTAGGGAAATATTTTTAAATTGATTTAAATGAAAACCTGCACATGGAGGCACCAAACTGCAATGCTAACTTGTGTTGTTTGCAGGTGTCATGGAGGTGAAATTACAGAAGCTGGTACCTTTCTTGCCCATATAAAGCACATATCAAGACATTGTGTCATGTTAATTACACCTATTTTGTTTACAAAAAGTAACAGTCCCCGTTCTCCAAAACATAGCCCCCCTATTAGACACCTATCAAACATGAGAAAGTTGCTCATCTGTCATTTTCTTTCTTTACAGCTTTTGGACAGAGCCACAGCATCCTGGTGAGTAGTGTATAAAGTCTCAATGAGTGAGCTGCACCTACATAGAGTTGTCATTTATGCTGGAAGCAGATGTTGATAGAAAACCATGTGAAGTTAATGTACTGTAGCTGCATCACGGAATTGAATGGTTGCTGACTGTGAGGCTTAAAATGTGCTTTCTCTGCCGGGAAAATGTGTCACTTTACTGGTGTGTTTACTCACTGAGCCCTGTGTATATATACAGACGTGGCTTCGAGTGTGCGTAGAAAACACAATGTTCTCTGTAATGTTTTGAACCTGACAAACGTGTTTGGGGTCTACTATACTCTATTCTACGTGCCGTCTACCAACTGTGAGCTTCACCTTTTTGTATAAGTGTTCAGTTAAACCTGTTTCAGACATGAACTCTAGAGAATGTCAGGAGGATCAGGTCCTGACATTGTCTGGAGTTTCCCTTTCAGACATGTAGCCAACATCGGGCGACAGTCCGTGCAAGATGTGTTCTCACTTGTGAAGAAATACTCAGTGTAACTGTGCAAGGGGTGGCCTTAGACATTATCACTCCGTCAAAATCTTATATTGAAAACCTTAATCCGAACTAATAAAACAAAGCCACTGAATTTAAATTGTCTTTTATTCTTCACCTATGTGACCTATTTGTGATTGTCATGTGTATTTGAATGGATTATTGGTTTTGCACAGCAATGCTATATATATTCATAGAATTAGGCTAATAATTTTATATGTTTGAGTTTTTATTAAAGGTCTAGATCAACCGAGAAGATTTCTCTGATTTTCAAATGGGCTGGAGCATTCATAAGTTTGGGAGTAGCTGTTTTACAGTATGTGACTGTATGAAAAAAATAAAGTAAGTAAAATAAAAGTTTTTTTGATTTATTTAGAAAAACAATTTTTTAGAACTTGTATCAAGAGCATTTGAGGGAAGGTTTGATTGGTCCAGGTGTCCATGTGACAATAACAATGACAAAACTAGTCCCAATACAAATTACATTTTAGGTATAAAGGACCAATTCACAAGAAATGTCATCTCAAGAAATTTTATAGGGTCATAACAATAGAACTACAGAGAAATCTCAGCAAAAACATGCAGACGATGTCGGCCTCCCGAATCTGAACTAGGAGCTGGTTCCGAAGGAGAGGAGCTAAGGCCCTGCTTCCAATTCTACTTTTTGAAATTCTCGAAACCACAAGCAGACCAATGGACCTTGACTATAAGGGGCTTTGTATTTAAAGAGGAGGATTTTAAATTCTATTCTGGCTTTTACAAGTAGACAATGAAGAAGTACGATCTCCTGCTTATTTCAGTCAGTATTCTCACTGTAGCATTTTGGATTAACTGGAGGCTTTTTAGGAAGTTCCGCAGACTCTCTCTCTCTCTCTCTCTCTCTCTCTCTCTCTCTCTCTCTCTCTCTCTCTCTCTCTCTCTCTCTCTCTCTCTCTCTCTCTCTCTCTCTCTCTCTCTCTCTCTCTCTCACACACACACGCACACACACTCTCCATCACACATCATCCTGTCACTCGTTGTCCTTGAAAGTTTGTTTTATTAGGGAGGCTCTTTTTCTTCTCAGGTAATTTTAGTAACATCAAAGCTGCTAATTATGTGCTGACACACATCAAGTGCAGTGACATTGGGCTGATAAAGTTGTTATTTCAGGCAGATTATTTCCTGTTCGCACTTGTTCAGTAATTTTGCAGCTTGCCATGACATTTATGAAATGTTACTGAGTCATTAACTCCGGTGTCCACTTTACTGAAGGACCCACACACTACAAAGGACACGCAGCCGCTCTTTGCTCTGGCTTTCCCTGGAGGTTCATTGTGTTGTTTTGAAGTACTTGGCTTGTCTCCCTCCTAAACCGTGCTTGTGTATTGTGTAGCATTAATGCAAAGACTCATATCCATATCTTGTCTTCACTGTGTCTGACTTCTGCAAGTTTGTTTTTTTTTTCCTTTTCCCTCCAGGTCCTGTAATATTTTGCAGTCAGCCCTATTTCAAACCATTACTGAGGAAAGATAAGCAGTTGAGTACCCTACTTTGAAAACAATTTATTTAAAAAAACTACTGATTATGGTAATTATGGCAAAATATGTACAATAATAAATAAAGGTCAAAGGTCATTGTTGGTAAAGGTGGAGTTGATTTTACCACTTTGTGTGCTGACATGTCGTTAACTCGTAATGATACATTATTAGTTCTTTGCCTGTTTGTTCTTCAGAATTCTTCATCACTCACCTAAAATATCTCCCTCATCTTCAGCC
Source organism: Channa maculata (assembly GCA_020496755.1). Classification (NCBI taxonomy): domain Eukaryota; kingdom Metazoa; phylum Chordata; class Actinopteri; order Anabantiformes; family Channidae; genus Channa; species Channa maculata. Next base: position 27,788,893 of record CM035600.1, on the reverse strand, counting down.
TGGTTTGTCACTGCTTGGATTGTCATTCTTCCTGGTCAGTTGTGTGTCGCAAGCACCCTCCTTTTTCGTTCATGCTACTTGCTGCATATGAATTTTACAACCCTGTTTGGTTAGCAAGTTCAAATATGTGCCTTTAAATATATAAAACTCATGAAATTTATGGCTCAAACAAATGAGACACAACTGACAAAGGCCAGCTACCTTTTTGAGTCATTATGTTTTTAGTCTTGGCTAAAGTAACATGTCCTGAGTGCAACAAATTGGAAAATGATGGTGGCATCAATTTCATCATTCAGGTACATGGTTTGCTCTCATACAGCGCTTTTCTACCTATTGGCTCTCAAACCGCTTTACACTTCTTATTATTCACCCATTTTCACATACACACACTCATACACTGATGGGGGAGCTGCTATGCAGCTGGCCAACAATCACCAGGTGCAACTAAGTTGGGGTTCAGTGTCTTACTCAAGGACACATTGACATGTGACCGGAGGAGCCGGGGATTGAACCAACAACTGCGAGACTGTGTGTGCACTTTTTGCTTCATCTAAGATAGACCTGCTCAGGAAACAGTAAATGTTCTCTGAGATGTTTGTCAAAGACTCTTAAACACCCTCCACCACAAAACCAGCCAGATAAAAAATAAAGTGCTCTTTGTGTTTTTTCAAGCATTCAAAATGACTCTGTCACTGCTATGTGTGTGTGTGTGTGTCTGTGTGTGTATAGGTATTGTAATTCTGTCCTTCCACTTGTATCTCATCTCATGAATACACATCTGGCATAGAAAGGACACACTGGTGATGCCCTCCATCCATAATGCATGTGTTTGTGAGCATGCGGCCACAACCGTGTGGTTTTATGTGTGCGTTTTGTATACGTATTAAAACACATACATTCTTGGTGGTTGATTTTTCATGGCAATGGCTCTATCCCCTGCCTGTCAAACATTTAATGTCTTAATAGACAAATTCCCTCTGAGAAATAAATTACTCAAAAATACTTCTTTTGCTTGTTCCCACAGTCCACAATGGCCACCAACAACCTAAGCATACATTATCATTAATAAATTGGCAGGCTGGTAAAGTCAATCACAGCTCCTTTAAACATAGAGCTCTTTGTATTGTGACACAATGCCACTGTGGGAATCTGTGGAGAGTATTTCACAGTGGAAATGTACTCATGTTCCTCTGGAGATCCCTCCATTTTCTATGTAATCCAAAAAATCTTATCACATCAGGCTGCTCATCTGGACCACACATTTGACTGAATTATTAAAAATGCGGAGCTCCAGACCAGACTCATTAAAAAGAGACCTTCCACTCTGCCTGCAGATATTCAGTAATAGGTGAGAACTGGCAGCAGCAGGAAGTTATTAGAAAACAAATAGACTTTAATGTATTTTTCATGACTGTGTAAATTTTTACATGACTGTTGATTTACACTACAGACACTAGATTAATGATGAAGTTTAATGTACACATAAGCCCATCAATGTTCCTGTGGTTATTGCAGCTAAATGTTAACATTGTACTGTGGTTTGCACGGTGCACAATGTCTCTCCACTGCATGCTGCAAATAATACCTGCTGCCTTCAGATAGCTGTGAGAGAGAGTCACCAGGGCCCTTTTCTGTGTGATGACATGTCACCTGATGTAATGAAAGTGAAAAACGAGCAAAACATACTGTAAATAGAAGTTATTCAAAATTATATGGGTTTGCCTTCACCGAAAGATTGCAAGGCAAGACAGCTTTGTTTACATTACAACGATTTCGGTAGACAATTGCCACACTATCTACTACATCTGTCTTCCCACTGAGGCACACAGCAAAAACCGTTTTTAATGCTGATGAATGCAGCTGTTCATTCTGTAAATTATACACACTGGCTACATTTTGGAAATGTAGATACTTTCAGTGAACATTAACATTCCTGTGGGTGATTTGCAATTTGGAGTTTGACTCATATTGCACAAAACGCATACATACAGTGTACTCATATATTCTAATTTTAATTTTAAGTTTTGTTACTATTACAGTACATTACTCTGCCTGTGCTATTAGGAATTGTTGCAAGTTGTACAGACCAAAGATTTGATTTTCTGCTTTAAGTAGAAGCACAAAGAGTTGAATTTGTTTCTGTGGCTTGTGACAAGAAACACAACAAACAGATCATAATAAAAGTGTCATTTTCTTTATCATCATGCACATCTCTGTATTCAGTTGCTGTCAGTAAGACTATAATGTTGTCCTGTTGTGTAAAAGGTGTGTTACAAATTGATGGAAGAAAAAACATAACTGAAACCAAAAACCAACTTTGCCGAAAAATGCACTTATTGGTGGGGTTTGGGGTTAGTAGCTTCTGTCACTGTTAAAAACCATTCAGGTGTGAGCGCTTTCAAAACACAACTCACCTACATTTTATATAGCCCCTGAATGCTTCACATGCACATGATGTTAGGATGGGGGGAGAACTTGCATTTAAAATGATATGTTTAACTTAGATGGAGATTAGGGTTAGATGGAGGCAAATGATTCGCTGTGGCGACCCCTGAAACGGAAGCAAGAAGGCAGGTAAATCCTTAAGTTTCAACCATGACCTGTTGTAGCACTGAGATTCAACCAAAGATACTCACTTTGTGTCTCACACCTGTTTTTCATTTTCTTTGAGCAGAAATTAATAAAAAAAATACAGGCAGTATCCAAACTATATCGATTTATATAAAGAAGTTTCTAACATATGCCAGTGTTGTTATGCATGTATGTGTACACGGCAGGTGTGCTGATAACCTGGGGGAGCAGCTTGACTGATCTGCCATTTGAATAGCAGATAAGAAACAGTTTAAATAGCTATAAAAATAGAGAGGCGCACGATCCATGATCCCCAGACATTGTCTGCCAAATAGAATGCGTCTCTCATGCACTGCGTGGGGGAAGTTCATGATAAAGTTTTTACAAATGTTGGCAGCTGCTGCGATGCACATGCTGCATACGTCGTGTTGGAACAACTTTCAAAATAGCATGACAAGCCCAACACTTGACAGCTCTCCAGGATACAGCAACTTTCTAAGCATTACCCCGCTGAAAATAACATAATAGTGTGTGCCTTGGTACTTTTATTTTCTTTGTGTGTCTATTACAACAAAAAATGTTTTGCTGTTCAGCATGACTGAATGTCACACCTCCCACTGTGATTTGCATCTCCAAACTATCTTTGCTATATGCAGGTGACGCTTATCAGTGATGCCACTGGCACAGCAGTTTTTAGACACAGTTAATAGGAAAAAGCATGATTCGAAACATACGGGCACATGGATAAAGACATGCAAACAAAAGCCTCGAACATACAACTCTCAGATACTACTGTTATTAAACTACAGCTCAAAACTTGAAGAGGAATGGAAATAGCAAAATAAAGCACAAAGATAGCGGGACTGGGATCCCCGAGTGCAAAAACTCCTCCATTCACTCATTACTGCTTTAAAGTGCTGTAAGTGCTGTAAGTGCACGCAACAGGATTTTAGAAGAGTGCTAAGAATAAGTCATATTCCTTCCATTGTGGCAAATCAACACTTGTGTGGATTTGAAACCATGGTCACTTTATACTTACTGGATGATAGGATGCATTTCATATTTAAAGGTCCACTCTATGGGCAGCACGGTGGCAGAGCCCTCTTGCCTCACATCAAGAAGGGTTTGATTGCTGGACTGGATGGAGCCTTTCTGTGTGGAGTTTGCATGGTTTCCCTGTGTTAGGTTTCCTCCAGGTGCTCTGGTTTCCCCTGCCACTACAACCATCTGTATTAGGGACCAGGTCAAGCTGGCTTATAGTGCTTGTATGTATATTGACAGATAAAGCCCGTTACCTAGTTCTACATTATTTAAAATTAGTGGACTGTGTAGATCTCAGACAGACAATGACCTCCAACATGATCTGGGGTGGTTTGTAACTCTAAAGCGAGTGGGATAAGAGTCAGCACCTCAGAATCTGAAGACATTTGTCTCTGCTGGAAAAAAGTGCATTGTTCTGTTTGATGAAGGAATGAGTTGGGGTTCTCATGAATGAAAGTAATATGGAGCTTGAGATTGACAGGTGGACTTATCATTGCTCATGTACTTTTGGTGGTGAATGACAGGGTGAGATCGCTAACACAACTGGCCAAAATTAGTTTTGTTTTTGGGCAAACTTCAGAGAGGTAACTGCTAAAATCAAGGTGTCTTCCTCACCATGATGTCAATTCTCAATGTACTGTATGTGTGCTGAAAATTCTTAAAGTCACTTATTACAATAAGTGAAAATAGGATTAGCGATCAAGTTAATGTATCAAGGCTTATACACACCTTCACTTGGAAATAGAAGAGAACACAGTAAAGTGAAATATACTGAAATATATTTGTAAGTCGATGGAGACTTTAATTGTACTGTCACAAACAATAAGTTAGTTATTAATACTTGATGTGATGGTAATGTAAATATCTCTTTTGGACAAATTCCCTGGGTATAACGAGCACTTAACACAGAGCTACATAAGAGCAAAAGTGGACTTTAGCGGGATCTGATTGAATTCACAGCAATCAAAGATAATTGGTTGCTGGACAGACATTTATACAGTTAAACAAGGGGAGGGATCAACCTTTAAGACTTAATTGATTTCTCAATAAGGTGTTCTTAATTGTGCACTTGACAGACAGCTTGTTAATCACGAGGCACAGCTGACAGCTTTCGAGGGGTGGAATCATGTCTCATGGGAGCAACTGTCGGAGAGACTTGACAGCTCCAAGCAGCAACAAAGTCAAAGTGCTCAGTATGAAGCTGTCAAGTTGATGATAAGACTGGTTTAAATAGGAGTAACTGTCACCACTTTGTAGTAGATAGAACCATGTAAAACAAACTATGTCACTGTTTGCACTTTACACTGATGTTCTGCCTGTATCTTCAGTCTCTCCCGTAGACATGAACAAATGGATATTGAACAGTGTATAGTGCAGTAGTTAAATCTATTATTTAATTTTTTAACATATACATTTTATATAAACATGGATAGACTGGTGGCTCAATGGGTAGAACATCGGGTTGGGATGCAGGAGGCCGTGGGATCGAATCCCACCACACCAGGTGTGGCCCCACCCAGCCACCAAAGGGCCACCCTAGTGCCGGTCCCAAGCCCAAATGAATATATAAATTAAATATTAAATTATATAAATCCTTCATTCTGAACTGTAATATCCACTGTGTAAGAGCAGTATAGGTCTGTGTTGCTGAGCCAAATGGAGATTTCTAGCTGAGCATCCAAAGGGGGTTACGTCATACCCAAGAATTTAAATTTAACATAGTTTAACATAGCTGTTCAGCAGAACAGTAAACATGTATTATGTACAGCAGCAGTTCTCAACCAGAGGGGAATGGTATCCTGGAGGTGAAAAACAAATCTGTGCTGACATAGAGCATTAATCTTTGGTCTCCAATCACTCTCTATAGCATGAATAAGTAATTCATGACCAGGAATTACTAAATTGAGACCAAGTTGAGTTAAAATTAAGTAGACAAATTAGTAATTCATGGCTTAGTATTCAGTGTGCACACTTTAATTTTTTTTCCTTCTGTGCACCTTCAAGGTTCCTCAGAGGCAGGATTTCAGCTACTATAAATACAAATTATCAGCAGAAAGCTACAAAACATTTGTTTGAAAAACAATAGTGTCATCCGTGCTGTAAGTGTAACAATAATAAACCTGTTTCAGGGGGTCCTAAAAAGAAGGTCTCAGACAAAAAGGCTTTAGAAGCTGATCTACACTATCTGCACATCAGGTATGAGGGTTTTTGTTATATTTACTCCCCCTGGAAGCTTTGTCAGAAAATGCATACTCAGTTTTAACTGTTAGACCAATATGATCCATCTCTACAAGTCCATTAGATCAATTACCCCCCTTCCACTCGCTCCCCTCACAGTGTCTGTAAGTAAAACATGAAACCATGGCTGAAAACTGTTCTTCCTAAAACTGCAACAAATTCAAAATGTTAACGTGTTCTAAAAACTCAGTCAAACCATGTAACAGTTCTCTCTCATTTTTGACAACTCTGCTTCACTCTGTTCTAACATTTCCTGGAGCTACGTTAAGCTTTAACAGAAAAATCAGCCCTTTGCCACATCGAAAACATTGCACACATCCAGTCATACCGACCAACCTCGGCTGCTGAAACTCTGAAACATGTTTTTGTCACTTTTTTCTATTCTTTTTGATGTATTTCAAAGCACCCGACAAACTGTGTGTAAAATGGTGAAGAAGCGCTCGTGGGTTATGATCATGAGTTGGCTGCCGCAGCTAATGAGCTGTATGAATGTGGACATGACATCTTCACAGAAAATATCTACAGCTTCCTATGAAGTGAATATCAGAAGACTTTGATAAGACAAACATAACAAAGGATAACAGAGCAGCAACATCTGCACAACATAAAGCTAGCAGCTGTTTTGCACTGACATGTCCTATGATCTACACCAAAGCTGTACAGTAAAGGTGTTTACACAGGTTACATACAATTGTGAATTAGCTTTTTAACCATATCGTTACATGGGCTGGAGGCAGTAACACACACGTTTCTATATATAAACAAACAGAGATGAAAAGACATGGCTGAATAGCAATCCTTCAGTGTGGTCATAAATCAATAAGACTTGTAAAGTCAATGAGTCGTTAAAGAATAGAGAGGCTGTGGATAGTAACTCTGGGTGTTTCTGTTTGTTTATATCTATCTTAATTAATTATCTGTGCTGCCTGCATGTAGAGCATTTTTGTTTAGTTTGTAATAAACTCTAGTTTCCCAATAATAGTCTATGTGAGATTAATAAACATTTTATGAAATCTATTTTTGCAAAAGACTATCGTGTGTGGCACCCAATTTCCAGAGTTCAGTCTAAATTATTCCAACATTCCCCGAACATCTTTCTGTGAACGTGTTAATATGACCAGATCTCAATGTCTTTGTGTGTGTGCATACTGATTTTCTTGATAACAGAGTCTCATTATTTCTACATGGTGACTGCTGCTGTAAAGCACAATTAGCTTTTAAATGAGAAGGAAATTAATGTTTTTTTAAATAGCTAACAACCAACCATGTGCATGTGTGTGTGATAGAGAAGAAAATGGGGTTAGCACATAACCATACATTGTTTAATATTTATTCAGAGTCATTCAGCAGTGGTGGGTCACAACAGCAATAACTGTCACCACTGACAAAAGATATAAGAAATTAACAAATTACCATCATTTATCCAGATGCCCTTCAAAACACAAATAAGCATTATTCCTACTGCTTTAGTATTCAAATGGAAATGAGAAATAGTTTCATCTCCACAGTGTGCTGCCTCTCCCATTGAGTTCATACAAACAGGGTACACATTTATTGCTACTCTCCCCTTAAAAAGCAGCCATTTCTCTGAAATAACCTTTATCTGACAAATGTAATTGGCAGCCATCATTGTTTATTTACAAATCTAACTTTGCATTTATTTATTTATTTTTTAAATAATGTTTTAGTAAAAATGGCATTGACCAATATTATTTACTAATAATATTTTATTTTGTAATCTTTAGGAGTAACAACACAGCCCTTAATAAAACATCTACACCTGTGAACAGGTAGATTGACCACGCTTTCTGAGGCTGACTCAGATTTGAAGGATACCTTCTTCAGACTCAAGGTTTTAGCTCTTTCCATAGTTGTTCTATACAGTTAAGATCAGAGCTCAAATGCAGTACCCTGTTGGAGGACCCATGACCTGAGATTGAGCTTTCTGATACTGGGCAGTACATTTCACTCAGATTTCATTGTGCTTGCACAAACTCAAGGCACCTAGTGCCAAACATCCCTGAAACATAAGTCCACTCCATGTTTTACAGTAGATTTCACAGGCAGGATGGGTACTTTTTTAGCTGTATTATACTTTATTTTTTTGTATCATTTTATTCATTGAGGTCTAAATGTGAATGTGAATTATTGCATGTTTTATTATGCTTTTATTTTGTTAACAACTTACCTGTATGGTGTGAACTAACTTTACTTCCCCTTCCATAATAGGTGTTGATTGATGCCATCTGTGACCAATTTGAACAGACTGTTAGCAGCAGTGTGGCCACAGGGGTTTCCCAGTGGGATTGTAGCTAATGTGTTTCAGGACAAAGAGCAGATGGATGTTGGATGGGAGCAAGAACAAAGCCAGTAGCATGTTCTGAGGTTCCTCTGAATCTGGGTAAAAATGCTGTGAGGAGTGATTGAGTGAATTATTTCACTCAGTAATTTGTTTAAAACTAATAAGAGGTTAGTTATGATTTTATTGATCCCACAATGGGGAAATTCCAGTGTTCCAATTTTTCCAAAATTTTACATTGAACAAGAGCAGAGAATACTATACATGGTATTGTTACACCAATAATACATATAACAACCACAAAAGTTACACCCAATTGTGTATCGCTCCAGTAATGATGTGTTATACAGTCTGATAGCTTTGGGAAGGGGTTATCTATGATGGATGTCAGCTTGGCCAACATCCTTCTGTCCCCCACCTCCTCAATGGAATCAGGTGGGCAGCCCAGGAGAGAGCTGGCTCTCTTAACCAGCTTATAGAGTCTTTTGGCCCGGCACACAACAGCGTAAAGAACTACAGAGGCCACTACAGTGTCAGAAAAGGTTTGGAAAAGTGCCGTGCTCATATCAAAGGACCTCAATCTCCTCAACAGGTGGAGGTGACTCTGGCCTTTCCTGTACAGGACATCAGTATTGTTGGGGATTATGTTTGAATGCTTTTCTTTTAACATAAGATCTGTTTACTGGGTAATATCTGTATAGGGGTTGTTTATTGTAAAAACAAACAAACAAACAAAAACTGCAGTGTTTCTGTCTCTAAGCCGAACAACATCTCTGGTCTCACCACCATCTTGAACATCTTTCCTTTCATTCTCGCTGATACTCTTTTATCACACAACACACCTGACAATTTTCTCCACCTGTTCCAACCTGCTTGTACTCACCTCTTCACCTCTTTTCCACACTCTCCATTGCTCTGAACTGTTATACCTAAGTACTTAAAGTCCTGCACCTTCTTCACCTCTGCTCCCTGTAACCTCACCGTTCCACCTGGGTCCCTCTCATTGACACATGTATTCTGTCTTGCTGTGGCTAAGCTTCATTCCTCTGTTTTCCAGAGCAGACCTCCACCTCTCTAGATTTTCCTCCACCTGCTCCCTGCTCTCACTACAAATCACAATGTCATCTGCAAACATCATAGTCCACGGAGATTCCTCTCTAACCTCATCTGTCAGCCTGTCCATCACCAGAGCAAACAAGAAAGGGCTCAGAGCCGATCCTCTCTGTTCTTCTCCATCAGCATCCTCAAAGCAAATACTGTAGTGAATATTACTGAAGGTAACTAATAAAATAAGAATTTATTGATCCCACAATGGGGATATGATAAAATGACTCAAGAGTCATTCCAAAATTTTTCCTTTTGGCATTGCAGGCCACTATCCATTATAACTCTGTTTTAGGGAAACTACTAAATGAGGGAGCACTTGAAAACAAGAGGTATAAACTATGAATTAGTATTGGGCTTTAAGCAGTTGCCCCCCACTGTGTAAGCACACAGACTCTTAACAAAGGGCTAAACCCAAGGCAGTGGGGGTCACACCTGAATCCCATCACCTTCCTTGATGACAGCTGTTTATATACCAGTCTCCTGCTCGCCACAAGTCACGAGATTGTCTCAGTAACGGTATGGTTTAACCGGAACTTTTAGAACAAACCTTATTTCTTACCATTTGTCTCAAAATAGTTGCTTTTAATTCTGATAATAATTATTTGATTTCTGAGAAGGTTCTTCAGTGTGGAAATGTTAATATACTGTTTTCTAAGGAGTCCGGGTTAAAGCAAGATGACTGGGTGAGGAAAGAAGAAACTAAATTGTTCTTCTTGCGCACGCATAGAAAAAATTGGTGATGCACCAGAAAGGGTGACAAAGTGAAGTTACCATGATAGAAAAGAAGAAGTAGAGGCTGCGTTTATGACTTTGACACAAGGGTTATGTTCAGCCAATAGCAAACTTGAAACATACTGTAGATTAAAGGATGCCTTCACTGATATTAAACTTGGTTCTTTCTATTTTGAATTGTACATGTAAATAAATGCCATTAAACTTCCATGTTACTTCCCTATGTTAAATTATCTCTCTTCTTCTAGGTGAAAAATGCCTCCAGATGACATCAATTATCTTAAGGAATCTTTAGTTCAGATTACAGTGCATCCAGTATTTTTCCACATTTTATTATGTTACAGCTTTATTCCAAAATTGATTAAATTCAATATTTTCCTGAAAAGTCTGCAAACAATTCCCCATACTGACAACATCAAAGAAGTTTGTTTGAAATCTTTGCAAATCTATTAAAAATGAAAAACTGAAAAAAATCACAATCAGACAAGTATGTACCACTTTTGCCTAATACTTTGTTGAAGCAACTTTAGCACCAATTACAGCCTTAAGTCTTTTTGAGTATGATGCTACACGCTTGGCCACCTATTTTTGGGCAGTTACTCCCATTCCTCTTTGCTGTACCTCTTAAGCTCCATCAGGTTGGATGGGGAGTGTTGTCCCATAACCACTCCTTTGATATCTTGGCTGTGTGCTTAGGGTCATTATCCTGTCATCCTTCATGGCTTGGTTTGTGCTCCGACATGCACCATAACCTAAAGCCATAGAAAGCAAGTTGAAAATTGGTGAAGTTGCACTTTAAGTAGCAACCTGCTCTTCTTGTAAATGTGAATAGAAACAGGGAATTTAAATACTGTACAAACCACTGTTAGGCTGAACATCTGTACTGGATGATGTATACATTGAGCAATAGCAATGCTAGTGTTGCATCGCATAGTCGTTCAGCCTTTACTATCAAGTCTGTTGTTGCTTAGGCCACGTGGGCCCACGGGGTGGTGTGCCAAACAAGGATGACTGGAAGTAAAAATTTTGGCATCACTGTGCCACAAACACATTGTTTTGAAACTCCAGTAAATTCTGGGTCCTAGTAGGTCAACTACAGGGGGAAGCTTTTCATCGTGTTGGTGGTTGTTGTTGTTTCCTTTTAGAGTGGTGGGTGTGGGAGTACACTAGCACTTCTTTTATTTTTATTAACCAATGATAGAGAGAGCCATGGTGACACCAAAGATAACAATAAGATAAGCAGTTGACAGGTCACTGGGTGTCAGAATGCAGTGATGCTGTGTAAGGACAAACTTCAAGCTTGAGTTAAAGGGTAAAGAACAAATTTGCTATGTACTGTGCCCTGAGATGGCTTGTTGAATTGAAGAAGAACATGGTGAGGATGGATTTTACAGCTGCATACTGGACCCTGAGACAGGTTGCTGCACTCTGATTTAAGGGCAGTGACTCACCAAGCCGACAGTCTGCTGTTGGACTATCGATAAGCTTCTGTCAGGACAATGTTTGCATTGTTTCATGTCCTGTCTGTGAAAGAGACCACTCTGGTTGGTAGTTCAGCCTAGTGAATCAGTGCACAAGAAGAGAGCAGTATTAACAACACTAATACAAAAGATCAATGGCTTTCGGTCACAACGGAACGTGTTCCACGCATTGATTTGGCATGTGATTTTACCCCAGATGCCCTTCCTGCCACAAACCTCCCATTTTTTTTTTTGTTTTATCCGGGCTTGGGACCAAGGTGGCTGGGTGGGGACACATCTGGTGGGGTAGGATTTGAACGGGCTGCTTTCTGCATCCCAGCCCATCGCTCTACCACTGAGCCAGCTTAACCAGACTAATACAATTTGTAATTTCTTATCAGACATATCCTCAGTTACAAGTAGCTATAAACCATCTGTGGTGAACTAGAGTGTTGTGAAAATGGAAGGCTAACACTTTTTTGTTTTACATTTTCAATATCAATGGACCAAGATTACCCGCTTTCTCTTCCTCTAATGCAAGTTCAGAACGTGGATGCAATGTGTTCATCATTTGTCATCTTTGAAGTATATGCCCCTTATTGGTGAAGACAATAGGCTACTTGAGCTGACACAGCAGTTGGTCTTCAGTGCAGTTAGTACTTTTGATGTCAGCTTGGTGCGTCATGGCCCTTAGGTGGCATGCACAAAAAGACACGTGGATTTGTGGCACAAACTGCCAGCCAAGCAGAATCCTTCCTCTGTCCCTGCTCAAACTTGCAGTTGTACAGCCAAGGGTGTCATAAAACTATCTGATGGGTGCAGTTTACTTTTTGTCAATAAAGGGGCAAAAGCAGTCTTTTTTTTTTCTTCACCAATGGGTGTACACTGGACATCACTATTTTGTGGGTCAAAGTTCAATCAGACTCAATTCTGGAGTGAATGTGGGTTAAATCTCAAGTGGAAGCTAATGTGATCACCCTGTTTACTATACACATACTGTAAATGGAAACTGAAGCTTGTGACTGCGGTTGTTTTGCAAACAGCTGTGTACTGAATGCAATACTGTGAAAGCAGGATGATGGAGGCGATATGATATTAAAAAAACAAAAAAGATGCAGTAGGTTTTAACCAGGATTGGTGGGGAAGTCAGAGTACTACTATTGGACAGGTGGGGAACAGCAGCTCTGGAAAGTTCCACTGCAATCTGAGGGCTTGGAAGAAGTAATGAGTGACTTCAGACACAGTGGAAGAAAGAGACCCCGAATAACCACAAACCATGCAGCTGTTCCATTTGTGGGATATAGTGTTGGTGAAGACCATGGGCCTCTATGGGCTGATTTAATTTCATATCTTAACTGGTGGTGAAATGCATTAATAACAGATTAAGTTCTCCCCAGCTATGTCCTCTAGCTCTTCCTGAGGGTTCCCGAGGCATTCCTAGAATATTATGCTTCCAACATTTTCTGGGTCTATGCTGGGTCCCAGTACTTTCTCCCAGTGGGCCATGTCCATAATAACTCCACAGGGAGACTTCCAGGGGGGCATCATTGTTAGATGTTTAAACCCCTGTCAAAGAGCTCCTCTTTACACATAAGAGCAACAATGAATGTAGTTATTATTAAATTATTATTATTATTATTGTGTCCTTTAGAATTTTATTTTACAAACTAATGTAATATCAAAAATGTTTTGCATGTGCTATATAATATGAAGTATTAAACACTGCATATTGTTGTTAGTTCATATAATATTAAAACTTGTTCTCACATCGAGCTCAGATAGCACAATAGAAACCAGAGATCAGCTGAAAGAGCTCCAGAGCATGGCTGCTAAAAATAAATGGCAGAGAACGACCACCTCAATCGTGACTGACATGAAGAAGTCGAGATTTCCCTGGGACAGAAAATGGACATTAACAACCACACGGCTGCTCTGAACATTGTTGACACATCCAACATGTCATCATCTTGAATGGAAAACAAAAATGAGTCCAAATGAAGAAAAAAGGTGGGAGCTCACAACTGAAGGAGCTGATGAGCATGCGTTAGAAAGCCAGATTCTTCTAGTGTCAGGCTCCAGACAGAGTTCACATAAAGCAGAGCAGATGAACATTCATTTGCTTGCATAGTTACACATTTAATTTGAGAAAATATGTGATGATATATATTAAAGGTTGGACAATTAAATTTATTTTGGCAACATGGTTGGAGGAAAAGCCGATGTGACATTCATACTATAATAAAAGTAATGTGCTTTATTTGTCATTATACATACAAGGTGTACAGGGGCGGCGTTAGCTCAGTTGGTAAAGGCAGTCTTTCACGGACCACAGGTTCGATCCCCGGTCACGGTTATATGTCGAAGTGTCCCTGCTATATGTCGAAGTGTCCCTGGGCAAGACCCCCAACAGCCCATTCCCCTCCCCAGCTGAGCAGTGCCGGTCCAAGCCCGGTAGAAATTGGGAAGGGTTGCGTCAGGAAGGGCATCCGGCGTAAAAACATGCAGACAATGATCCGCTGTGGTGACCCTGAACCGAACCTAAGCCGAAAGGACAAAAATAAAAAACAAAATCCATATAAGGTGTACAGCGAAAGTCCGTCGGATGATCAGATGGAGAGTTAGTCCTAAGTCTCTGTAGATGAGTGCACCACCGCTATGGGCCAAGCTGACGTGGTTACTAACACACACACCTAAGGGAAACCAGAGCACCCAGAAGAAACCATCGCAAACACGGGGAGAACATGCAAACTCCACACAGAAAGGCCCTGTCTGGGTATTGAACCCATTCTACCACAGTGCTGCCCCAATAATGGATTGAGTGCTCGTTTTCAATATTCTTCCAGTGCATTTCAAACACATTTACACTGCTCAGTGTGTTCTGATTAATGGTAACAGAAGCCAAGATAAACTCTGTAAAAGTAAAAAAAAAAAGTTGTTGTTCTCAAGGCATCAAAAAGTGTGTGTGCGTGTGTGTGTAAATGCATTTGTTCCCAGGTCTTCAAATAGTGGAGTTCTTAGGCAGTAGTGACGCCAAAGGCTACCTATAGTATTCATATGAGATGCCAAAGGACATAAAAAGCAGCAACATTTGGGCTCAGGATTTGATGATGTGGGATAAGAACATGTTGGCCATAGACAAAGGGAGCGAGAGATGTAAAAATCAGTGACCTTTGTCCATGAGCTGGGCTGGATATGGGATTACATTTTTCACTGAACAGTGTCCATTATTTGAGCTGCCAACAGCCTCACCAGGGCCTCTTATATTTCTTCAACCGACAATGCCAGAAGAGTGGCAGACAGGCCATAATGGTTTAAAATAATCGTTTATTATGACATACAATCAAACACTGTTAGACATTCAGACTCAAGCTACAATAAGAGGAGACAAAGGGGAGTCAGTTTCTTTGATTTGTTATGGACCAAGATGAAAAGTCCAAGTCTCACAGTTAAACTAGTTCAAGTACAGGAAGTTCTGCTGCTCAGGGACTCAGGACAAAGCTCTCAGGTTTGTCATGTTTGTCGGGAAATATACAAATATGCTAACATCTACATACATTTACACTGCACACAGGGGAGTCGCAAAGAAGACTGACTGAAGACTTTTATTTTGAAGTAGTTGTTCTGGTTAAATTGGATAGACTAGGATACATTTTAGCCAATTAAGCTTTCAGAAATGTCTATAAAAACAATGTTGGGTGACATTATTATGGCTGACACTGACTTATCCAAAATCTCATTTACTGACTCAACACTGATGCGTCAGTAAATGAGGAATCACTTTAGACACACTACTTATCCATTTAAGTTTTATTGTTGTGTATAATAAAGAAACTATCCCTATTTCTCATGTAGTCCAACTGACACATGGACTCTTTGATGGTTATTAAGCCTACACAGTCACAGAATGAAATTCAAATTTTACTTCTCATCTAAAACACCTTTATGTAGTTTGTGCCCTCATATTTCCTGATTTCAGTTAACTTAATAGTATTACACACTTTATTTTAGGAATAGTAGTGCTCATTGAAAAGATTGAAGACATCTCTCTAAAGACTTTTCATTTAGGTACTGTAATTTGCTCCATACAGCAAATGGAATACTGTGTTAGTGTATCTAATCCTATCTCTCATGTGTGACAATAAAAATAAAATTTCAGAATCAACATATACTGTTGCAAAGATGTAACAAGATGTTTAAGGGCTTCTTATCGGCGCAAAATCTGTTTTGAAAATACAGGTCTGCATTTGCTTGATTACCAGAAACAAAAATACAATCAACATTGGTCAAATTATTGTAATGTAACACTAAATATCAACAACCATTCTGGGACTGATGAGCTGCATCTCTTCAGTCTTGTTCCTCCATGACCTTTGAGTCTACAGGCTGTCAGTAAAGAAACACTGCAGCAGCTGATTAGCTCCTCTTCCTTGACTGAAGGTATGCTAATCAAGGAATTGTGCTGTTGTTAACACTACCTGTCAAGATTTTCTGAAAAGTCTTGAATTAATTTGCATAATGTGTGAGTTAGGTGTGTGAATAGTGTATTCCTACATAACAAATCAGACTGTGACAATAGCATGACTCCTAAACATCGTATACACATTACAAAACCAAGTCAGAAAATATTTATCCCAGTTAAGGAATGTTCAAGTCTGTGTTAAACATATATTTATGTGCTGATGTATTTATGAGTGAGATTTGGTCTTGGTTGCTGCAACTATTCCAGATCAGTATTGTTTTAAGACTGACCAGAAAAATCACAAGCCTATCCTTTTCATAAACTTCTAAATATCTTTCCGAATCAAAATAGTGTTCAGATGGCATATAGATTGGTTTCCAAATGTCATCAGTGCACCTGCAGTTTCTCTAAATAAAGGGATCTAATGAGGAGATCAATTTAACTAGTTCTTGTAGGTAAAACTGTATGAATCATAAAAGAAATAACTAGAGAATGTTACCTGTCTGAATAATAATGATAACAATAATAATAATAATGAAATCACCAATTAGCTCAAGTAATCTGTTTAAAGCTCTGGATGATTTTACCAGACATTGCAGGAATAGACTTCAGTTTTTAAATAGGACTATTTACATTATTGCTGTGTCTAGCGTTTTTTAATCAATATCGGTACCCTTACACAGAACTGTACCCATAGAAATTCCTGCCCAAACAACAGAATTATACTTAAATGTAAAAAAACTGTTGAACCACACACTCAATAAATATGTTTAAATAAGCTTAAATTTTTAATACTTAACTTTTTAGGGAAGCTATTACTCTGTTAATACGATCAAACTGTAATTTTGCTATTTGAAAGTAAGGATGTTATTGACCCTATTGAACCTGAAAAAGTAAATCACTGGAGCCACACACAAACTGTGTAGTTGTACAATCCACTCTCAGGCTAATCTCTAACCCTGCTTTACTAAAATAAATAATACATTTAAATAAAGATACATTTGTTTTGAATCAGCTTATCACAAGACTTCATTGCAACGGCCTTTTTAATTGCAATGGCTTTTTGAACATATTTCCATTAAAGCTGTTTAATGACATTTGTCAAAATACTGATTTGAAATATTGACAAATTACACATGACAGTAATGTTGCTTATCACAACTACACAGACGACTCTCAGACTTACATATCTCCTTCACTAGACCCACAATAGTTTGCTTTGAGCAGGTGACTAGCTGGATGCCAATTAATTTCTAATAATTAAATGTAGACAAGACAAAAATCACTATGATGGGCTTTAAAGCCATACAGTATGTGTCCAAAGTGGAGCCTTAAAGATAGACTGACAGAGGTAATAAAATGAAGGCTTTAAAGGTTTAACCAGACAGTATTAAACACTGAGACTAAATATAGAACATGAAATGAGAATGTCAGAACGTTTGTTACAGTTGAAGCTATTGTAATTACAATTTTTTTTTGGTATGAAATTGATCTATGTAAAGATAATTGTAAGGCAGTGAGGCAATTTATATATATTTCAGTCATGTACAACAGGGGAATTATAAGTTTGTGGCAAAGATGTGAAAATTCATGCTCACTGAACATTTATAACCCAAGGACATTCTAGTCTGATTGTGTTAGTTATATTAATTCAGTTTCAAGTATTTTGCTCTTTTCCGTTTTGGCATAAATGGATTTAGAGATTTACGAAAAATAAAATTAAAAAAGTGGTATTTTCCCGCCAAGTAATCTGCAGTTTGTCTGAGTTGCGAGATGATCAGATCTGTGGGCAATGGATGTGCCACACATATACACGTGTGGAGAGGGAGACAAAGGCCAATAGACAATAAGTCAGACAATAACCAAATAACTTCTAATAATCTAACAGAGTAAGGCAGACATGCAGATGGAGTAAACGAGGAGGAAAAAATGCAGTTCTCTTTATGTTTTTAAATTAAATAGAATTTTTGTATGCTGCAGGTTCAGGACCCAAACTCAAAATATCCATATTAGCCTTTTATATAATGTATAGTCGTCATCATCATCAAAACATAAAATACTTCAGTACTTGGGACATTCTATTGAAACGTTCTGTAACAGAACACTTAGCCTTTCCGAATTATTATTAGATAATATCTGCACTCCCACAGAATATTTGGCCTACCCGAACACTAATGCAACTGAAGAAGCTTATGGAGTTTAACCACATGCCTGCCATTTAGTAAAATAGCTGAAATAAAGCTGTGAGATCACATAAGGTCTCAAAAACAAATTTTACTGGTTTTACAAGGGAAGCAAAAAGTCAATTTGTTATATTTTCCCAATTTTTCATAATTATAAACAGCAGCCAGAGTAATTGTTTTCATTTAGCAAATTACTGAAAGAAAAATGGCATTGTTCTGCCTGTTTACTGGGGATGTATTACACAAATGGTAAAGGTTACTTGCCAGTACCCTGAAAAGGCTAAGCAGTTTAGAAAATTGGTAGATGCTAAAGGTTTCAAAGTGCTAGGTAAATTAGTTGATTAATGTCATGTCAAACACACAAAATGAGAGGATGGAAGTCATCAACAAGAGAGTAAGCAGCATTTTCAGCTTTCTGTGTCTTTGTGTAGCCAATTGAATGGCACAAATTGATTTACCTAAGTGCAATACGCCATGTTGCTAAAATCAATCATTTGCTCAATGGGTGATCCTGTACATGCCATATTTAACATCAAACACATGTTGGCTCACTGTGCAACACTGATTCAGACAAGGCCCCATGGAGCTAAGTGGTTTTGACAAAGTGTTTACTTGTTGACACACTGGGGTGTGTTCAAGTTAGTAAGGCTGACATTCACGGTAGTTTCATCGCTAAATGTGGGCTGTTACAGAAAGTGGTGAGATGTTATACGACCCCAATTCAAAAAGTAAAATGTAAATAAAAACAGAATACTAGGGTTTGCAAATCTTTATCAACACATATTTTATTCATAATATAATATAAACAACATTTCAGATGTTAAAACTGAGACATTTTACCAATTCATGGAAAATATTAGCTCATTTTGATTTTAATGGCACAACACATCTCAAAAAAGTTGGAAGAGGGGCAACAAAAGGCTGGAAAAGGCTGCAAAAATAACGTGAGTGAGTAGATTTAGGAGGCTCTGCCTCTCTTAAATGCTCCTTTTATAAAGATTGGTAGAGGTTCACCAAACTGCAATTTTATGTTGCAGTTTGTCCCAAACACTTTGATGATGCCACCATCTACATTATAATATCATCAAAAGATTTAGAAAATCAGGAGGAGTCTCTGTGCACAAGGAATGAGGCTGTGATCTTTGGGCCCTCAGGTGGCACTGCATTAAAAACGGGTATGATTCTCAACTGGACATCACTGCATGGACTCTGCTGTCTGAGATCATGGTTCACCATACATTCCACAAATGTAAGTTAAAGCTGTATCATGTGAAGAAGAAGACACATGGTCTGAGAAAAATGAAAAACTGCTCTTTGGTCAGATAAATCCAAATTTAATATTATTTTTGGGAACCATGCACACCGTGTCCTGCGGACTAAAGAGTAGAGACAACATTCCTCTCCTAAAACTGCAGCAACTGGTCTCCTCCCTTCCCAAACATTTACAGACAGTTGTTAAAAGAAGAGGGGATGCTATACAATGGTAAACATCACCCTGTTCCAACTTTTTTGAGATGCGTTGCTGCCATTAAATCCAAAATGAGCTAATATTTTCCATGAAATGGTAAAATGTCTCAGTTTCAACATCTGATATATTGTTTATGTTCTATTGTGAATAAAATATGTGTTGATGAGATTTGCAGATTATTGCATTCTGTTTTTATTTACATTTTACACATCGTCCCAACTTTATTTTGAATTGGGGTTGTACAAGCTGGGTCTGGATGTATTAGAGTTGCATCATAGAGACACAAACCTCTCTTGAAAACAGACACATGTGGAAACAGGGACTGATTATGAAATGATGGGCCCCTTGGCACATATGCAAAAAGGCCCTTGATAGCTTCTACCATTTAACGACACACTAAAAACACAATCGTTTGTTGCCGTTTTGTGTCTCTGTGGTTTTGCAGTTATTTGTCATTTATTATCTTTTGAGATTTGTCTGCTGTTGTTCAGGATCTCTTTGTAGTTGTTATTTTTGCCTCCTTGGCCATTTTGCATCTTTTCTTTGTCATCTTTCTAGTTGTTGTGTGTCTTTGTAACTTGTTTTTGTCTCTTTGTCGTCTGTATTTTGAAGCCATGTACAATGCAGTCTATGCTTCAATTTTTATTTGATTACAAATGCAAGGTGCTCTTAAGGTAAATGATCACGTACTGGCAAAGTGCTACCTAAAGAAATAAATTGAAAAGCTCAGAGAAGAGAAGGATATTTGTTTAAGGCAGAGCTGAGTGAGAGATGGGAAATGATGCAGTTGAGTGAGGATGAGCTGATCATAGCAATGATCATCTTGGATGAATTACTGGGTGTCTGGACAGGCTAACATGGAATTAGGATAAATTGTTTTTGAAAAGCTTCACTCACTTGACTTTGAAGTGGCGGAAAGTGTGTATCTGCACACCTTGAAAAGGAGGTTCAGTGCTTATTGAGCCAGTCACACAACACTGTCAAAATAACCTTAAACCTTTAAGCAAGGATATTATCACTTAACATCTAGATTGTCATTAACTTTTAACTTCTTATCTAATTAAGGTCTACCATAAACACATACCATTGACCTCATGCATGAACATATTTATATTGTTATCACTCAAGTGCTCTTACAAGTATTCAAAGATTAACTGCACAACAGTATGTGTTTGCTTACGACATTTGCTCATGAGCATAATCCCACCTGTTCTATATGTGGAATTTAAAAAATTTTCACCCACACAGTGGAGCTTTGAGTTCTGCTGTCAGCAATTAGTAGACTGAAAAAATAATTTAACGGCATCAGTTGTTGTGTTTGGAGAACATGAAAGAGTGTGATAAAGTTATACACTCAGAAACATCTTGCTAAAGCAAAACAGTTTGTTTATAAAATGGAGGATCGTCATCAGGATTTATTCAGCTTTTAAAGTTGTAAGTCAAATTGTAAGTCAGGATTGTTTGTGCAAAACAACTGCAAATAAATGTGCAAGTAGTAGTACAACAAAAGCAAGATGGTAGAGTGGGTGGTATAAAATTTGAAATAGAATACTAACTGTTACTATATTATAAGATTCAACTTAATGTGCAAATATTGTCCTGCATGTAAACACAGGTATGTAGTAGCAACATTAGAGTCATTATCACAGCGGAGTCCAGTTCTCTGTATGACCTTATCAGTGAATGTGAGAGTCCATAAGTCTATTGGCTTGTAGGGTGGAGGATGGTGGTTACTAGGTTGGTGGAAATGCAGGGATGGTTGAGAATTGAGGCGTTGGATAGACTTGGGAACAAAGGTTGTTCTCCTCATCTGAGTAGTGCTGCTAGGGCAAAGGAGTCGTTGTCCTGAGGGGAGCCAATCAATGCACGGAACAGGACATGGGAGGGATCTAGTATGATTCTCCCAGCTGACCTCAGTGTCTGCTGCTCACAGAGGGTGGAGAGGGCTCTGACTGTTAGTCAATAGTTCTAGAGCACATCTAGTCTGTGTTCTGCAGGCGAGTTCTATTTGGAGTCAAACCAGCCTGTGAAGGAGAAGGTGAGTACACCTTTAATGAAGGCAAGGTAGAATGTTTGGAGGATGACCTTGCTAAGTCTAAATGCTTTGCGCCTTGTTAGGAGGTAGGGCCGCTTCTGCCATTTCCTGAGGATCTCGTCTGCATTGGAGGCGAATCTCTTGAAGCTGGTTGAAGATGGTGCTCAGGTACGGGTACTCCTCAACAATCTCCTCTGGATGGTTGTGGTGAGTGCTGCCGCCTGTTCCTGCTACTTGTTGGAGAATGTCACCACCATCTCCTTGGTCTTTTCCATGTTCATTTGCAGAGAGAGCTGTCACACCACTCCACGAAGTCCTGCAGGACTGAGCTATGGTGCTGTCTTGGTCCCAAAAGCAGGGACAGGAGGACCGTGTCATCCGCAAAGATGACCCGGTTACAGTTCGGGTGGGGTGTTCTGTAGTGTAGAGGATAAAAACCAGCGGTGAGAGGAGACAGTCCTGTGGGGACCCAGTAGAGGTGTGAAGACAAGGAGTTATTAACCAGAACTCTCTGTGACCGGTGAGCTGGTCATCCAGGTGGAAGTAGCTGGAGAGTTTCTGGTCCAGAATGTGGGGCTGCAGAGGGTTAAAGGCTAAAGAGAAGTCTGCAAACAGATGTCTGGCTTTGACAATTTGGCTTTGTCAATACCACTGCCCATGACATATGCAAACTGCAGAGGGTCCATCAGTGAGTCCATCTTACTGATGATGTGGTTTTTGATGACCCTTCCCATTGCCTTCATCACCAGAGAGGTGAGGGCCACGGGGCAGAGGTCATTCAGGGCTTTGATAGTAGCACCCTTCTTTGGAATGGGAATGACTGTGGAGTATTTCCAAAGTTTGGGCACTGTGCTGCAGGCCAAGGAGCTCTGGAACAGAAGCCGAAACACGCCCCCTAATTGCTTAGTGCAGTACCTCAGGGTGCGTTCACTGATGCTGTCTGGCCCTGGTACTGTATTTACAGTATTTTGATTTAGTTTTTTTATGGGCTCTCACCACGTCCTCTGTGTTAAAGGTAAGAGCAGAGTGACTGGGTTAGGAAATTATTTCTTTGAGCTCAGTGCAGTTGTCTCTTTCAAATCTGAAGTAGAAGGAGTTAATATCATCAGGTAGTGTTGCTGGGTTATTACCTACAACCTGGATGGTCCTGCTGGTGGGAGGAGCAGTATTCACAGCTGCCATGTTCTTGAGGCTCTGCCAGGTTGAGCAGAGGTTACCTTCAGCAAAAAAATTCTCCACTTCATCTTTGTATTTCCACTTGGCAGTTTTAATGGTACACTTAACCTCACTGTTGACCTCCTTCTTTTCAATCTTTTTCTTGTTTAGGATTTGCTTGAGTTCTTTAGTAACCCAAGATTTATCGTTGAGGAAGATTGTGGCAGTTCTGGAGGGAAATTGTCCACACAGAATGAGATGTATGAGAAGACTGTGTCTACTTGGTCATTAATGTTGGAGGATATGACGATATAAGTCAACAGGCTAATCATGTTTAGATTGGATATGATGAAACCGAGTCAAGAAGAACCGGATTCTGTTGGCAATACTATGCATCATTATTGCACGCATTTTAGTGGCTGAGTCAGCCATACCTCAAGGGCTGTTTTCAGAAACACTTCAGAACATGAGTGGTTCATTTGGTACAAAGTTTGTATAACTTTTTAATATATGATGCACAGACACTGAGTCAGCTAAAACAGTAGGGGAAAGTTTCATTAGCTCCTGTCTCCTTCAAAGTAAAAGTTTGTTATGATGGATTTCTAGTGTGTTATGTGATCTTGACTTGTATTAGTTTTGTATCTATTCTTGTGTCTATGGTAATCAGACACTGAGTCAGCTACAGCACTGACAATGCCAGAGGGGGCTTTTCAGAGAGGTATTTTAAAAGTGGGAGCAGTCAATGTGACATGAGTTTTGTACTCCATTTCACTGAGTGTGTATATCATTGTTTTTGTAGAAAGAATGGCTTTTGAGGCTCTGAGTCAGCTAGAGCATCAGTGACACCTGGGGAAGCATTGTAGAAAAGAGTGGACTGTTTAAATTATAAAAAAGGAATGAAGCTGGGCCCCATTGCACCAGCTGCCAGCTGGATGTTAAAAAGTTGAGCATCAGCCCTGCTGTGAACAGAGCTACATTCATCCTCAGAATGAATATTTATGTTTTGATGCTTGCAATGTTACAGCCAGGCAGAGATAAACCCACTGCGGCGGTGTATTCAGCGATGCATTCTTTTGCTGTGAATTGTTGAGGGTTTCAGTGGCAGTTGCATTACACCTTCATCCCCACAAAAAGTTAATCATTTCAGGTCCTGTTTTCCTTGTATTTACATCCAGTAACAACATAGAACATAGCACATGTTGCCTCAGATAACTCAAGTTTTAAGTGATGCTGCAACATGTGACTGAAGGGTGTTCCTAGTTACTATGACATATATAGTTCAAACAATAAAGTGCTCTAAAATGACTGTTCTTGGCTTTCTTCTTGAATTTTGCCTGTCAAGACTGCATATCTCATCAAAAAGATTAAATCAATATAAAGACCAGAGATGTCTACAGGAGAAAAGCGGCCAATTTAAATCTGAAAAACAGAGACATTGTACAGACATTGGGCATAGCCAATGAAATATTTTAGGATCTCCTGATAAAATAAGACCCTACTAAGTAACATGCACAGATGGAGTTAAACAGAAGGCAGCTGATGACAAAAGCATTGTGAGAGTTGTGAAGAATATACTGTAAATTTGGTATCTATACTTGCACACATGCAGCCCCAGTTCACAGTTTGCACTATGCAGCCACTGTAGTTGTCCTGGTCACCTGTCCTGGTCCATGCCAAACATGCTGGATTACATTTTTTATTTACAGTATTACTGAAAACATTCCATATCCACGTAGAGAGTAAGTACATTAAAAGCTAAGAAACAAAGAAAAGAATGTGAGCAACAAGGCTAACATCAGCCATGACAGACAGTAATCTTCAGTTTAATCACTCAATCGCTGTTTCCCTAACAACAGCACTGATTACCTATCCTCACCGAGACATTACCCTGCAATCAAAGCATCGCCACTCTGTGATCTCTCCAATCAGCTGTCAACCATTTCTGAATTATGCAAATTCACTGTCTCATTAAGTGGCAGATATAAACAAATTAGTGTGTTAACCATTCAAGTGTTGTACAAGAAGGTTTTTTTTGAAGCAGCCCAGTTGACCCAGTGTAAACTTTAAAGGTCACTTTTAAAATCTGGTAATTGGCTTCTCCCTGCATATGGATTCACTGCAGTTACAATGGATTGCATTGGTGACTCAGTGCTTTTGAAAGTTTTGTAGTTTATATGTATGCTTAGAGAAGATACTATGTCACAGCTCCGTCATTCACTTGCCTGACAAACATAACACTCTTTTTTTTGTTTTTAGGAAACACAGCGTCACACTAGTCCGTGAGTAAGATCTGATAGCACATTTGTCCCTTATTGCTTTGTTAGGGGTACACAGTGGAACAGAGCTGACTTTGAGTGACTAGAGTTAGATCTAGCAGAGCTGTCATGTCACTGTTGACTGTGGGTAAAATAGGCTAAACAAAAAGGGCCCATTGTGGAAAACTTTCTTACAACGCCCATTGAGCAACGTAGATGGAACACTGGTTGCATAGTTTCTACACACAAAGCCTCATGTTTTTGGGCCCAAAAAGTTTACATATAAGTAAACTTTGCTGACATATCCAGAAACTAAAGAGCAATATTAGCTTTTTAATTGTAGTTGTACTTCTGGCCACCTGGTAAATGCATTTCTCTTTTACTTTTGGTCTCTACCAACTTCCACTATTTCTGTCTACTTTTTCTAACTACCTTTGGTGCGGAGCAGGTAGACTGGCTTTAAGCAAACTGCAGTCCTTGAAGAGTGTCAGGGATTTCCACATTTCCTAAATATAATTTTTTGATTGATTATGACAGTATCCAAAATTTAATGGCAATTAGTTAAATTTTTAGTAGAGCTACCATGTCAGCAAGCTACCATGTCAGCAAACTACCATGTTTACTGTAGGTCAAAATCTGACTGGGCTTCAAATTTTTTGTTAAATGCAGTTTGAGATTTTATTCTAGATTAAAGTTTTACAGTAATCTTTGGTATGCATAACAGTCTGGGAAGACCAACTGGCATGAATTTTAGCCGAGAGGGTGCACTACTACTGCAAAAACTGCAACAGTTACTCATTCAGTTCTGAATTTTAAAAGTAGTTATTTTCTATGGATAATATAAGGAAGTAAGGAAGGACAGCAGAGAAAGAATAAGGGGAGGGAAGGGCATTGTTAGTACAGGATGCGTGCCTTTGTCCAGAGGCCAAAACGACACCCTGATTAATAGTTAACCTTTCACACTGAAGCAAAGTCAAACAGCAAAATATTGTGTGATTCTGTGAGCCAGGCATGTTGCCAGACAGCTCTGAAAACACCCAGCTTTATTTAAACTCTGAGCCAGGTTGAGGCAGAAAGGTCACAGCACACACAAAGACACACAGAGGGATACACACACTGTCGTGCATACAGCCAGAGTGCAAATTTATGGGAGAAACAGTTGATTCAATTAAATTCAACTTTATATAGCGCCAATTCACAACAAAGTCATCTCAAGGCTCTTTATAGAATAAAGTCAAGGCTATAAAGATGTATAGATAGAACCCAACAATTCCCCTTGAGCAAACCTATAGGCAACAGTGGAGAGTGCAGAAAGGGACAGAGAGGGGAGAAAGAACACAAAGTTAATGTCAGTGGTGGGAAATGTTGGTGAGAGGAGTGAGGGACAAGAGGAGGAAAGGAGCTCATTGCATCAGAGGGTGGGTCCCCAAGTAATCTTAGCCTATAGCAGCATGACTATAACTACAGTATATCAAAGAGGAAACATTTAAGCCTTGATTGAAGAGTAATGTGGATGTTTGCTTCCCAAATCTGAACTGGGAGCTGGTTCCACAGGAGAGGAGCTTGATAGCTAAAGGCTCTGCATCCCATTCTACCTTTGGAAATTCTAGGAACCACAACTTGTTACAGTGAGTCATAGCTTGACCCAAAAGCAGAATCAGCATACACACACAGGCTGGGGTAGGGAACTAAGTAACGTTTAATTAGGATGCCCGGGAGGCAGACAAGTACAGGGAGAAAACAAAGACTTGCTGCTCCACCTAAAAACGCCTCACTGAGAAGGATATGAATACAAATTACAAGAAAAGGTCCCTCAGAGTGCAAAGGCTTTACCCTTTGCACTCTGAGGGACCTTTTGTTGCAGAGGGGGCCAATACTATATGAAAAGTAAACTAAACAGACAGAACAAAATTAAGCAGACTACGCCAAAGTGAACAGTTCAGGTCTGAGTATTTGCAGCGAGAAGAGGATAAACCAGACGGAGGGTTGGAGCTGACAGAACCTCAAATGAAGTGTAGACTGCCGATCTCAACTGCGGAGCAGGCAGGGGAATTCCAAAGATACACCAACGCAGAATGTGCTCTTAGGCAGGCTTTAAAATGTTCCTACTAATCAGCAGCAAGCGCAGGCAACTGTGCATCCCTCCACAGCACCGGTCCGAGGTGAGGCAATGACAAGGAGGGAGAGCGACCACTCTGCACAGAGGGAGACAGGGTTAGAACAATAAAAAGCAAAGCACAAAACACACAGGCCTTGACACAAGTAGGCCTGCATTCTGTTATCAAAGTGGTTTCTAGTCTAGATTTTATGGGAAGCCAATGGAGAGAAGCTAGTGAAGGAGAAATATGATCTCTCTTGCTAGTTCCAGTCAGCACTCTTGCTGCAGCATTTTGGATTAATAGCAGGCTCTTTAGGGAGTTACTGGGGCAGAACTGGAGACCAGACTTATGCCATCTAGAGTAACAATTTCTGAGATTCTGGGCCCAAATATTATGACTTTAGTTTTGTCTGAGTTTAGTTAAGTAAGAAATTGTGGAACATCCAGGCCTTTATGTCTTGTAGGCATGCTTGAAGCTTGATTTTTTTTTTCCATCTGCTTCCATACATAGATATAGCTGGGTATCATCAGCATAGCAATGAACATTTATATGTTTTCTAATAATGTTGCCTAAAGGAGACATATATAAAGTAAAAAGTATTGGTCCTAACACAGAGTCTTGTGGAACTCCATAGCTAACATTTTTGTGCATGGAGGATTCATCATTAACATGAACAAATTGAAGTCTATCAGATAGATAAGATTTAAACCAACCTAGTGCAGTTCCCAATCCCAATTTCATGTTCCATTCTCTGTAATAAAATGTTGTGATCAATGGTATTGAATGCAGCACTAAGATCTAACAGAACAAGTATAGAGACAAGTCCATTATCCAGATCGTTTGTGACTTTTACCATTGCCGTTTCTGTACTATGGTGAAAGCTAAATCCTACCTGAAAGCATTCAAACAAATTATTCCTGTACAGGTGGTCACATAATTGCTTTGCAACTACTTTTTTCAAGTATTTTAGAAATAAAGGGGAGATTAGATATTGGTCTGTAACACCTGGGTCAAGAAAGGGTTTTTTTTAAGTAGTGGTTTGATTACAGCTACCTTATAGGCCTGTGGTACATAACCTGTTTCTAAAGATAGATTGATGATATCTAATATGAATGTATCTATTAAAGGTAAAGCTTCCTTGAGCAGTGGGCAATTGTGGTGCAGGAAGGTAGAGCTGTTGTCCACCAATCTCACAATTGTTGGTTAAATCCCTGGCTCCTCCGGTCACATGTCAAAGTGTCACTAGACACTGAACCCCAACTTAGTCGCTCCTGGTGAGCATTGGCCAGCTGCATAGCAGCTCCCCCATCGGTGTATGAATGTGTATGTGGTTCTGAGTGCGAATGTGTGAATAAGAAGCAGTGCCAATAGGTTTGGCACTGCTTTGAGTGCCAATAGGTAGAAAAGCACTATATAGGTGCAGAACATTTAGTCTAGTTGGAATGTATGAGGTAATATTTGAAGTTAGCTCAGCGAGATCTCTGGGTAAAAAGCAGTCTAAGAAGGATTGGGGCCTTATTGATGATTCTACCAGTGTTGTACATAAAGAGCTATCTGTAATATTTGGGGGGAGGATCTGGTGAATTCTTTCTCTAATAGCTACAATTTTATTCATAAAGAAAGTCATGAAGTCATTGCTGCTCAGAGTTAAGGGAAAACTAGGCTCAACAGAACTATGGCTCTTAGTCAGCCTGGCTACAGTGCTGAACAGAAACCGGGGGTTGTTCTTGTTTTCTTCTATTAATGATGAATAATATGCTGTTCTGGAATCACTGAGAGCTTTTTTGTATATATTTGTATGTATATATATTATTTTGGGCAAAATGGGATTCTTCTAAACTAGTGGAACCCCACTTCCTTTCTAACTTTCGTGTTGCCTGTTTTAAGTTGCGAGTTTGTGAACTATACCATGGAGTTGAGAAATGAGAGGCCATTAATTTTACAACTTTTTAAAATGGTGGCATAAAAAGGTTGATACTAAACCAATGTGTGTGTGTGTTTGTGTGTGTATGTGTGTGTGCCTTGTCTTGTGGCATAAATGTATGACTGTACCTTCATCTTAGTGTTGTGTCTAAACTATATGGTATCAACATTTTTAACCTCCTCTAACAAAAAAAATTAAATAACTGTTGGTTTAATAACCAGGCAGGGACACGGTTTATAAATCACATTTTTATATTCATGTTTGGTGAATTATGAAACACATAAAAACCTATAATACAAGTGTTTTGGAAAAGGAATCACAGATACATAGGACACATATATTTGTAGAGCTGCAGCTAATGCCAGTACACCCTGTTGAGACACATGCTGAGGACATTTAACTGTCACCAATAATTGTTGTACTGATTGTCTCTAAAGTTACTATTAAAACAATGATAGCTACAAAAACGCATGTTTGACATGCCCACAACAAATTGCTCCATTGAGTGAGTGATCTGTTTTATTTTCAGGGTGGTCCACTCTTTTTGACTGTTTGCTCCATGCCACTGTAAAACCTCCGTCATCTCAGAGAGACATTTTTCATGATGATAATTTGTATGTTGTAATATTTCTGCAGTTCTTTTCTCCTGCTAGGTTGTTAATTGGAGTTAATCGCCTGAAACCACATGTGTGAGACAGTGCCTGATATAATTTTCACACTGTGTTGTTGTGAAATGCACTTAAGTCTGTTTGGGGTGTGCTAGTGTGTGTTCGTAACTGTTCATATAAAATTACAATGTGGAAAGTGTCAGATGAGCATGTTTAAAAAAAAATAATGTTTGCAGAAAAATATTTCTAGACATGATCGTAAAAGTTTAGTGGTATTTACAATTGGGAGAAATAACAACTCAAATAACAAATCAATGCATAGATCAGTTGTGTTGTGTTAGATGCATTGGGATCACAGACTTGGCCTGAAAGCCACATTAGGCAGCACCTGAAATACAATCAGGTGGTGATGTGATGCTTGTATCTTTGATGAAAGTGGTGAAGGAGTGATGAAGAACTCACGGGTGAATTCAGCATTGTTTTTACTCACTGCTGATCAGGAGACAACTTTGAATTCCACATTTATTTTGGCTCTCATTACTTCCTAATTTTCTTGCAGGGGATGTCTGAACTGCAGAATAGTAATTTGAAATCTGCAACATCTGTGTTGCTGAGGACACTGTTGCTAAAGACCACATAGTCATTTACAGGACTCCAGACTGTTAAAATGAATATGAAAACAAAGTAGATCGACCTTTCATTCAGAGGACATCAGTCTTTCTCCAATTTAGCTCAGCTCTCAATAATCTGTCATACTACAACCTGTTGGTCAAGTCAGGCATCTTGAACAGGTTTCATCTGTTGTTTAGCTGGAAAAGCAAAACTAGAATAATCAAAAGTTTTGTCTTTTTGTAATTCATTATTCCTCTCATGCTTTCTTTCCCCTTGGAGTCTTTCTAACTTTCTTTCTTGTGCTTGCTTTTCCTTTGTCTGACAAGTGAACACAGCGAAGTGACACTGACGTTTCAGTTCAGTGAGATAGGCAGTTTATAATGGACACACACACACACACCATTTACTCATGCACACACATATATTCAGGCTCTCCTGGTCACTGACTATTTCAGACCACTCAGTCAGGTTTGGTTTAACTGAGAGGTGTGACTGAAAAGAACCCTTGAGGGGCCCCTAGAAGTGACTGTGGAACATTGAGGGAGATGGGGGTTGGAGATGGGGGTCGGAGGTGGGTGCGTGTTGGGCAGAAAGAGGGACTGAGATAAAAGGGCAGATGGGAACAACAAAGAGAGAGAAAATCTTTTCTGGTGTCTGCAGCTGTGCTACAGTTAATTGACGCTTAATTTCCTCATCGTTCGGCCTAAATGGTGCATCATGGAGACAATGACATCAGCATCCTTTCCAATTACCATCAACCTTATTCCGTATGTTAACCTTATGTCAGTATATACAAACAACATTCACCTTATGTGAAATCTACCAAGACCAGTCAAATTTCCAAACTTTGCAAATTTTGATTTTTAAGAAAATCAGCTAAAGAAAAAGGACGTTATAGGAAGTAATAATGGGGTAATAGTGACGTTAGTGATGAAGGTAATAATGGTTGTATTTTTGTTCATAATAAAAATACAGGTAATTACTAAGTAATTACCAGGTAAAGGCTTGGTATAAACAATGAATATTTTTAGGTAACAGAAGTTTGAAAACACATGGCTAATAATGACAGCAAGAGCCACAGTAATTACCTATAGTGAATGGCCACTTATGCAGTGATTTTATCCAAAGCGCTTTAAAATATTGCTTCTCATTCAACTATTCACACACATACTCACACACTGATGGCCATGCAAAGTGCTCACCTGACCCACAAGGAGCAACATGGGGTTCATTGTCTGGGCAAAAAGTGACTGACTGTCTGCTAGAAACCTATTGCCATCCACGGGCACCATTCCCCACTAGGTATAAGTGGTTTCTGATTCTTTTTATTAGCACACATTGCTAAATGTATTAACATACTGTAACTTGTTCTACCAATTGACCAGTGTTATACACCAGCAATCAGGACTGGAAAGGGGGATTTTTGTGACATTGCCAACTGATATCCTACTGCTATTTTGAGCACAAAATGCTGGTTTTATGCAATTTGCAGACGTTACAGCGATGGTACAATAGCATTCAGCTCATTACACGGTTATATACACATATAAACTGTTGCCTTGAGAGTTTATTTGGAGGCTGGCTGTTATGTAAAGCCCTCGGTATTATACATATAACAAAGCATTACACATGTACACATGCTGAGTAATTTTTTAGTGCACCTACTGTGCGTTGCACATTGCATTGTTACATATTATTTTTAGTTATTATTTATTTTATTTATTCTAATTTGGGCCTTTCTGTGTGGAGTTTGTATGTTCTCCCCGTGCTTGGTTGGGTTTTCAAAAACATGCATGTTGTCTCTCTATGGCCCTGTGATGGACTGGCGATCTGTTCAGGGTGTACCCTACCTTTCGCCTGATGACAGCTGGGATAGGCTCCACTCCCCCAGTGACCCACATAGGATGAGCGATGATAGATAATGGATGGATTTATTCTAATTTGGGGGGCCTGGTGGCTCAGTGGTAGAGCACTGAATGCCCACTTTTTAAAAACTGTGACTGGAGGTGCAAAGAACACACTTTACATAACTCGTCTCCAGGAAATACTAGATATATCCCCCCTTCCTTCTGATGCATACAGTATGAGCTTCAAAAGATGCCTCAGGCAACCTGCAAAGTGTGCAGCTCTAGCATGCCATTGCAAGCTTTGCATGTGAAATCCTGTGTTGACCAGCAATGCTCTGAGGATGGTTTTGATGATGATGGAAGGGTAAATCAAAATTTAAGCAGCTTTTGATTTTGCTCATATAATATTTATAAACAATTTTTCAAGTGTAACCCCTCTATGTTTTTTAGTCCTCCCCAGATGTAACAGTTGTTTATGAGTCCATGTTAACAGACTCCACACCAGGGACCAGTGATGCCTACTTACATAGCACAACCATGACTCCTGATTTAGTAAAGGAAAAACCTAAAATCCTGTTCCTTTACAGCTAAAATTCATTATATCATGCAGCCAAAAGCAGCATTTTAATGTTTTAATTTAAAGTTTTGGGTATTTTTCTTATACCTCTGTCTTTTTACTAATGTGTAAATAGTTCCTGTGCCTCCGTTTTAGTCCTCCCCAGACATAACAATTGTTGCTAAATCCAAGTTAGCCGAATCTATGCCAGATTTTGTAAGATAAAAACATATTAATTAAACAATTCTTCACAGATAAAATTCACTTGACATTTAAGTTTGTTTCATGTCTATCTTTCTTGCTTCTTTTGGATTTTGACAGCTTGTCCAGTATGTCAGATGGAATACACACTGGATTATTTACAACTCCATGCCAGTTCATATGGAGACAGTTGACAATACAATAATAGTCCTCATAAGAGAAAAAAGCATAATTCCTATTTGTAGTATGTGAAATTGTCTGTGGGATACATAATTCATAAGTCATTCATAATTTTAGGAGCAATGGGTGGAAAAATCTTGTTCAGTGACCTTTTAGTAATATTAATATTGTGCCCTTCTACTGTATACTGCACTTCCATAGTTTTGTGAAACACTGACCACCCTGGTATTTCATTACTAAAAAAAGACTGCGAAGACAAAGACAGCAAAATGACAAATTTATTTGGCTTTCCATGTCCAAAATAAAAAGTAATTTTGCTACTTATTTAGTACTTATTATGCTATAGTACACAGAGTGAGCTTTACAATAAATGCCCTGACATAACCAACACATTTCCATTACAGGGCCTTCTCTTGTCAAAGTTAGAATAATAAGCATTGAGACATGATAGTAACACTATATTTTGACTATTCAGTGCCTGTGCATGTTTTATTTCTCCTCTGTTAGGATCCAATATTATGGTGTCATATACACATAATCAAGTAGTAAATGTCTGCAATGCTTTGTATACTTTTGTGACTTTCTGTCTGTGTTTTCTGTGTGACTTTGTGTACGTTCTGTGGTAGAAAGTGCCCCCTAAAGTGCAACTGAAATTGAAAAGTTTGTTTTCTAGTTTTATTTTACTTTTACCTTCTATAGCATCACCTTTTTCTAACCAGTTTACATTTTTTAATTAAGTAAATTATAAAAATGAAAGACAATAAAAATCTACTCTGGGCACTACTTAAGGCAGAAACTGGAAGATACCATTTTAGATTGATGTGGAATGGGGAGAGATGATGTGAAAGACGTGTTATACCTTTTCTTTAAACTTTTACCATATAGTTGACCTTTAAATAAGAACTAATAATTATTTTATTAATCTTTTTTATTTCACCCTTGATGACGTTATACCGGCATCCCAGGCTAGCCAGCTAAAAGTTAGCTGTTTAGCTAAAGCTGGGATTGATAGTGGGGCTCTCCATAAAGAATTCCGACAGGTATGTGTAGGACTTGTGTATGTCTGACATTTTCACACCCAATTGTAGGTCTTGTTGAAATGTTTCGCCAAAGAAAATGCCTACTTCCTAACAACAACTTGTCACCATCTTCTAATAACTGCACTGAGCATTATTGTAATTATTCATTGACTGGCAAAATAATAATTTCAGACAACAGTCACAACAGCCACATTAAAAACAGAAGTCGACACACAGGGGGAGACTGGAACATTGCCTGTTATCTCCAAATAAAAAGACTTACCATTATAGTATTTTGAATGTCTACACATACAGTACATTATAAATGTGCTATAGCTTCCTATGCACCGGGTCCCTAGACACAGAGAACGTGGACAAAAATGATGTGTGCTATTCTCACTACACTGATCTCTTATCATAAGTAAGAAGATAGAAATGTTTTTTTAAAATAATTCAACACAACGTGAATGCAAGTTGATAGACTAAACTTTAATAAACAAGATTCAAAATGAATGCCAGACATTACTGTTATAGAGGTCTATTTGAAGAGAACATAACAAGAAAAGAACCAATTACCATCCAACAAATATGTGCAGACAACCCATGATAAAATACAATTTATTATGCCTAGAGAAAAAATGGTAGATTAACATAGCATGACAGCAGCCATCTAAACTCATTGCAACTCAAGTCAGTAACAGTTTCTTATAATTACAGGTGGAGGCAGTCACTTAAATCACAATTCTTGAGCTCACAGAAGAAATCCTAAACTCTGGGTACACAGGCTTAGTCAGCGTAGAAAAAAAGAGAGAAATAATTCATTATGCTGGGTCTCTTGGCACAATTATGCAACTTGTCTTGTAGGTTCAACAACATTCTTACTATTTAGGTAACAAATACATAACACTTTGTGATGCTATAACGACCATTTTTCATTCTGCTGATATAGGGCCTGGCCATATGTTCCTGATGATACTTCATATTCCCTTCTGCAAAAGTTATACCATAGCTGTTTACTCATATTCCCCAGTTTAAGAAAATACTTGTTTGCTGATTAATAAAGATAAGGCATGATGCTGCTAAATTAGGCAACATTACACAATGAATTTTCTATTCAGTGCTAAAATTTCATGTTTCATTATAATTCTGTTATGTTGTGTCATTGCATATAAAAATAAAAATGTGAATTACTTCAAAACAGTGCAGTTGTTCTCCTGGTCCTGGGCCACATAAAGGATGGCTTGCATGTATACGGCTTAAATGATATATTGGCCAGCCACCATAAAATCTGTAAGCCACTGTTTATGTTAGTGCCATAAACAAAATGAAGAATCCTGAAATGCATTGTTTTGTTAATTTTGAAGTGGTTACTGAAGTTAGTCTTACATGCAAAGAAATGTCAGGATTTAGAGTAGATTAGATTTCTTAAACTGGAAACCTTTAAAATAATTAAATATCTAAGGAAAGAGCAGGAATGGCCACGCATCTTTAAAGATGTGTTGTAATGGTATTTACAAACTGTACCAACATTACTGGTTGCAGGCACAAAGTGACAAGATAAGTCTTTGAAGGAGGTTTGCGCCCTGCTCTTCCCGACCACATTTTGAATTGTCACTAAACCTCCAACAGCCCATCCCCAGCCAAACAGTACCGGTCCCAAACCCGGTAGAAATTGGGGACGGGTATCCCGTGTAAAAACTGTGCCAAATCAACATGCGGACAAACGATCTGGTGTGTTGACCCTGAACTCACAGGATAAGCAGGATGGTCAAAAAATAATAATAATAATTTAATAAAAAATATTGATTCCAAAAGAATATATTTCAATATTGGTTAGAGCTGATGTATACAATATGTCCACTTCAGTGTATATTCTGTGAGTTTCAGACAGATTCCTCTTTTTTGCAGATGATAATTGTGTTTTAATTTTCACTTTGATATGTTTGGAACAGATTAAACAATACATTTTTGAAAAGATACACACTTTATCTATCTATAATTAGTTACATTGTCACAATAATTTCATGATAAGAGAAAAACAATATTTTATTCCAAATTTATGGGCGACAGTGTAGTAACTACTACTAGGAGGTGACATTTGGCTTTTTAAACTGGATGGACCTAACATACCTAAAATGGTCTTTTATTTGACAGGCTGACGCAGATTTCATCATATCTGTGTGCCATGTCTTTTTTCTTTTGCTCTTGGTTTCAGATAAAACTGAAACAGGGATGGAGAAAGATTCATCTGACTCACAAAAGCATTTCTTCGGTGGGTAACAGGGCGGGGTCGCATTCCTATTCTACAAAAAGAGAAGAACAGTTTTAAAGTAAATGCGAAGTTCATCACTGCCAGATGCATTTTGGGGACCACAGGATATGCTCTCCAATTGTTGCAGCATGCAGTAGCACCATCACCTTCCCAGTTCAACACATTTTCAATTTCAAAGTAGTCCTAATAGAGGCATTTCATCTAGGCTAAGAATTCTCAAAGGTTTAGATGTCAAGGTTGTTCATGCAACAGATATATTCTGGTTATGGAAGCTCAGGTTTGACTGCAAAAGTTAATGAATACTCTTGTTAGTCAATAAATCGCATGGGGATTTTGAAGTTACTTTATTCACAGCCTCTTCTAACTGTCAGTGGATCTGTTATAAAGTCAGTACTTCAAATTTAACCAAATGGAATTGGTGGCCGTGGGAGTCTTGAAAGCCACCCAGTTGCACAACCCCTTTAAAAAAGCAACATATTCCAAACATGTGGATTAATTTAATTGACAATGAAAAAGATTGCACCTTAACACTAACAGTTTTTCCAGTTTTTCCATGCCTAAATTAAAATGTCATACCAGGAGATTGACACTTCAGTGTCAGACATCAAACCTTGTGTCACCCATATTATGCCACAGGGTACAATCAAGATTGAGAGCAACTAGGATTTGTTCATATTCGACACATTTAGGCTCTAGTGTGAAAAGCTAATCTCTAGTCTCCCCTTTCCCTTGTTCATGTGGATGCCATCCCCTAACCCATGAGATTACTTATATCACAACACTGCACATTGTAAAAAAAAAAAAAACCTTTAAAACCTGTCAATTCTGACTTAAAATTAATTCAAATGAATCTCTCATAAGAGGCAATGAATAGGCTGAGGCCAGTAGATCTTTTATTATTGTTGTCAGGTTCCAGGTACATGATCTATATACAAGTACAAATAACTTTAATTTAGTACCTTACCAGTCTTATGTTAACCCTAAATCTGAGTTTCTGAAACAGCAGTCTGTAATAGCATTATATGCTACCAAATTCACTGACAATTTTTCCTGTGACAAAAATATGTAATTTCTATACAGGTCCCTTTCTTATACCTGTTATGGAGAAAGTAGATGCAAGTCTATGTGTGTAATTGTTTTTAATGACTCTGTAATTTACAACTAGAATTTAAAAATATTTAACCATATGAGTTTGTGGTTAATATCCACATGAACAAAAGAAAGGGGAGCTCTTACAGGGTAGCACCTTATCCCAGTGCAGCCTTACTGTGTCATGTTACTAAGAATCTCAGCTGCATCTACTCTGTGCATAGCTGCCATCATTCTGCTCCACTGTACCCTGTGGCCTCAGGACCACAGTCTTCCCATAACTAAACTGTGAGGCATGAAACTAATGTGTTTCGGTCATCTTCCTGTCTGACATTTGGCTGCCTGATACACACAAATTCTGCCATGCATCAAAAAATTGTAATCTCACTGACTCCTAGCAGTTTGGCTATGCATAGGACCAGCAGGTGGATATCTAGTAAGGACTCCTTTTGAATTTTGACTTTGGGCTTGTTGCTTATTTTCCACCTGACACCTAAAAACATTGCACAGTTCTCTAAGGGTGTTTATTATATTCACAGGCAGGTCTATCTGCTCTGCCAGTGCTTTAGTCAGTGTTAACTCAAGAGTGCACATGAAGTTTAGGTAGTCCAGGTAGTATCAGGATGGCTGACCACGTACTCCATCTTGTTTTTTAACCTCTCCAAGATGTGACATCTTAGAATGTCCTGTTCGAAAAGCAGTAAATATCAAAGCAATTTGTGATAAAAATGTTTTCATGAAAAACAGTATGTTCAAAAACCTTCTCCACAGTAGTTTAACAGAGCAGGATAAAGTATAAAACACTGTGGCTCAGCTTCCATCCATCTTTGAGGTATCAATAAATACCAGCAATATATGCTAACGTTATTACTTCATATTGTTGAAAAGTTGTCTAATCAACTTTAAAATCAAAGTATCAAGTATATGACAAATTAACGCAGCAAGAATTATTTTATATTGCAGTGAAGACTGCAGTGAAGATTTGAACAGGCATTAGCACAGTTACCTACACTGATCAGCCACTACATTAACATCAGCTATAAAAGTATTAAATTGTTTTTGAAAAAATATGCACCATTCAATTTTGATGTGTCTTTATGGGTTAAACACCTGCCAGCATATAAAGTGGTTAAAATCAGCTTAACTTTTACCAACA